>CAWUFW010001242.1:2400000-3021417 GCA_963921515.1 Calotriton arnoldi
GACATACGCCAGATCCTGGCAGCCATGCAGAAGAGCCTGTCTTCCATCGACGGCAAGATCGACTCACTGGCCTACCGCATGGACCGTATGCCAGAAATGCTAGACAAGCACTCCGAGCGTTTGGACGTGGCAGAGAGGTGAGTCACTGAGGTGGAGGAAGCTCAAATGAAGACTGACAGCGCCCAGAAACAGATGGGGAAACTACTTGGCGTCCTTCAAGATAAGGCAGTGGACCTGGAGGCGAGATCTAGAAGAAGTAATATTCGCATCACCGGACTGCCTGAATCGACAGCCATGGGCAATATGGAAGTGTTTGTGAACAGCTGCTGGTGTCGCTTTTGGGCCGGGACTCCTTTTCTGATATGTTCGTAGTGGAGCGTGCTCACTGCTCCCTGGGCCCTAGGCCTCCACTTGGCGCTCCCCCACGGCCTGTAATAGCCAACTTATTGAACTACAGAGATAGAGATGCCACGCTGAAGCAGGCCAGGGAGAAGCGCGAACTGCGATATGAAGGCTTGTTGATCTCGCTCTTTCCAGACTTTACCATTAGAGTGCAGGAGACAAGGTGTCAGTTTGCTCCCCTGAAGCGGCGTCTCCAAGAAAACAACTTGGAGTATGCAATGCTGGACCCGGCTAGACTACAGGTCAATTTCGAAGGAAAATCTAAAATCTTCACCGATCCAAAGGCTATGCAAAAGACGCTTAAGGATTACGACAAAGGTGGGGGCCGAGCGGGGGGTACTGGGGGGCTGACAGGAGCAGCAGGCGGTGACCTGGAGGATCAAGAATGAAGTGGATATTGAATGACTCGTAACATGTATGTACAGAAATACCGACCACGCTTTCTAGATAGATGTACACCTGATGGGACATGCACAAGCTTGCTCCCCATTTCTGAAGGAGCAGGCACCATAGTCTTGAGTGAACTCAGGGAAGTGTGAATTGAGTCAGATATTGAACATTAGTATAGACACTATAAGCCACAGGTTTACTCTGATTTTGCTGGGGGGTGCCTGAGGGAGTGACAGTGCAACTGTCTAGATTTGGGTATGCGCCCAGCACATAACACGCCTGGCGATGGGGTTAAAAGATGTGCAGATGGCTACAGCTCGTTATTGTTTTTTGTCAAGTGTCGATTTAAGAGATGAGCAGGCAACATCCGCCTTTGCGTGTTACCCACTGTTTGGCGGTTTGCCAAGGAAGTTCTTTAAATTGCAGGGTAGGGAAGGGAATTCCAACTATGCTCTGTTGGGGTTTGCATAGCGTGGGTAAGGGGGGATTCTAGGGGGATTTCTTTTTGTTCTCACAGGGGCAGAATGTATACGCTACTTATATATTGTCTATGCAAGGCTTTTTGCAATTAGAGAACTGTTGAGACACAGAATAGAGATCCACTGCGTAGTGTTAGTTAGATTAGATCGGTATAACATCGAGACCAAGCTCTAAGATTCGTTTGCTGACATGGAATATCAGAGGCCTAAATGACTTTCGGAACCTTCGAAGGGTGGTGGCATATCTTGCCAGGCATGGAATTGACGTGGCTTTGCTGCAGGAGTCCCATCTCCCTGCAGACAGAAAAATGCTAAACAGTAGGCGGCTCAATGGGTCCTTTCATGCGGCGGGGCTTATCACACATTCTAGGGGTATCCTCACCTGGATCAATCCTAAGTCAGGGAAACAGCTGGAGCCGCTCGAAAAAGACACGAACGGGAGGTTCGCAATCTCTAGGTGCAGAGGAAAGGGAGTGGACTTCATTGCAGTTAATATATACGGACCTAACTTCGATTACCCTAAGTTTTATCAGCAGTTGTTTGAGCTATTAACAAACTTTTCCTCTTTGCCGCAAATATGGGGGGGCGACCTGAATTGTGTACTTGACCCGGCAATAGAGCACTCTGGAGGCCCCACACGACGCCCATCAGCAGCAGCAAAGTAATTGCAGATGCTGCAGTTCAGCTCAATATGTTAGACGTGTGGCGCACGCGCTGTCCAACCACAGGAGGGTATACCCATTACTCAGCACCGCATAACCTGCACACCAGAATTAACTACTGGTTTGTGTCTAGACATATGTTTCCCCAGATCAGAGATTGCATGATACATCCCCGCTCCCTCTCAGATCACTCCCCAATAATGCTAGACATTGAGTGCCCACGGAAAGGTCCAGCTCCTTTCACTTGGTGATTCCCGCCTTACTTCCGGCTTGATAGTGGGTTTCGGGCCAAAATGGCTGAGGCCATAGAAAGCTTCCTTGACATTAATATTGGATCTGTTCCCCATTTCTCCACAGTATGGGAGTCATTCAAAGTCTATATCCGAAGGATAGCGATGGCAAACCACTCTGGGGTCCTCCGATCTATAAGTGGGAGGCTAGATACCCTGGAAGGTCGATTGAAAGATCTAGAGAGAGAGGCCTTGGAGGGTGGGAATGCTAAGATAATCGATGAATTAAAAACTACTCTGGAGGAATATCACGAGATAGCAGATAGCGAGATCAAGCATATGGGGAAGTATGCAGTAGCTAGAACTTATGGGGAAGGGGAGAGACCGGGCGCAGTCCTGGCAGCATTGCTGAGAGACAGGAGGAATCCAGGCTGTGTGGCTGAGTTGTGGACAGAGGGCGGTGAACAGTTGAGAGAGCCAGAGGCAATCGCAGACAGATTTCATCAGTATTACTCAGACCTCTATAGGGCTAGAACGACTGCACAGGATGCAGAAATCCAGGACTATCTGGAACATATTAACATGCTGTGGTTGTCAGATGAGCATAGGGAATATTTAATGCGGCCACTAGATGCCGAAGAGATACTCGAGGCACATAAAACAATGAGATCTGGCAGTTCCCCAGGGCAGGATGGCCTTACCATTTCCTTTTATAAAGAATTTGAGGAGCTGCTCATTCCGCACCTCGTCACCCTGTTCGAGGAAATGGGAGAAGAAGGGAGAATGCCCCCCTCCATGCGGGAAGCCTTAATAGTCACAATTCTAGAACCAAACAAACCCCTGAACGAATGCTCCCCTTATAGGCCTCTGTCACTTTTCAATGTAGACACTAAGATATTTGCGAAGATCTTAGCTAACATACTGGCGCCGCTGGTGCAACTCAGGGTTGGCCCGGAACTGTCGGGATTTGTACCTGGACGCAATCTGTATTGTAACCTGCGAACTGTGTTTGGGGCCATACAACACATCAAACCGGAAGTCAAGGCCGCTGCGGCCTTCCTTGAGGCAGAGAAGGCCTTTGACTCTGTGGAGTGGCGTTTTATGCAAGCAGTACTGCAGAGACTGGGAGTTGGAGAGATATTTTTGGAACTGGTGTCGGTCCTGTATAATGCTCCCGCATTCAGGATTAGAGTCGGAGATATAGTAACTGCGCCCATTGTGATATCTAGAGGTACCTGCCAAGGATGCCCACTATCGCCCTTGCTGTATGCCCTGGTGGCTGAACCTTTAGCATGCGCGCTGAGAGAGTACCACAGGCAAAGGGGAATCCGTTTCCCTGGATATAACCTCATAGTGTCGGCGTACGCGGATGACACCCTTTTGTATGTCAGTCTAATCTGTCCCCGGTCCTGCGCGAAGTAGTGAGATAAGGAGCTCTATCCGGTCTTAAAATTAATTGGGCCAAGTCCACCATTTTCCCACTCACTGCGGCTATGCAACCCATTGAATTAGAATTCCCTTGGTGTGGACAACTAACCCTGTACGTTATCTGGGGATACAGGTACACATGAATTCTGAGCTGGTCTTAAGCCAAAACTGTGGCAGGGCAATTGCAAAATTAGAAACAGACATAGACAAATGGATCCGTCTTCCATTGTCTCTGATGGGACGTATATATCCCTGATGAAGATGATGGTGCTCCCTACGTTCCTGTTTTTGTTTACAAATATTCCAATGGTACTCCCTGCCCACATATTCAAGATTATCCAATCACTATTGCTGAAATTGGCCTGGGAAGGGAAATCCGCACGTGTTAAATGGGATGTCCTTACATTGCCTTACGCGATGGGAGGACTGGGCACTCCTGATATGAAGCTATACTACCGCTTGGCACAGAGCTCCCATGCCTCTCACTGGGTCCATGAGCAGGTTGGCCTCCCACACCTGCAGATAGAAAAAGTCACTGCGGATCCCTCCCCCTAGCCAGAACTGCTGTTTCACGCTCCCCCCAGGCGATCGGGAGCCTTAGATTCAGTCAACTCAGTCAAACATGCATGGCAAAACCTGCTTAAACGACAGATGGGCACTGTCTTATACTCCACCCTGACCCCGGTGGAGTGGTGCTATTGGTTACCGATATGCTGCGAGAGGGAGGTGGTCCGGGCTTTGGCAACAATTAACATTACTACAATAGGAAGCCTCTTCTCGGACAGCAAGGTGCAAGAGTGGTCTGAGATAGAGGCAGAGGGGCATAACTACACGCTGCTTGTGCGGTTCCACTTCTACAGAGTAAGGCAGGCACTCCGGGAAATGCCAGGAGAAGACATGCTGGAACCTCCAGAGGTAGCCTCCTTCTCAATGCTATTACGATCTGACACACCCAGTAATATGGTCTCCAATAGCTACAGCATAACTAAACAGGACTGTGAGACCCATTACACTAAAGCCAGACTGGACTGGCAGAATGACTTAGGAGTGGCAATAGATGACGCCACCTGGCGATATTGCTGCGAGGTCACACAACATGTTTCATTAAACGGGAGGCATTGCCTGGTTCTTTTGAAGTATCTTAATAGATTATATTACACCCCTGAGAGACTATGCCGGTATGGGTTGCGTGATTCCGCAGAGTGTGAGTGCTGTAAATTTAGTCCAGCTGGGTTTATGCACGTCGCTTGGTCATGTCCAGGGGTCGCTAGATTCAGGGAATCAGTATTACGCACATTGAGTGATATAGCGGGATTGCCGCTAGCATGCGACCCCCTGGTGGCACTGCTGGGATGGACAAAACGACCGGGTAAAGATGTGTGGCGATTGATTGACATTGGCCTCATGCTTGCAAAACGCTGGGTGGCTACGAGATGGGCCCGAGGGCCTACGCCTACTATTGCTGAATGGTCCAAAGACATGGTTTACTGTAACACACAATCAGAGCTATACAGTGAATTGCTGCCCCCCGGAACCGCCCAAACGTTTCTGGGGACTATATAGGAATTATCTAGCTGCAAAAGCAGCTGACAATGAGGATATACCCTGAAAACGCAGACTGAGATGGTGTCCTTTCAATACGATAAGTACTGCAGGGTACCCTGCTGACATCGATATAGGCCTATATTCTATGTAAGACAGATATGGTCAGCAGCAGAGCTAAGGTAGAGCGATGTATATATTTATTGTACATGTTTGATTCCGATGGTATTAATGTGTTCTCTTACAGATACGTGCGAAAATGATGTACAAACTCCTTATGATTGCACTGTATATTTAATGTTGACATGCCACTACGATAATAACTGCCTTTTTCTTTTTGTATTGAAAAATCAATAAACACATAAATAATTTTTCTTTTTTTAAATAAAACCCTCCCAGATATCTGCATTCCAATGTCTAGTACCTGGCCACATCACTGATTGGAAAAATAGATAAACATTAACACCTGAAATATTTTTAATTCTTTGACTTTGTTACCACAATCTTAAATATAAATGTAATTTAAATCTCCCCATTTGGGCTGTGTGTGTGATGGTACACCACGTAAGATCTCTTAGCCCCAAATGTAGTGCATGTTACACCCCCTTTGGACAAAACAAGAACAGACCGGTGTCTCTCACTCTTCCCTATGACAGCTTAGGCTCATCCAGATTCACAGTGTTATGAGTCAGACAACCCTGCCAGAGAAACTCTTAGTTGCAATGGTTATGTGTAGATGTGTGAACCCTGACCTCAAATCTTGGAAATACTAGACACACATAACTGGTGGTATTTTATAATAAAAGTTTTTTTTATGTAAATCTGTAAGTAAACATTACGGGGCAGATTTACAAGACCCTTGCGCCACTTTTGCGTCACTTTTCCCATGTTAAAAGTGACGCAAAAGTGGTGCAAGGGGCTTGTAAATCTGCCCCTACGTATCAAAATAATGATGGCCATTATGGTAATTCATCAATCATTATAGGAATATTACGAACATTAGAAACACCCACAGCATTTTACATCACACAACCATACTAGTTGGAATAAATGAGCCTAATCCCTACCTAACATATATATATATAGTTATCAGCCTTATGATTATTATATTGGCTAAATGATTAGTAATTTCTCTAACTAAGCCATGCATTTATCCCCGCATGCCTCAGAAAGCTGTCAGGCCTGCAGTGTGATAATGGTGCTTCAGCATCTCCCCTCAAGCAAACAGTCTTTGTATCTTCCCCTCCCAAAAATGCAGGTCTCTTTATTACCTTCCCTACAAAGAGAGGGGGAATTGTTATGCAGTTTTCTTTTATTTGCACTGTATACATCCCATGGTCAGAAAAGCGTCCGAAAGGTAAGCAAATGTATTCGGCTTTGCTTCCTTCTTCCTTCCAAATCTGTTTCATGTGTGGCTGGATGGCCCTACATCTTTAATCACTTATACTTATCTTGTTTGACAGCAGAATGAAAGTTTCCTCTTTGCTGCATTTCTGTAATTTTGGTAGCGTGAGTAATGTCAACACGGTTCTAAAATAATTTAGTGATATTGCATACTTGGTTATCAATACCATTCAATGATATTAGTTCTCTAGGTCTGTTGTCTAACACATACACACTCTGATGACTTTGGCCCTGATTTAAATCTTGACAGATGGGTTACTCTTTCACAACAGTGACGGATTTCCTGTCCACTGAAATATAGATCCCATTATATCATATGGGAGTTATATTTCGGCAAATGGAATATCCGTCACCGTTGGGAAGGAGTAACCCATGCACCAAAATCTAAATCAGGCCCTAACTTTGTCTCTTGTTTATCATGCAATTATTTGTATGGAACATGCATGTATTATCATCAAAGGCCTGCCACATATGTCAGACAGGCCTTAAGAAGCTTAGTATGAACACAATTATTTCTAGACTGGAAACAGCCCCTCAGTGTTGTACACTGTTTGACTGCTACATTGGTAGTGATGGAGCAAGGATGTTATCATTCATCTATTTACGACAATTGTACACAGAAAATTGATTTTGACACTCTTTTACATGATACGGACAAAGTGTGTATTAGGTTTCCATGTTTTAAGAAACACACAAATGAAGTTCTGATGTAGATGCTGCATCATAAAAGCATGCAGAATGTTAGAAGTAGAATTCTGATAACACCTAACAGTTAATAAGTTAATGTGAAATTCGACATTTTAGTGACAAATGTTCTTATGCTTAGATAAACATGACAGATAAACGATAACACAAAACATTTCTATGTAAGAATAAAGTTGATTCATGCGTTAGGAAAACAGATAATAACACTAGAATGTGTAACGTGAGCACTGACATCGACAAAAGATGTAGGTGTTACACGAGGTCATGTTATGATTTGCACTTCGTAAACGTTTATTTCAGGCATGCTTTTAAATCCTGTATGATATAGCGTACAATGTGCAAAAGAGACTTACAAAATTATATATGAAAGGATAGTGAGTGTTCAAATGTTATGGGTACCCTATAGTTACATGAATGAATTACATTTTTTAATAAAATGATGCTTAATTGAAGAATTACTGCACTGTTCTATGTAATGTGAGATTCATATTTTAGCCCAAATTCATTGTGCATAAGCTGTGTTTTATGAAGGCCTCAAACGTTGCTTCCTTTCCTAGTATGAACTTATGAACTGAATAGTCTTAAGCCTATAGGAACTTTTCGTGAAGTTTCCACATGTATTCTAACACTCAATCGTCTTCTTTCACATTTGTAGCTTACTTGACTGGACTTGCAACAAGTGTTACTTCCTAGAGAAATGCTTGAGAATTGACTGACAAGAGATGAGAGCATGAACTTGTCTACTTTCTAAATGCAACAAACAATCATATGACAAAACTACAGTGGTCCTAAGGAAATTATGAGTAATGGATTACATAATTCTTCCGGATTTGTATACTTATTACTTACTACATCATTGCATCCTATCGGGAGCAACCAATGGGACAGAGTGGTCCAAGAAATTTGGTGATATCAAGGGGTGTAAACCTGGAATCGATGGAGTATAGTTGCCTACATTTTGAACTAAGGGGCATCTCCCTTTTACCCATCTTGTGGTACAGAGACTGACGATTTGGACTTCCAGAAACAATGCAAACTGTGAATACATACTGCGATTGCTGCCGGCTGGTAGGCTGTCATAGTGGAACCTTTTCAGCTGAAAGGGTTCATAACAGAGCAGCTGTGGCATTGTCGCAACAGTGCAGACAGAGGGAGACAATTCTGTCTATGTACTGGTCATTCTAGATTTGCTGATTTTCCTAGAGGGTTGGTAGGAGATTCAACTCATTTCCTGCTAATTCACTAGTCTAGAGTCAATAAAATGTCCTTCGACTGAGGAAGATAGCTCTTTCGATTCTGAACCATGCAGAATTTGTGGATGCTTATCAAACCTGATCTAATTTGAAATTAAGGCTGTATACTAATCCTTTGATACTTAAACAGAAATATATCATGATAAAATATTCGGCTGATTCTGCTTCATTTATTTGGTTGTGGCTAAATTCAAAGTTGGTTTGATGATCAAGGGATTAAGAGTTGGATTTATAGAAGAGATTACTTTTAGTTTTGAATGTTAGCAATTATCTATTCCAGGTCCTCATATGATAATCACTCATCCCCTAAATATTCCAGTCCCTTTCAGCACAGAACAACATCCATTGGAGGACCTAGGAGGTTTGATATGGTAGCTAAGGTTAATCTAGGAAAAAGAAAATATCATAAATAAAATAATTTAGGCCCAACACCAGTTTTTCTGGTAGCGTGTTGGATGGTTAACTGTCTGACAAAATTGGAATATAAGGGGTATGTGTAAAAAAGTCACTATAGATTTGCCCAAACCCCAAGTTCAGTGATCCTTTGACTGAATGCCAGTTCTGTAGATGACGAGACGATGAGACAAGTGCTGTGAGTATCGAAAGGGCTGTTGTTAGACCTGGCACCATTGGCGTGGGTCTCCCTTCCATTTTTTGCTGTTGCCTCTTATGTTTTTGCTGGTTTTAGATGCTTTTGGGCACTGTGCCACTGCTGTTCAGTGCCACAGTGCAAGTGCTCCCTATGGTAAATTAATGTATGGATTAGTGACTCCATGATTGGCTTGTTTGGCTTACTGTCAGACCCTAGTACAGTGCACTGCGTGTGCCCAGGGCTTGTAAATCAAATGCTGCTGGTGGGCTTGCAGCACTGGTTGTGCCACCCACCGGAGCAGCGTGTAAAGTGTGTCTGAGGCCTGCCATTGCAGAGCCTGTGGGCAGTCTGGTACTGCCATGTTGACTGGGCAAGTGTACCCACTTGCCAGTCCCTAAACCTTCCCTTTTATACATATTAGTCACCCCTAAGGTAGGCCCAAGGGCAGGGTGCATTGTAGGTAAAAGGTAGGACATGCCCTGGTGTGTGTGGCATGTCCTAATAGTGAATTACAGCCATTTTCGTTTTTCACTATTGCAAGGCTACCTGTTCCCCATAGGCCAGAATGGGCAGTTAGATCATTACATCTTATAATCCTAACTGACTCAGGGAACCAGGTAGAAATTCGAGTTTAGTACGCTCTGAACTCAGAATGATAAAATACATCTTTTAGTGAAGTTGGTTTTAACATTCTGTGTTTGAAAATACCACTTTTAGAAAGTAGGTATTTTTTGCCTAACTATCCAAGCCTGCCTCTGCTAGGTTGTGTATTCCTTGTCTGGAGATTGAGTGACAGGGGCTGGGGGTGGCTACAGGAGACAGGGTGAGTCAGCGCAGGGCTGAATAGAAAGATCTGCATCCAGAGTGGAGGGAGGAGTTGCACCTGTGTCTGAATAGGGCTGTGCCTGCCTTCCACAATGCTGGCTCCACCTCCTGCCGGGCGGCTGAGCACTCTGCCCCACATTCTGAAAGGAAAGAAGGAGTCAGAAAAACAAAGTGCTCCAGGACTGACCAGAACTGGTTTTGGACTAGGCAGAGGCCTCTCTGCCTTCAGAGAACAAAGAGAAACTGTGTATAAAAAGGGGACCCAGACCCTTAGGAAATTAGATCACTTCTGGGAATCAAGACGAACCTTTGCTGAGGAGAAGAACCAGGAAGCTGAAGGAGGAGACTACCCCTGTGCTGTGTGTTTGGGGGTTGGCCTGCAGTGGTTGCTTCATTGCCAAAGAAAGGAGAAAAGGACTGAGTGTACTTTCTATCAACTTGAAGAAGAATCTCCAAGGGCTTGAACTAGAGCTTGCCTCCTGCCTGAAGTCTCAGGGATACAAGACTTCACCAACCAGCCTCCTGCTGTGCTGGGCCTTCTGAGAGACTGCGTGTCGCTGGGAGCTGGAAGCGCGACGCAACAACGAGAAGCGTGTCGCCGCTGCAGCCGCTGTCATCGCATCGCCGAGGAAGCGAGATGCCGCTGCCGCTGTCATCATCGCATCGCCGGAGAAGCGGGACGCTGCCACAGAGGACATCGTCGCATCACCGGAGAAGCGCGTCGCAGGGCCTGTCGCGGCTCCCAAGATCATCGAGTCGCCGCACAGCCGTCGGGCGTGCACCCATCGCACCAACATTGTCGCATCGCAGCCAAGACGCCATTTTTATCGCATCGCACCGGAGAAGAGTATCGCATCGAGGTGCCATCTGTCGCATCGCACCGGAGAGCAGTAAGAAACCGACGCATCAACTCCCCACACAGTAAGGAAGCGAGCATCAACTCCCTGCGCAGCAGTAAGGAACCGACGCATCCACTCCCCTGAGTGTACGGAACCGACGCATCACCTTCCCTGCGACCCTTTTGTTTTCTTTGCGTTACGCATTCAAGGTACATTGAGAGTAAAGTGTCGCATCTACAACTTGAGAGAACTGAACTATTTTATAACATTCTAAAGTCTATTTTTGAGTACAGTATTGTGAATTTTTGTCGTTTGGTCTTGTGTTAAGTCTATATAAAAATACTATTTTTATAATTCAACCTGTGTGGTGTCCATCTGTAGTGTTGTCACTGTATTACTGTATGTGTTCACAAATGCTTTACACACTGCCTCTGAGATAAGCCTGCCTGCTCGTGCCAAGCTACCAAGGGGTGAGCAGGGGTTATTTTAGGAGTGTAGCCCCTCACCCTGACTAGACGCAAGGGTCCCTATTTGTCACAGGTACCTACCTATGCCAACTAGAGACCCCCAAATCTAACAGCTGTGAAATATTGTTTCTTGAATGTGTTACTGATGAGAATTGATAGAGGAATGTTTTAGTGTTTTGTGTAAAATAGAGTTGTTGTATTGAGGTGTTTATAAGGTCCAAAGTGGCCTAATATCCCAGGATATACACCTAAGGGTGGTCTCAGTGTGGCAGACGCTGATCAAGTTTGTCTTCTGTTTCGAAGGTGCTGTGAGTGAGACGGCATCGGCAGTACCAACAGACAAAGGGATCTTTGTGAGAGTGTGAAGATTAAAATCATTGGGATTTTTCTCAAGTGCACTGAGATTAATCGTAAGGATTTTCCAGGTGAAGTCGCTCTGGTCGAGATTTTGCTTAGGACGGATGAATACATTCTGGTTGTATGGAGAACCATAATTTATTTTAGTGGCGCAGACAAGAATTTAGTTGTGTTTAGTGGGTTGTTTAAGATCGGAATTGAAAAAGTTGAATTGTGACGGAGGGGTCAGTTGTTGCAAGGAGTTGCTTTTCGTCATAGAATGTTGCGCTGTGATAGGATGGTTGGTGTGGAGCTGCGCTAGGATTGGTTGGGAGTGTCAGAGAAAGCCACGCAGTGATTGCGAGTTAGAACAATAATACGGAAGTGTATTTCTTCGGAAATACTAGTGAAATAACTGTAAATGACAATAACATATTTTGTTCAGAATCATGAAAATTTAAAGAGCTTAAAAACACTGATACATGGGGATGTGCCTGTACCTACTAGAGAAGGAATATGAATAGCACCTGAAGGCATGCCTGCTTTTTAAATTTCTTTAGAGAAAGGATATCATACATGTACTTGGTTAGAAAATTGTATGAAATATACTGAGGAAGATGGACCTTTAGCATTTCCTTAATATAGCACTGTTAATGTAAGAATTCTTGAACATTTAGAGAGACAGATGAATGATATTAAGCCATCACCAAGATCTATGCAATTTGAAGCTCTTCAAGAATCGGAACATGTGGCCCATCAGAAAGAAAAGGAGAAATATCAGGGCTGATATAAGAATAGGTATGTAGAGGCTAAGTGCAACTCTCAACGGAGAATATAAAGAAGGGATATTGCAGAGGGAGCACGGATGTATCCTGTATTAGTTGCAGAAAAAAAGGAGGGAGAAAAATGCAAAGAGAAGAAGAAATGTCAAGAAAACCCTTAAGCTCTCACGTTAACTGATGAGAGTGGTGATGAGATTGATGATGAGTTTCTGAGTGATTTATT
The DNA here is from genome assembly GCA_963921515.1 of Calotriton arnoldi. Taxonomy (NCBI): domain Eukaryota; kingdom Metazoa; phylum Chordata; class Amphibia; order Caudata; family Salamandridae; genus Calotriton; species Calotriton arnoldi. The sequence goes on from CAWUFW010001242.1 coordinate 2,412,560, forward strand.
GATGAATCGACCTCCACCATATAATGAAGAACATTCACAAACAGGATCAAATCCATTTGCAGGAATTCTTTCAGATGCACTTGCATTACCAAATAGTTTAAATTCTGTAACTCCTTTCCTAACTGAAGAGCAGACTCCTAGAGGAGTAGGGCTTAATAACCCCATAATACTGAATGCTCCAGATAATCTTTCAGTTCCATTAACCATAGGACACATGGTTCGTTTGTATCAATCAGGTATGGGCGGCCAGCAAATACATGCATTGACTGTTTCTACTGGATTGGGGGGAGCAAATAGTGGTTCACGTGAATTGAGTAGAAAACAAATAAATTCCAATTTTGCATTTCCAAATGTAGATACCTATGAACAAGGGAATGAATCAGGAGTCAGTGCAGGGACCATTCGAACAACTGTGTCACATAATCAAGTGAGACCAATTCCATTATCTAATATTGCAGAAGGGATTACGGAAACTCCTAATAGAGGATAACAGGCTATAACAGGAAAAACTTTACAAATGGAAACTCGAGGTCCCGGAATTCGTGTCACATTACAGATGGAGGGAGCTAGTGGAGGATCACATGAAGGTGTATCAAATCAACTAGTAGGGCTTACCCCACAGGAACTCGATGATTAGATTAAGGATATTGCACTTACTACTTTTGACAAGGGTGAAAAAGAACAAGGAAATCCAGGGGTGAGGAATTTAAGTGAGGACTCACTCAATGTAGCCAAGCTTAAGGTGGAATTGGAAGAAATTATTTTGGTAACTATTAGGTCTAGAAGAATTGTCAATCATTGGGATAATGAATTATTGTTCATATGTAAAGATATCACCAGGAGAGCTAGACATACTCATGAAAAATTTGCTGAGGCTGCACAGAAATATGGGGAGGACACACAGAAATCGAAAGCATTACAAAAAGTGTATCGATTGGATTTCAGTGCTAAAGATCTTGAGAGTCTAAACCCATCAGGAAAAAGATTACAGATTAAAAAGTGACTGTCGACACTGGACTAGACCAAACATATTGTCCTTTACAAATGATTTCCCAAAGTTAACAGAAAAAAAAGTTGAATGGTTAGGCAGGTTGAGAGATTTGTGAAGGTTTCAAAGGTTTTGCTGAAGGATTTAGATACCTTGTTTGGCATTGTGGTCCCGAGTGATTCATAGACTGAGTGTAGGATTGCAGTAGATTGGCCAGAAACAGAACCTGCAAGAGATTCAAAAATCTGGTGCACCATCACCTGAAGTAATGAAAAAATACAATCAGGTCATTAATTATTTAAAGAGATACATTTCTCCAAAGGAAACTGATTGGGTGAAGATTGACAGGACAACACAAGAATTGAAAGAGACAGTGCATGTGTACTATGAAAGACTTCACCAGGCATTTAAGCAATATAGTGGAATGGAAAATGTGTAAAGGAAAGGTATGGGACATTTTGTATATCGATTTGTATATGGATTAAGACCTGAAATAAGTGCAATGATACAACAGCATTTGATTTGCTGGCAAAGTAAGCCTATAGACAAAATTCTTCGGTATGCAAAATACTGCGAAGATGAAGTGGATTCCAAACAAAAGCAGTTGAAGGAAAAATTGATATCAGCTCAGATGAAGGCGGCAAAGAAAGGTTATGTGGGAGTTGGTGCTGGTTGTTCTGTTATAGTACAGGGAAATGGTCAGACGAATGCTGGTATGGTCTTCTTTGGTCCATCGAACCTGAAGAAGTAAGATTCAGGGGTTCCCCTAAATACTATTTAGGGGCGTCACATGGGTGTGCAGTTCAGGACCAATGGGTCCCTTCCTTGAGGTGTCTACACCACCTAGTATGCGATCCTCCAGTCGGAGGGGGACATAATCCTCTTCCTAATTGGCTGAGCCCCCTCATCTTCAAGATGGAGGGGACTGAGATGTGGGCTTCACCTCGCCCCCCCCCCTGAGGGGTGGGGTTGGCAAATGTGGGCACACCTCCTTTCCTGGCTAGGTTTTCCCACCGGTTCCCACGCCCAAAGGGGGGCCAGAACAGGTGGGAGCCAGTTGCTGATAGCAGCAAAAGGCTGGGGGTAGCTAACAAAGGCAGCAGGCCTTTGAAGCTCCCTCTTGGTGGACCCTGCCCATCCTGGGGAAGGAGGCATGAAACCTCTGCCCAGGATATGCTTTATTTCCAGACCCAGAGAGCGGAGGGCTCTCTGCCCAGGGGTCCAGGAAACATGTCTGGTGGTGGCAGATGGCTGGTAGCCAGTCAGGAACCACACCAGGGCTGGTCGTGTTTCAGGGGGCATCTCTAAGATGCCTTCTGAGTGCATTTTACATTAAATCTGACACTGGCATCGGTGCGAGTTCAATGTGCTGATAAGTTTGATGCCAAACAGGAAACATCCATCGCAACTAATCTATTACAATGCATGCTATTAGATAGCATGCCATTACAACTCAAGTGCTATTACAGCTCACTGCCATCACAACGCATGCCATTACAATGCATATACCTTTACCAAGCATGCCTTTACAACAAATTTAGTTGTAAAGGCATGAATGGTAAAGGTATATTTGTTTTACATGTAAATATAAGTTAAGTATAAATTGGGTAATTTTAGGGTTCAGGGTAGGTATGGGTTTTGGGGTGCAAAGGGTAATTTTAGGGTTCAGGGTGGGTATGGGTTTTGGGGTTTCAAGGGTAATTTTAGGGTTCAGGGTGGGTATGGGTTAAGGGGTGGTCAGGGTAATTTGGGGGTTTAGGGGGTATGGGTATTGGGGTGGTAAGGGTAATTTCAGGGTTTTTGGGGTATGGGTATTGTGGTAGTAAGGGTAATTTTAGGGTTTTAGAGGGTATGTTTTAAAAACAAATATATATATATATATATTTACCGACTGTATCCACTTTTATCAAGTGTATGCCTTTACCACGCATGCCTTTGCGTTGTAATGGCATGTGTGGTAAAGTCATATTCATGGTAAACGTTTTCGTTGTGATGGTAGGTCTTTGTAAAGGTATTGGCGCACTAATATCCGTGTTGTAATGGCACGCATGGTATTAGTATGCATTGTAACATCACATATTCATGCCATACTTCTTAGTCTTCAGTAAAGCCATCATGGAGCTGGGGAGTTCGTGATGACAAACTTCCAGCCCATGTACTCAAAATGCCCTCACTACACTTACAATGTTTGTGAATGGCACAGACACTGTAGGGGCACAGTGCTTGTGCCACTGTGACCTCACCTGTGTTACTGGGCACCCTCCTAGAGGGTTGGGTTTTCTATGCCACAGGCAGCGCTTGTTAGGCATGGCACCCAGGGATGGGTGCCATGTCGACGTTTGGGTTTTGGGCCAACTCTGACACACAGGCTGCAGTGGCAGGGTGTATGGGTCAGGTGAGGAGTCTCTGGGGGTGGTACAATACAAGCTGCAGCCCTCAGAGGCACTCTCTGGTCGCAAGGCCCTTTGGTACCAGTGTTACCTATTACAAGGGACTTACATGTGGACCAGAGGTTGTGCCAATTGTGGATGCAAAGGTACAGTTTTGGGAAAGAACACAAATGCTGGGGCTTGGCTAGCAGGATCCCAGCACACACTTCAGTCAGGTTGGCATCAGTTCTAGGCAAAATGTTAGGGCGTAACCATGCAAAAAGTGGCACTTTCCTACACTGGGCACATGTAGTGCACTTTACTAGGGATTTATAACTAAATGAATTATGCCAATTGTAGAAAAGCCAGTGTTATCATGTTTTAAGCATAGAGCCCATGCCCTTTAGCACTGGTTAGCAGCAGTATAGTGCCCAGAGTCCTAAGGCCAACGAAACAAATTCAGCAAAAGGGGAGGAGGAAGGTAAAAGGTTTCTGGGTGACCCTGCAGAAAGGGCCATTTCCAACAACTGCACATTCCTACCCTTTCCATGTCATGCAGCTCAGCAAGGTGACTTGATGTGCTGCACTACATGACTTCTACATAAATATGCCCCTTGATGTACAAATGAGGATCACAAGGCTGTGTCCTGTAGCTATAGAGAGGGTTGTGCAGCAGAGGACATTGCATGATGGACAAAGGGTGAAATGGTCAATGAGCTCCGTGTCAAGTATGAAAATTTGCATTAGTAATGGGTTTGTTCACCAGCAGCTTTTTTGTCTGTTGGGATTTCTCCGTCTATTTTGTAATGGGAAAAGCACAACTAAGGGCCTAATTTACAAAGGTAAACTTCCTTTTATGGTAAGTGTATACTTGTTTGCTATTCACAAAGGTATTTTACAAGTAGAATCTTTAAAAGTGTGGATGCCCCGCAAATGTAATAGATAGTACTGTCCAATCTTTTTATGTGCGGAGACTAAATTGATGATTAAGGCAGGAGTGCTGCAAGAGTCAGCTACAACTCCTCCTACAACTATCTTTGTAAAGCTTGTCCTACATGAATCGCTTGCTCGAATAGTCAGAAATCCCCTCAGACCCATGATTTATACAATCATAAAACTCATTCCGCAATATTTGAGCATGTAATCACTCAATGCATGAAACTATCTGTTCATGTTCAAAAGCAATATTACTTGTATGAAAAATTGCAAACTTAAAAAAATGGCTGTCAATGGTGTGTTATTTATGCAGGAATTAATGGGTACAATTTCGAATTTGCATCACATTGTTATTTCTACTAGGAAATGTTTTGATTGCTAATGCCTTGCAAACATTAGTGAATTGTATACATCGCTTTCTTTTCTGCAGTATGTTAATGAATTTTTAATTGTCTATTTTCATGTATCAGTGCTTTCTCATTTATATTACAGAAGGCAGTTACTAGTAAGCTACATATTTATCACGTGTCACATCTTCACGTTAATTTATGGAATGTTTCTGCAGGTAAAATAAAAAATAGCGTGCCTGACATTTAGTTTCAGGAAGCATATGAAAGCCATACCTACACAAAAACAATTACGTGCATTTAATCAGAGTTTATAAAGGTTTGTTGAATATATATCGGCAGTTGCTTTATGATTAATACGACTGAAGATAGCAAGTGCGTGCACGCACGAGCACGCACACACACACACACACCAGTAGTGGTCGCTCGTATTGCGAAATGGTGGGGTGGGGGCAGGGCCGGACTGGCTACCGGGTGTTTTGGTGTGCTGCCAAACTGGGGGCTGATTTCGTTGATGGGGACCTGTGTGTGCTTAAAACCATTCATTTTGCTTTGTTTATTTAGAAGCACACGCAGGTCCCCATCAACAAAATCAGCCCCCACCGCAGTGAAATCAGCCCCCAGCCTGGCAGCACACCAAAACGCCCGGTAGCCAGTCCGGCCCTGGGTGGGGGAGGGGGAATTCAAACTAAAAAAGAAAATTATAAACATATAAAATTGCACTTACCTGCTCAGACGGCCGCCGCCTTGCTCCCGATCCTTGCCTCCGGACGTCCATGAACTGCTGCACACTGCGCAGGCTCCCAGATGTCAATCCCAGCACTGCTCTCATGCTTGGAATATTATTCCCAGCATGAGAGCAGTGCTGGGATAGGTCTGAGCGCCCAGGTTCTTTGCTCAGACAGGGACTGGGAGGCTGTCTTGGTTCTCCACCCAGCCGTACCACAGAGCTCGGGTAGGAGAAAGGCTAAGTGCGCATGACGGTTTGACCGGCCACAAAGGGCCGGCCAAACCAGCATGCACACTTAGCAGTGCCCACCACTCCCCCCGCCTCCTTGGTGCTACAGCTGCAGCATCAGTATGGATGGCCCGCCCCTCTCTCAGCTCGCAGCCTGCAGGATCAAAAATTAAATGATAATAAAATTGTTTTATCAACCATTTATTTTTGTTGTTTGCGTCTGCTGGCTTTCAGCAGGGGGGGGGGGCGGCGCTCCTCCGCCATAACAGAGTAGCCGCCCCTAACACAAACACACAAATATCATCTTCATCAGGATATACCTATATATACAAGAAACAATTGTTTATCGTAATGTAGTGTGTATTTACTATTCTAACTTCATGCAGTCCTTGATACTGAGATGGGTTACACAGCAGACCAAAGCAAATATTACTGTGCATTTAGGTTTTTTGATGCTCTTACTCGAAAGTACACAGACACGTTTCAAGGACTGGCCCAGTAATGCGCTTGCCTTTGGATAGATGGTGTTTGTCTGGCTTTGTTAGTGTTTACAAACATTTTGAGGATCAATCCATTCCCCACAGTGTGTTTTAAACCTGTCCCCTCCATTCTCCCCCAAACACACATGATAGGTAGAATGTGAATCTCAGCATGCTGCTTCTATCTTTAGTACCCTGAATCCTACTTAAATTGCAAATATGTATGAAATGGGTCAGGTCTGCCTTTCTGGGACCAAGTCTTGCTAATGTTTACACATCAAGGATATGGCAGCAGATATTCCAAATGTTCCTCACAAATGTAACAGCTAAAACAGGGGCACAAAATGTTCAAGCATCTGTTTCAGTGGAACATGCTCATTAGGTGGGCGGTATCTTTTCTAAGATGAATGAAGTTCATGGAAACCCTTTTGACCGGAACTTCCACTTGTTTCCATGGTCATAGTTATAGGGAGGATTTGGGGAGGAAATGTCATGACTGCACTTTACGAGACAGCCCTCCATAATCACATCTAGAGCAATGCTTATGTGGGCACACTTTACCCCCAAAATCTTACTCGTTAGAACGCACATCAAACAATTGGGTGGATTGGGGGATGGTGTTAACCTCAATTTCATGAGGACATGTGTGTCCCAGAGCCAAGATGCAAAACAGCATTTATAATAGAGTCAAATAAGAAAGGACTATTTCAAAAAGTTAGTTCGAAATTTGAAAAATACCATGAAGGATTATTACAAAATTCAAAAGGAATACAACGCAGTAATTGTAAAATGCAAATGCAGAAAATCTAATTTAAATGCGTAAATCATTGCCATGAAGGCTGTCAACAATACCATAATGTAGAATAACAGGCAAAATCAATATTTTTATATAAAGTTTCTCCATAGATGTGTATGAAACCTGCAAAGTCACTGTGATGTGAACAAAGAAATACATTTTCAACCAATCAGAATACAGACTTTAAATTGTCATACAGCCCGTGGGAGGTGGAGCTTGCCTGACTCCAAGATGGCCACAGAGTAACAAAGCTCCGATGGCCAAGCCTCAATATCCTGCATAATCCTAAAGTAAGACACTGCAAAGCGCATCAAACTCATCATTCACCGGCCTGACTCACAATAAGGGGCCCGCTGGTAAAACCGCAATTAAAATTGCAGCCCGGATGCTGGTGGGAGCTGCACATTTAAGGGGACTGGAGAGGCCTGTATGCAGTGGGAGCAGCCTCCTGATGTGACTGCAGCTGTGTGCTTTCCCTAACAGACAAGAAGGTATGTTGCCAGGACCTTGTGGCAGCGGTTAGCGACACCCATGGACACCGCCCCTCCGTGGCTGGTAAGCTGGAATCAGTGCTCCTCGGGGGCGCGATATGCTGTAGCGAGGAGCCAGAAATAGGGTGCCCGGTGAGCGCGTGGTTGAGGGGTGATTCAGGCTGCACTGGAGTGAAGGGGAGCTGGGACACAGAACGCGGCCCTAAAGTGGCAGGACTTCTGCGTGCGTCGTGGGATGACAACTAGCACTGCCGTACTTCCCTCGTGGGCCTCGCTCAAATGAAAGGCCCCCATGAGAGCAGCTACTACTGGAAGCACGCCAAAGCCACTGCAGGCCTGTGCAGATGGTGGATATCAGATACTGTGATTCCAATAGCCCAGGACGAATTTCGATTGGCCTGACCGGAGCCAGTGGCCTGCCGGTAGTTAGGTGCCTCGTGTATACTGATGGCACTTTGCTGCATCATGGTGTGCTGATGCAGCACTGATTATTGGAGTGCCTGTGGCCTGATCGTGCTGGAAATCTACCACTCCACATGTTGGGCTCATTTACTGTAGTGGCGACTAAATCTGGTGTGAGCACATAAAGCGAGGTATTCTACGAGGGCCATCCTGACCCCCGAGCTCAGAGACCATTGAAGCGATGTGGCGACTGGTCAATATGGGGAAAACGGATCGATCCCAGGCCAAGCTCCAATATGAACAGTGTAAGGCTTCTAAATTCAGAGACACTGACATAAACATTGCAGACTCCGGACCTGAGACCACTGACCTCTCTGCAAATGGCAAACTAAAACAAATTGTAGCAGCTATGCAGTGTAGTTTGAAAAAAATTGATGGGAAGATCGATGTGCCCTCTCATTCTGCATGGATAGAATGTTGAAGAGGCTGGATGAGCACACAGAGAGGCTGTATAACGTGGAGAGAAGGGTATCTGATGCAGAGGACACAATTAATGCAGAGTCAGCAATGCCAAAGAAAATGGACAAACTGCTGCATACACTGCAAGCCAAAGCAGAAGACTTGGTAGCGTGTTCCAGACAGACCAATATACGTATAGTGGGAGTTGCAGAGTCCACCAATATAGCAAACATGGAGCAGTTTGTTGAACGTATTCTTGTAGACATGTTGGGCAGAGACACTTTCTCTAAAATCTTCATGTTGGAACTCGCCCATTGCTCCCTGGCACCAAGACCAGTCCCGGGTGCTAACCCTCACCCAATAATAGCCAAGTTCTTAAATTAAAGGGACCAGGATGCGGCTCTGAATAAGGCAAGAGAACTGAAAGTGTTACACTATGAGGGCACTGAGCTATCCATCTATCCTGACTTTACACAACAAGTCCAGAAAGCTCGCTGTCAGTTTGTCCTGGCGAAGAAAAAAATTGCAATATCTAAAAATAGAGAACAGTATGATATAACCTGCCAAGCTGCAAGTCATATCGGAAGGAAATCCCCATTTTTTCACGGACCCCAAACTGATACTCCAATCCATTAAACCAAAGGTGGCAAGGGGAGTCCCCCCAGAAACACTTTCAACGATGAAGAGGACACACCGAATATAGAGAAACAATAACATGCTGGTCCCGACTTGGGATGCCACAGGGCCCTGCTGCAGCGGCATTGGATGGTCAGAGTTGGGAGAGTTGTGGCACGACATGGGATGTGACCAACTCTCATGAACTATTGCCCTTTCAGCCATGATAATGCTCCCTCAGGGGCATAACCGAAAAGGTGGGGGGGTCCACGCTCTCACTTGGCCCTGGTCCCGAGAATCTGGTAAGTCTGTTCCAAACTGCATCGAATGGGGGCCCAGTACATGCAAAAAGAATAATTGATGGACAGAATGCAGAACAATGTCATACATTCACCCCAGTACAGAGATCTGGGCCTAAATCCATCGTTTTTTGCTCACCATGCCATTCCAGTTTGGACCCAGCCATATGCAAATCAGTCTTGACCCTGTGCCCAATCGGAACAGTCCAGCCCGAACTGCCAGGCGAGGTCCTCCCTGGACTGGAAACAAGCAACCTAGGACCGGTTTCGGGCTTTCAGCCCTCATCAGCCAGGATAGCTTGACTCCAGTGGCATGGAGAGCACGGGACCGACGTCTGGTCTGTGTCTGAACTGGGGTGGCGAAGTGAGCTAAAGAACGATGATGGATTCAACCCACATCTGTGACTGGGGGTGAGTGTCTGAAAAGTTTCAGCGCTCCGTCCATCATCTCCTTGTGTTTGCTTTGTTTGCTCTAAGTTGGCAGGGTATGCCCAGACATGGGTCCCTTGCTCACTTTGCCACTGGATTCAAGCTAGCCTGGCTGATGAGGGCTGTTAGCCCGAAACCGGTCCCAGGATGCTTGTTTCCGGTCCAGAGAAGACATGGCTTGGCAGTTCAGGCTGGACTGTTCCCATGAGGCACAGGGTCAAGACTGATTTGCATATAGCTGTGTCTGAACTGGGGTGGCGAAGTGAGCTAAAGAACGATGATGGATTCAACCCAGATCTGTGACTGGGGGTGAGTGTCTGAAAAGTTTCAGCGCTCCGTCCATCATCTCCTTGTGTTTGCTTTGTTTGCCCTAAGGTGGCAGGGTATGCCCAGACGTGGGTCCCTTGCTCACTTTGCCACTGGATTCAAGCTAGCCTGGCTGATGAGGGCTGTTAGCCGAAACCGGTCCCAGGATGCTTGTTTCCGGTCCAGGGAAGACATGGCTTGGCAGCTCGGGCTGGACTGTTCCCATGAGGCACAGGGTCAAGACTGATTTGGATATAGCTTGTCTGAACTGGGGTGGCGAAGTGAGCTAAAGAACGATGATGGATTCAACCCAGATCTGTGACTGGGGGGTGAGTGTCTGAAAAGTTTCAGCGCTCCGTCCATCATCTCCTTGTGTTTGCTTTGTTTGCCCTAAGTTGGCAGGATATGCCCAGACGTGGGTCCCTTGCTCACTTTGCCACTGGATTCAAGCTAGCCTGGCTGGTGAGGGCTGTTAGCCCAAAACCGGTCCCAGGATGCTTGTTTCCGGTCCAGGGAAGACATGGCTTGGCAGCTCGGGCTGGACTGTTCCCATGAGGCACAGGGTCAAGACTGATTTGCATATAGCTGTGTCTGAACTGGGGTGGCGAAGTGAGCTAAAGAACGATGATGGATTCAACCCAGATCTGTGACTGGGGGTGAGTGTCTGAAAAGTTTCAGTGCTCCGTCCATCATCTCCTTGTGTTTGCTTTGTTGGCCCAGTACATGGATAGGTTGTAAGAATGGGATGGGGCGTAGGGTTCTGCACCCATGGAAATTACTAGCCTGGGTTTCACCTGCTTCTACCAGTTATTCTAGATGGGCGAGGGTCGACCTTTGAAAGGGGACTATAAATGTTTATCTAATTGAAGTCAGGGCACAAGTGTGAGATAGCGTCACGAAAAGACGGCTGGGACCAGGGAGGACATCCACCCCCATGTGTGCAACACCATGTGTAGATTGTTGTTTTTTGTACTTTTTGGGGGAAATCTGAAATGGTGGGATGGGGAGGGGTGCCAGACTGCTATGCAGAGTTTGGGTTCGTATAGCATGGGAGGTTAAAAAAAAAGAAAAAAAATTGTCATAGAGCCCTACCCATCTAAGTACCAACCCACTAAATTATTATTGCTTCAGACCTTCTGATCTAATGACATCAGAAGGTGTCAGATCAAATTAGTTACGTAAACAGCAGTGAACCATTGTGCATTAATGTTATACTGTGTGCAAGCGGAAGATCATTGGAAAAATGTTACACTAGCGAGCCCATGCTTGAGGACCTTCTTTGAGTTCTTTGTGCTGTTCAGAAATAAAAAAATCTCCATCTTGCCAGACTACGTGCCGCATAAACATAAACAATGTGTGAACACAATGTAGATTCCATTTTGAACAAGATGGCTCTGAGGCCTAACTGAGGCCAAGTTTGTATGAGCCAGGAAAACACTCTTTATCGGGACACAGAAAAAATGTTTCAACAGCAATGGTATCACGTTAAATATATATATATATATATATATATATATATATATATATATATATATATATATATATATATATATATATATATATATATATATATATATATGTGAAATTAAGTGCAAATTATTATTCTGCTAACTGGTCATGAGTGGGTGTTGCCTCTAAGCTTAGCACTGACATTCCATTCTTTTGTCCTACTAGCCTGTATGAGACCATACAGTGTTTGTACGCATATGTTTAAGCATAAATCTCAAAATAACTGACTTAGTGCTTGATTTGTAAAACACATATGTGCCAAGGCTGTAACATTTTCATATTCAGGATGACACCACCCACCACACTGCCAGGGACACCCTCTTCCAACAATTGTGCTGATCATTGTCAGTGTGGGCACCATCTTAATGTCAGAATAGAAATGAGTGGTTAGACCAGAAAAAGTAAAATAAATAGAGGTAAGGTGGGTTGTACAAATAAAATAAAACAATGACCCCAAATTACCCTCTGGGAACCCCATTGAATAGTGAAAGAGATTGTGGGCCTGATTTGCAAACTGTATTTTTAGTATGCAAAGTAGAATTACAGTACAGTAGTACTACTTACTTACTGCAAAATGCAATTCATAAACCTACGAGTAGTAATCTCCACCTCTTATATCTTTTCTATGGGGAGATCCTCATATATGTAAGTTTACAACATAGTAGTAAATGTTGGAGGGACCAAAGGGAGTGACTGGAAAATATGTAATACTTACTGCTAAATCAGACAGGATTTGGGAAGGGTAAGGAGGGGTTTATGGAATGACAGATACCCACTAACGAACCCAAAACAGTAATAAATATACCCTGCTCAGACCTGGAGCAAGTCCAGCACCACACGCGAGCAACCACTGGTATGTTATTTTTTGATAAAATATTTTAATAACTAGAGGTGGCACACCCACTGTTGGCAGAGATCCCTCTCCTGTCGATTAGCTAAACACTTGACTGAAACTAGGACCAGCTGGTCTTGGCCGACAAGATAAATGCAGCACTCTAAGTCATGCCCCCAGAAAAGACCCTGGGGCCTGACGGGCTTCCTATTGAATATGTTTGTAGATTTTAATCTGTTTTGGTCCCTTTTATGAGCCCTAATGTACCCCAATATAAGCCTAGGTAGTTGCAAGACCTTTTACCTACATTTGTCCTACCTTGCTCTACATAAACGCTCTGGTGCTGACCTTCTATCTAGTTAGGTGCTGAATAAATGTTGTGTGGTTTTCTTTGAAAACTAGCCTCATTTATTATGCATGAGGATCCTTAGTAACACAGCAGGATTACCATCTTCTGCATAATAACTTCGTACAAAAGTCACCACTATTGTCATCCTTGGCCGACAGGTCCACAGTACAATGACACATCTAGGTAGAACCCCTGAGGGTACCTTTTGGGTATATAAGTACCACATCTCCGCTGGGCAAACCAGAGGAGAAAAACTTCCATGCTGACACGAGACGCTGAAGCCCCTGCATGTAGACACTCCAGCACACAGTGGTCTGACATCCCTTGCGGGGTGTCCAGCTCGAGACCAAGACGGGGTCCTTCGTTCTCTCACATCATGTAATGGGCTTGGCTCTTTCCTAGAGGAATTTTTGGCTATACACCTACATACATGCTAGGTACATTTAGGTACATCTAGTTAGGGTTTTGCATCATAGGAGTACTCATGATTATTGCCATGTATCTATATGCCTGCATATATACATTGTTTTAGCAGCATGGTAGGATTCTACCTTTTATTTACTCTGCTGGTGCTTATAACCATATATATCTGTTTCTGTCTAATGGTTGTTGCAGCACACGTATTTTATACTAGAATGAAGCTGGTTCAATAAATACTTATTGAAAATGCCCCCACCGTTTATTCTGTGTATCTCTCTGAGACAAAGTGAGCACGAGTGACTGAGCGAAAAGTCCTGTACTGTTTCCACGATCCCTGAGGGATCAGGGTTGTCATGTTCGATAGTTGCCAGAAACTATTCACTCCTTGGTAAGGTTGGGGGGCTTATAGTGGCACTTTGAGCTAGCTGGTCTACAGGCGAGCATATCCTCTGGGGTTGTCTGGAATTAGTCTGGACACCAATCCCTTAGTTTATGTTGTCTAAATGTGCAGATCCTATATAGATTTGTAGGAACTACACAACACTGCTGGACATGTATTCTGAAGCTTTGAACATAGGTACATTTCTCCAGGAGCTGGATATGGCTTCCATTGTGGTTATTCCAAAAACAGTTTAACCCTTGGATAGTTGTGCCTCGTATAGGCCCATATCCCTCAGTAACTCAGAGATTAAGGTATTCACAAAGGGCTTGGCCAACGGGTGCCAATTGACCTTGCCATTTCTGATCCATACAGATCAGTATGGCTTCATGTAGGCACGCAGCACACAAACTGCATCCTTAGATTCCAACTGGCTTTTTCCCAGACCAGCTGAGTCCCGTGCCGGTAAGAGCAGTGGGGCCAGGTTGGGGGGAATTCGCCAGACAACCTCGAGGGAAAATAAAATAAATAAATAATTTGACCTCGTCATCTTCTGTCAAAATCCCCCCCCCCCAACCCGGCCTCACCGCCCCACCGCTCTTACCTGCATGGGCTGCGGCTGATCCAGACGCACCGACTCCACCACCCGACAGCTCTGCTCCTGACAGATTTTAAGAGGGCCTTCAACACACTCAATTAGTCCTTCATGAGTATGATCCTGGAGCGTGCTGGGCTTGACCCCTATCTATGCTGGCTTATCAAGCTTTTGTACTCTAAGCTGAGGGCACAAGTCTGCATAAACAGGTCAGTCTTCTCTCTTCCCTGTTGGTAGAGGAATTCATCAGGGTTACACTCTCTCTCCACTCATTTTCACCCTGGCTATTGAGCCTCTGGTGCAGCTCCTACACTGTGATGCTAAGGTGCAGGGATGGTCGTAGGATGGTGGTCTGGAGGAGCCAGTTGCACTCTAGACAGACAACATTCTGCTCTTCATGACAAACCTGCAGTTCTCGGGCCCCCACTGTTTGAAATTATTAAGCAAATATGAAGCGGCATCTGGCCTCTGAGTCAACAAAGCTAAATCGCTAGTCGCCCTGGAATGGGTCGATTCGAGTGTCTGCTCCTGACAATCTGTGATCCCAATATGTCGCCTGGCCATCCAGTATCTGGGTAGTAATTTTTCTCTGCTTCTCGAGCTGACATTGGCACTTAACCTGGCTCACCTTGGGTGTGCTACCCTCTTCAAAATGATGGTGCTGCCTTTATCCTTTACGTCTTCCAAAATGTCCCCCTTCCTATTCTCACCCAATGGTTTATTGTCCTTAACTCCATCATTATTCCTTTCCTTTGGGCCAGGGGATGGCACGCATCACCTTCAACAGTTGCTGACATTCACCCTAAAATCGGTGTATGGGAATGACAGATCTGCACCATTACTACATTGCCACCCAAGTGATTGTGTTAAATGACTGGCTTAATAAAGGTTGCATTGACCTGACCTACAGGGTCGAGTTGGCCCTTTTGGGACTTGATCAAATTATGGGCATCCTGTACAGTTCCCCAACTCCCCCGTCCCTCCCGGACATTACACACGCAGTCTTCCTGAGCTGGAGGACTGCGCTCTGCCTCACGGGTTGGGACTGTAGATTGACTCGCATGACTCCTCTCTAGCTGGGCACATAACTACATCACACCGTGGGCCAGGATGAGTTTGTAAAATGGGACAGGATTGGAATTTCCCAACTCTGGGATGTCTGGTTTGGGCCCACATCCAAACATTCCAAGCTCTACAGGAACAGTATCAACTTTCTAGGACCCAATTTCACAAGAGCCTACAACTGCGGCACGCTCTTGCAGCTCACCTCTCCTTAGATACTGAGGTCTTCAGAACCCCGGATGCTAAACTGCTGACTAGCTGGCTTACCAAAGGCGCAATCTCACAGATTTACCATTATCTGGTCATCAATTACCCCAGCCGGTTTGAGAGGCTAAAACAGATGTGGGAGACCTGTGTTGGGAACTGGATGACACTAACCAGAGGGCTGCTAGAATGGCCCCACGGGAACTCGCGATCTCCACATGCCTTAGGTTGATACAACTCAATTATCTCCATCTAACCTATATGACTCCCTAGCGGCTCCAACGAGCGGGTAGGTTTTCTCAAGCCAACTGCTTTTGCTGCTCGGCATCAGATGCAGATTCTTTTCATGTGGTTTAGTCATGCCCTGTGTTGACCTCATACTGGTGAAGGATAGAGCGAGAACTCTCGTCAGTCCTTGACCGGCCCTAGGATCTCTCCCCAAGAGTTGCCCTTCTGGGACTGCAGCTGGTCCTTGGAGGACCTAGACTGGATCATGCGATTGTGGGGCTAGCCATTCTGGTTGCTAACTGGGACATTGCCCTGGGGTGGAATTCCAAGACCCCGTCATTGTTGGCTGTCTGGTGGGTGGGAGTGGACTGATGTGCCCTACAAGACCAGCCCACTTACATGTCCAGGGGATGTCCACAGAAACATGGGGATATTTGAGCTAAATGGTGGGACTTTCATGGTTTGGGTTTACATGACTGATGGAACTACAAATGTGAATTGGGGGGGCGGTCTGTGACAGAGTTGGTTTTACTGCACTGACATTTGTGTTCTATGAAAGAAAAATAATAAAATTGATTCTCCCAAAAATATTTCAATAGCCTTTTTTACGCTTACAAATAAATGTAGATTTTTTTAAAGAATTAAATTAAATAAAATGTATTCTATGCATAAGTCTATGTTGATTACACTAATGTTTTGTTCCGGGTATTGGTTGATTATATAATAGTTCTCTTTTTCCTTTGAGTGGGAGCATGATCAGAAATCCACTGGAGTGATTTGGATGCCAGTGTAGGTGCAAGGTAATTTGAAATTAGTTTTGTTAACGCTTTCAGCTTGTTTTACACTCAGACACGCTCCTAATTTTCTTGCTCGCATGTACATTCTTGAAACAGTAGCAAGAATTATCAATAGTACTACACAATTGTTACAGCTCCATATAATAATGACATGAAGCTTTGAGTTCAAAGGAAACTCTTGCATGTAAGGGTAGGGGATTAATTAACCCACATAATAATTGCTGAGTACTGGCCTACCTTGATAGGTATAAGATAGAGGTTTCTGTGCTTCAAGAAATGCACCTATCCAAAACATTGAGCCAATTAATCGCAAAGAGATGGGCTTCATATATTTGCAGAATCATACTCAAGCTTTGCCAGTGGGGTACTTATCTCTAGTAAAATAAGGCATCCCATTTAATCTATTGAGATCGAAAGACAATGATCAGAGTATATTCATAGCTATACATATGTCACTAATGTGGATGATCTAGACTTCCATAAAGCAATTTGGAACAAGGTTCTGCAACTGCCCCCAGACAAAAATGTGGGATGGGACGTTTAAAACCACACTGTAGACTGCCCTGATAGAACACATATCATAGCCCGCTCCCCAAGGACAACAATGCTGGCACACAATGACATAATAAATTCCCCTGGCAAGTATGAAATGACCTGGCATGATCTGCAAGGCATTCCCCTGAAGGCTCCGGCCTGGACATTTGCCAGACGATACCTTCTGCAATGAACTTAGAGATGAGATAACTGAATACTTAAAAAACAATGTTGGGTCAGTAAACGAAAAACACACATTCTGGGAGGCGTTTAAGGTCGTTATGAGGGGTGCCTGCATAGTGAAACTAAGTGGGATCTTATCCATGCTCCGTACACATATGAGTCAACTTGAACATGAGATTTAAGACCTGGAAACTATATACTTTGTAAACTCTGATTCTGTTAATTTAGCATACATCAAATGAAAATCTCAGACTACAATGAGGTCACTGCTTGGAATATTAAGCACCTGGATAAGGTGATGACTGTCTGTCACTTCAGGAAAGGAGAGAGGCCAAGCAAGACTGTGGATGACATGATCAAACAACTATGGGCCTCCAGTGATGAATCACTGACATAATATCATTGTATACAATATCGAGACACAAAAATATCAGAAAATAAAAATCGCTAACAAAAAATTCACCTTTCTATGCCTACCAAATAAAACCACAAACATCGAGTACAAAAATATCATTGTTGAAAATATTGATTTTTACTTATATCGAAAATACAAATATTGGAAACAAAAAAGCTACAGCAAGGCCCTGTCACTGCAACTCTAACCAAGATGCTAGACTCCTTTTGCCCCTTCTCACTTGTCTGCCATGTCATTACTGATCTTCACATATCATGCAGCTTACCATTCCTCAAGTGTTGGTAAAGTGAGATTGAAGTGACTACAACTACCATGAGGCCCTGTCACCACAGTTCTAATCAAGATACTAGACTCCTTTTGCCCCTTCTCACTCACTTGTTCATCATGTTAATACTGATCTTCACACAACATGCAACATACCATTTCTCAAGTGTTGGTAAAGTGAGATTGAAGTAACTGCAACTACCATGATGACATGTCACTGCAACTCTAGCCAAGATAATATAGTGAATGTGACACACTCACATTGCACACATCTTAGGTCCTGTTTTGAAGGCAAATAAACATCTGTATTGATTCTTCATTAAAGTGAAACACGCCTTCTCTGCTACAACTGTGTATTAGACTCTCACACTGAAAAGGCAATGACAATCAATAGGATTACATAAAATCAGTGTGAGAACCATTCTAAGGACACAATGGATACACTCTCTGCAGGATAGCTATGCTTCTATCAGGGGGAACCCAGAAAGGCTGGGGCCCTGGGGCACAGTACATTTTGCAAATACCTGACAAACTCAATGTGCACTGGACCTGGGAACTGAAGTAAATCGGGAACAGCCAATAGCATAACCAAGTGCCATGCATGTGTAGGGAATGTGTAAGTGCAACTCGTGAAAGCAAACACAGCACGAACAGCATGTGTCACACATATAGATAAAGTAGCTGTAAGGTACATACAGGAAAATGGATACATGTCCATGCAGAACTCCACAAAGGTATGACAAGTTAACACCATCCATGTGTGGAGAAACAAATATTTAACTTCAATAAACCTAACACATATCCAACATACATCATAGGGACATCTGAAGCCTAAATGATGGGTACAGTGGCCAGGACAACCCACATTACTCACCATATCATATAACACCTAATGCAATGTCTGCATCAATCAGAGTTCATCCAACATATACATCAATTTAACATTACTGCTTGTCCTGTGTAAGTCCAGCACTGAGCCCATGGTCACATCATACTAACCACTGCAAATGGATCAGGGATCAAACAAACACAGCTGTAGTCACACATCACTAACAATACAAGAACATCAAATAGTTAGAAAAGTAATGGCAGGAGCAATGTATTCCACATTTTGAAAAGTGTTAATAAAAATTGAAAAAGCAATCAAGGTAAACAAAGGCCAATGGCCAGTCCATTGTAACAAAATGTGTCACAGAACAATGCTGTGCCACGAAACCTGCCCTTATTAACACTGCCAGGGAACCTCCTCATAAAGAGGCATCCATTGGGCACAGAAGGGACCTCAAAGATGGGACAGGAGCAGGGCTGAGTTCTAGGGAGGGGTGGGTATTTCCTTGGGAGGTTTTCTTTTTTTCCCTTGGGGCTGGGTTCAGGGGGTAGGATACAGTTTTGCTGTGGTGAAGTGGAAGGTGGATGGGATGTATTTTTCTTTGGGAGGGATTTTTCTCTTGAGGCTGGGTTCAGGGAGGTGGGGTTGCAGTTTTTCAGTGGTGGAGTGGGAGGTGGACGGGATGGGTTTGGGCATGGTAGAGGTAGAGGTACTTGGTACTTTGGGGGCGGGTATCACAGGGGAAAGGGCAAGGGCAAACAAGACATCCTCACTGGAAAAATGGGTAAGGAGTTCGGGTTGGGAGGAAGAGGGAGTGGAAGTGTGAGCTGTGTCTGCTTTCAGCACTGTGTGCTGTATTGGTGTCTGTTGTATGGTTGACTGTGAGTGTTTGCATTTTGTGCCTGTGTGTGCTGTGGACTTGCTGGGTGTTGTGCAGGGGTCTATGTGTGTTGTTGTGTTGTCTAGAAAAACAATGGAGGGTCCCTGGGTTTCTAAATGTAGGGAGAGGAGGGCAGGGAAAATCCAGAAACAATAACAACAAACCTCTCCCTATACATTAATTACTACATAGGTGATACATCCTAAATTAGAAACAACAACATTGTCCCACAAAACCACTGTTTTTTAAATTTTTTATTATAGCAAAAATCTCTTTTTTTAAATTAGTATATAAATTCTTTTATATAAAAATCTTTACTGTACAAAATTCAAGTTGAACAGCCCCAAAGAAACATTACAAAAGATATACAAAAACAATATAACACCACAAACCACAAAGACATCAATCATACCATACATAACTCAAATGAAAAAGACAAAAATTACACACAACAAACTATATTAAATAGACAATTACAATACATGCAATTCAAAAATCATTTCAAAACAGAAAACAGCGCCGACGCGCGTTTCGGAGTGGAACTTTTGCCAACAGTTCCTTCGTCAGGGCGCAGCAGATACAATTCACTTGGTGGTCAGATACCATCCGTAGGTCATGAACATATATTTATAACATGGTGTGAGGGGCTCTTTATCACAGTACATTCATGGGTATATATATAATCTGTAGGGGACAATGGAAAAATATAAATAAATGTATTCAAATAAACAATTCATTAGGAGCTGTGGTGAGAGTAATACTGGAAGGACCGAATAAAGAGTGCAGATGAGACAGACTCAATGACTAGACCCAATACTGAAAAAAAAGAAAAAGAAAAAAAAAAAATGTGCATAATGATACCAGTCCCAGATACCAGTAGGTTGGAAATTGAGCAAATAACCCATGCAAGAAAGAAGGAAGAGTACAAAACTCCTACGATGAATCTACTCGATTAATACGGCAATCCAGATGCTCAACCTCCTGAGGGGTCATAATGTCGGATTTACGTCAATCATGACGAAGATACTGTCAGTATGAACACGACAGTCTGAAAATAGAGAAAAAATAACCACTAGATGCAATGTACATCGCTATTTGAAGTTAAATACTGCATATAGTGCAACCTATGACTCTGATAGTGGTGCCTCCAATACAGTAAACAGTGCTTAAATAGTATTAAACTGGCTATGTCGATCGTATAAAAGGAGAATTCACAGAGGATAAACAAGGGTGTCTAAATGCGGGCACCACTATGTGAAAAAATGAGACACTGAAAAGTGCTCTTGCTATGGTAAAAAAGCAGAATTCTGACACTAGACTCCCTGAGTGCGTATGGAGGCCACAGGGAGTTAGAACTACCGTGTATAAGAGAGGAAAGAACGTCTTACCCAGAGGTAAAAGACAATGGGATAGCGAGAGAGCAAACAACGTGATGGCTTCTGGCTGCGATTCCGTGGTTATGTATATTTCACGGACATTATTGGCGCTGGATATAAACCCTGTATAGCAGAGACAATGCAAAAAATAGACCCCTGAGAATGGTAAAGGTACTAAAAGCTAGATGTATGGACAGATACAGTAAGGCAAACAGAGTAGATTCCCTGCATACTTACGCTGCGATGTCAACAGGATGGTATAGAATTTTAAAGGCAGATAACGTTAACGACCAACACTATGGATATCCTAGATTAATCATGGCCAGAGCTGAGAAAGAAAACAATACGAGGATGAGAATTCTAATGATGTCCACCCCTATGATAGAGAGTAATCCTAGTAAGTTATCTCCCTACAGAATAAACATACCTTATTGATCCTTCTGGACCACAAAACAGGGGGGTCTCTGCCTCCGTCGGAGTCAGTGATTCAACCAAAGCGCATCCGGGAATATATATACTCGACGCAAACTACGTTATCTAAACTCATATCAACTGGGATTATTTCTTGCAAAAACGCATAGAGCGTAAATCGTAGTCCGGTGGTAAGGATGAAAATGGGCACCATATTAGCGGTACTACGAGTGTCAACATCAGCCGCTATCTTAAACTGTAAGCGGGGTGAAAGTACAGGAAAATACAAGATGTTAAAAGGAAAACACGTAATATTAATACTACTGGAACATACATAATGACTAAATGGCGATTCCCTCCTATGTCTGTGTATGCATGGAGCGTTGATCGTGGTCCGGCAGTAGGGGTGAGAATAGGCACCATGTTGGCGGTACTATAAGTGTCAACGCCGACCGCTATCTTAGACTATAAGTGAAATAAAGGTACAAGAAAATACAAAAAAGATAACACGTAATACTATGCTACAGGAACATACATAATGTATGTATAGCGGTACCCTACTGTGTTTGTGTATACATAAGGACATCTCAAATACCTGATAGACGGAATACAAGCCAAATGGAGGTTCAGATATATTTCACAGTTGCCATCTCAACCTAGGCAACCACAGGTCGGGATATTCTGGATGTGGAGACTGAAAGAGCCATTCTCAAAAAGAATGCGTGAACGAAGGTTCAAAGTAAGTTAAAGGTTCGGCATATGTAATCTATCTAGCACTAGGTGCCTAAGGGTATAACACAAAGAGTGTATCGGCGCTAAGTTCTAAAAACAGAGATGAGATGTTCGAAGAGAATATCAAGGATGAAAGGTCAATCCGGAGGAATATGAATATAGAAGTATCCACAATAGAAATACTCTATATGGACAAACCAGTGGTGGGGAACAAAGCCGGCAGATATTCAGGACAGTGTCCAATGTAGCCTCGGGAGTCTCAATATGAGGTCAGTGGGACCATGACTGATGTCGCACCACAAACATAGCTGAAGCCTATACTAAGGAGGCTGCAGAAAAAGATATCAAACAATTGAGAGGTTACAACAATGCATTTTGCCATGGTAAGTGTTCGTTAAGTCCTGTGGTAGCAGTCTGGAGAGTGTACATCCAGTACACTTCTCTTTTACCTCTAAGGCCATTTATATTGTTATCCTTGGGATTGTGCACTTTTTCCAGGATGATCCATCTGAGATCAGATTCTAAGTGTTGCTTTTCTTGCCAATGTTCCACAAGAGGAGCCCCTCTCCGTTTATTCTTAATAGCAGATTTATGCTCACTGAGCCTGATTCTGAATTCTCTGCTGGTCTCGCCTACATAGCCCTTATTACAGGGGCACATAAATAAATAAATTACATTTGGCAGATCTGCAGTTCTGCAGTTCGTCATTTCCTTGAAATAAAAATTTCTTTTACCCCATTGTAGTTCGGTAGATACTATAGATGAACTACAAGCGTGGCAATTACCACATCTGTGATTTCCACTAATGGAACAATGTTGTTGTTTCTAATTTAGGATGTGTCACCTATGTAGTAATTAATGTATAGGGAGAGGTTTGTTGTTATTGTTTCTGTTGTTGTGTTGTCTGCATGCATGGGTGTGTCTGTGGAGGGCTCTGTGTGTGTTGCTGTGTCTTCTATGGGTATGGGTGTGACTGTGGAGGGCTCTGTGTGTGTTACTGTGTCATCTGCAGGCATGGGTGTGTCTCTGGAGGGCTCTGGGTATATTACTGTGATATTTGTTGGTATTGATTGTGTCTCTGGAGGGCTCTGGGTATGTTGCTGTAGTGCCTGGGGGTGTGCTGGGGGTGGTGGGGTGGTGAGGGGGTGAGTGTCTGCTGTGTATGTGCATGTTTGAGTTTTTGAGATGTTTTGTGTGTGTGTGTGGTGCTTGTGTCTGATGAAGTGTGTGCATGATTAGGTGTGCATGTGCTTGGGATAGGAATGGGAATAGGGAACGTGGATGTGCAAGGGGCAGTAGGTGTGGTGGAAGGTTGGATTAGGTGGAGGGCTGCCATGAGGGAGGAGGCCAGAACCTGAAAAGATCTCTGTAGGGCAGACATTGCAGTGTGAATGCCTTCCAGGCAGGCCACTATCTGGGTCCACTGGTTGCCTTCGTGCTGGATGGCATTCAGAACTACAGTCTGACCCGCAGAGATCCTCTTCAGGAGGTCAATAACCTTCTCGCTCAGGGCAGCAGGGCTAAAAGGGGCAGGGGCTGAGGTGCCTGGAGTAAAGGAGATTGCTCCCCACTTAGAGGAGCAGGAATGGCCAATGTCTGGGGGGACAACAGGGAGAGTGACGATGGAACTTGGGGTTGAGAACAAGAATGAAGCTGGTAAAGATCCTTGTGTGGTCCGCCACCACTCAGGAGTGTCCACCGGAGAATGACTCAGAAGTTGTAGAGCTTGAGCTGCTGTCCTCGGAGGCACTCCCCACACCCTCCTGGTCACTGCATCCCTCATTGTCTGACGCCTCACGTCAGGAACTGCTGTGAAAAGCTGTGTTTCCACAGATGTTGGCCCCTTCTCCTGCACTTGCCCTCGATCATGGGCTTATTGCAACTGCGTTTCCAAACCTGAGCATCACAAATCAACAGAAAACATTGAAGAAGCCCACATATCACACCAGCCTCATGTTTCACTCTATAGACTTCAGATTTAGCATGTGCACATGCAAGCATGCTACAAAACCTGCCAACAGTTGGGTCCACTCATGTCATAACCCCAATACATGTCAGGCCAAAATTAATTGATGAAATAGTCTACACTCCATCCTTATGTCCAAGCTAGGATAGTTGATCACCTTGCATACTTTGGCACTTGCAGTATACCACTGTAAAAAGATGTAACCAAATTGGGTGGATCCAAGTGTGATATTTAGACAGTGCTCATACAAGGCCTAGAGTAAAACAAATCTAACTATTACTCATAACACATCATGATGTCATGAAGGTCAAGTTAAACACCAATGTACCATCAATTAGTGTTGTGGCAGACATCATGTCACATGCAAATGCTCATTGCACACAGATGACACCTTGGACTCCAAATCATATGTCCACTACCTGAAGAGTCAAATGAAGGATGTACACATGCATTTTGCTACATATCATATTTAGCAAATAAAGTACCCTGAAAACATTGAGGTCAAAACATTTGGGAGATAGATACTCAGAATTCACACAGCACAAGACTCCATATAGCCATATGAACATCCACAATCTTGCTTGGTGCAGGTGATGACGGCAGTCATAGATTGTATATTTACAAGCAAATACACCTGTGAAGGTTTTGGGTGTCTCTGAACATTTATGAAAAGAAGATGTGGGATCACTAGTGTCCCAATGGGCAGTCATATCATACCACTCTTTGGTTCTGCATACTCAGATTGCCTTGACAGGATCAGCGTAGACACTCACATATTATCCCTATAGTTCTACATCTCACTCCCTCATGCGTGTAACCAGTCAGTGAATGAGTTTTTTTGAAACACTGTTGCAGATGAACCATCAACTGGCAAATCCACACTGGCCAACATGTAGGCTTTAATGCTGATGGCACCAGTGATGTTCGCACTCACATTTCACTGTATAACAAGTACTTACCAATATGAACTGTTGTGCAGTCAGTGCATGTACTGTGAACTCCAATTAATTTCCCATGCAATAGGGCCACCATCACATGAGAGACAATAGTGAGTGTACAAGCAAGACAAGTTGCCTATGTGTTGCAATTGTCACACAGATTTACTAAGAAAATGCGAAGATCACTCACTTCACATAGCCAGGTGTCTGCTCACAAGGAGAAAAGTGGATGTGGACAAGTCTGTGCTGTGTTCCAGGTCAGATGACAATAGGCACAACACAGAGGAATGCACCTACTACCATACTTACATTAACAATGACTCATCCTGTGTTTGCCACATGGCCCACCACCAATATGGTTGCTGAAATGCCTGTCTGTAACATTCAAAGCTGGCAATTTAACATGTATGACTCTGTCCAGAACTCACCGCCATGTAGCTGCTGTTGGGCCCTCAACTGCCCATCAAACTCCAGGTAGGCCACCGCCAGTATGCAGGCCATCAGGGGGGTCAGATTCGGCATGCGCCCTTTCCACGTTGAGAGGACTTCCCCAGCTGGACCAC
The DNA here is from genome assembly GCA_963921515.1 of Calotriton arnoldi. NCBI lineage: Eukaryota > Metazoa > Chordata > Amphibia > Caudata > Salamandridae > Calotriton > Calotriton arnoldi. The sequence continues at coordinate 2,437,900 of CAWUFW010001242.1, forward strand.
CGTGATCCACCGTTGCATGTCCTCCCACCTCTTTCTGTAGTGGGCACTACACTGGTTGAAGACTCACAGGATCTGCATATTCCAGGCAATCGCTTTCCAAATGGCTTTCTTTTGAGTGTGTTGACCTGTATGGATACAATAGATGTAGAAACAGGTTGTAACTGGAAGTTTGAGGATAACTGCCAGCCTGATACACATTTTGTTGACATCTAGCACAAGCATTGATCAAAAGCCAGCATATTACATGTGTCTATGTCACATGCTAAGCACAACTAAAGCATGGATACACACTTTTGTGGTCATTTGATGACTAATCTCAACCCTGGTCATGACCTATACATCATGTATGCCAGATCCATCCTACATGGAATCTGATGTGAGGTACCATGGCACACAGCACACCATTTGGACCTTTTGAAGGGTAAACTACCTGTGCATGACTGTCCAGACACCTTTACAGTCAGGCCCATTGCATTGATGCATATGGTCCACATAGGCGAGTACCATAGCATACACAAAATCCTAAGACTAAGGTCACAATGTAAAGGCTGGTATGTGTGACACTGAGAGCTACCTCTCTGGGGGATGTGTGTACATATGGACTACTTATTGGAATATCCTAGTAATTCTAAATATTTTTGTATTGTTTGTACTGCCAACACAGGACACACTTTTTGCCATATGTGGCACTGTAACAGGGATGACAATCAACATACCATTGTATGTGTTGTGTGATAGGAAGTATTGTAGCCAAGCAGATGATTCACATTTCTAAATCTAATCAAAAGTAACCCAATAACTACACTGTTCATGTCTTAGATCTGCTATAGGCATGTACAGTGGGAGCAACACTATTAGAAAAGTGTCAACAGACCTGTGTGAGTAAGGGGACAGTCATTATTGACAGACACACATTGACACTGTGGGTCAATGGAAAGAAGTATTGGGTCAGGGGGGCACCTCAGTCACCATGGCTAATATTAACCATGTAACAGCTATCAGGGCTACTAGTGCTACAGATGACTCTTTCTAGAAACATTACTCTGCGCCTCACTTCTCCTGCTACAGTAACTCAGGCTGGGCCATTGCCCAGACTGCCCACAACTCAATGTCAGGCCTTGCTCTCTGCAGCCTGTGTCTACTGATCCCACATGAACCTCACATTTCCACCAATTCTCTACATAAAATTGAATAATATGCCCATCTCATATGTGAGCATACAGTTGTGTGGCACTCTGAAGGGGCTGTGAGGTATAGTCAGCTTCCAGACAAATGTTTTGCAAAGCCTGATGTGGTCTGAGTGATCTATGGGATGGTACACATGGCTAACATCATCCTCAAATGCTTATAACAGTATACAGGCATGGCTCATGGTGTGAAGCCTATGCAAATTATGCACATATACCATGATGTGATCGGAGAAATTACTTTAGCTACTATGAACTTGAACCCTGCATAGATATATGCATCTTACACAAGTAGAAATCCCCCATATCACACATTGCAATGGTGTTTTCCTCTCCACAAAGTACAGGGCCCCATAATCCATTACATGTGTCTCCTATGCAGGCACCACACAATATATGCAATCTATACAAACACTCTGACACTCAGAAGCACATTGTAGCCTTTGGGAATTGGAAGAAAGCAGTTAAATAGAGTTATATATTTTATAGAGATTATGTATTACCTGTTCCTCTGGTGAGCCATAGAGCTTAGCATACAAGGCAAGAACCTCATCCACCAGGGTATCCAGCTCCTCTGAAGTGAAGGAATGGGCCCTCTCCCCTGCAATGCATGCCATGATTTCTCCCGGGGGTGGCAAACAGCAGCTTAAATGAAGGCAGTGTTGATAGCAGCATTGTCAGGAGGCAAGTGAGTTGTTTTTCCAACCACCGTGTACATCACGTACGTGGTCATCAGCATCTGGGCACACAGCCATTGGACCGCAACCGTCTCTATCCCCAACATTAGCCTATGAATGTGTCCGCTGGTCATGTGACCGTCCACCGGGTGGTTGACTTCTGCCAGCGGTGTATGTTCGACATTTACTATTAGCGAGGTCAGGCATCCGCGATTTTAGTGGTTGGGAAAACTGTATTGGTCTTTTGCTTAAATATTTAGCATTACGACATTTCTGTTATCATGTCAGTTTAGGAAGAGTTTATAATACGCTACAAAGCCCAGCGCGACGCTCTTTCTGAGCACTCCACCTCAGCATGCCTACTGTTCTTGACCACAAGCATGCTAGGATATTTAGTGAATATACTTCGCTTTTTCACTGCTGCATGTGATATTCGGTGTAGCTTGAACAGTTGACCTGCCGCCCACACCGCAAGCACGGTCACCATTATTGCGAGTATGCACTGTTCTTTAAGATTATCTGAACCATTGTTTGTATGCATGGTTTCCCACGTATGAGTGACACTGAATGTTTATCTCGCCACTTGGGGATGATCAATATGATTGTGACAATAATCAACAACCAATCAAACAATTTTTATATGTTATATGTTGTTTTGTCTTGTTGATTTCTTTCCCTACAGGAATTTTACCACAGATGGAACGTTACTCTTGGTTAGTCCATCTATGCATGATAAACACGCTGTAGCAAGTGTGTAAAAATGCTTAAACAAGTGGTTTAATTTTTACCACTCACTTTTGCACTTTATTCACCACATAATGAGGTCCTGAAGAAAGCTCCATTAATTTTTCTTTGAGAGCTGAAACATGTTGACCTATCGATAATTCAGACACCTACTGGTAGTTCTGATATATTGTCTATTTTACCTTGTTTTTAATATACCCTGGGCCATTGGGAATAAAAGAATGTATAGTGAGCTTCCCAGAGGTACTTTTTAAAGTCACCACATTCACAACGCCATCACACAACAATCAAAAAACCTGCTCCACTGTAATCAGGTGTTGAAGCACAGTTGGGTAGCACTCGGCTACCCGACTGGGAACCCAATGATGAAGCATGACACCAACCAGGTTGGTGTGTGAGGGTTCTTTTAAACTATTCCTGTGGTGTCAGACACCATTCAGGTTATCTAGTCACTCTTTTGTGGCCCGTCTCAGTTGTTTTTTCAAAACTGTATTGGTGACAGTTAAGTGCATCACCACCACTACAAATGAGGGTAAAAATGTTTACATTTGAAATGCCCTGTTCCCATGTCATGCCCAGTACAAAACTTAATCTGTGTAGTGCATTAGTGTGCACATAGGCAAAATGAGAGTGGTACACTGTACACCGCGTTTGGCGGTATCACACATGAGCAGTTATGCTACCCTCACTATAGAGGTAATTTACAATTTCAGAATTGATGATGTGCACAGCTCTGTTACGGACCTGTGAGAGCCACCTTGGGGATGACAGGCGGATGTTCAAAATTTGGCAATGATGATGTAAAATGTGTAATGCTTCATGAAGTATTAATGTTCAGACACATGACTTTTGCCTTAATAATCACATATGTTACTCTGCACAATGTGACCAAAAAACATTTTTGTGCTACTCCTCACATAGGTACCCTGGGAGAGAGAGGAGATGCCAGGCTCGAGCGTACTGCCCATTCCCAGACCTATAGACCGTGGAAGAGTGACATGTGAACCAGAAGTTTTGTTTGAATCGTCAAACAATATTGGACTTATGTCATCAGTTGGAGCTTGACCTCATACCTCACATCATTTATCCTACATCAATCCCACCACTTGTAAAACTCATGTAGGTATTGCATTTTCTGGCCACAACCTCATTTTAATTTACTGTCACTATTTCAGTTGTAATGTCACAACCTATGTTCTGTTGAGTACTCCAAGAGGTGCTTGCACAACTTTTGAGGCACATGGACAGCTACATCCAGTTCCCCAGATGTCAGGATTTAGCCACTGTGAAGGTGGATTTCTATGCTGTTGTTCACATCCCACATGTGATTGGATCAATTTATGGCATAAATATTGCCTTAGTGCCACCGCATACCAGGGAACAAGTGTACCGCAACAAGAAGCACTATCATTCTATCAACGTGCACGTTGTCTGCTTGGCAGATTTGTACATCTTAAAAGTCTGTGCCCAGTTCCCAGGATCTGGCCATGATGCCTTCATGCTGCAAAACAACACCATACACCAGCTGATGTAACAACTACTATCGGAGAGGGCCTGGCTTGTAGGTGTGTGTGATCTGTTATAACTTTGTGTGGTGATGTCAGGTAGTATGATCTGAAAGTCTGTCACACATTGTTGCACTTCTGTCTATCTTCCATCTGGGAGACAGAGTGTATCCCACCCAGCAATGGTTGTTGGCAATGCTGAGGAATCCTACTAGGCCAGGGTAAGTCTGTTTTGGTGCAACCCATGGAAGAACAGGACGGCCAGCGGAGCAGACCTTTAGGCTCCTTAAAGCCAGATTCAAATGTCTGGACAGGACTGGGGGATCCCTCCTCTACTCACCCGGGAAGGTCTGTAAGATCAACATGGCATGCTGCATCCTCCACAACATTGCACTATGAGGAAATATCCCTTACATCGCAGAGGATGAAGGCCATGAAGAGCCACCGGGTGAGGAACCTGAAATGCAAAATGATGATGATGATAGTGGTGAAGAGGAAGGAGCTGACTTGTGTCAAGATCTCATCAGAAACTATTTGTCTGACTGTAAGTATGGTGTGGGATGTGATGAATTTAACTATTATTTTAAGTCTTGTAGTGATGTTGTAAGGATTTTGTTCATGCTACATACTAGGAATATATGGGTATGGAAATTTCAGGGAAAATGTGTTTGTATTGTAAGTGTAGCTTTGTTCAGCTGTAAATGTTGTCTTGGACTGTGTTCTCTAGGAGGTATGCATGGGCCTTTAGCCTCTGTGTTGGTTTGCTTCAGATACATTCACCATGGCATCTTCATTTGAGCATTTCAGAGTTGTGACATTAGCAGGTATATGATGCTTTTCAGATGTATGAAGTGGACATAGCTTGGTAGTGGGAATATCGGTCACAGAGTTTGGGTGTACAAAGCCTGTACCAAGACAGCTTGTACAGCGATAGGATGGAAGTTACCTGGCTTCCATTGGACTTGTTCCTTGTGCTGTGTTGGAACTAAAGCAAAATGCCTGCTATCATGTGATCCAACACAATGTTGTGTTGGGCCCAATTCATGGTAGTCCTCCTTCACATTGGCTAAATCCTCATTGTCTATGAACTGTATGTAGCTGTTGATGTGTCTCCTCATTGTAGGCCAAAGTACTTGTGGCATATCAGTGACAGTTGATTGTGACATTCCACCAGATGGAAGCAACACTGGATTGAATTGACCCTGTGGTCAGAAACTGACTGTACTGACATGTGTCTGTTCATTTGTTGATGTAGGATTTCTTTAGTGAGGTTGGCAATATGGCTCCAGCTGATGATGTAGACCTAATTTGTTGTTGCCGTTGTGAAAATCTGCAACTAATTATGTGTAAGCTTGGGTAGAGTTCCCGTAGCAGCGATACGCGGAACTCGACGAAGCAGCAAAAATTAGCAGCACTACACGCAGTTCCACGAGTGGGCGGAGTTGCTTGTCCCGCCCATTCCCGTGACATTTCTGCCGTACAGCAACGTGGATCGCGTGTTCGGGTGGAAATATTGTGCGCACTCCACCACGCGGTCACGCATAAACGCGGCCATCTTGTTTCTTTCTCTGTTATGGTGCTAGGTTCTAGTTTTTGATCCTTTTTTAATCCTTTCAATCCTTGATTTCTAAAACTTTTTTTCTGATCTTTTTTATTTATTATCTTACCCTCTGTCTTCCTAACTGTGTATTTTGTGTTTTTTCTACTTTTTTGTGTGTTTTAGTGAGTTTTGTACTTTTTTTTCTCTACTTCCTTCCTAATCTTTTTTTACTTCCTTCCCTCTTTTTTTTTTATAGTTTCTACATTTTCTCTCTTCCGCCCCCCCCAGCATCATGGCAGAGAAGTGTGCCCCATAATAGGCGGCAACCAAGAGCCGCCTTCCTTGCAGAAGGCGGCACCCAGAAGGGGTGCAGCCCCGGGCCTTGTTTTCAGAGGTGGAGGTGGCAGCGCTTATATTTTTAGGCCGGCATCACCTCCCCTCCACCCTGGCAGCAGGCGGCAGGCCTGGGTCCGGGTACGGGCTCCGGGAGCGCCAGCAGCGCTGGGCAAGGGTGTGCCGTACAGTGCATCACTGCTCTGGGGTCCAGCACACCACAATAAGCTGACGCACCGGAAGGTCCGACATCCTGGACCGAGAGCAGGACCTACTAGGGGTTGATGTTGCGGGGCTTGGTAAGTAGCTAATTATTAATATTATCATTACTTGTATGTTCTATGTTATTGTTAATATTTTTTTCCCAAATAGCAAGAATGTTGCTCACATGCAGGTAAGTTATGTTTACAAATCTTAAATTATGTGATTGTTATTCTAGACAGGTGCTCGGCGCTACCTAATCGTACTTGTTTGTGAGTTAGCGCTTGCTTGGGCTGATTATGTAAGAACTTAAGAAACGCAAACTAGAGAGAGACTCCTTTTCTTTGTCCTGTCACTAAGATAGTGGTAGTTAGTATTAGTAATTTAACGGCATGTGTCCTCTCACTTCAATTCTCAGAACCTTTTTTGTAGCTTGTACAGTGACAAGCAACCACCCAATTTGGTGTATGCATGCGTCCATCTATGCATTCAAAGTCAAAATGCATACTTTGGGCCTCATTACGAATTCGGGTGGAAATTTTCTGCCCGACACCTTCTTGGAATCGGGACCGATTGACTCGCGGTCGGTGGTTCCTCCCGACCAATTACGATGAGACCAAACAGTGTTCGGTCGGACTCCGATTGACTTCAATGGGAGCCTGTGTTCCGCCCGACAACACAGGCTTCTACGGGGAAATGGGGTGTGTGCAGAAAACCCTGCACCCTGTCACAGGCACCCCATTGTGCCTGCCACACAGTGCAGGGTTTTAGAGGGGAGTCCCTAAGGTACCCCTGTAGTGTAGTTCCTATTTCCCTAATAGGCTCTGCGCATTGGATTAATATAACCTATAGGCTTGACATAGGACTAAGGTCGGTATGTCCCTATCAAGTATATTAAACTTAATTACTTGTGCCAGCTAGCTCAGAGGCCACTAGAAACTCCTTGAGAACAAGAAGGGAGTAGTTTCTGGCAACCGCATAAACATGACCACTTTGTTTCCCTTTAGAATCGGAACACGTCTCAGAATCGTGGAAACAATAGATAACAGTTTCACTCAGTCAATCGTGCATGCTTAGTTTCCGCAGAGTTACACAGAAAGGAAAGACGGGCATTTCAATAAAAAGGTTTTATTGAACAGTCTTGTTTCTCGTGTAAGAGATATGTGCTGTTATGATCACAAGACAGTATGCAAGATAAATAATGTACAGCGTAAGCAGTAGAAATAAATAATACTGCGCTAGCATTATCTTTTAGCATATATTCACGTACATAAATAACATGAGCTAAAAATGCGAGTACTCATGATGCGTCTCTAAGCTAGTTCTACCCCAATGTACCTAACCTAGTCTAGGTGTAGGGAAAGGTAAGAAGTAGGTGGAGTATTCTCTAGTATGGTATACTAAGAGTATGTGAAGTCTAGTATGCCAAGAGTCCCTCTAGGTTCTAGTCAGCTCCATACCTTGAGAATGAGAGAGGTGGGAATCTCTTGCCGGATCTGGAACTCTAACACCCCGCGAATGGAGTCAGAACACTGGAAGCTGGATTCTTCTGCAAGCAGGAATGACAGCGTCTTCTCAGTGTGTCAGGCCGGGATACGGGCTTCTCTGAAGTCGAGGTCTCCTCTAACTTGCTTGGGCAAGGGAAGGTATATTTATACCTGATAGGTGCCTCGGAATGTTAGCATTGATGTGAAGTCGGACAGAGGAAGACGTCAGGAATGAACCCTTAAGGTATAATGGTTCATACATAATAGATGAGTTCTTGGAGAAATCAATAGTCCTGTGCTAGGGGAACTCCGAAGCTTAAGGGTCTGGTTTCTAAGAACTCGTTTCGACGTTAGGGTGGATGGGTGTCGGTGACCATGCCTGTATTTGGAGTACACGGTAAATGCCTAAATAAGGACTGGGATTCTATGCCTATATAAGGGCAATGCGAATTGTGCCTATATAAGGACATGATTCAGGAAAACCTATATATGGACACCTAAAGTGGAATACAACACCCACTCCACTTTCGAATGAACGATAATACTAAATGCTAAACATTTAAATGCTAAACATAAAATCGAGTACCACATGTTGCTAAAAACCTTCTAAAAGCATATTAAAAGAAGTTTAAAATAAACTGTTGAATGCAATAGGTACTGTACATTTAAAGCATCATTTTCATTCTAAGCATATAATGGAAATAAATGCAACCTGAATGAATAAACAGAATTATATGCATATTATGAAATGGTTGATAAGTTTTCAAAAATCAAAGCCATTGCATATCATGGAATTAAATGAAATGTTAGACAAGTAAGGTGACAATATGTCCCTGGAAGTATTCAAAGAAGTCCGTTTTATAAGACTAGTTCTACTGTAAGCAGATTGTTGTTTTTTTTGCCATTTGTCATTTAAAAAATTAAAAAGAAAAAGTTCAATTCTGGGAAAAGTTCCAAGTTTTGAAAATATGAAGGCCAAATTTCATTGTTTCCCTGGTACACTATGAGCCAAATCAAAGTCAGTGTATGGGTTTGGCGTAAACATGAGATCATCTATTTCCGTAGCCAAAATATCGTCCACCGAAGTTGGTGACATTTGGAACATCTCGTTCAGAAGGTTAATTGCACAGAGATGAGAAACATCGCCTTCAGCAGAAGATGCAATGTTCGCGTCCGTTGTTACCTGTGTGCCTGTTGATCCATCTCGTACCTCAGCAGCTGCCGGAAGCGTCTGTGAGATCTCAATGAATGCCGTCATCAGGATTGGTAGCCTCTGGGGACAACACAGAGCATGGGCCGTTATCGGGTCCAGCAGAGTATCGACATCCGTTGGCATGACTGATGGGAGTGTTAGACAGGTGTCTAGCACGCATTCTTCACCGCAAAACAGGCAGCGTAGAACAGGTAAGATGCAATCTTGCCAGATTGGTCTAAATGACAGGAACCACGTTGTATTAAGTTCCCGTAGACGAGGCATGCCCAAAAGCTGTACTATTCGCTCACGGCATTTCCGTTCAAGGAGAGCTTTCTCCACGTCGCTCGGAGTGATGTTGGCGAATAGGCTTGCATTAGCGTAGTAGTAGGAATAGGAATAGAATTCCTGCAACAAGTGCTAGAATGAATGGCACACCACCAAACACTGAATGTGCGAAGTTTGGGATGATTCCGGGGACAGCCTGGAAAGGTGATAATAGTCCGGAACAGATGGTCTTAAATACATGTACAATTCCGCTCGTATCAGACATGTTTAAGATACGTCCCATCATTTCTACGAAATGTATAGGGCAGTTTGTACGAATTAAAGCCTGTATCTCAGCCAAAGTCCTTGCAACTTGTAAATCATAGATTTCTTTGGCCGAGGTCAGAGGCACTGTTTGTTGTATAAGCATGGCTTTCATTCTGCTTAAAGTATCAAATCGTATAAAAGAGACATTCAACGAAGGCCATAGAGGCGACTCCCTGACTGTGTCTATTGGGGCAAACAATACTTGCATACAGCAAGTGACCCTGGAGTCGACCGTTACTAGATATGGGATGCCTGGCAACATGCCACAGCAACTCTGATCATTCAACATGAGGTAACTCCCATTAGAAAGTTGGCCAAACGTTGGATTAATCACAGTAGCTGGTGTACCCTGCTGGTGGCAGCAAATATTTGCCACAGAACCATTACAAGCCCCGTGTAAAGAAATGTCCTGACAAATCAGTGAACCGCTTAGTGCACTTTCACAGTGTGTACCGCTCAGAAACACTTCACGATCCCCACTCCAACATCTATATATGTAAGGTAAATTCCAGGATGTCTTAATGTATTCTTTACCCAACCTTTCATATTTGCCTGCTTGCATTTGTTTGAGGCAATACTGAAACTGAAAAGTAGTCACAGGCAGAGTGATTTTGTCATGAATAAGCCATTCTGTATCTGGTTATTCTGCCACTGTGAATGGTCATTTTTCCAGTTTTTCAATGCTCAGCACTGTATACTTTGCTCCTCTTTGTGCCAGTTCGATCTGTTTATCAGTTAGATTGTATTCTGCAAACAGAGCCGACGTGTTGATAAAACGCCAAGGCACATAGCCTGCACGCAAAGATTGCAGCGTCCAGCTTAATAACATAATAGAACGTAACTGAGATTGGCCTTGTTGTAACATGGCTAAATCTTGTTCCAGTATGTCAATAGCAGAGGATACAATGTTGTCCAATGAATAAATTCTGGATGACAAAGTTGTTAACCCATTGTCGACCACAGTGAGAGTTTTCTCTAAGTTAATATGATCAAGTTCACGTATTCGTTCTGCGGCCTCTACCTGTGACACCTTCCATGCTTCATTATAAGCAGCATAGATGGCGGCATATATGAAACGTTTTTGACGCAGTTTTCTTGGTCCAAGCAAGAATTCCCTACGGTCTGCGTCTTCTTTAAGTAAAGATAAGTGTTGTTTCACATCCTTAAGCGTAGATTTTTGTAGCCAGTCAAGGCACAATTTCCCTACACTGTATGTTGTTACTACCCCCGGATGCTGTCTTTGGACGTATCGTGGGTCTGGCCTATGAATAGTAAACCCCTATGTTTTATTCAGGAATCTTTCTTGACAGATGTTTGTGTCTGTGGGCCAGATCAACCATTTTCTCCAATCAGGATTTGTTCTGTTGATTTGTAGTATTGTGTCAACTGTAACCGCTGCCTGTGTATTGTTATTACTGGCAGGTGTTGGTACAGAAGGTGTTTTCATGTCTTAGATCTTGGCTAAACCAAGGCAAGACGTTTGTTGCACAGTGGCGTTCAAAAACAAAATTTGCTGAGGGATGATACATGCTCTAAACAAAGCTTCTATCCCCTGCACTTGCCAATCTTTTGTACCCCAGACAGATTTTGTGTCTATTGTGTCTTTCCACAAGTCGAAACCATGTCTAGACAGTTGGGCAATAAATGCTGCAGAGTAAATCTGTTTTGTATTTGTTAACATGATTTTCTGTCCTGTCTTGTTTACAGTTTTATAGTAAAATGTTTCTGGGTCAGATGTATTGTACCCTGAGAAATAGGGAAACTTTTTAGCAAATGTTTTTGAACTACCTTTTGGTGGTGTAGGACAATGCTCCCATTGGTTAAACATAAACACATTTCTAGGTGTTGCAGATTTATGCAAAAAATTATGACCATAGTGATTATAGCAATACAGCTGTTCATAGTCTGATAAACCCTCTAAATATTCATTATTAGAAAATGCAGCAGACTTTTCTAGGTCAAACATCATATCATTTACAGTCTCAAAGTCCCAATCATCAGAATAGGTACTGGATGAAACAAAATCACTTAGTGAAATCTTAAATAAATGTGGAATGTTCAAAAGTTCCGTAGGGCCAAAGATATCGAAATCTACTTTGTCCCACACTATACCATCCTGTATAGGAACGGCTGTGATGTTCACTGCTGACAAGTCTCTTGCTTCACGATGGGATGATTTGTGAGGTTTCTAAAGTAAGTTCACATCTTTACTTTCAATGTCCAAATGGATGTATCTGCCATTTATATGCACGCTGATAGTCATAACCAGAGCTAGCCAAAGCAGAAAGAAAAATATTCCAGAAATAATCCATAGTTCAATCCATGGTGAAACCAGATAAGTCTTTCTCAGAAAATGAAAAAAGTCTTGGACGTGCTGTTTAAAAGTTTTTGATGCTGGCAACGTCTCAGGCTCACTCAGATCCTCAGAAAACGTATCAAAGTTAATGAAATAGCCAGAAGCAGTTCTGTCAATTGTTGGAATTGCATCAGGATTTGTAGAAATCGCTGGAACCAGTTGATCACTTGTTACATTGGTGTAGACAGGTGTATTTGGACGAACTGTTACTTGAGTTTCAAGAGGGATGAGTTCCATAGCATTGTTGCTCAGTCCTTCATCTGTTACTGCTGAATTCTCAATGGTTATCAGTCTTTCAGTCTGAACCTCTTGGATACTAGCGAGAGGAGTGCGTCTGCTACTAGGTCGGAGTCCACGAGGCCTACTATTTAGTATTGGCCACATACTGTGGTTTGATGAGGTCGATTGACACAAATCTTTTCTCCTTTTTTCCAGCAAGGGGCGGCAGAAGTACTGTTCTTGTTCCGTGTATGGCTAGGACAGGTACTGGTTGTCTGTAAGAAGGTCCAAATTCCTTCTTGTCCGCAATCTTCTCTCTGACTAGATCCCCAACTTTTGGAATCCAGACAGACCTTGCTGGGACTGCCGGTTTTTCCCCAGTGGTGGTTGGCTTCAGGAACATGTTGCTTTGTTTCGATCTTAGTTCATTTAGATCCAGTAAAACAGCCAAACGATCTTTGATATCAAAGGGTTTATTTTCCACCACTGTGCCTTTACATTCGAGATCAGGTACCCACATTCTTGTCCCAAATAGGACCTCATATGGAGTGACCCCCCCAGAGAACTTCTTGGCAAATTATTTAATGAGCGTTGGACCCCATATAGATGTTTGACCCACCCATCACCCGAACCTAATACCCTAGCTGTTATAGACTGCTTTATGTCCCGGTTTTTCCTTTCCACAACAGAATTTCCCTCAGGATGAAATGGAGAGGAGTACCGCAATGCAACGCCCAGACTGGCCATGGCTTCTTTGTAAGCCCGAGAGCTAAACGCAGGGCCCAGGTCAGAATGTAGCATGCCTATTGCGTATGTGCCGATAAAGAATCGCAAATCTTTTATAACAGTTCGAGCATCAGCCGAGCGCTGAGGCCATATCCATAGGAACCTAGAGCATGAATCCACTGCAACCATTATATATTTATAGTTACCGTCCCTTTGCAAGGGACCGCAGTGGTCCAGGTAAACACAAGCTAATGGTTTGTCTGAAATTAACAGGGGCGTCTGCGCAGGATGTTTCACTGTGGAGACTTTCATCTGTTGGCAAATTTCACATTCCAGAACATAGTTCTTGGTCTGTTTCCTAATGCCAGGCCACCAATATCTTTGTTTCAGTAAAGATACTGTTGCAGAAATACCTGCATGGAAAGAGGCTATCCCTTCATGTGCTGCTAGGATTAGTCCTAATCTACGTTCCTTGTTTGGAATTACCCTATCCCCCACTCCAGGGATTCGAGCAAAAGGAACGTTGTTTGCATCAATTACATAAGAGTACTTGAGTGGAAACATTTTGGTAACGCTGCACCACTGCCTTTGCTCGTAGCATTGACAGCCAACATTATCTCACTGTCTATTCTTGTTTTTGAACGAGTGATCGCAGCTACGGAAGCCGTCTGAACAGCCCCCTTTGCGGCTTCGTCAGCCAATGAATTCCCTGCAACGTGAACGCCATCACGTTGATGACTCAGTGTGTGTATCACGTGAGCCTTTGGTAGTTCGTTTTTTAACTGAGCTACTTGTTCCCAAAGCGTTTTATGCTTTATTGTGCCACCTTTTGCATCTTTGAACCCATTTTCAAGCCAAGTTTGTATATATTCATTATACGACTGCACACAGTAGAAAGAATCGCACACTATTAGTGTGAGGAATTCGCGATCTGTACTTTCAAGTGCCAGTTTGAATGCTTGTAGTTCAGCTCGCTGAGCTGAACAATCTCCTAGATATTGAGTTTTAGTGACCATTGGTCTGAAGTTACCATCGCACATGCGACCTTTAACGATTGCACACGCTGCACTGTAAGCTTGCTTACTCCCTGTAGCGGGTTGTGCGGATCTGTCAGTGTAAATTATGAATTCGTACTGATCGAGAGGCAGAATTTCAGTGGGCAGAGGACATTCATGTTCATATTGCAGGAATGCTTGTGTTTTTAGATCAGGATCAAAAACATATTCAACATCTGTTGCAGCAAGAGAATTAACCCATTGTATCCATCTAGGATGTAATGCTTTTGCATTTGGAATGCTCGCTTTAGTTACCGCCTCTAAAGCCGGTACTGGGGTTACGACAATAATGCGTTTCCCTTGGGCTAGAGCTCTTTCTTTTGCTACAGCGGTTTGAACTGCTGTCAGTATTTTTTCAGTTGAAGTGAAGCACATTTCTGCTTGTGTATACAAATGTGATTTGTATGCTATTGGTACTTTTTCACCCTCATTAAATGTTAAGTAGGTGAATCTGCATTGACCCCAAGTTATTCGGATCACCAAATTGCGTTGACTTACGCGTGTTTGTAAGTGATTTGTTGCTAACATGTTAGCTTGGAGTGAACGCAAGATTTCTGTGTGTTCCTGTGTCCAATTTTTGATTGAAAAATCAGGTTTGATTAATGCGTAGAGAGGTTTAACCCTTTCTGCGTAATTTATAATGTAAGTTCTTCCAAAATTTAGGAAACCCAGGATGGATTGTAAATTTTTCAGCGTCTTTGGAGGTTGGAGCAGCGCACACCTTTCTAAAAAGTTGGCTGCCAAGCTCTTGCCTTCACTTGAAAGCTCATATCCTAGGAAAAGGACATTGAGATGGGCAATTCTGGATTTTTTAAAGTTGAACTTATAGCCCTCAGAGGCGAAGCCCAGTATCATGGTGCTCACCCTGTTCAAGTGCCTATCCAGGTCATCGTCTGTCAGATAGATGTCATCGACATATGACAATGCCTCATTATCATAAATTTGTAGTAACTCCGTTACCCTCGCTGAGAATAACCCCGGGCTGTTCTTGAACCCTTGTGGGATTCGACAAAATTGACGCTGGGTCCCCATTATTGAGAAAGCTGTTAAGTACCTGCTTCCAGGTGCTATGTTTTGACAAAAGAAACCATTTGAGATATCCAATGTGGTTTTAGATTTTTTACGCACAATGTTATTCATTAATGCTGTACTATGTGCATTTTGCACTGCAAATGTTTTAGAACAAATGTTTAAGTGTCTGTAATCCAAAACTAGATGATATGTATTGTCTGGTTTGGAGACAGGAAACAAAGGATTGTTCATTGAAGAGGTGCATGTTTCAATCACCCCTTGGTATTCAAGTTGATCTAAGATCTCCCTGACCTGTTTTTTAGCTTCTTGCATTATTGGGTACTGCCTTTGTGCAGTAGGTTCATTTTTTAGATGTATTTTATGGTGAGGTGAGTCCTCATCCCATCCTACATGATTTTTATATAATGCTGGGGCCTGGGCAACTGCCCATTTCCTGGCATAAGTATATTTGAGATGAATTGGAATATGGTTGGAGAAGGCAGGCATAATAATGTCCTCGCCATATGGGCACTCCCTGACAAATTGTGGTGGCCAGTCTTTTTCTGCTAGAAGTATGTCATAACTAGGCCTGGGCGTCAAATTCCGATCCGCTCGCGGAATTTGCGGAATTTAGGCAATTTCGCGTTCCGTGGAGAACGCGGAATTGCCAACAATTCCGCGATCCGCGGCGTAGCAGAATTATTTTCTTGTTCGCGCTTTAAAAATGCGTTCTAGCGTGCGCGATAGCGACTTACCGGGATTCCTGCGTTCGCCGACGAGTTTTCCTATCCGTTCGCGTGCACCACGAGATTTCGGTAGCCGGCCGCGCGATCCCGCGAGAGTTTGCGATCGCGAGTACATCATTCGCCGCGCCATCGTGCACCGCGAGAGAGATTGCGATCGCGAACACGTCATTCGGGCGCGCCATTGGACATCCGGCGGAATGTTGGTAAAGCTCGCGATCCCGAACACGCAAAATTTTCAATCTGGAGAAGAATAATATCTCGAGCAGTATAAAACCTTCTATAAAATGATGATTTGGATGAAAAAAAAAACTCCGATTGATATTTGGCTGTCCTTTTTTGTCAAATTTGTTTGGGGGGAGAGGGAGGAAGTGCCACAGAGTCTCCTACTTCCTGTTCCTGCCAGCAGGCTCCTCCCAGTGCTTTGTCCATCTCCTGTTCATTTTTCACTTGGGTTTGAGCTGGAAGGATCACTCTTTGTGTCTGCTGCATCATTATCATTGGATTTGAGGACTTTTGGAGTTGAGATTTTACAAGTAAGTTGGTGTTGTTTGATTGGGGCATTGCAGTTGTTGCAACTACAATTTTGGTACTTTTCATCATTTTTAAAAATAAATAGTTGTGGGTAGCAAGTAGGCCCAGAGCTAGTCATGGGTGGGTGCATGATGAAACATGATGAAACAACTGTTCCTTTGCTGTGTGATTTATTTATTTCAAACATCATTTAGGGCACATGGATGGCATTGGATTGAATTGCAAAATGTGTATTTTTGGGTGTATTTCAGTTTTTTTGGGTGTGTGTTAAATACATGCCTTAGTTGTGTGTGGTGTGTTGCAGGCCTGGTTTAGCCCTGTGGATTTTCGTTTTTGCATTTTATTGCATTACAGGCAAAGCAGTGTGGTTTAGCATGCAGCCTTTGCATGGCTATTATAGGCCTGTTTTCAGTACATTGTTTTCTAGGCCTCCTGCTTGTTGCTTGTGATTTGTGAGTGTCCATGTGGCTGGTAGCCATTTCTGGTGGGAGTTATAAGTGTGCTGCTTTTGCCATATATGCCTGCATGTGTTTCCTTTGTGGCCTAGGCTTCTTGTTGTGGTCCTGGCCATGAGGCTGGTGGCCATTTTGAAGCCAGGCAGTGTGCTTTTTGCCATAGGCCTGCATTGTCTGTCTTCAGTTTCTTGTTGTTGTTGTGGGCCTGGCCATGTGGCTGGTGGCCATTTTGAAGCCCGGTAGTGTGCTTTTATCCATAGGCCTGCAAGCTTGTGGCCTAGTCTGCCAACAGGCCTTTCATCCAGTAGGCTCAGAAGTAGTCAGGGTGCATGAAACAACTGTTTCTGTGTGTTCTGTTGAATTTAAACATCATTTAGGGCATGGATGGCATTGGATTGAATTGCAAAATGTGTATTTTTGGGTGTATTTCAGTTTTATTGGGTGTGTGTTAAATACATGCCTTAGTTGTGTGTGGTGTGTTGCAGGCCTTGTTTAGCCCTGTGGATTTTCATTTTTGCATTTTATTGCATTACAGGCAAAGCAGTGTGGTTTAGCATGCAGCCTTTGCATGGCTATTATAGGCCTGTTTTCAGTACATTGTTTTCCAGGCCTCCTGCTTGTTGCTTGTGATTTGTGAGTGTCCATGTGGCTGGTAGCCATTTCTGGTGGGAGTTATAAGTGTGCTGCTTTTGCCATATATGCCTGCATGTGTTTCCTTTGTGGCCTAGGCTTCTTGTTGTGGTCCTGACCATGAGGCTGGCGGCCATTTTGAAGCCAGGCAGTGTGCTTTTTGCCATAGGCCTGCATTGTCTGTCTTCAGTTTCTTCTTGTTGTTGTGGGCCTGGCCATGTGGCTGGTGGCCATTTTGAAGCCCGGTAGTGTGCTTTTATCCATAGGCCTGCAAGCTTGTGGCCTAGTCTGCCAACAGGCCTTTCATCCAGTAGGCTCAGAGGTAGTCAGGGGTGCATGAAACAACTGTTTCTGTGTGTTCTGTTGAATTTAAACATCATTTAGGGCATGGATGGCATTGGATTGAATTGCAAAATGTGTATTTTTGGGTGTATTTCAGTTTTATTGGGTGTGTGTTAAATACATGCCTTAGTTGTGTGTGGTGTGTTGCAGGCCTTGTTTAGCCCTGTGGATTTTCGTTTTTGCATTTTATTGCATTACAGGCAAAGCAGTGTGGTTTAGCATGCAGCCTTTGCATGGCTATTATAGGCCTGTTTTCAGTACATTGTTTTCCAGGCCTCCTGCTTGTTGCTTGTGATTTGTGAGTGTCCATGTGGCTGGTAGCCATTTCTGGTGGGAGTTATAAGTGTGCTGCTTTTGCCATATATGCCTGCATGTGTTTCCTTTGTGGCCTAGGCTTCTTGTTGTGGTCCTGACCATGAGGCTGGCGGCCATTTAGAAGCCAGGCAGTGTGCTTTTTGCCATAGGCCTGCATTGTCTGTCTTCAGTTTTCTTCTTGTTGTTGTGGGCCTGGCCATGTGGCTGGTGGCCATTTTGAAGCCCGGTAGTGTGCTTTTATCCATAGGCCTGCAAGCTTGTGGCCTAGTCTGCCAACAGGACTTTCATCCAGTAGGCTCAGAGGTAGTCAGGGGTGCATGAAACAACTGTTTCTGTGTGTTCTGTTGAATTTAAACATCATTTAGGGCATGGATGGCATTGGATTGAATTGCAAAATGTGTACTTTTGGGTGTATTTCAGTTTTTTTGGGTGTGTGTTAAATACATGCCTTAGTTGTGTGTGGTGTGTTGCAGGCCTTGTTTAGCTCTGTGGATTTTTGTTTTTGCATTTTATTGCATTACAGGCAAAGCAGTGTGGTTTAGCATGCAGCCTTTGCATGGCTATTATAGGCCTGTTTTCAGTACATTGTTTTCCAGGCCTCCTGCTTGTTGCTTGTGATTTGTGAGTGTTCATGTGGCTGGTGGCCATTTCTGGTGGGAGTTATAAGTGTGCTGCTTTTGCCATTTAGGCCTGCATGGTTTTCCTCTTGGCTTACTGCTTCCATCCATTCCATTTGTATTTTTGTTGTTGTTCCTCTTCTTTCCTATCCTTCCTGAGAGTGTACACAGTATACCATGAAAGCCCTTGTTGACAGTCTCACAAATGGCTACACTAAGTTATATATTTTATTTGTTTGTTTGTACTAGTAGTAATTGAACCACAACAACAAATGCAACATTTCACTGATGGTCTTCTCCTGGCTTCTTTGCTTTTAGGTGCACAAAAAGACAGAGGAGGAGGTGTCATCATCATCACCCGTTGTACTGCCAGACAGAAGTCCTGCTGCGCACCACGTCACGTGTGACCACAGACATCTCTGCAACTTGTGCACCTGTGTCCTGCTGACATCTGAAGAAGATGGCCCCAAAGAAAGGTACCAGGTCCTCCAGTACCAAGAAAGTTGCCAGTGAGAAGAAGAAGGAACAGAAGAAGGAAGTGGCACTTGCCAAGACTGGTGTGCCGCCCGATGTGTTTTTTGGTAAAAAAAAACTTACGCCTGCAGCAGCGGTGTCCGGCGGGGACCAAGCTGGGAGCAGCACCTCCACATCAGCGGGCCCACCCCACCAACCTAGGCCCAAGCCCATGAGTGTGGCAGAGGTAGCCAGTCTACTAACGAGCAGTGATGTTGAAATGTCATTATCGCAAAGTAGTACCCAATCCACACACTTGCAGGCGGAAACTCAGCAGATAAGTGGGCAACCACAGCCGCAACCACAGCCGCAACCACAGCCCCAACCCCAGCCACAACCCCAGCTGCAACCACAGCTGCAACCACAGCCCCAACCACAGCTGCAACCACAGCCGCAACGGCAGCCGCAACCACAACCACAGCCGCAACCGCAGCCGCAACCACAGCCGCAACCACAGCCGCAACCACAGCCCACAATAGTAGTTGTTCCACCTGAAGTAGGGGCAGTTCAGGAAATCGAGCTTTTTGCAGACGAAGAGGAGCAAGCCACTGTTTCAGAAGATCCATTGTCTTCCAGACCCCCAGTAAGGAAAAGGAGGGTTAGTCCATCAACTTCTTCTTCAAGCCCCGCTTCTGATGATCTAGATGCCACTTGGAAGCCACCAGCTCAGTCTGAGAGTGATGCACGCCACAAGACAAGGCTAGTGAAAAGGAAGGTTCCAGAAAGCCTTAGACTTATGGAGGTAGATGTAGACGAGGGGGGTGATGATGATGAAGAGCCAGTCATCATGAACATCACTCCCGGGCCAGAGGAGATGGAGACCAACATTATTAGACTATCCAAAATCGCTGTGAGGGATGTAGCACGGATACCACCAACACAGGTAACACCAACACGACCTCCAGCTTCCATATTTGCCTTTGCAAAGGCCCGGCAGGGACCTACATCCAGCTCAACCACCACCTCAGTAGGTGGTGGTAATGTAAGTGCACAGAGTCAAATTCCAGGCACACCCTCCAGTTCATCTGGTATTGAAAGTGGCACCTCCAGCAGTGCCAGAAAGTTCTCCTCCCCAGTTTGGGACTTCTTTTTGGTTAGCAGTAAGGAGGAGAACATTGCTATATGCTCAATTTGTCGGCAGGCTGTTAGGCGGGGTAAGCTTGGTACAAACTATGGTACCGGAGGACAAACAAGTCATCTCAAAAATCACCACAGTATCAAGTGGGAGGCTCACCTACTTCACTTAGAAAAAAGTAAAACTGGACCCATTGCTGTTGTTGGGGATGAAGAAGTAGGGGAAGATATGATCGCGGTGGAAGGTCAACAAGAGGGAGACATTTCTAGCCCTATCCCCAGCAGTGTAGTGGTACCACCCACATCCTCAGCAACATCTCAGTGGCACCGTAGTAAGAGTCAGCCTGAGACACCAAGGCAACCGAGTACTGCAATGAGAAAAAGTGCGGCGTCGTTGAGCCTAACTGGGTTCAAGAAGACAGGTGCACCACAAAGGAAATATTCCAGCCTACCATTGACAGCATGCTTAGGTCGGAGGGGCAGTACCAACGCAACCACCCAATGGCACGGTTGTACAATGCGAAGCTGGCTAAAATGTTAGCGCTGGACCTTCTCCCTTTTTCATTTGTGAAAGGGGTGGGTTTCCTTGAATTTGTGTCAGCCATCTGCCCTAAATGGAAGGTTCCCAGCCGGTCCTATTTCGCCAGAGTTGCTGTTCCAGCACTACATCACGATGTGCTGGAATTGGTTGGACAAGCTTTGCAGCAGAGTGCTGTTCACAAAATCCACCTGACAACAGACATGTGGACCAGTTGCCAAGCCACTGATTACATGTACATCACTGCACACTGGGTCTCTTTTGTGGGGGTTAGAGAAAAGCTATCTGAAGTAGGTGCTGTTGACACAGCTGAGATTTTTAATGCTTCTCGGAAACATGCAACTGTAGCCATGTTCGCCATGGAGAAATCTCATACTGCTGCAAACATTTTGGAAGAGTTTAACAGCAAGGTCTTTGAATGGCTGCGCCCAAGAGGGCTTAACATTGGTTTTGTTGCCACAGATAATGGCAGTAATGTACTTAAGGCCATGGAGGTTGGTGCCTATTTCAGGGTCCCGTGTTTGGCGCACTGCATTAACATTATAGTTCAAGACTTTCTGAAAAAATAACCCATAGTCAGCAACTTACTGACCACCTGCCGCAGAATATGCACTCATTTCAGCCATTCTTTTAAAGCCCGGAAGCAGCTGAGGATCATTCAACGTGACTATAGAATGCCAGTCAAAGCACTCATCCAGGAGGTGGCAACACGTTGGAACTCAACTTATTACATGCTTGATCGTCTGTTTGATCAGTACAGACCAA
This sequence comes from Calotriton arnoldi, assembly GCA_963921515.1. Taxonomy (NCBI): domain Eukaryota; kingdom Metazoa; phylum Chordata; class Amphibia; order Caudata; family Salamandridae; genus Calotriton; species Calotriton arnoldi. The sequence continues at coordinate 2,459,253 of CAWUFW010001242.1, forward strand.
TCAATGTGTCATGCGAAGGGCGGATGCTACTGTGAAAGGCATGACCCTTCAGATGGACCAATGGTGCCTAGTTAAATGCCTGACAGAGATGCTTCTTCCTTTCGAGATCTTCACACGTGAAGTCAGCAAGGAGGACTGTACTATGGGCCAAGCTATCCCATTGTTGCACATGCTAGAGCAACAGCTGAAGGAGGTGTCTGAAGCGTACATAGGTGTGGAGGAAAAAAAAGAAGCATATGAGTTGGTGGAGAGCTTATCATGTCGCTTAACTGAAAATGCAAGGGTGCAAACTAAGATTTTGTCACAAGAACATTACATTTGTGCCACAATTCTGGATCCACGGTACAAATTGGCACTGAACAGTAAGACATTATTCCCTTTTTCAGAAGTGGATGTTGCCCGGTACAAAACTTGGATAGCTGAGGCAGCCAGTAAATTGGAAAATGAACGGCTGGTAATTAAAGGCCTGCTACTCAAACCCACAACAAGTACTGCAGCAGGGCATCCAACGTCAAGTTCAACTTCAGAGCCTGAGGGCAGTGCATTTGGTTCACAGCTGTCACCAACACCAACACTATCGACAACAGCAAGAACCGGATCATCAGCCCCAGTAAAAACGGCACAGGATTGGTATTTACAGCAAGGACTTGCTAGGTCCAGTGCTGATGCAAAGACAAAAGAGGCCAAACAAAGTGTAGCACCCCTGAACATTGACCGGATGGTCCAGGCCTACCTGGATGACCCAACAGAGGTCTACATTGATCAAAACCCATTGCGGTATTGGTATGGCAAAAGGGGCCAATGGCCAGTGCTCAGCAGGCTGGCGATAAACTATCTGGCTTGCCCTGTCGCAAGTGTCTCTTCTGAACGTGTTTTCAGTGCTGCTGGTTCCATTGTAACAGTGAAAAGGACCAGTCTCTCACCCAAAAACGTGGAGAGGTTAACCATGATCAAAATGAATCAGCAATTTATACCACCAAATTACACAATACATGAATCAACGCAGGAAGATGAGGACAGCGGCTCAGGTGACGGAAGTAGCGTGTTAGATGCTGATTACCTACTTCTGGTTGAACCCACAGAGTTTGAGGACGAGCTATACTTCCCTGACAACTAGGCTTCCACTTCTTACTGTCGTCCTCCCTTATTTACTTTTATTTGTGTGTCTGTCTTTCTGGTTGGAAACTTCAAATCACAACAAATCCATCACCACTGTCTTCGTCTTTTATTGCCATATATTAGGCCTGGGTGGTAAATTCCGTTCCGCTCACGGAATTTGCGGAATTTGGGTAATTTCGCGTTCTGCAAAGAACGCGGAATTACCCAAAATTCCGCGATCCGCGGCTTCGCGGAATTTTTTGCGTGTTCGCGCTTTCAAAATGCATGTTTGCGAGATATTTCTCCCTGAGCACGCAAACAGCGTTCGCGAACAGGAAAAAAGCATCGCGAACGGGCGGAACAAGCAATTCCGCGTGTTCGCGGAACTTTTGCGTGCTCGCGGATATTTTTTACCGTTTCGCGGAGCTTTGCGTAGCGTGACTACGCAAATTCCGCCCACCCCTACCATATATGAGTTTCAGCTGTCTGCATTTCAGTCCACTCCTCCGAGTCCTGCTCCTCCATCCTCCTGAATCGCCCTAAATCTATTGCCCTCAAGCCAGATGATGATTGGATGTAGCATAATCGAAGAAAAAAGAAAATCTTGCCTCGTTGAGTCTCTCCAAAAGAAGTGGAACATGATGATGACTGCTATAGCTATCCTCCTATCTGAGCCGAGAGAGACTGCCCATTAACTGAAGATGAGAAGGAACAGGTAATGAATGATGACATGCATTGGACGCTGACTGAGTGATTTGTGTTGTTGTTGTTTGTAGTGCATGAAGTTAATTCATTGTGTACTATTATCTAATCTACACACTAAAAGTAACTCAATGCAATGTTTGTTTCCATTCTTGTTTTTTAATAACACATTTCTACTTCTACTGCAGGCCGATCCATTGCATTTTGAATATGGAAAGGGGACTCAATCTGTACACTGCACACTGAGTTGGACAACACACCATGATGATGACCACAGTGACATAATATCTTCGCAGTCACTCAGTACGATCTGAGATGATTGATGGAATAACTCAGGGCGTTTCATGAGTGGCATAAAAGGTAAACAAGTCAACAACAACCACTGCAGACCTACATGTCTGTGTAGTGGTGGAGTAGAGTGTGGTGGTATGACTGACAGCGGGGCATTGATTTAGTCACTTAATTTGTAAAATGATATGTTGCTGTATATCTGCTTTGTCTGCCTCTGTCAAAAAATGTACGCTAAATGGAGGATGGGTCACGGGTGCCGTGGGCCTGCTCTGTCCTGTTGTTGTTGGAGGTTAATGCTGGAAACAGACTAGAGTAGACATGATGTATCCATGCCGCCTCTGAAAGTGTTCTTGTTGCACTTCACCGTAATTTCTGCATTTTTTTTCTACTTGATTTTTCAATATCCCTTTTGTTTTTCCATCTACAATTACAGGCCGGCCCTTACCCTGTGCTATACTGGGAAAAACAACTCTCACTTACCTTACCAATGAATCTACATCTGCCAGGCAGGCAGTGGCGTCACCCAAGATTGATGGCCGGAGCGTCCATGGAAGGGAGGACCAAGAGGAATGCCGAGATGCAACTCCCCATTTTGACCAGGATAACATACAGTAACAGTATCAACTTTCATCATCTTTTAAATAATTTGATTCATTTTTTGTCTTCAATCATTACTACTGTGTGTTGTTGTTTTTATTATGTTTGCTCTCTGCTTATAATTCAATTCATCCCTACAGCTATTTTTGAATTTTCTTTGCTATCTTTAATAGTAAGCCCGGGCCGGTACAACAGAACAGAAACTGTATGTAATTCGGGTCTCTCGGAGGGCAGACAGGCAAGGCAAATTGCATAATATACTGCTGCCCTGTACTGTCTAATTGTCTAGTAGTAGTTAGTAAGTACTACTTATCATTAACCATCAAGTTATCATCATCATGCATGCATTTCCTTTTTCTCCCTTAACAGATTTATGGATATGGTCGTCTGCCAAGATTGTGTTTTGTTGTTGTCCATGCGTACTGTTTTTCTTTGTCAAACCTTTCCCCAAACCCCCTTCCCAACCATTCATCAAACCCTAACCCTTTTCCCCCGGGCTGTGTGACTTATTGAGGTGTGACTAAATTAAATGTACACCAATAATTTATCACACGCTTGCTGGGGCGGATGTGGCAAAAGCAACACTAATTCAAATTCAAGGCAGGGCGAGGATCTTCTTCTGCTTGCCCACCCATGAGCAGTATATTTGCGAGATAATTTTTTTACCAAAGGAACATAATCCATCAGCATTAATTGCCGGCATCGATTGGATTTGTTGTCATCCTCCTACACAGCACTAATGGTTACGCTTGTGTCGAGTGTACTGTAGGCCTAGTCGAATGACTCGACACAGCTAGAGTTTGTAACTCTATGTACTAGGCTATCCCCGCCACCATTATGTTTTACTGTATTTTGGCATATTATTGTTTGGCAGTAAGTTCCGTACTGTACTTTGTTCTACTACTCCTCCCACAGTCTCTCTCAGGCGACTGACTGTCTCATTTTCTTTTTTTTGCAAATGCTACTGCCAGGGTCTACTACTACTACCACCACAACCATGGCATGTTGGGAAAGAAAACCATCATCACCATGCAGCCATCGCCGTGCCCAAGTTATACATCAAGCACAGGTAAGAGAAGAAGTTTGGTGGAGGCATAATTAATAATGGAAATTTTTTCATTAATTCTATTTCACACACCCCTTTGAGTCCAGTTGCAGAATGCATAGACTAGGAGGAGAGACTGCCTGTACTAGTAGGACAAGTCCCTCAGTGAGGGGTACTGCATCTATCTGTTTGTGTCTTACTAAGTCAGCTAATTATTTAAATCAAACAATGGCTGTGGCCCTGCACCAGCAAGGAAACAGTGTGATGTAAAACAGTAATCCCACCCACAAAACATTAATAACATCGTATGTAAAGTATAAATATATAATTTAATCCCCTAACAAAAATAAACTATGTAAAAAAAATCCCACAACAACACCTGACCTACCCCTCTCCCTAACCCCAACCAATGTCCATTGTCCGGAACGAAAAAGTCCAACAAATTAAATGTCCAATTGTCCAAAAGTGAAAACCCCAACGCCCGATTCCCACCCACCAAAATAAGCAATAAAAAAGGGTCAATCAACAGGGTCTGTTCATCGGCGGGCTCGCCTCTCCAGGACACGAATACGCTCCTCTAGGCGGGCCACGCAGCGCTTCAATGCACGGCAATTGCATCCACAGGGGGGGCAGCAGTGCTATTAAATGAAGTGCGGCGGCGGGCGACTGCCAGACGGTGGTGCCGTAACACTGGAGGGGGGTGGCTGGGGCCCGGGGCATTGGAGGAGGCTGCAGCTGCCTCCTCCTCCTCCAGAACCACCAGCCGCCGGTATTCCTTTTATATGGCCTCCAGCTTCTGGCGCTGGGCCTTGGCTGCCAACTCCTTCCTGTCTACTTTCACTTTGGAAGGAGTAGCTATATCAAGAAGAAAAAACAAGACTATTGTAAAATATACTCTTAGCAAAGCAGTAAGACAAATTAATTCTACACATAGTGGCACAGTAGCACTAGCAAGCACAGTACATAACATTTGTGGTATGTATCTATCCTCCCACTACCTCGGCCTCTAACATTTGTGGGAGTTTCAGGCATTCCACCACCCATGCATCTGATTCCTATCAGCCACCTATGCATGCATCCCACGTATCCTTCGCTGCCAGTCATAAATATTAAATCTCGTCCGTCCTTCCTCCTTCCACCCTTCTTTCCCTTTTCGTTCAACCCATCCATCAAGGTCATCTGATCTGAGTTTTAGTCTTCTCCATAAAACTTTCACAGCTGAGTTGAAGTCAGATAGAAGAGGCCATTGGTTACTCAACAGTACACTCCCGCCGCTAATGCTATTGCTAATACTAAGTAAAGGGTGTCTTCTTCAACCGTTCACAACAACTTCTTACTTAAGTCTCAGTACAGTATACATTACACCCTTGCAGCGAGTGTAATGTCAATAAGTAAGGATTAGGAATATAACTTACCACCGCCCGCCACTGCTGCTGGCTCACCCCCTGCAGCTCCTCCTCCAACTGCCGCATCTCTTCCTGCACCCTCAGCGGCTGCGTCACCTTTGCCGCTGGCCCCGGTACTGGTGGTAGGTAGTATACCTAGAAAAAACATTACACATTTTTTAGATGCCATATACACCTCCCCCTATTTTTCACTAGCAAGATTGAAAAAAAAGTTAATACATACATAATACATACATATACAACATACATCACTAGTACAAATCAGGTAGTAGAGTAGACACTAGTAGTGTTATATGGTCCCTAGGGTCATTCTAGTCTTTGCTAAGTTACCCCGAGCCATGCAACCATTTTAGCTTTGTGTCTTTTATTTTTGTGCAAGTTACCTCGCAGCTTGTTGTGTAAGACGCCTTTGAGCCCACATGAGCTCATACTGCTACTGTCTGAGCGCTGCGTACTAGGTCGAAAAACAAGCCATTTTGTTATGGAGTTCTGGTGTTAGTCCATATTGCTTATCCATAAAAATACTACACTTTTTGGCACGACTGAGAAATGCTTGCACTATACTAACGCGCACCATTTTTCTCATAACAGACGGAAGATTCCCTTCTACGAACCAGAGCTTTGCAGAGCTTATGATGTAACCAGTACTAGGTTCTTCTAAGGTGAGGGGTCCCCAGAATTCGTTCAGAGATCTTCATTTATAATTTTATATAAACTATATTCCTACCAAGGGGAGGGTGGTTCTTCCACCACTGTTCAGTTATCATGATTTCGCCTTTTGTCTTCTATGGACTTGTAGTTGTAAGTGTAACTAAGTGTAACAATGTTTAGTGTTTTAATCTTATGCATTTTGCTGTTGCTGCTGCATTATAGAACAACGTACAGAGCTTGTCAGTTGAAAATAAACCTTTTGAACTTACATAGACTCGGTGGTATTTGGTGTGGACTTACACGAGTGAGTGAGCGAAAGGGTGTGTATTGCTTCTGCGACTGAGAGGTCGGGAGTGTTATGTTCTGGGATGTCTACTGATTGGGTATCTTGAGGGGGGTTCGGAGAGCTAATGAGACACTATAACTAGTCGGTCAGGGGATTGTGGTGGCTTTTGATTGAGGTGTGAGGAAGGTCCAACCTCCCATCACCAACGTCCTATTTTCTTGTGCAAAGTTCTGTATGTGCAGAATCCCTACAACAGTAGTAATATGTCCTATCCTATCAAAAATAGTAAAATCTGGTTGGGCATTTTGTTTGTGGGAATTGTCGAAAAGCCTCAAGATTAAGAAGACTAGAAGTAGTAGAAGAGGACAACCCAAAGGACTGGACTCAATGGCTAGAGCTATTGGTGAATCTGAGTTTTATTTAAAACCTTTTAAATAAAGAGTGGCCAACTGGGCAAGCTTAGCTACAGACAGACTAATAGTAGTAGTACAGAGAGTCATAGCAGACGCAGTTAGAGGCAGGGATAACAAGAATTTAGAAACAGATAGTCTAGATCGAAGAAGAATTTGTAAAAAATTGAATTAGGAAACCGAAATAATAGTTCGGAAAAAATAAGGTGCAGGAAAAGTTAGGAAATATAATTATTAATATTAACCACTGGAGGACTTACTGGGGCTAGCAGCAGAGCCCTCGGTAGAGGAGTGGTCCTTGCCCTGGGAGGCATGTTGTTCTTCTGGTTCTGCCGACTCAGACCCCGTCTTCTTGCCCCTGGGTGCTGATCATGTAAGATCTCATAAAGAAAGAGACAAAAATTAAAGTTTGGTGTGAAACAAATAAAATATTTTAAAATACGCTCCAAAAACATTTTTGTGAACAACAATTGCAATAAAATTGACCTATCTAATCTGATCAACTAGTAGTATTGCGAGATTCACGGACCGTCTAGTAAGCCTAAGTACCACCTGACCTAACCCACCTATTCCAGATGGGCCAATTGTTCACTAAGTCTGCATTTCCATTTATTTTAGTCCTCAAAAATGCATAGATGGAGGTCACATGCATACATTTTTGCATACACCAAATTGTTGGTTGGTTGCTGCTGATGTTCTGCTAGTGATGATATAAGCCTATTAACACTCACTAAACAAACTACAAAAGGTTCTACTAAGGACTGGGGTAAGCAGCACTCAGCAGCACGTGACGTGACAGAGGATGCGTCACGCACACCACTTAAAAATTACCAACTAATACTAATAAGTAACTAAACCTATCAATCCACCACTATCCCTTCTTAGTGGCATGAGGACAAAGGAAGGACTAGAGTCTCTCTGGCATTACCTAACTTAAGTTCTCTAAAGTAAACTCTTACATAATCAGACCAAGCAAGCGCAAAGTTGCAAACAAGTAAGATTAGTAGCACCGAGCACCTGTGTCATAACAATCACAGAAGATTTTTAAACGTAATTTACCTGCAATGTAAGCAGCAGCATTCTTGCTGGTCGGAAAAAAAAAATATTCGCAATATATAACACAGAGCAGAAGAACACAAAGTAGTAATATTAAATAGCTACTCACCAAGCCCCGGGACCTCCACTCCTAGCAGGTCCAGCAGGTCCTGCTCCCGGTCCAGAATATCGGGCCACCGGTGCGTCAGCTGGTTATTGGTGCGCCGGACACCAGAGCAGTGAAACACTGCCCGACGCACCTTGCCCCACCGCTGCCGACGCTCCCGGAGCCCGTACCCGGACCCAGGCCTGCCGCCTGCTGCCTGGGTTAAGGGGAGGTGGCGCTGCACAAAAAAAACCAGTGCGGCCACCTCCGCCTCACCAAATAAGGCCCGTGCCTGCACCCCTTTTTGGCGCCGCCTTCCGCAAGGAAGGCGGTCGCGTCTCTGGCTACGGCTACGAGCCCTGTGGCCCTTTGCCATGGTTCTGGGTAGGCGGGGGCGGAAAAGAAAAGGTAGGAATTAAAAAAGTAAGTAAAAGAAATGAAAAAGCAGGTAATAGAAAAAGAGTGAAAAAGTAGTGAAAAACACACAAAAAGTAGAAAAAAAATCAAAATATAGAATCAGGAAAATAGAGAGATAGATAATAAATAAAAAAGATCAAAAATAAGTTTCCAGAAACAAAGGATTGAAAAGATAGAGGGAGGATTGAAAAGCAGGCCCAGAACCATAGCAATAGAGTGAAAAACAAGATGGCTGCGCCCATTGCGACCGCATGGGCAAGTTCGCGCGATATTTCCCCGAGCACGCAAAAAGCATCGCGAACACGTAATACGCGTTCCCGAACAGGAAATACGTATCGCGAACGGGCGGGAGCATGCAATACGCGACCCGGAACAGGAAATAAGCATCGCGAGTGGGCGGGAGCATGCAATACGCGACCTGGAACAGGAAATAACCATCGCGAGCGGTGGGACAAGTGAAAAACAAGATGGCCGCGCCCATTAGCGACTGCATGGGCAAGTTAGCGATATATTGCCCCGCGAGCACGCAAAAACACATCGCGAACGGGTGGGACAAGCAATTCCGTGTCTTCGCGGAATTTCTGCGTGCTCGCGGAGATTTTTAACAATTTCGCGGAGATTTGCGTAACGCGACTACGCAAATTCCGCCCACCCCTAGTCATAACCCCTTGAAAGTTTTTCCCAAAAGAGCGTTTTCACCTTTCTCGGTATGTCTCCCTCCATTCGGAGTGTTATTTCATATAACTTTTGTGGAGTACTAACCCTGGTGTCTACAGTCTCAACCGTGATGTACTCATTCAAGTCCACTATCTCCAGAAGTTCCTTCAGGTTCTGGCGAGCTATTGTGACTTCTGCCGCACTGTCCAGCATTGTCTGAGCCCATTCTCCGTTCTTGAGTTGTGTTCTCAGTATCCTCGGCATGTCTGATCTTCAGACCTGCTACCTTCTTTTTTGAGAATTGAGGTTTTGTTTTATTTTTCTGAACGTGTTTGTTGTCTTTCGATTTCACGCGTTCTTCTCTATGTTCTGACCGTCCTCTTCTTTCCGATGTCTGTGACGATATCTGAAAGGTACGAGAGGAACGTGTATCAGTATCTTGATACCTGTCAGGTTTTTTTTAAATTATCCCTATTCCTGAGGTTATACCTCCTTTCAGAGGGCTCCTGTTGAGGAGACCTACCTCGGGATTGAGAACGTTTCTCGTTTGAATTTTGTTTATTAGTTTCCCACTTCTTTTTAGAAGATGTAGGAGTTTGTTTAATAGAGTCCTTCTCAGGACTTTCAGATAGTTTTGGCTTCAATGGTCTTCCACCCAAACTATCTCTGCCTAATTCTGCATAAGATTGTTCTATTATTCTCGGTAGTTCTGTTTGATGTTCTGTAACATCGAATTCCCTTAATCGTTGGCGGATCGCCACTGCTGCTGCCTCTCCTTTAATATTAGATAATATTATTGTTGAGACCTGGTCGAAATTTTTCAGTAATTTCTTACCTAAATTCAGAGCAGGCTATGCCCCGTATTCGTTTTGAATTTGTTTCAGGACATCTGGTATTACTGCGATTGACGGAACACCATGGGGCATATTTACGTTCCCTGGCGCATCCCTGCAAATCAGCAGGGATGCGCCAGGGAAGATGCGTCACGCAAGTTTGCCCTTGCGCCACCGCCGATGCGCCGCATTTACAATGCGGCGCGCCGTGGCGCACGGATGGGCAGATGCGTGTCGCTCCAGCGAGGCTCGGGGGTGCCCTATGCCTAACATGCTGCGTCAATCCTTACGCCTGCTTCAAGCAGGCGCAGGGTTTTGACGCAGCATGGGCGTAAAAGTGACTCAGTGAAATCTTGTAGATTTCACTGCGTCACTTTTACGAGGCGTACCTGCGAGGGAACGCCCACCCTGCACCGGAACGCCCACATGAAACCTGACGCAGGTTTCATGTGGCGCAGGGGTTTACAACGTGAAGCATCTCCCTAGATGCGTCACGTTGTAAATATTGCGCAACGTGGCGCATGTTTTGCGTCGCCGCTGCGTCACATAAGTGACGCAACGGCGGCGCAAAACTGGCGTAAGGGGCTTGTAAATCTGCCCCCATGTGTTTTAGTATAGATGGCAGCAAAGACTGAGCCCCAAGTGGTGCAGTCTTCCAGTTGTGGTGTGATCCCCATTGGTAAACAGATTGTTAGGATTCTGTGTTTCTCACAAGGGCTAGTATTTGGAAATACTGCTTCTATTTGAGTAATTTTTTGAGCTATCCAGAATGGAATTTGCTCACGCTTTGTGGGCATTTTTCCCATGACTGTGTATAAAGTTTGTGGTGTAATTTTTTGTGTATTCCCCTGTTGAGGGGTTTGATTTGGAATGGTTAATGGTGGTTGGACTGTGAAAGTCCGCATGACATATTGAACCAATTGTCTGTAAATTTTTATTAACTCTGTAAGTTGAGCAAGCAATTCCTCGTCTGACATTATATCGAGGTCAGGATGAGGTGTGTAGCCGGCTAGAATCGGCCATGTTGCTCCTGGTCTACCTAGTGGACCGAGCCTGGTAATGTTTCTGTGATGTTTTAGGGCGCCTTTAAACCAGAGCTGATGCTCCTGGTATGTTAGTAGAATTTCAATATCCTCGAAAGGAATATATTCCTCTGGTGGTTTATCTTCTTTGTAGAAATGAAACAGTTTTGTTACTGAATTTGATTCAGGGAATATTATCCATGAATAGAATACCTCTGTCTGAAAGGATTTGTGTGCCTTTATCACGAAAACTGCTCTACTGCCTCTTGGTGGTAGGCCGTGTTTTATAAGTTTTAGAGTGATGGCTCTTCTTAAGTTTGGATGGATGTCTACAACACCCTCCTCGGTTTCAATTAAACCTGTAAAGTTAAAAGCTGTTACGACTCGGTCAGCCGCAGCTCCACCGGTTTCGGTGGCATTGTCCCGTGTGGACATTTGTTTTTTGAAAAATGTAGAACAAGTTTGAAGGAAACAAAAGATAAGGTGCACAATATTTTGGAACACTGTATCCTTCAACGTTGAACAAACCAAACAACTAATATATAGGGTTTTTTGTCCTATTTAGTTATGGCGGATATTTAACCCTACCCACTCCAGACGTCTTATGGAGTATGTGAGTAGGGGTCTCTGGGAAAAGCACGACTGAGTTACTCAGTATCTAGCGTTAAATTACTGCCTTACCAAATGTTTGGGCACCATGTAGTGTAGTTCCTATTTCCCTAATAGGCTCTGCGCATTGGAATAATATAACCTATAGGCTTGACATAGGACTAAGGTCGGTATGTCCCTATCGAGTATATTAAACTTAATTACTTGTGCCAGCTAGCTCAGACGCCACTAGAAACTCCTTGAGAACAAGAAGGGAGTAGTTTCTGGCAACCGCATAAACATGACCACTTTGTTTCCCTTTAGAATCGGAACACGTCTCAGAATCGTGGAAACAATAGATAACAGTTTCACTCAGTCAATCGTGCATGCTTAGTTTCCGCAGAGTTACACAGAAAGGAAAGACGGGCGTTTCAATAAAAAGGTTTTATTGAACAGTCTTGTTTCTCGTGTAAGAGATATGTGCTGTTATGATCACAAGACAGTATGCAAGATAAATAATGTACAGCGTAAGCAGTAGAAATAAATAATACTGCGCTAGCATTATCTTTTAGCATATATTCACGTACATAAATAACATGAGCTAAAAATGCGAGTACTCATACGATGCGTCTCTAAGCTAGTTCTACCCCAATGTACCTAACCTAGTCTAGGTGTAGGGAAAGGTAAGAAGTAGGTGGAGTATTCTCTAGTATGGTATACTAAGAGTATGTTAAGTCTAGTATGCCAAGAGTCTCTCTAGGTTCTAGTCAGCTCCATACCTTGAGAATGAGAGAGGTGGGAATCTCTTGCCAGATCTGGAACTCTAACACCCCGCGAAGGGAGTCAGAACACTGGAAGCTCGATTCTTCTGCGAGCAGGAATGACAGCGTCTTCTCAGTGCATCAGGCCGGGATACGGGCTCCTCTGAAGTCGAGGTCTCCTCTAACTTGCTTGGGCAAGGGAAGGTATATTTATACCTGATAGATGCCTCGGAATGTTAGCATTGACGTGAAGTCGGACAGAGGAAGACGTCAGGAATGAACCCTTAAGGTATAACGGTTCATACATAATAGATGAGTTCTTGGAGAAATCAATAGTCCTGTGCTAGGGGAACTCCCAAAGCTTAAGGGTCTGGTTTCGAAGAACTCGTTGTGACGTTAGGGTGGACGGATGTCGGTGACCATGCCTGTATTTGGAAAGCACGGTAAATGCCTAAATAAGGACTGGGATTCTATGCCTATATAAGGGCAATGCGAATTGTGCCTATATAAGGACATGATTCAGGAAAACCTATATACGGACACCTAAAGAGGAATACAACACCCCTTCGGGCCCGAACCGGAGGCCCCAGGATAAAGGGGGGCCTGCCTGGGGCCCCCAAAGTCAGTTTCCGACAGCCTTTTCGTGTCGGACAGCCTAACTCGGAAAGGCAGTTGGAAATCGGCATCATAATCGCTCGGTCGGAAATGCTGTCCGTACAGCTGTACGATGCAGTTCTGATCAACACAAATTCTCCAAGAGCCGGTTGGAACCCATTCAAAAAGACCGTGTGGTTTACAATCCAACCGCGAACATCGTAATCGGTCAGGCGGATTGTAAACTGATCGAGTCGGCTGGAAGCGTTCTGACATGGTCAAGGAGATTCCAACTATCGGTAGGAAGCACTCTGCCCAACATCATAATGAGGCCCTTAGTGAATTGGCCCATCAAAGGTAGTTGAGAATGATAGCGAATGAGATTGGAACTTAGAAGCAAATATCATTTGTTGTAATTTATTAGTAATTCCAAAGTCTTTGGAATAGGTGGCTGGGTAGGTTTAGAAAATGTGGACTAAATTGATAGGACAGTCCGCGACCGCGATACTAGTCTACTACTAGCCAATCTGATTTAGGAAAGAACAAATTTATTGCAATTGCCGTTTCCTGTCAAAAAATCTTTTTGCAGAGATTATTTATTTACCACCAATCATTTTTTTTACATCAGCATCCAGGGGCAAGAGGTCATCCGAGGTGAGTGTGGGAGCTGAGGGTGCCTCCCAAGAACACTCCTCATCCGTTTGCTCTGCTGGCCCCAGTAAGTCCTCCTGTTGTTAATATTGATATATATTTCCCTAAATTGTACTGCTCCTTATTTTGAACTATTTATTTCTACCCGTTTCCTAATTTTATTTTTTTCCCAAATCCTCTTCGACCTATCTGTTTCTAAATTCTTGTTAGCCCTGCATTATCCAATTTACTTATTTTATATTTCTAGTGTCTGTATTTTATCTCAAATTGTCTCTGTCTGTACTAGTCTGTCTGTAGCTTCCTTTCTTCTGGCTTTTGAGTCAGCTTTCCGTCTCCCCTTATATATTATGTGGACTGCCTAGTGGTGATATTGTAAGACTCAGAGAACCCATTGGTCATGGTCACTTACTACTACTAGTACTACTACTCTGCCATGTAGATTGCATGCCCAAGTCAGGTATTCTACAAATGTTTGGTGAGATGAGAAGGCTTTATTTTACTTTCACATGTCATTGCTAATCAGTAAAATGAGAGAGTGGCCCTGGTCACGTTGGACACTAAAATGTTGTGTCTTCTTTACTAGGCCTAGTATTATAAGCAGCAGTAAATGGTGAACTGATTACCGTGCACCATGGCTAGAAGGAAGCATGAGGAGGAAGACGGCCCCATTGCATTTGACAACCAAGACCATATGTCCAGTTGACCACTCTTATTTCTTTTCAAAAACTCAGATTCATCAATAGCTCTAGCCACACCAGTCCTTCACAGGTTGTCTTCTTGAGAGGCTTTTAAAAAATTACCACCAACAAAATGCCCAACCGGATATTTTTGATAGAAGATAATGTCTGTGTCCAAACTAAAGTGATGTGTGTGGTGTATTTTCAAGTTTGCTACAAAAAATAAATAAAATACGGGGAGGGTATCTGGCATCTAAAAAATGTGTAATGTTTTACTGAACACCAGTGCAGGGGCCAGCGGGGACGGTGGCACCAGCCAGGTAGCAGATGTCGCAGCTGTTGGGGGTGAGCCAGTGGCAGTGGCGCGTGGTGGTAGGTCATATTGCTTGCTTATTGACAATTAATTATATATTCACTGCAAGGGTATACACTGTACTGTTGAGACTTGTGAACAGTTGAACACACCCCTCTTTACTTGGCATACACAGCGGGAGTTGAGTAACTAATGGCCTCTTCTATCTTCAACTCAGCAGAGAACGTTTCATGAAGAGTCAGACCTTGATGAGTTGATGAAAAAGGGAAAGAAGGATGGAAGGAGGACTGACGAGTGAAATGTAATATGACTAGGAGAGAAGGATGCATGTTAGAAAGGATGCATATACTATAGGTGGCTGATAGGATGCATGGGTGGGTGAAGGATGGATGAAAGGGGAAAGGATCCCTGCCTGGGTGGGTGAAAGTGTATGGGTAGAAGGAATCCCCCGGAGGGTTTGATGGGTCAAAGGACGCATAGGTGGTTAAATAACAAATGTATTTTGGTGAAAGGTTTCTTAAGAATGAGAGCCATGTTTGGGATGGATAGATATATAGATGGATGGATGGTATTCATAGGTAAAGACTGGATGGAGATAATGTAAAACTTAAAAGGTGACTGAGTAGCAAATCCAAGGGCGAAGAATAAAAATACTAGAAGAACAATGCAATGATGAATGGAAAAATCCCTGGGAAGTATAGTAACAAGGAATGTTTTTTAATCAAGGTTTTTATTTAAAGGGTTGAGGTGGTATTTCAGACTACTCCCTAGACTCACCATACTTTTCAATCACAACATATATTATGTATCCCTTCCTAGTACTACGCACCCATCAACTTCAATAACCATGCTCCGAGTCCCTACCCATGGCATTTTGCCATGCAACCAACTAAGTTAATAAATATTTTCCTTACTGCCAAGCAAATCTATTTTGTTGGGAACAAGTAATGTCAAATGTGGTGACGGAGGGTGAGGCCAGGGAGTAAAGTGGGACTAAAGAGTAGGTGACTTTGCATTTTGTGGATGGGATAGTCTGTGATGAACTTGCCAAATACAATATCATGCTCCTTAATTCTTTCCCTGTACTGTATTGCATTGCATTTCTCATGGGCAGACAGGAGGATATCTGTCTGCATAATTGTCTTCTTTATAATTAGTTAGTAGTACCTCATGTGACGCATATCATTCATAGTAACTATTCATCTGCCTTGTTGTAGTCAGGGTGAAATTTAGGCATTTAAAAGAGCATGGTCATGATAGGAAAAGAGATAATTGTCTAGTACAGCTGCCCCACCTGCAGACAGTAGCAAAGTAATACAACACGAGTATGTCTGTCTAGGGCACAAGCTGAGCTGGCATGCCTACATTAATTTAGCTCAACAAGAGAGAAAATAATACTTGTATACTCCATAGTGTTTAATGCCTGAAACTCTAATCACATCAAAATCGAATGGCCCGAGGATACTAGCAAATGTTATGTACTGCTAGAGCTACTGTGCCATTATATAATTTTATGTGTTTTGCTAAACGTATTGGTTAAAATTTGTCTTTTTGTTCTTTCTTGATATAGCTACTCCTGCCAATCCATCACACCAACCCAACAGGCAGGAGGTAGCACCCAGGACCCGACAAAGGAAGGTGGAGGCCATCAGGGCTGACTACCAGTGGCTAATGGCTGAAGAGGAGGAGGAGGCGGCAGTGGCTGCAGCCTCAAATGCAGCCTCAAATGCCCCAGGCCCCCCCAGGCCCCAATGCCATGTAATCCGGCGCCGTGCTGACAAGGCAGCCACCCGCCGCCATTTCACAACTGCTGCTCCACTTCTGTTTTAAAACTTTTCAGTGCTGCATGCCCCAGAGGCTGGCGGGCATGGAAGCCAGGATGGAGGAGCGTTTGGACAAATTGGAGAGGAAGCCCAACGCTCGTTGCTAGGCCTCTCTTGCCTCTTTTTTAATCTTATGTTTGTTTGTTTGGTGGGTAGAACTTGTTGGGGAGAGGGTGGGAATGTTCGAGTTGGGGCACTTTGGGGGTTTTCTTACTTATTTCTTCGTTATGGACAATTACGTTTTTGGATTTTCTTTGGACTAAGCTTACTTTCGACATTGGTTGGGGTTAGGGTGAGGGGTGGGCCAGGTGTTGTGGGTTTACTACTTTATATTTCTTAGGTAAATACATTTGTTATAGTTGTACATATGATTTAAATCTTTTTTGGGTGGTTACTGTTTTGCTTTGCACTGCTTCCTTTACTGCAGACCTGCAGCCAGTTTTTACAATCCGCTGATAGCGTAACAACAACAAAATAGTTATGCGGTACCCTCACTTTTCCTAAAACTCTCTCCACCTAGTCTCTGCTGTCTGCAACTATATTAATCCCTAAGGACTCAGAGGGGTTATGGGTGCGTGAATTTCCATTGTATATAGATTATTGCAGCTCAACAATGAATCCCCAACAGATCTTCTCTTACCTGTGATTAGACGAAGCGATGACTGCATGGTTTCCCATGGTGCCATGGGGGTGGTAGTAGACAGTAGAAGCATGCTGGCGCACTTGTCAAAAATTGAAAGCACCAAAGCCAAAAGCGAGGCCACACTCTCTCCTAGCCAAATTCAAACTGTCGGAGGAGGAATATTCATCACAGGGATCTAATTAAATAGAAATAAAAACTGAGTTAATGCTGTTTTATATGCAAGCTTTACAAAAGAAATTAGACAGTCACCAGAGGATGACTAGACTACTAGTACACAAGAAGAAGAGAGACAATAGAGAAAATATGATAAATAATGCTAAATTAAAATAATCAGAATGGTGAGCTAGAAAAAGTTACAAAATGATGTCAACTCGAGCTATGAAGTGGACAAGCGTAACCTTTGACGCACGCAATACAGTGCCAGAAGGATAATGCTGGCAATTATGAATTATGTTCCTCTGAAAAAAATGTAAATATCAAATACTGTGCATGGCTGGCTAGATAATCTAAATATATATAATATTGCCAGTGTGGGCTATACTTGGAGCTGAAGAAGATCCTTGCCCTGCTTTGAGTTGGTGTTGCTTTCATAGCATCCGCCCCACCAAGTGTGCGATCAATTAATGGTGTAAATGCATTGTCTTCACACCTCAATAAATCGCACAGCCCTGATGGAAGAGTGTTAGGGGGTTGATGAATGGATGGGAAGGGGGATTTGAGGGAAAGATTTGACATAGACAAACACTACACAAGGACAACATTCATCTTGGCAGCCAACCATCATAAATCTGTTATTGGACGAAAAGGATATGGAGGAATGATGATGAGTAGTACAGGTACACCAAATCCAATTGTCCTTCTGCCCCCAGAGAGACCCAAGTCACATTATGCTCTGTTGTACCGAGCTTTGAAAGATAGCAAATAAAATTTAAATATCTGTAGGAGTCAAGTAAACAAACATAAACAACTCAAACAGTTCTAATGATTAAAGAGAAAACATGATACTATATTGCCAAATTGGGAGTTGCATCTGCATTCCTCTTGGCCTGTCCATTAATCTTCGGTGCCTGGTGGATGCGGTTTGGTAAGGTAAGTATTAGTATTTTATATTGTTTTTCCAGTATGGCACAGGGTAAGAGGACCTGTAGATTGAAAAGCTAAAATGATATTGAAGAATCAAGGAGAAAAGTTAAACTGCATAAGGAATGCAAGGAGAAGACTCAGAGGCAGCATGGCTAGATTTATGTTTCCAGTTACCTTCAGCAAAAGGACCCCCACCCAACCACCACTTAGCTTCAAATTTGAGCCAGACAGCACTGAGCACACACACAACGAGCAACATAGCGTTTTCCTAAGCTAGTAAAAATCGACACACGGCTGTCACTCACCACCACTACACAGAGTTGTGTAGGTCTGTTATTTCACTTCAAAGTCATCACTAAATCGGTTAGTTTCAGTGAATTTAAAAACTTCCATCTTCTTCTGGTCGCAGCTCTTAAAGTAGTCATGCCCACTCCCGGAGGCATTCCATCATCTCTGATCCTCCCGATTCTGACTCCGAGTATGGTGTCCAACTCCGTACCAATTGTGTCCCGAGTCCCGACTCAAATGCAATAAATCAGCCTGTAGTACAATTTTGTTGTTGCACAACAAGAAGAGAAAGATTGAGTCATTTTTTGTTTAGACTAGATTTGTGTTTGAGTTATCTAAGGGACTGGTCGGGTCTGACTCTTTGAGGAGTATAAAGCAGAAAACAATAAAACAAAGCAATGTGGACTGTGGAGTGGACCCGGTGAAGGAATCTCACTATCTCTCAAAGGGGAATGGTAAAAAATAGCCTTCAGGTGAAAATTATTGATCAGCCATCGGTAGACCACCAACATTGTAAATCAGCACTAACTCATATTAAGCATAATAGTTACAGAAGAAAACCACCCAGTGTCACACTGCCTGCCACTACTTGAATCATCTCTTCTCAACACACATGATGACACATAACAACAAGTTCACAACAGACAGCAATCACCCAGCGTGCAAAGCATACCATTTACCTGTTCTTCAGGTGTGCTCACCGTGATAGATTTGTGGTACATTGCAGAATGCAAATCCATTTGTCCACGAAGCAGAGAATGGCCAGTGTATATCGAATTATAATGTCACATGTGGGGCAGTCCCTTTAGGGGAGGAAAGAATAGATAGTCACGGCCCAGGGTTGGAGGCAGGCACACATTTGTTTGCATTCTTCATCTAATGCTCTGCTTGAGGGAAATTGGTGTGGGGGAGTCGGGACTTCTTCCCTGCAACACAGTTGCAACTCCAATCCGGCAATAAAATGTGTCTAAGAGTAAGACGGTAGGGATGAATTGGTCAACAAGACACAAACACATAATAAAGTAAATAATAATGATCCCAAGTAGCAATATCTTTTTTTTAGCATCGAAGAAAGAAAGCAGATCAACGATAGACTAGAGACTAAGAGAGATAGTTCTATGGTTGTTGTTGGCCAGGGCCTAGTATTCGGGGAAGTAGAGTTCATCCACAAACCCTGGTGGTTCGCCCAGAAGTAGGTCATCTAACATACTATTTCCATGTCCTGAGTCTCTCTCATCTTCTTCCTGTGCTACTTCAGGTATGGAGTAATCTGGTGGCATAAAGTGATGATTCATTTTCATCATGTTTAATCGCTCCACGTTTTGGGCGAGATACTGGTCCTACTCACTTTGGCAACGGCACCAGCAGCACTGAAAACACACTCAGCGGAGACACTGGCAATAGGGCAAGCCAGATAGTTTATTGCCAGACAGCTGAGCACTGGCCATTGGCGCCTCTTCCCATACCAATACACCAATTTGTTTTGATCAAGGTAGACCTCTGCTGCATCATATAGATAGGCCTGGACCATTTGCTCAATGTTCATTGCTGGTGCTCCACTTTGCTCGAACTCTTTTGCCTTCGCCTCTGCACTGGACTTTAGGCTTTCCAGTAGAAACCAATCAGTTGCAGATTCTGGGGCTGATGCTCCTGGTCTTGTTGATGGTATTCTTGTTGTTGGTTTTGGATGCGGTGGGCGAACAGCACTGCCCTCAGGCTCTGAAGTTGAAGGCTGCCCTGCAGGACTTGTGCCCTGGTGGAGTGGACCTCTAATTACCTGCCGTTCTTTTTCTATTCACTGCCTTGCTCAGCTATCCATGTTTTGTATTTTCTAACATCCTCGTCTGAACAAGGAATGAAAGTGGACATTAATGGTTTGTACCGTTAATCAAAAATTGTGGCACAGATGTAATGTTTGGAGGACCCAATGTCTCTTTGCACCCTTGTATTAGCAGACAAGCGAATGATTAAGCTCTCAACCAAGTCATTATTTTTTCCTCCACACCTGTGTACATTGCAGACACCTCCTTTAGCTGTTCCTGCAGCATGGGCAACAACAGGATAGCTTGGCCCAAGGTACTGTCCTCTTTGCTCACGTCCAGTGTGAACACCACAAACGAAAGCAGCATCTCTGTCAGGCATTGACTAGGCCCCATTGGTCCATCTCAATGATCATGCCTTTCACACTTGCAGCCCCTCTTTGCATGACCTATTCATTGATAGATCTGTACTGCTCAAACAGGCGTTCAAGCATGCAAAAGGTCAAGTTCCAAGGTGATGGCACTTCCTGGAAGAGTGCTTTAATTAGCATTCTATTATCACGCTGATTTATTCGTAGTTGTTTCCGGGCTTTAAATGAATGGCTGAAAGGAGTGCAGATTATTCTGCAGGTGGACAGTAAGTTGCTTACTTGGTCTTCTTTTTTGAGAAAGTCCTGTACAATGATGTTGATGCAGTGCGCCAAACACAGGACCCTGAAATAATAATTGTTAAAGTCTCCCAAAATGTTTGCAGCTGTATGGGATTTCTCCATGGTAAACATGGCTACTGTTGCATAATTCTGAGCAGTATTAAAAATCTCATCAGTGTCAAAACCTGCAGATATTTTTTCTCTAGCCCCCACAAAAGAGATCCAGTGTGCAGTGATACACATGTAATCAGTGGCTTGGCAACTGGTCCACATGTCTGTTGTAAGGTAGATACTGTGAACAGCACTCTGCTGCAAAGCTTGTCCAAGCAATTCCAGCACATCGTGATAAAGTGCTGGAACAGCAAATCTGGCAAAATAGGAATGGCTGGGAATTTTCCATTTCAGGCAGATGGCTGCTACAAATTAAAGAAAACCGACTCCTTCCACAAAAGAAAAAGGGAGGAGGTCCAGCACTAACATTTTAGCTATCTTCGTGTTGTACAAACATGCCGTTGGGTAGTTGGGTTCATACCGCCCCTCTGGCTTAAAAATGGCAGGAATAGTAGCCTGAATGTTTTTCTTTCCCAATGTCACTGATGCAGGTGACTTCTTGAGAGTAGGCAGTGGTAGGCTCAATGTGCTTTTCAGATGGGCAGTCTCTGTCCTCTGTTGCCTTGGTGTCTCGACCTGAGTCTTATGCCATTGCGATTTTGCTGATTTTGCCGATACTACTGCACTACTGAGGAGAGGGCTGTTTTGCCCAACGGAGAGGTCTTCCTCTTTTTCACCTTCCAATGTGATCAGATGGGATTTGGATTCACTGCTCAGCCAGCTTTCACCCCCTTCACCAACAACACTTGCAGTTTTTTGTCCGCTAAGGTGCACCTCCCAACGGATCGTACGTGCTTTCTCAAATGGGTTGTCTGGCACCCAGTACCAAAGTTTATATCAAGCTTACCCTGGCTAAAACTTGTTCCGCAAAGGCAACATATGCCAAAGTTCACCTCCTTCTGGATAACTGAAAAGGAATCCCAAACTGGGGAGCTCAACTTTCTGACACTGAAGCCACTGCCAATGTCGGATGAAGTGGTGGTAGGCAGGCATTTTCACATTTCACTCTCTGCAGTACCTACTTCTACTGAGGTGGTTGTGGATGTAGGTCGCTGCAGGGACTTTGCACATATGGCAGCTGGTGGTGGTTGGATCTGTGGTACCACTGCCTCATCCCAGTTGGAATGGGGTAACGTCGGTTTCTACTGGGGCTAGACTAACATCCATGATGACTGGCTCGTGGCCATCCTCCTCTTCTACATCTGCCTCCATAACTCTAAGGCTTTCTGGAACCTTCCTTTTCCCTAGCCTCATTTCGTGACATGTCTCACTCTCAGACTGAGGTGGGATCCAAGTGGTGTCTAGATCATCAGAAGGGGGGCTTGAAGAAGAAAATGATGCACCACTAACCCTCCCTTTTCTAGGTAGAGATCTGAAAGACAATGGATTTTTTGAAAGAGCAGATTGCTCTACTTCCTCAACATGAAGCTCAATCTCTTGAACTGCTCCTACTTCAGGAGGAACTAATATTTTTGGTTGTGGCTGTTGTCCACTTCTCTGAGTTTCCTGCAACAATTGGGTACTACTTTGCGATAGAGATAAGTCAATTTCAACATCACTGCTTGTCGGCGTTGCCATGATTAGACTGGCAACCTCTGTGACAGACATGGGCTTGGGCCTAGTTTGGGGTGGGTCCACTGATTTGGGGGTGCTGTTTCCAGAGGCTGGTGCAGTAGGCAGAGTTTTTTTTTTCCAAAAAAGATCTGGGGCGACATACCAGTGGTGGTGGTGATACGCTCCTTCTTCACACTGGCCACTTTCTTGGCAGCACGTTTCTTTGGGGCCATCTTGAAGCTGTCAGTTAGCATTGGCACTTAGCTTCACAAGTTGAAGAAATGTCTGTGATATGTGGCTCACTCACGCATCACACCGTGCACAGGCCTTCTTTCTGGTACTACTGTGGGTGATGTTGTCTCTTGTGTATCTAAAAGAAAAAAAAAAAAGAAGAACATCAGTGAAACATGTCATTATTGGAGTTCAATTAGTATACAAACAAACACAATATCATTTAGGGACTGATTACGATGGCAGACAGACTTCTGTCCGTCCGCCATCATCCCAGGGATGGGGACCGCCTGCCTATAAGGCGGAGGTCCCACATATGGCATTGCAATTCGGCTGCCACCACGGCGGCTGCAAGTGTCATGTTTTCCATTGGGGCGGGTGCCGCAATGGAAACAAATGCAAGTTTTGCATTTACCTGTACCACGTGGCAGGCACATGGTGAGGGAAAGTGCAAAAACAAACTGCCCCAAGCCAAGGGGGGCCCACAATGGGCCCCCAAAGTCCATCCCCGCCAGACTTTCCATGGTGGGTGAACCGCCATGGAAAGGCTAGCGGGGATCCAGCATCATAATCACACCGGCGGTGCCTGCTAGGCACTACCGGCATGCATTGTGTGCTGAGGACCTCTACTGCCTCGGTGGGCTCAAGGAGCCCGTCCGATTTGTGGCAGTCGGGGTTACCGACTGCCACAAAACCACCCACCATCAAAATATGGAGGGCGGGAAAAGGCCTCAAGATCGCTGTGAACCCGCCACCAGTAGCCTGTCGGTGGCGGGTTCACTGCGATCATAGTCAGGCCCTTAGTGTGATCACTGGTTACTCCCTATTATAAATAATTAACAATACAGTATATCTTCTATTCGTAAAATGGAAAACCACAACAACATAAACTTTCATGGTGACTAGCTGTACACTTAGGAAGGATAAGAGCGAGCAAAAACAACAACAACATACTGTTTGCTTTATCTGCATCATGTGACATTACTCACGTGTGATGTGACACTCAGTGAGGTGCAGCTGACAAATGAGAATAGAACGAATAATCCTACACAATGAATGCTGTTGTGCACCTATAGCAGACATGGTGTTGATTAGTACCAGATATAGTGAAAAATGGTATGAACAGAAAAAATAAGTTTTAAAATATTTTAAAAATTAAAAATATAATTTACCAATTAATAAAAAATGGAAAAATAAAATTAAAAAAAAACAGAAGTGAAGTGAAGTTATCCTCAAAGATATAATAATAAGTCATTAAACTGCTATCTCATTGCTCAACCATCCATGCAGCAAATGGCAAAGGGCCAGACTGACTGGACGCACAAAATGTTTGCCAGCCAGTGCCACATTGTCATCAATTACAACAACACTGAGCAGGAAGGCATTGGGAACAAAGAGAAGACATGCAGGCCTATAGGGAAGGCACTCTGGCTGCCTACACAGAATGGTCGCTGATCACATGGTCACAAGAGAACACATAAAGGCCTATGGGGAAAGCACACTGGCTATCCAGTGGTAACTCAAAATGGATGCCAGTCACATGGTCACAACAACAAGACTTGAGGTAAGAGGAGAACACAAAGAACGCATGCAGACCCATGGACACTGACTGTATAAAAAATGGCCCCTGGCCACATGGCATGTGGAACAAAGGCACATGGTGGCCTATGGCAAACACACACACTGGCCAGACAAAGAAGGCATGGTAAAACAGAGAGCACAGCATTAATTCAGCGATAGCCAAAACAAAAATTAACAGGGCTTCAGTTTTTTTTTTTTTTTTACAACACACAACCTTCAAAGGCATTACCCCAGCTAGTCCTATACATTGTTTGCATGGGGAAAAAAATGTGAAATACCACAAAAAAGACACCACAGAAACAGTTGTTCCATGCACCCATGACTAGCACTGGGCGTACTGGCTGGAAGGCCAATTGGCAAATTAGGCCACATAGTGAATTAAATCAATATTGCAAATGTATTAAAAAATAGAGAAAATGTAATAAACTGTGCAACATTTTACCTTTACAAAAGAAGAAAAATGAAATGCAAATAAATAACTAGGCCCCTTCTGAAACAACAGGCCACCCACCACAATCCATTTTAAAAATCCATTAAAAGTACAAATAAATCCAGGTGCATGACCCCAATCAAACAAACACCAGTTTTTCAACTTACTTGTGAAATCTCAAATACAAATTCCTTAAATCCAATGGGATATGCAGCAGACACAAAGAGTGATACTTCCAGCTCCATATCTAAATGAAAATTGACCAGGAGATGGAAAAAGCGCCGAGAGGAGCCTTCCTGACAGGAACAGGAAGCTGGAGACTCAGGGGCACTTCCTTCCAGTTGGAAAAAAAACCAATGCCAAATGTCAATTCAAGGAGGTTTTTGACTCCAAATCGTCAGTTCCGTAAGATTTTGATGCTTTTTGTGGAGAGAATCTTCCCCAGATTGCAGCCGAGGTAGATCCTGCGCATTCGGGTTTGTGTATGGCAGAAAACTTTCGAAATGATTTGGTGATGTGTGCTTTTAATGAAGTGAACAAGGATGAGATCAATAAATTAACTAAGCATTACACAGTGCAAACAAAAAGTGAAGTCTTCAGTCATGGTGGATGAAACCATTGTTGTAGAGTCCAAATTGTCTGGAGTCCAAAGTCCAAAATACACCTTCCGTCAGATATGGAAAAGTGGGCAGTAATAGTCCACAAAGTGAATGTGCAGCACACACAGAAGGGCATTAGGGGTAAGATTTCTTGCTGGCGATGATGGGTGTCTTGCCATCCCCACCTCTTGGATTTTTGGGTGGATGACCCCTCTTTTTCCAGAGGGGGATACAGAGTTGCTGAGACAGGGGTGTGTGAAGGCATGTCGTCCATTGACAAGGTCACCCTTCCTGTGGCTGCGCAGATGTTGATGGCCTCGATGTTATTTGACCACAGAAAGGGGTAGGTGCAGGTGGAAAGGCCCTGCAGAGGGTAGGTTTGATGTCTGGTAGCACCCCAACCAGGGAGGCCATGTTGGCGTTGATGACAGCCACCTCAGTGTGTATGCTGGCCACCTGGGTGTGTATTCCGGCAACCTACTGGTATACTATTTTTCCCTCTGCAGCGCCTTAATTTCCTGGATTTTGGTCAGTACACTTTTGAAGTCCTGGTAGACTCCCAGGACCTAGGTGATGGCAGTATGGGGGTCTGGTGTATCCAGTGGGCTCACTCTGTGGCCCCACAGTTACCCTCCCACTGTGCCTACCCCCACAGTCCTGTGCCCTTGGCACAGACTGCACTCTCCCACTGGGTTCTGGTTCCTCAGTGACTGGTGTGGTGATAGCCGCATCAGAATTGAGGACTGGGGGGCACAGGATGGTACTGACTATGCTATGTAAGCAGTTTGGGGGTGCAGTGGTTTGCTGTGTTCTGGCAGCTGTGGTGGGAGAAGTTGTTGTGGGCACAGTGAGCCCAACAGTTGCTGTCTGCCCAGACTGACCCTATGTCATCCATGTCATCCTCTTCAGGAACGTTGTCATCACTGAGAGCTTCATCCTGGGGTAGAGAGGAACTTGGTTTGATTTCCAACCTCTGTCCAGGTACTGTGGCAGATCGACTTGTTGGGAAATAGTGAACATTGAAAATGGAGCAAGTGAGGTATCTACATCCACATTGTTTGTGTCAAAGTAAATGGAGACCAAGAATGGATCAAAATAGAGAGATTAGTATTGTCATCTGTTTGCTTGGAGTCGAACCTGGTTACTAGACATTTGAAGACATTCAATAGATGTAGTAGATTTCATCAGCTCATTAGATGTGCAGATTGCGGCATTTTGGCTTTAGGGATAGACATGACATCTCCAAAACTCTGCTACAAAGTGTAGGTATAACATGTGTATTTGTCCATTTCAAGGCCTAGTTTTGTATAATATAGACAAACACATAGCTTGTTTGTATATTTAGCATTGTTCATCATATGAGTAGTGCAGAATCAAGGAGTCACCTGGCACTGTTGAACAGCTGAATTTCTTACACATATTAGAGGTACACCGTTGTTAGGGTGTCACACGTGCCATCAATAGTTTCAGTTGATGATACCAGGACAACATCAAGCAAAGTATTCAGCCATATATCTGAGTGAAGCATTGTCTGCACATTACACAGTCCATGATGAGTGAAGATCAGTTGTAACATGGCAGACAAGTGAGAAGGGGCAAAATAAATTTAGCATCTTGGTTAGAGTTGCAGTGACAGGGTCTCGTGGCAGTTGTAGTCACCTGCATAATGAGTGAACATCAGTTGTAATAAGGCAGACAAAAGAGAAGGGGCAAAAGGAGTCTATCATCTTGGTTAGAGTCGCAGTGACAGGGTCTCAGTGTAGTAGAGGTAGTTTTTCTAGCTCAACTTACCGACACTTGACAAATGATGACCTGCATGATGAGTGAACATCAGTTGTAACATCGGCAGACAAGTGAGAAGGGGCAAAAGGCGTCTAGCATCTTGGTTAAAGCTGCAGTGACAGGGCCTCATGGTAGTTGTAGTCACGTCAATCTCACTTTATCAACACTTGGCAAACGGTTAGTGTACCATACTTGTTGGCAACATGCATTTGGGATTGACCATACTTTTAAATATTCACACATATCATGGGTCCTGGATTGATATTTTTAGGGTAATCCACTGACAGACAGCATTGCAACAAGTGGCATGTCAGGGAGTTGGATATGCTCTTATATGCAGCAATACACATTGACACAGACAAACCAACATCTCAGATACTTTGAGCATTGCATGTTAGGAAAGTAGATAGAGAACACAATAGTGAAAGCAGAGTTGAGAGCAAACAGGACATTGAGATATTGTGACAGTTATTGAAGTGTAACTTAACAGAGTCCATTCCCTCATATATTCCTGTAAATCCCTCAGAATGCAGGATGGCCAAAACCTTGTCCTCCCAGGGACAGAACTGTAATGGTGCATTGGGAGGGCCACTGCCAGTCCTCTGAGCCTACATGTGGAGGTTGTTGTACAGGGTGCACACCCTCAACCTGAGGTAATCCATCTCTTCCTAATGTCGTCCTGTCTGTGCAGGGTGGTTCCAACAGCATTCACTCTGTTGACTATCCTGTCCCACATTTCAGTTTTCCTATGAAAGGAGTATGCTGGACCTTGAAACCAAATATGTGTGGCTCTACTCTAATGACAAACAAGTGATACAGGTAAAAAGGTGCAAAACAAAAATTACAGGTGGTAGCGAGTTCTAAATGGGAAGAGGGAAAAAGGGGCGCCCTATCTCAAAATGCACAAAACGGTGGTGCCTTCTGTCTTGTGAGCTTCAGTTTGGAAGAAAATGATGCTGGTCATGGATGGGGTGTGTTTTAAAGTGTGATTTGCTGGTGTGTCCACTTGGCCAAAGCACATCTGCTGTTTAGTTTTTAAATCAATTAAATGGTTACTATTGTGGTGTTTTTTTGTGCATGCACCGCAGTGGTCTACCGGCGTTGGATAGCCGCCATTTGCTAACCGCCACTGAGAGACCGCTATTGCAACTGTGTAGTCATAATATGCTCAGCAGGTGGCCACAGACCTGACAGCATCGGTGGGCACAATGCCAACATTGCAGATCGCCACGGTCCCGGCAGGAAGAGCACCGTGGCCGCGGTCGGTGTTTGAGACAGCACAACTCGTAATACAGTGGGCAGTAGACCACTGGCATAGCCGTGTTGTAAATGACGCAGATGCGGTGGTCAGACCACCAAACTCGTAATCAAGCCTCAAGTCACATAGGTTACACCTACAACCAAGTAAGTGCATCGACAGAAAATGTTAATCAGAAATGTGCCAAATATTATTCTAATGCATGCTATGGGAGGGACACTACAAAATATGATAGAACACAACCACCTCCCAAATGTGACAAAAATAGAAGTAAGGAAGATATTAAAGGAAATAAGTGAGGCAAGCAGTAGCTACCAAGAACCTGCAACCAAAATCCTAAAATATATATTGCCTAAAGTTCTCGAGAACATCACAGGGAAATTACCACCTATACCCACTTTAAAATGTTTAATTGCAAGAACTAAAAAAAGCTACCAGCAACTCTCCTCCTGCCACTATGGGATATAAAGACAGAGAAAAACATTAACATTTGACAATAACACATAATGAGGGTTCACTGACACAACATCGATGTAATAAATATCGATGTAAAAAATATCGAGTAAAAAATATAGACAACAAACATCGACTCCTATACATAAACAGGTAAGTTAAAAAATTTCGACTAAAAAATATCGATTTAAAAAACATAGATGTATAAAATATCGACTTTTTATAAATATAAAATAAAATAATATATATTAAATATATTAAATATTACATTTAATTTTAACAAAATAAAATACATTTAATATATATTTTAATAAAATACAACAAATAAACTTAATAAAAAAGATAAACACAAACATAATTAATTATACATATATATTTACTTTAAAACAATCAATAAACTATTATTTTTAATGTATGTTAAAACTTTAAAATTATATAAAAAGTAAAAATATATATCAATGATTTAAAATATAAAAAACAAAAGTATATAATAAATTAAAACATTGAAATAATAAAACATATTTAAACTTAAATTTCACAGTACAGTCAGTGCAACAGTAGGGAAAGTGTTGGATAGCGGAGGGGTAAAAATAACTATTCCCACTCCAGTGAGTGCAACAATAGGGAAAGTGTTGGATAGCAGAGGGGTAAACATTACTATTCCCACTCCAAGGAGTGTAACAGTAGGGGAAGTATTGGACAGCAGAAAGGTCAAATTTACTATTCCCACTCCAAAGAGTGCAGCAGTAGGGAAAGTGTTGGATAGTGGAGGGGTAACATTTTTTATTCCTACTCCGGTGAGTGCAACAGTATGGAAAGTATTGGATAGTGGAGGGGTTAAAAATTACTATTCCCACTCCACTGAGTGCAACAGTAGGATTACTGTTGGATAGTGGAGGGGTAACACATTGTATTCCCACTCCAGTGAGTGCAACAGTAGGGAAAGTATTGGATAGCAGAGAGGTAAAAATTACTATTCCCACTCCGGTGAGTACAACAGTAGGGAAAGTATTGGATAGTGGAGGGGTAAAAATTGATATTCCATCTCCAGTGAGTGAAAAAGTAGGGAAAGTGTTGGATAGCGGAGGGGTAAAATTTACTATTCCCACTCCGATGAGTGCAACAGTAGGGAAAGTGTTGGATAGCGGAGGGGTAAAATTTACTATTCCAATTCCAGTGAGTGCAACAGTAGAGAAAGTGTTGGATAGCGGAGGGGTAAAATTTACTATTCCCACTCCAGTGAGTGCAACAGTACGGAAAGTGTTGGATAGCGGAGGGGTAAAAATTACTATTCCCACTCCAGTGAGGGTAACAGTAAGGAAAGTGTTGGATAGCGGAGAGGCAAAAATTACTATTCACACTCCAACAGTTACAAAAATTAAATATATATATTAAAAATTAAAACAAAATGATAAAAATAAATAAATATTATTAAAAAAATTGAACATCAAATATATTAAATATATGAAAAAGAAAACATAGTATAATATTAATTATATATAACAAACACATACAAATATTATATAAAATAAAATAATAAATACATTTTAAAAAAATCATTCTTTTAAACTAGAAAATATTTACAAACAAAAACATTAATTGATACATAAATGTATTTTTTTCCCCACCCTATAACACCACACCAAAAACAACACAGTTCAACATTTTAAATTACATTTACTTCCATAATTAACATAATTGTTAATCAATTTAAAAAATATTATTAATAAAAAAATAATAAACATTAATTAACTACACACACTTTAACACTATAATGTCCACAACACACACCTAAATTAAACTATAAAATTATTAAACATAATTAAAACCTATTTTTAAATTAAAAACTATTACTATTAACAACTAATTATAAAGTAATTAAAATGTATTTAATACCCACCCTTTACCCCTTTAAAAGTAAAAACAACACACAAAAAATAAACAATTACCCAAAATATATATATAATAATTAACATTAATTACCAACTAGATATTAATTAATTAAACACAAATTCGATCCCATCCATTACCCCTATAAACACCAAACACACACCTAAAATTAATTACACAATTGCCATAATAATTTTTTAATAATTTAATATCAATTAACAAATAATTATAAATAAATAAACTACTTAACACCCTTTACCCCTATAAACCCCAAAACACACACCTACAATTAATTATACAATTACCATAATTAATTACCAATTAATTATTTATCATTAATTAACAACCATTTATTAATTCATCAATTAAAAATAAATTACTTCCCACGATTTACACCTATAAACACCATAACACACACCTAAAATTAATTACACAAATACCATAATTAATCAAAAATTAAATAATTATTATTAATTAACAACAAATTATTAATTCTGCAGCACACCTAGAAATCAGAAAATGCCTCTCAGGATTGGTTTTGTGAAGGAAGGTGATCTTTCCTGCACAAAACAATCCTGCCTACAATGCAGGCACCCTTAATCCATGACGCAAGGGTGCCTGCGATGGCTCTAGGCAGCCAGAAGTGCACTAGGATAGAAAAAGACAGAAATTCACCATATAATGGTAAATACAGTGCATACCTGTCCTTTCCCTTTCACACAGAACAGCTCAGCAAAGTGGCTTTGTGCATTGCGCTGCATGGAAGAATGATAAATCTTGTCTATTCCAACCTTCTCACCTTTCTTACAATCACTCATATCTGATTGTCTCATGGTTATTCAGCATTAGATGGCATCATCTTCCCTTATGAAGAATTTACCCAAGACAAAGGTTCTATGCATATCTTCCACAACTGCACCCATCACTTTACCTTGTTCAATCAAATTTACTACATACATCCTGGCCCTCTCCCAATCTTCCAGCAATCACTTTATTGTCTGCAACCATGGCAAGCACATTGAATTTGTCATCACATACTGACACTGCAGCTCACTATCAAGTTCTAACTATGCTAAGAGCTGCCATTTCTTCCCATTTCACACAGCCAAATGATAACACATTTATTTAGTTCTAAGGGCCTTATTAGGAGTTCAGCAGTCCATAGGACTGCCGAACCCGTGTTAGCCACAACGTGGGCCTGCATGCAGTATTACGACTGGGGCAGTCAGGCTGCAACAGGACCGCTGCGACCACTGGAGATCCAGGATCACATGACAGTCGCGCAGTAGTTAGAGGCTGAAATATGCTGGCGGTGCTGCAGCGTCGCCACCAAGCATATTTCGAGTTCCCTCTCCACCGCCCTTTTTGGAGCAGTGAGCCCGCCATGAAAAGGGTCGAAGAGAGGCAACAAAGAGGGCTCTAAACATGATAACCGGCTGCCTCTGGGCCTGGGGATGCATGCAGGGGGGCACATGTAGTGCACCCTTGGATTTGCACCCCCAATTCCTGCACAGTGTGGTATATACATGCAGGAAGGTGCACTCGGTGCTCTGAGAGCAGCAGTCTGCTTGCTAGGCTCTTCTATGAGCCTAACAAACTGCCACTTTCAGACCGCCGCACAACAGGATAAAATTCCTGATCTGGCGGGCAGCAGCACCATGGCTTTGGCGGTCCTACATCGGACGGCGCATTGGCCCGTCTGCTGTAGGACCGCCAAAGTCGTAATAAGGCCCTTAGTGGATTGTACTACTGTTCCTTTGCCCCACTGGATAAGGTATTTTACTGCACTTCAAGAACACTGCATATTCGCCACACACATACATATTCCAGCCTCACCATTTTGCCTCTGAACATTCTTGCTCTCCTCATAAACAACGCTCCTTTCAAGTAATTAAGTTTGTATTTGAAGTTGTCCATGGCTTATTCTCTGGCTATCTTTCTGACACACAAATTCACTATATCTCTACTAATAACCTACTACCTACCAACTATTAAATTCTGGTCCCCCAGCAAACTGTCATGTGCAACATGTAGACTCTGACCATTTACCTACTAGGACAATTCCAATGGTACTTACTTTCTCCTATCAATAGGACATGGGGTTTAGTTTGATGCCCAGGAAGATGGAAGCATCCCTTTAATCCCTGCCAGAGCCCATCTCTTCAAGAGGTATTTATTGGTGCCCTTTTGTGGCATACATGGTACTTCTCCATTGTGGGACATAGTGGTACCCTTTGATACAAGCACTCTGCTCACATCTGCAGAAACAATAAAGAGGTGACAAATGTTGTTCTGCAGCTGAGTACAGAGAGGAAAAAGGCCAGTCAAGCAGGTGAAGCTAGAGGCAGGCTCAGAACAGCCCACCAGACCCCAGTGCAGAGTCAGTCAAATATCACTGAGGCCATAACATGCGGGTGTAACTGCAATGGAAAGAATACTTGCTCTTGAGCAACCAGACTGTCACATTCAAGCTGCTCATTTTACAAGGAAAGGAATGAAAATACTTACCATTCCCTGATGCACAGCTTTAAAGCCACTGAATGTTGATATTCATCATGTGTAAAAAAAAGTGACCCGTGACACTAACTTGAACAGCTCTACAGTTAGAGTGACAGGGTGAATACCACTGAAAAGTCTAGAATCCCATTCATAATCAGTAGAATATCCATGGTTTTAGAGTGTGAGAAAGTCCTCCTTTTTGTCCTGATCACCACCATTTTTTGATTGATACTGGTGGTAACTGACTCTGATTGTGCCCTGGGTTCTGCTAATCAGACCTAGGGCCAGTGCTCTGTGTAAAAGGTATATTGCAATTAGGTGTAATTACAATTGGTATGACAACCTCCCTGTAAGCCCCTAGTATATGGCAGGGCATGTAGGTTTAGAGGCTGAGTATTTAATAAACTTAAGTGTACACTGCTGTGTTGCCTGCTGTCATTTTGAAGGAAGCCCTGTTTTAAAGGCTGCTGTTAAAAAAGTAAATTATATGCAAATTTGACTTTGGAATTAAAGGTACTTCCAAAGTCTCAAACTACCTTATTTTTACATATACGTCACCCCTAAGGCCTTCCCTAGGAGCATCAGGGTTAGGGTGCCTTGTAACTATAAGCAGGGACATTATAAAAGATGTTTTATATGCCCTGTGAGGGAAAAACTGCAAATTTCAATGTTGCCAATTGTAGCACATTAGCTCCATAGGCTAACATTGGAATACTTTAATAAAGTATAAATATTGACAGGAGCAAGCTAAAAATATACCTCAGAGTATTAAAAGGATAGAATAAATCCAACAACTTGCCATGGTTAGATTTATCATTACTATGACAGGAAAGAATATATAGAACTTTATTTTCTGATTAACTAAAATCCAGCCTCTCCTGATTGGCCAGCTTTTGGCAGGCTGAGCCAAACTGCTCTGATGAGGTGTGACATGGCCTGCATAGAGACACAGGACATCTGGTGGGAGGAGATCCGCAAGCTGCAGAGCACATAGCAGGAAGGGGGCTGGGTAGCCAAACTGGTCTTCAAAGAGGGAATGGCAGGACAGGACACAGGCTCACCCCCACTTTCTGCACCCCCAGCCACACAGGAGCTCCAATAATTGAATTAGCAGAGGGCCTGGAAGGGGACTGGTAGGCAAACATAGCCATGCCAGTATGTTGGCTTAGTCAGATCCTAACTTCCAGGAGAGAGCTTATCCATTTTGGATTTTAAAGGAGTAGTGCTTTCTGGGACAAGAATATGCCACACTTTGGAGGAAGTCACTCTGTAGCCCATTGGTCAGGCGTACTCCCCTGCTTGTCACCCAGGAACACTGGATGAATAAGGAAGAGATGCCCAGCAACTCAGATCCCTGCCTGAAACTGCGAGAAGATGAAGGACTACCTTGCTGGAACCCTAGCCTGCACCAAGAACACTGCACTCTGAATGACTGCACCTGTTGCACATTTTGGGAACTACAGCCCTAAAGACTTTGCCTTGCTTTAAAAAGTGAATGGGTTGACTCCCTGTAAGCAACAGGTTAAAAGAGCTCCACCAGCATTATCTCCAGCAAGAAGAAACCACCTGCCCACCTTCAGCTGGACTTTAAAGGATTTGGCCAAGTGCACTGTGGGAGACGTAGTACTAACATTCCAATGTGCAAATCAGGATCTCTGGAACCTTGGATTTGTGTTGGGGACACTCTGGAATCCCAAAAGTAACTTCTGGAAAAAGATCCAGAAGTTTGGAGAAGATTGGAAAATTTGGGGTAAAAAGATCCCTGTGACGAGAATCAAGCCGCCGACCTCAAACCGTGTCCCGGCCTGGATTTCAGGTTTATCCTGCTGAATGCTCTGGATCTCAGGACTTCCGGGATTTCACAGAGGTCTTGCGCTGAACCAAGCTGCCATTGTCGTCTCGAAACCTGGCCTGACGAGGAGCCTTGCTCGATATTGATAGAAAAAAAGTGACTAGGTCAGAAGGTAAAAACTTGAACAGGGCCTGTTGCTAAGTGTATCCGACGCACGCTCCATTGCGGTCAGCATGAAACTTTGACCTTTGCCCTGGTCAACTGCAACCAGATGTCCCAAAGTGGCACTTTGGGCTTTTTGGCATTAGAAAGTGTTTATTCTTTGAAAATGTTCATATCTCTGGTTCCCAACATTGGATTTTTGTCATTTTGGAGTCATTTTAATAGTAAACTTTTTCCTATTTTTATACATTTTTATAAATTGTTTAGGATTTTATTGTGTGTTATGTTTTACTTATTTAATGTATTGGCATTTTTAAATGCTTTACACACCTGTCTCCTAAGTTAAGCCTGCTTGCTCGTAGCCAGCTACCAAGTGTTGAGCAAGGGAATCATTTATTGAGACCCTGACTGGACATTATATTGTTATTGTGGCCTTATTACTAATGGTAGGTCCCTACCTATACCTACTAATAAACCACATACCAACAGGCAGCATAATGTAAAGGGAAACAAGATCTTGGGCCATACATTTGGAAGTCATGGAGCTGTCCCTGGGTGATACATGGGTTGTAGGTTCACCGAGAGAGTACAACAGATTGGGTTTTGCATAGTGTAGTGTCCTGTCCATGTTAATGTTATGCCATTTTCACCACCTGCTCAGCCAGTGTGTTTCTGCTGTGTGCTGCATGGAATGTTGGGAGCCTGTGAGGTGAAGTGACAGTTGAGAATGGGCTGAGCAGCAAGCAGGCTGCTCCTGGTGGGGCTGCTCTACAGAACTTAACCACTTGCTGTACTGGAACTACCTACTTGTAACCATCTTCAATAAAACTTCATAAACTACATCCTACCTGCTTGGACCTTCATTACTACATTATTTTGGCGACGAGTTGGTGACTACCTACGTGCTACAACAGGATTTTCAGGGACCAGGCGAACAAAAGAGGACCTGAAGATGAAGCAAACTACAGAGCCTACAGAAGCAACCAACACAAAGTACAGGAGGAGGTATCCACAGAAAAGGAAAAATCCAATAAAGATACAAGGAACTTCTTCACAGAACAACAAAGACGTCTACAAGAAAGAAATAAGTTCCACACAGAATACCACAGAAGTCAACAAGAAACATGAAAAGATGAAGCACTACGCCTCTCAGCCCCACCAGTGTCATCACCATCTGACAGCCCTAGCCCAGGCGTGCTGTGCTCACCTACACTACATCATTTGAAATTAGGAGTAATCTGTACTGCCTGCATTTTCAAGATCATTAACTTACAGCAGTAAATTCATCTGGGTCATGCATGTACTATTCTAGCCACACATCCAATGACCCTGAGGACATACAAAATCATCATGCAGCAATGGCAAACATCAAGGATGAAAACAACGGCTAGTGTCACAGCTCCACCTCTTTCTCTCCTCATTAGTGTGTTTGCTGCTGGCTACAACCTTCAACTACAGTGCTCCGGTGTATGGGAGACGTGCAGCAATTTCATACTGAAATTAGTCTCTCATACGAGGTATTTGACGGGAATGTCAAACGTTATTTCGTTTTCAATAGAGGAGTGCCTCCTCAACATTTTGCATTCATGCTGATTTCAAATGGGTCTCTCCCCGAGGGATGTATCGTGACTGACTTTTGTCTGGCATCGCATGAAGCAAAGGTATTGTGCTCCTTTCAGTGTATTCTTTTGCCACGCTGGCCATGTACGGACTGTTGTTTGGGGCCGTTTGTATAAGACAAACTTTTTGGTGAGTTTCTCGACATTTTGGTGGTTCCCTCATCTCTTTAAAAGTACGTGTGCATCTTACCTCACACTTGATGCCGCACGAGTCACCTCGATGATCTTCGGTGACGTCGCATTCTTCATCCGCGTCAGCATTGGACATTTGACAGTATTTGGCGCTCATACGTGCCGGGTGCCACCCGTTACAGTCCATCGTTCGTGCCGCCATGTTTTTTTTGTTGAAAGGGAAGCAGGCAGAGCTTTCGCCAGGATGGTGACGGAGAAGGCGCTGTGAGCCTTCCATATCCCAGGATTCTCACAGCATGTTATGCCTGTTCTGTAGAGGCAGCATCCTGCATTAGTTCACCGCCATCGTTTCCATGAGGTGAGATGAGCTGGGATCTTTCATCAGTGAGCGCACGCACGTAACCTTAGCGTGGCCCGTTTGTAGTTTTCCTCACTATTCAGCCACCACCTCCTACCCTCACCCTCATTTGCCTGCTATGCACCGCGTGGTGCATGAAGAAGTCAGGCGGCCAGCGAAAGTAATGTCTCACAGCATGCCTTTTCACCGGCTTTAAAGCACTATTCGTGCAACTGTAAGGAGTACTGTCAAGAGCTCTTGGCCGCCATCCAACTGAGCGTTCTCCCACAACAGTGGCCCGCAGCATTTGTAACACACAGTTGTTATTACTATTCCATATGTGAAGCCTATTTCATGCTTAGCTGCAAAAACTCCATTTGCATTCAATTTGTGGTTTTCAGAACACTACATCAAGGAACTGGTTTTCTCACCTGCTATACTCATTGGGATTGTCTGGTGGGATTCGTTCTAACATTTTGCTACTTCCTGACATGCCATACACATTTATGGTTTCATTGTGTACTTCCTTTGTGTTTATTACATTTTACTCTCCCTTACGTTAGGGACGGGAATGGGTTCCAGACCCATCCTCTTATAGCACATTTGCCTACATGGGCTACTTATGGTTTCCACCCTCACACAGGGCATTGTTGTATGGGTGTAAGTCCCATTCACAGTAGCTAACCATCCCTATTTCTGGGGATAGGTCGTGGGTTCAGACCCATTTACAATAGCTAACCATCCCTATGCTTGGGGATAGGTTATGGGTTCAGTCCCATTTACAGTAGCTAACCTCCCTTACATCTCGGGGTAGGACATGGGTTTCAGTCCCATCTTCTCATACACTGTTACCCTCACACAGGGTGTGTCTGATTGGGTTCAGTCCCATTCACATTAGCTTACGCCCTCTTGCCAGGGGTAGGTTATGGACCTTAGTCCCATCTTCACGTATCATGCGTACACTGTTACCCTCACACAGGGTGTGTCCGATTGGGTTCAGTCCCATTCACATTAGCTTACACCCTCTTGCCAGGGGTAGGTTATGGGCCTTAGTTCCATCTTCACGTATCATTCGTCACTGTTACCCTCACAGGGTGTGTTTTATTGGGTTTATTCCCATCGTCTACATTTTCTATCCCATTTGGGGTACAGGTCATTTTCAGTCTACTCTTAGACTTTGCTGTTACGTTCTCGCAATGTTTCGCTTTTACTATTTTACATTGTCTATTTGAAGACGCAACGTTATTCTCATATCTCATTTCATTATCTATTTGAAAATGGGAGAGGATGAGTTATACTGCCTGTATTTCCTTCTCATCTTCTCTGTTTTCTCACCTGTTTAGTTCTCCTTGTGATGTTGCTAATTCCTTTCATCCTTGGGTTCTGGACTACTTCCGGTTGTCGTTCTTCCTTTGTCTCCAGTCTTTCCCTCATTGTAGTGTGATTCTTTTTCTTCTATGTTTAGTAGGAGATTCCGTCCAACCCTACCTTGTGTGTCTGGGTGTAAAGCATGTTTTCATTTTGTGTCGGGCTATGTCTTTCTTCCTTTCATGCCTGTCTGGCCAGTGGGTGTGTTTGGAGTGTAGTCATCTATGCGTTTATGCCATTCTGGAGTGTAGTCATCTATGCATTTTTGCCTTTCTTCTACCTGTTTTTTCCTCCGCCTTATCACTGTTTTCTCATCTCTTGCATTTCCTTGTTTGAGAGGATGGGTCATCCATTTGTGCATACTTACCCATTGCTTCCTCTTCGTCTTCTTCCACCTATCTTTTCGCTCTGCCCTTCTTGTTCTTTTCTATTACATTAATTCTGTTGCATCAGTGTTCCTCTCATTTATTCCTTACTTGGGTTCTTATTGTTACATCTTATTCTGGTACAGGACTCAAGGGGGATATGTAGTATCCTGTCCATGTTAATGTTATGCCATTTTCACCACCTGCTCAGCCAGTGTGTTTGTGCTGTGTGCTGCATGGAATGTTGGAGTGATGATGCGCTTCGGAATGTTGGGAGCCTGTGAGGTGAAGTGACAGTTGAGAATGGGCTGAGCAGCAAGCAGGCTGCTCCTGGTGGGTCTGCTCTACAGAACTTAACCACTTGCTGTACTGGAACTATCTACTTGTAACCATCTTCAATAAAACTTCATAAACTACATCCTACCTGCTTGGACCTTCATTACTACACATAGACTGAAGTTTAGACACTTAACAACCTGCCAGACAACTTCTATTTGCAGAAACAGTGGCAGGTAAGGCCCACAAGGACAGGATAGTATGGTACAAGAGGTGGCATAGAGGCTATATTGAAAGTACTGGCTGCTTTAAGAAGGTTCATTATCTCAGTGGAGAAGAACACATTGAAGACTTCTATAGCGGTCATAACAACCTAGGTGAATTTAGCCTTCTTCAGTTTGACATAGAGTGGGAGCAGAATCATTTGAACATGCAGAAGAAAATTGAGGACAGGTATCATCAGGACAATCTATGATTTTCAAGGATTTCAGCGAAGTAGGAAAATTACAATATTATCAGCTTCTTCTAAAGCTTTATCCCAGAACTTACAGCCATAGCATTTGACCCAGAGAAAGAAAAGCTAAATAAATTAAGTGTCAATCTTCCTGGGGTACAGAGAGTGTGAAAAGAAAGTTCATTTTTTGTAACACACAACATAATATAAATACTTGTAAATGAAATGAAAAAATTCAGCAGTTAGGAAAACAAAAATAAAGTACATTTATTGTACTTATGAAGTGTGATGAAGTGTGATGGAAGCAAAGATTTGAATAATGGGATCAAAACAAATCAAGACACTTTACTTGGTGATGCACAAATGATAAACATTAACTGAAACCCGCTTTACACCCATTTTTGTTTGTGTGCAATATAGTTTTATCACTAAAACTGTATGTCTGTGCAAAGTTAGTGGCCATTTCAATAGGAAATGTGCTGCCTATATACAACAGTGCGCTGCCACATAGTTACATAAAAAATCACCCTTCTCATGGCCATTAAAGCCAGGTGAGTAGTGAACATTTGTCATTCTAAAAAGTGGGTTGTGGTTCTAAAATGTTTGGGAAGCACTGCACTATACCATAGTTTTATTTGTTTTCCTTTTTCTCTTAGGCAGCACACCTCCCCCTCTGTAAAGTAGCTAGAGCTTTGCTTTTGTCCATTTTCTAATTTTCTTACACAATTATTCTTTCTGCAAGATGTTTTCTTGCTTTGGTGTACATGTACATTAAGCACAGATGTTTCAAAAAATTGTCTTCTAGTCATTCTTTGCTTAACATCTAACCCAATGGACCATCATTGTTCCATCAAATAAGAATTTCTAATTGACAACCTTAACTTAATTAAATTGACCATACTAAGTAATCACTCTGCTTTTGTTAATGAATTTACACATTTGTGAAAAATCAGCTTGTTTTCCATTTAGTACAGTTGTTGATTACCAGGGTCAACGCGAAAATGCCTATGAACATTTGAAGACTAAGCGCATTGTGAGTTCAATTATTTTGGGGATCCCTTTAATTACAAGAAAACCATACACTGAACTGCAATATTTTTTGAATGAGGCAAAAAAACAAGCAAGTGAATAAACTTGGAAATGCAACAGATGTGATATCTTCTGCACTCTAGTATCTTTGAAGGAAACTGGAGGCCTCATTTACAAGAACTGACACATTGCTGCATTGAGGCAGGGATGCATCAAAATTACTTGTGATTTGCTACGTCATTGGCACTCCATGGCGTAAGGTATAGGCTGCGCCAATTTTTTTTATGGTTTCATGGGCGTGAAGTTGCAGTGGAACCTGACGCACCTGGAGCAAAACTGATATAAGGATGGTTAGCGGCACATAAAGGGAAGCTAACCACCTAAGCGTCACTTTTCAGTGCGTCAAGCATCA
Organism: Calotriton arnoldi; assembly: GCA_963921515.1. Classification (NCBI taxonomy): domain Eukaryota; kingdom Metazoa; phylum Chordata; class Amphibia; order Caudata; family Salamandridae; genus Calotriton; species Calotriton arnoldi. Next base: position 2,499,974 of record CAWUFW010001242.1, read on the forward strand.
AAAAACATATAACAAAATGAAGCTTTGGAGAAAAAAAAATGTGGCGCACTTCACAGAAGACAGCCCTGGAGTGGCAGAGAAGAGAGCAGGAGCTAGGACAATAACCCCAACAACTCCAGATTGGGACTGCTGACAGTGTCCGCGTACTTGCGGCAAGACAAGATACGGAGCTCCATTCTCATTTAAATTTGTGGGTCCACCCCATTGGAGGAAATATATTGTAAAAATTACTGATGCAGGGACTTGGCCGCTCAGTTCGGTTACACTACTGAATAATTGTTTACGGACACACGTCACGCTTTGCAGATTACGTGGATAGAATTAGAAAGAGGTAAGCTCACAAGAAACTTAAGGGACCTCCATATGCGCTATGTACATGAAAGCATTAACGTTTCGGATACCTGCTTGTCAGTTTACAGGCGTCACTGATCATATGGAATAAGAAGAAAAAGATAACAATATTACAGCTCTGAAGAAGTCTTGGGGTACTCCCTATAAGACAAAACACATGTTGGCTACAGAAACAAGAAAACAGTCCAACAAGAGACGAAAAAGAATAAAGAAAAGAAAGAATTTCCGAGCACGGGCAAATTACTTGGCTCTATATACATTTATTGACTGTTTGATTTAAATTGTACACTCGATTCAGCGTGTGCTAGGAGATTTGTGTAGTCATTTTCAAATTGTTTAATCGGTTCTCCGGCAAGTAGGGTGAATTAATTCCCCCTCTTATAGCACTGCATGTAAGGATTGTATACCAGAAAACCAGATAAAGGGGCCGAATCACAGAACTAACCTGAGACAAAATCCTAAACTTACTACTTTTGGTATTCACAGAAGGCACCTACGATTTTTGGTATTCACAAAATGCACTTACGAGTCCTAACTTTACGTCCGCACTCGGGCCGGAATTTCCGCACTCAGGACGGAATTTCTGCACCCAGAGCAGAAATCCCACACTTGTGCCGGAATTTCCGCTCCCGGGCCGGAATCTCCACTTCCGGGCCGGAATACCCGCATTTGGGCCTGATGATCATTTCAAGTGCCTACCATCCCCCACCATGCTCCAGCTGAAGTGAATTAACACTAACTTCAAGACCAGCACCACAAACCATATAAAAGCAGCACACATTCAAGGAACAGGTTTGGCCACAGAGTTCCTGTTTTCACTTGCTGTTCATCGCTAGAGGAAAATTTACCAAATGAGGAGGAAGAAGAACTTCACTACTGAGGAGACCACCATGATTGTGGAGTTCATTGTGAGGCACCACAAACGCCTATATGTTCTCCCACCTTACTGCACCAGTGGCACACAGAAGGCAGCTCTATGGCAGCATTTAGCCATTGCTGTCACAGCATTGGGGGAGGATGTGTGCACAGTCCGTGACATCAAGAAAAAGTGGCAGGACGAAAATTTGAGGGTGAAGGAGAAGTATTCCAGGATCGAGTTCAACAAGATTCTCCCTGCCCCACAATCTGGAACACGCCTCAGTCTCACCCCACTTGAGGAGGATGTCCTGACTGCAATCCACCCCCACATGCTCCATGGGCTGCCTGTGAGTGATGTCCGCAACGTGGTACCAGGTAAATGGGATGACAAGAATAAGTATATAAAAAGATTGTCTGTGTTGCACTGCCATTGTGAGTAAGGAAGTTAATATAAAAATATAGTCAGTCATCGGCTCATGTGTTTCCCTCTGTATGTTGCACCACAAGTCCCAGAATCCTTTGTATTAGAAATGGCAAATCCCTTTCCCACTATTTAAAACATGGGCCCAGTAATGCTGCCGTATATACCTAACACTGTTAAGTAGCAATTGACAAAGTGCTCCTTCCACTTATCCTGACGTGGCTGAGTCAGTCAAGAATGTAATGGGGTGGGGGTTGCGGTGCAGAGGAAAATCTACTGACAACGGAATAGGGAAAATAAACACAAATTAGTCAAAAGGTAACTCACCTTGTGCCCGCCAAAATCACAAAGCAGAAGGTGAGAGAATCCTTATTTTAAAACATTTCATTCCCATATTCCGTTGTCTATTTCCCACCCTGCCACGCCATTACATCCCCAACGCCCCACTGCTCCTACCTGCACTGGCTGTGGCAGTACTTCACAATACTGTTAGCATGCAGAAGATATGAGGAAATGTCTGACAAGTTCCACATGTACATTTTCCATTTGGTGACTTTTCTCTCTTCTCACCTATTGATAAATTCAGCCAGAGTACAGACAACCACAGTAGCAGAGGTCCCTGCATCTTCTGGGAGGAAACAACATCATACAGAGCAACGTATACCACCCTCACTAACTGGTAAGTCAAACTGGTCAGGAGATGGTCAAAATGAATACATTGTCAGCAGACAACAGAGGGACATATAGGGCCCAAATCTCAAAGGTAACCGGAGAGGAAAAACTAGCTTTCCAACTATTGGAATTCTGAAAGGACATTTACCTTTAGCAAATGACATTTGTGAATAGCGAAAGACAAAATATAATATATCTAGGCTCATCATACCTTTGTGATTTGTGAACACTACATGTATTCCACCAACAGTTCCAGAACTGTGAACTCAATCCTGGAATCGAGTGCCACAACAAGTCAAAAACGAGTCCCCACTATATTGTAATATTTTTTGTAGACTAAATCAAGAAATCCAATGTTAACAAATATGACAATGATGAACAAGAAGTGAGATACAATTGTCAGGAGTAATGCGAATGCATCCACTGTCCAACTTAGAATGCTTTTCCTACAAATGAAATTGTCCAGTCCACCCAGCTGGTTAAATATGTTATCATCGGATGGCATTTTTTTGGGCCATTAACAAAACACGATAGTGGACATTACCTCAGGATTTGTTGTCATGTCAATTTGATAGACGTTGCTTCTAGGCAGTGGGGCCATTATAAGTTGAATGTGGGATCACACATGATATTTAGTGCTGCACACTTCTGCAATGGTAGTGCCCACAACTGCTTGTGCTTAACTTTTGTGCCTGAAATTGAGTGCATCACATGTGGCAACAGAAATGTAAAGTTGCAAACACACTTATCATTGAAGGTCCAATGATATCCTCCCAGATTCCAAGACCCACTTTGACTTCTGCTACAAGGTTGGCTGTGACATCTGGTCAGGAAACACACACTGGGCAGGTGCGGGCCATGGTAATTAAACGCAAGAATAATGTACCTGAATGCTCATGAAATGTGCCTTTAATCTCCACTGTATGTTTTATGTGTTTTACATCACTGTTGTCCTGCATCACAATATGCCTACACATGGCATTTAACCACATACCAGATCACACCATGGTGGCTAGTGAAAGGATGACACAAAATGTATGACAAGTGAGTGCAGAATGGACATAAAAATAGTATATAGTGTCATATGAAGTGTCCTAGACACAACTGGATTGTAATTCAATGATATGAAAACTCTCTTGCAAAATATCAATGGTAAAATCATATTGAAATTGGTGTGAATGAGGCTCACACTGATGCCAGTTGGGTTCTTTTGAGATGGGTGTATGGGCTGCTAAGGTGAATCTTCAGGAAGTGAATTTTTCAAATCACTTGGCTGAAAAGCACAACGCAAATCCAGTGTAGGCGGCAACCATCAAAGCTTCTCAACTTACCCACAATGTGGGATGCTAGTCAAATGTTGCATTCTGCTTGCCTCCTCTTCTACTGTATTCACCTATATAAGTGAGTGATTGACATATGACGTTAGGATTTCTGCTGTACAAGACATCATCGGTTGTAAGCTAATTACTCCCATGATGTTGGAAATGGAGTATGGGAACAGAGTACACTCAAAGGATGGACATAACAAATGTGTGATCTCTCATTCCAAAAAGAGCCTTGTGACTTCATGGGTAGGCAAGCACAAATGACCCACAAAATGTACCTGACTATTGCACATCTCACACATGAACTCTGTAATGCAATGTCTGAACTGATGTGCAAATGTGAAACTGGTGAGCCTGGTGATGTACACTCCTTTCAACTTGTCAACAGACATTATACTCATGAAACATGTTAGTCTTAATGGTGAAGGTGTAATCAATGTAATGCGGAGGAGTCCTGATTATTTATCCCCTTCCTTAAAATATCAGTAACCTTCTCATACAGGTTTGTCTGTTGATGTGTAATCTCATTGATGTCAGTGCTGTGTGGGAGGAGCTGGCAATTGCTGCATGTGAACAGGGGCCAACATGTAAAGTCCATGAGGTAAACATGCTGCACATTGGCCATGAATATCCTGTCAATGGTCATTGAGAATGACTATACATGTTAGCTCATAGCTACCATCTGGTGTACTGAAATATGGACCTGTATGTCTCATCACAGCTGCTGACAGGATGACACCAGTGCAGCGTACAACCCCATCCTGGGGAATGCAAGACATCCTGGCTGCAGCAGTGAAACCCTCTCGCACCTGTCCATCAGGTAAGTGTGGCATGAAGTGTTTCCCTATCATAGATTCAAAAACTCTGCCAAAGATCCAAATCCCCTTCTGCATAGAATATGCAGTTGTTGTTTACAAAGTTACATACATACCATTTCATTTCCTTAAGTGTCACATGTGCCTGTTTGTAAATTAGTAAAGCAGATCATTGAGTATGTTGTCACTTCCCTCTCCAGCTGCTGGATCGGGGACCGCTTCATCAACTACACCTATGAGGAGCCAGGTTCAGCAGTTGACATCAGGGGGGATTGCAAAGGGACACAAAGCTGTGGCTGGTGAGTTTGCTTGTGCATTGTACATCTTCATTCAACACCTTAGTGCTATGGTGTGAGCTGTCACGAGTAGGGGTACCCAAACCAGGTCACATGTGCTTCATCTGTTGATGCAAAGTACAGTAGAACCAACCCTTGTGTTGCACCACATCTTATACCAGGTCAATTACTTATCCTGTTGCAACCTCTGTGTTCCAGGTGATGATGACGATGAGGAGGACGGACCTTCCACCAGTGTTGGGCGATGGGCAATCAAAGGTGAAAATCCACTGCTCCTCCAGGCAGTAATGTCGGCTGCAAGTACTGCGCAAGAGGAGGAGGAGTAAGTAGTACCTGAGGAGGCTGAAGCATTGGAAGATGATGGTGAATATCTGTTCATCCTCTCCGAAGATGACGATTCTGATGCCATGGACAGAAATTTCCCAACACTGCCCAAATTTTGCAAGGCCTCACACCCTCCACCCAGCAAGGTGCCTCAGCCTCCTCCAACATGAAAGATTGCCTGTCCCCAGCATAGAGCTAACCAGCCACAGCTCACACATACCCCAACACAGACATCACTCCCTCACAGCCCTCACATCCAGGACAGACGTGGTGGTTCCCCTACACACTCCTCCCTATACAGTGTATCCCAGGCATTCTCTCCACCATCTGAGGGAAATACCAACCCTGTTGTGGTGCAGGTATCCACTCAGCACCATTTTCCTGTCCACATGCTTCCACCTGCCACCCCCCCTGCTGTTGGACCTGCCGGTCTCATCCATGGCCAACCCCTGCAGAGAGGGCCTGCACCTGGCCATGGTGGCCAGTGGGAGCAGGACTTCTTCCAACAGCAGGCAGATGTGAGGCAGGACATTCGTGCCATAGGGGCTACCCTGTCAGACATGTCTAAGGCCCTGCAGGACATGCGCCACATCCCTCAGGTGGTGGACAGAATGACCCATGTTTTGGATAGGATGGATAGATCTTGGCAAGACATGTCCAAGAATATCAGAGACATAATATCCATCCAAAGGGAAGTGAGTTTAAGACACCATGCCTTGGCCATGAAGATGATGGAGGGCATGATGAAAGTGATCCAAAGTCTCCCTTCAACGCAGGGAGGGGAGCCATCACATCTGCCTGTAGCACATCACACCCAACACCTGTACCCCAAACTGCACAGGAGCACAGCAAGGGTACACACCTACAACCGCACCCTGACAGGCACTCCCACCACCTGCACAACCACTACCACCCCCTGAACAGGCACTCCCACCACCTGCACAACCACCACCACCACCTGAACAGGCACTCCCACCACCTACACAACCACCACCACCCCCTGAACAGGCACTCCCATCACCTGCACAACCATCACCACCCCCTGAACAGGCACTCCCACCACCTGCACAACCACCACCACCCCCTGACCAGGCACTCCCACCACCACCCCCTGAACAGGCACTCCAACCACCTGCACAACCAGCCCCTGTCCATGCACAACCACCAACTGTAGATACACCATCTGCCCCTGCACATGAACTTCACCCTGTACAGGCACATGCACAACACCCACCAGCACGTAGGCGACAACCCAGACATGATCCCTCACAGCGATCCTCACCTCCAAAATTGCGAAGTCACAAGCACGATACCCATTGATAACATCCCAAAAACTTTTTCACCACTGTGAATATGTGTAAATAAAAAGAAGGTCTCTTCACAAGTCAAGACTCTGTTGCGTATCATGTCCTGATAGGCATATGTATACCAATTTTGGTGGCCTAGAGATGTAAGGATGAATATGTGTGTGTGACACATGTACAAGTGTAATCCCCATCATTGCAACATGCCATAAGGTTCAGAGCAGATGACTCCCAAAATACATGTCCATATTTTGTACAAGACATTCACAATGAATTTAAACAAGATAGAGAAAGTATGATTCAAAAATAGATTTTATGTAAATAAAAGTGTGGGTTTTGACAAACAACAACAGTCCGTTTGGAAGGGAGAAAGAAAAACAAATGATGTTCTTACTACAGAAGAAGAAGGGAACTTGGATTGGGGTGGGGCAACAAAAATATAACACGCCAGGGAGCGTCAGAGGAACAAGTCTATTTACAAGGGGAAAAGTAAATAATTGTCCACAAAGAAAAGTATGTCCGATGCAGACTCCTGGCTGGCTGGTGCAGGAACAGGCACCACACGAGGTCGGGACACACGAGGAGTACGGGGGGAAACAGTGTGGCACAACGGACAGGGGGAGACATTGACGGTGGTGTGGGAAGGAGGTTGGGATACGAAAGACGACATGGCTGCAGACAGGAAATTGACACTGGCAGTGAGGGTGGCCAGAGCTCTGGCAATTTCCTCTCGCATCATGCACATCTCTAGACACATCTGCAGCATGATGCGAGAGGACATGTCTGGCTGACCCTCACATGCCCACATCAAGTCCTCTGGTACAGCCACAGAAGGAACAACACAGGGAGAGGTTTGGGTTGAACATGAGGGGTGTGGTGCCTCAGGTTCAGAGCCAATGTTGGTGTCGACCTGGCAGCTACTATGAGGGAGACAGTTTGCAGGGGATGCAACTGGAGGCCCCGATGGAATGGGGGCCTCTAGAGTTAGGGGGGGTGATGGCAGGCCCAGGTTGAGTAGTTGCCTGCCCTGGGGACACCTCGCCAAAACTAACTGGTGAATGGTCCGGGGAGAGTAGCTCTCCACCCCCCCTGACCAGAGGTGTCTAGTCCTTCCCCCCCACTTCAATGTCCACAGCTTCCACCCAGTCCGTAGCACCAGAGTTGTCTTCCTGGTCAGTCCGCGTGGGCGCAATCCCCCTGCCTCCTGATGTTGAGGGTCCCGCCTCATCCTCTTCTTCCTCACTTGTTAAAAGAGGTCGTAACTGCCGGCACACTAAAGATGTCCTGCTCTGAACCGTGTCCTGCTGTTGTTCCATTTGGCCAGCTGAGCCCACTGAAATGTAAGACAAATCATTATGTAGTGGTTGTACAAGTCAGGACAAGACACATACCTAGATGAGCCAAGGTCAGACTTTGTTCTCCTCTGATCACATTATACAGTTGTCAGTGTTTATGAGCTTAAATTACGTGTATGTTCACTGTCATCTCCTGATTTGAGTCTGACATGGACATCTCACGAGATTTTGGGGGGCTGACACATCTGTACTGGCCAACCCTCAACTTTGGCATTCTTGTGATCTGTGTGTCCTGTCACTGCTACATGGTCAGGTTCCAAACCCAGTCTACAAAAGGAGATCAGAGAGAGTCCAGATGATATTGAAAAGGGCCTGTGATATGGAGTATCAGCACTTTTACATCTGGACAAATGTTATCTGCTGTGTAGCATTGTATGAGACAAGACAAATGCTGATTGGGGGTCACACATCCATATAGGGTCTGGGCTATTTAGTTTGCTAAGTTGTGAGTCTAACCTTTTGATATTCCCTCTCAAAAGCTGACAATCCAATGCCACATATTGGCTTCGGAGACTGATCAGGTAGTGCTGTGCACTGGTAAGCAGTAGTGGCTCGTTGTTACAGCTACCTGTATATGAAAAATGGCATACAAGCCACTGAGGGCAAGACGTGTGTCTGTGGACACACTTGGCAAAATTGGAAACACTTAAGAGTGAGGCAAGGATCTCAAACTCTGTCTTGACTCCATGGCACATGATGATCTGTCTCAATCAGAACCCAAACTCACCGAATGCAATGCAAGTCACAGCATCCAATAAGCCATTGGCCTCTCATACACACACTGGACAGTGTCTGTACCATTCTTCATCCAATGCACACATCAGTTATGATTCCCTTGGTTCACGGTTAGTGGTGCTGGCAGTGCAAATTTCTGTACAAATGCACGTGTGGCTCAATTCCCCAGTTGTCATAAAGAAACTACAACTCCCAGAATGCACTCTGCCCTGTACAGTCAATGTGCTACAGTGAGCCTTTTGCTTCATGATGACTACTGCATAGACACCGAATAGGTGAATGGAGGCATGGGACACACAATGGTACAGCTCTGTCTTCACTCACATCATACTTCCAGACACATATTGCATATAATACACTTACCAGGTCTCTGCTGCTCATGCTCTTCCAGCTGAGCATGGAGAGTCGCCAAGCTGCACGCAGGACCCTCCTGTACAGTGGCGAGAGGCGGGGACGATGCACATGGTGCTGGGAAGACTGGCCTAGGAGCTCCTCGGCCTTGTGCCGGGCCCAGTGTTTTAGGTCCTCCCTGCGCTTGCGGCATGCCCTCGCCTTCCTGGTGTAGACGCCCACTGCACTGCAGCGCTCACCAATGTCGGCCCATAGTCTGGCCCGCGCTGCATTGCTCAGCTGGTACTCTGGCCCCCCATATAGCTGAGGATATTTGGTCAGCACCCCCTCAGCTAAAATATCTAATTCCCTTTCAGTGAAATGTGGTGCTTTCTCCTCATAACCCTCAGCCATTTTGGGGGAAATAAGGTTGAAAAGAGCAGCAGGATGGCAGAGGATCTGATCTGTGAGAAAGGATGACTCAGAGTGAACACAAAATGGCTGTCAACAACTTCATGTGATGTATTTCCTGTCTCCCACTTCCTGTATATCATTACCTGTATGAAAGAATGGGTTCCGGTACAATTTCGGCGATTACGGTCCGAAAACGTAATTTCCAGTTCCGGAGCGTGCACCTCACATGCAGACCCTTCGCTCCAGAACCAGAAATTACGTTTTCGGGCCGTAATCTCGGAGATTAAACCCGAACCCATTATTTCATACAGTAAATGAAATACAGGAAGTGGGAGACAGGAAATACATCACAGGAAGTAGTTGACAGCCATTTTGTATTCATTCTGATTTATCCACAATCACAGATCAAATCCACTGCCATCCTGTTGTTCTGTAGTGGAGAAACCTGAAATGACAGTAAAAGAGAAAATCATAGACATGTAACAAAAGGGGGAAAAGACCATTTAATTACATTTTGGCTAGGACAAGGGGGGGCTGACACAACATCAAACCCCAGTTTAGTTTTCTCCTCCTTTGCATTATGGTACAAGTAGTCCATATTTAGTGCTCAACACAAGAGTTGTCTGTTGCGTTACGGAAAATTGGGGGGAAGCAGTGCTGTGTATCCCAGACACATTGTGCGAGATTCACCAATAACATCTTCACTCACGTTGTGGGCCCATTGTTTGAGGGGGAGTCAAATCTGTTGAGGGCAAAATCTCTGAGACTGCAATAGTTAGGCCATTTTGTGATTAAGAAACCCATCCTCATAAGGTCCGGGAAGGTCTCTCAGAACATGTACACCTTTTCCTCTGAGTCAATAGATTCCTTAGGGACATCCACTACACTGATTGCTGACATGGGCACATGACCTGAAGCACGGTCAATCTTTTGACTACTGTCAACAGCTGTGTTTTACATGCAGTTAGTGTGGCTTGCAAAGTAGTCTAGGATGGAATTTTTGGACAGAGTCGTAAATATCCAACTTTCATCATTGACAACAGACTGCAAACCACATTTTGTCCATGACACAACAGGTTGCTCATGTGAAAAACATGGCAACCAGCTGGTCACAGACTTGCATACCCTGACCTCTGTTCTGTGCAATGGCCCGGTTACCAGATTCAGAGCTAGCCGAGGTACAAGAGGTATGTGTAAGCCATGCGTTAAAGCTATATTGTGCAAACCACAACAGGCTAATATGATCTTGCACACGACTTCAGGGGAGTATATCAGCACACCCCCTGTACGGTCAAGCCATCTGAATCACGACTTCAACAGACCAAAAGTGCGCTCTATGATGGCTCGAGTTTGTATGTGTCCCCTATTGTACCTATGCTGCAGTAGAGTGGTTGGATGTCTGTAAGGTGTGAGGAGGTGTGGGGAGAGTGCATACCCAGCGTCGCCTGAGGAGGGAAGAAAGGGCAATTGGTTACATTTCCCTCTTTAATTTACACAGAACATGAACTATACTTTGGTACATGCAGTGTCTGTTGAGACCGTGTATGTTGCTTTATGATTCATATTGTACAATGGTTGTTAATTTAAGGTGGCATTCATACATTTCATTTACACATATCACTCATTTTTAGTGCTTGGTACTTACCCAGTAGCCACATGTTGCCAAATTCTTCCGCAGCCATCTGCCGGGCAAGAGGTGACATGCGGAATACAAAGCTGTCATGGGTACTGCCTGGAAACACTGCATGCACATCAATGAATCTCCCACTGGCATCACAGACAGCCTGCACATTGATGGAACGCCATCGGTGTCTGTTGCAGAAGATGTGTGCAATGCGGCGGGGTGGCTGAAGGGACACATGGGTACAATCAATTGCACCCAGCACACGTGGGAAGCGAGCAATGAGATAGAAATCTCTAGCTGCCCTTTGTCTCATGGCCAGTGTATGGGGCATTCGTATGTAGTGGTGGGCTCTTGCAGTGATGCAGCTCAGTACCTGATGCAAGCACCGTGACTGGCTTGCCTGGGAGATGCCCACAAGGTCACTGGAGACCCTTCGGAGCAACCCAGTGGCAAAGAAATTGAGAGCAGAAAGGATCTTGAGATAGGCTGGAATGCCATGGGAGCTGCAGGTCACAGAATCAAGTTCCTGCTCCCACTCACATACTGTCTCCAAGATGACTTCTGGAGGGAAACGGTATCTGGCCCTGACATCTTGGCTGGACATTCCAAATAGATTGAACCTTTGTCTGAAGGTCCTCTCTACTCTCCTCCTCCTCCTCCTCCTCCTCCTCCTCCTCCTCCTCCTCCTCCTCCTCCTCAAGTCTTCTTGCCGCATGGCAAGGGGCAGAGCAACAAACACATTCAGCGACATGTTGAAAGAGTTTGTGTGTGTCTGCTCTGCTTTCATACCTGCTGCAGGGCTGGGTTGGCTGTTGGGCTCCAGTGTGTCAGTTGATGCATGGTGGGGGATGGTAGGCACTTGGACAGGTGTTTAGCCTTGAGGAAAATGATCAACGGCCAGAGTACGGGTATTCCGGCCAAGTGCGGACGTAAAGTTAGGAGTCATAAGTGCATTCTGTGAATACCAAAAATTGTAAGTGCCTTCTGTGAATACCAAAAGTAGTAAGTTTAGGATTTTGTCTCAGGTTAGTTCTGTGAATCGGCCCCAAAGACTTGTAGTGGACTGGTCCCTGAGCGCAATTGCCCGTAAAATGACCCATTCCTATCTAACTCCGGCAGCAACCAGGATGTCAAGACAGACTCTCAGGGGAAATGGAAGAGGAAGTGCAATTTCAGTGAGAAGTAGAATGACATCTTGATCACTGAGGTGACAGAGCATCAACATCAGCTCTTTGACACCTCAAAATTGCCATTTGGGAAGAAAGGGCCATTTGGCCAAGATCCACAGCATTGGACAAGCCAAGAGGACAATCGCTGACTGTAAAAAACGCTGACACGACTATAAGTGCAGGACAACGGAAAAACTGCAAACAACTTGAAGGCAGCTTTTCAGACCGGAGGAGGAAACCCAATGCCACAGAAGAAACTTGGTGCCTTGGAGGAGCAGGTGGCAGTTGTCATCCCAGAGGAGTTGGTGGCAGGAGTTCAGTGACAGGACAGTTCAGCCCATAAGGAACAACAAGACCTACGGGGTAAGTTGCAACAAGGGGCAATGTGGGCAAGAAGGACAAGTTGTGTAGTGCAATTAGCTTTGTCCCAGCGCTCCACTGTGCTGTGTGCAGGACAAAGGTCGGGTCTCTGGGTCATGTACCGTTAAACATCACATAAGTATGAGTCACACTGCCCAGTTACATGTGGCACAGCTAATTCCAGCTCCGTCATGTTTCTCCCTTCAATGCGTGAAGTGCAGCACCTGTCCAGGTTCACCTTTGTATACTGGCACTTCAAGTGGAATGCACAACATGAGTCATCAGAACTACAAGTCCCAAAATACAAAGCAAAAGACATAGACTGGAACAACACATCATGCATGGACACATTAACCGTGCCCAACCTGATTGTTACAATCAGGCCACTGTGTCTAACTTGGGCCCATGCACATGTGTATAGTAAACTGCATGAAAGTAAAAGGCACGCAGCTGTCCTGACAAGCGGGTTGATAGCACACAGGTGTCAGCTGCCATCATAGGGAGCAGCTGAAGTCCTGTCATGATCTACATCAGATCGGCAGTGTGGATATATGCAAGTGAAGCACACCAGAGGACCATGTGTGTTGACACTTAAGATGATGTGTGGGCCAGGTGGGCCCCTGGTAGTTCAGTACATTGTAGGCACTGGCTGAGCACGTTGCACTGCCACTGTGTTTGAATGCAGTGACATTGCATAGCAAGGAGGTGAGAAGGGGTATGTGTATTTCAAGGTAGCCTGATCAAGACACATGCATTGGTGTGTCTGACAGTGTCACACTTGTGCCAAAGCTGGGAAGGGATGACAAAGAAGACATCATTGTGGGACTACATCCTACATGTGATGATGCCCTGGGTGAAGATGTAGCATGTGACAGGAGGGAGTCTGAAGGCAAATTGTCTCATCATGCCACACTTGTCAAAGTCGGAAGATGTGAAACAGGGATCTGTCAAGGTATAGAATTAACTTGTTTGCCACCACAAAGGGCCGGCATCAGGGATTGTTGGAGGCAGAGGGGATGGCCCAGTTGTGTGGCAAATATGGGTAGGTACATGTTACCAATTCCAGCACTACTACCATGTGGGCTATAGCTTGATCCATAGCCCTCAAAAGCAGCCAGCCATGTAAGTCCATTGGGTATGGCCATACATATTGTGGGTGTTGTAGGCATATGAGAGTAAATGTATTATCTGGGTTTGATCAGTGGGTGGCATTAAGCTGAGCCCCTGGCCCAAAATCAGGATTGCTAGAAGAGGCATGTACACGTACAAGTGATGGGGCCTGAGTCAAACGATGTGTGATACTCTGCAGATAACCATCTCTGGTAATGATAAAATGAGCTGAGCATCAGTGCTAGCAATCTACCTAGTTTTTCTGGGTCCATCCCCTCAGAGTTGGGACACAGTGCCCATTGACCATAGATATGGAGCCAAATGTGTGTGCAATGAAATCACGAGTATACACAAATAGGAAACCCATGGTAATTACATGCCCTCACACATCCCTGCATTGTAGCAAGGTTGGAAGCTGTGTACAGGTGTACATGATATGTGCGAAAAACTGATTTCTTGGCCACATGAAAGCACAATGTGCATGCAAGACAGCACAGCAAGGTAGAGTGTTGTGGTGTACTTTGTGGAAGGCAGACTGCAGGATCATAACTAATTCATTACCAAACCCACAGCAACTACACAGGAGCTGAAACACAATCAATATAGGCATCATGAAAAGCAAAGCAAATCACCAAGGCAGATGTAGGAAGCTAGCTCTCTATATAGTGCACTAAAATTAAGTACACTGTTCAGTGAGTCCAGTGAAACCAAGAAAGGTATACAGAGGCAAAAGTAGTAAATACTAAGGGGCAGATTTACAAGACCCCTGCGCCACTTGTGGGTGAGCAGTTAGGCTTAACAGAGGGAAGTGCTAAGCATTTGTTACTCACAGAAGCAATAAATGAGATACACACTCAAGAATATGCCCAAGACCAATTTATAAAAATAGCACTGATATTTACGTAATTTTTCAGACCAAGAACTTTGTTCTACAGTAAGTACTTTTTAAGTTGAGAATTTTTCAAGTTTGCAAAATGAATTACTTTTGTGCGCTATTACACACTATTGAAGTCAATGGGAGAAAAGAGAAAAATGCATATGAAATCACACATTTGGATTTCAAGGTTCACCTTCAGAATTTATGTAGGTAGCAGGACCAGGCCCAATGTTCCATCAGCGGATTCTCAGGAGCGTCCCGGATTCGGCCGGGAGCAGGGTGCTGAGGTCATTGGTAGTTGGTAGGCTACAAAGAAAGGGGCCACTTAAAAACATACTGCACAAAGGGACTTAAAGGTAAGTCTGAGGGGCCCCACTTAAGGGAAAAGGTTGCAAGGGCCCCAGGACCATGGAAGCACAGCTGGATCATTGCTACCAAGGCTGGTCAGGCTGGGTGCATAGCATAAAGGCCAGCTGAGCACCGTGCTTCAAGATGTCTTAGTGGTCGGGAGCAGGCAGTTTGGAGAGGCAATTTCAAGACAGCTGGGCCACTCACAAAGTGGGTCTCAGGAGTATTGATGTCCCTTGATGGGTGCTTGTTTCCTGGGTCATTGGAGTCCAGATTGGACTCTTTGTCTTGGTGAATGCTGCAGAGGGTTTGGTACCACGGGTATTAAGGCGGCACAACTTCGGTAGGTTCCGGTGTCTCCAAACTTGGTGGGGAGATAGATCTGACCCTCTGGAGCTGGTGTTGCACTTTTAGTTTGGGTGCTGTGTCAGAGTCACAGGGAAGCAGCAAGTCAGTACAACTGGATTCTGCGATTCGATGCCTGTGGGCTGCAGCAGAGCTTTACCTCCACTACAAGGGAGTTCATTGGTGATTTTTTAGAAGGCTGGAGTAGCTCAGGGGTCCCTGGAGGCTTCACAGTTGCAGAACAAGACAGTACATCATCATTGTCGTATCCTTAAGGCAGCAGGCAGGGTTTGGTGCCAATGTTCTGCAGCAGGGCCTCAGTCCTCAGATCAGCAGATCTTCTTTGTTCTTTTTTTCTCTGTCACCATTTAATCTAAGTTCAGGGTCCTGGGGTGCCACCTAAATACTGAATTTAGAGGCGTTAAAAGGGGAGACAGGTGGCAGCCAATGGGCTACCTACCTTTAGGGTGTCTACACCTTTTGAATGTCCACTTTCTGTGGGAAGGAGCACCACCCTGACCCTAATTGTCTAATTTCCCTGCAACCCAAGATAGTGGGAATTGAAAAGTGGGGTCCACATCGTCTGCCCCACCTTAGGTTTGGTGTGGCCGAATATGGACCACCTCCTAATTTACCTAATTTTCCCGTCTGTCTTCATGCCAAATCTGGAGCAGGAAAGGGGGTTTGAGATCCTCCACTAGCTGGAGTTGCCTGGGTCACATTTTGAAGGTGGAATCATCTTTGAATCTTCCTGTTTTGGAAGGGCATCCTGTCCTGGGAAAGGTGTGAAGTACCTCCGCACAGAGCAGGCTTTGTTCCTGGCCTCTGAGATTGCTGGCCCTCACCCCATGAGGTCAGAAACTTGTCTGGCGGTGGCAGGCTGGCTAAGACTAGTCAGAGACCACACCAGTGCTTAGCAGGTTTTTAGGGGACCTTCTATTAATAAACCCATCACTGGCATCAGTGAAGATTTATTTAAGACAAGATGTTTGGTACCAAACAGCTTAGGGTACAGTGAAGCCATCATGGAGATATGAAACTCATAATGACAAGTGTCCAGCTCTTGTACTCTCTATGGCTTTCCTGAGCACTTATAATATCCAACAATGGACTTGATATGTAGGGTCATATCTGCTCATCCAGATATGTCCAAACTAGGGATATAGTGCACCCACCTTTAGGGCTGTAAGGCCTGCAGTAGGGGTGACTTACTTGTACCTCATGCAGTGTGTGTGGGCATGGCACACAGGGCTGTGTGCCATGTTGACTCTTCGGTTTTCTCTGCACCAAGACATGCAGTGTGCATGTCTTTGTGAGGCGTCTCTGGGGTGGCACAATTGCTGCTGAAGCCCCAGAGCACCCTTGTCAGTATCAATGCCTGAAGGAAGTGGCCTGAAAAGGGCCACTCAGGTTTTCTACAACCTCCTAATCGCCTTCCACAAAATGAAGAGTTGGTCAGACAGTAGAGAATACAAAACAGTTGTTTATTACCAATACTCTGCAGAGGAGTCCAATTTGACCTGCACCCTAAGATGTCTGCCGAGGGACTGACCCCCCAACAGTCTGCAACGCATAATCATTCCTCCCAAGGGCCTCCCAGCCACGCCCACAATGGAAAGTTACCGGCTTAGGCCGAACATGAACAAAGGAGGCACAGAAGGATGGGCCACCACCTGATAGATGGGTACACACTATCACTATCTCAAGGTTGCCGTGCTGGGCTTCGGTGTCTCCTAACGTGGGAGCAGAGCTATACACAAGGATAGGTATGTGAGGGCAGAATGGCCTATTCATTAGCAAGTCAGAAGGCAACCTTGGACAGAAAAGAAAATAATAACTGAATACAATGTTGTGCTGAGGCAAGCAATACGAATAATGAGGCCTAGTGCAGGCACATCCTAATAGGGATTACGAAATTCAAAATGGAGTCACACTCGCTAACTGAAGCTCGCACATTACAGGGATACCTCAGTGGGTTGCATAACGTGAATACGAATGGTGTCTAATTTAGCCGCACACTGCTAACCTAATATAACGTAGAACAAGTGTATAACGAGAATGAGGTTTTCAAACCTAACATGCCCTAAGTCTTAGGGATACTGTTTACTAGGATCTTACAGGGGTTACTGAAGTTGTGCCATTTGTGGTACAGTTTTAGGGAAAGTGCACTGGCACTGGGAACCTGGTTAGCAGGCACACAGTAGACCTCAGTCAAATTTGCATCAAAAACCAGACAAAATGTGGATTGGTATTGCAACAAGTGCCCAGTCTTATGCATCAATGTTGACCTGAAACTGAATTAGTAGGAAGTCTGATTGTCAAGCTGTTTACTAATGTCACCATCTAACATAGATCATGATCAACTTATATCTATTTAATTTCAGAGGATGTACCAACAACTGGTGACCAGCTGCCTCTCCTGGATGAGGATCGTTCTGATGATGCCAGCCTGCCAACCCTTGACCAAGACACCCTCCAGCAAATCCTGTACTCCATTTAGACACCATCTCTGGTCGCAAGAAGGTCTGACAGCATTGCACGGTCTCCAGAGGATCCGTCTATCACCCAACAAACACCACCAGCCAGCCCCCCCCCCAGCCCTGGACTCCGAGGATCCCCAAATTGAATTCCAACATTGTGCGGTAGGAGTCCAGTGGGAGCTGGCAGATGCAGTGTTTGCAGGGATGGAGACCATGATGGATACCCTAGAGGGAGTCCGTAGGTGCCTCAATCCCCATAAAGACACCCCTGAGGCTATAAGAGGCAACTACCCTCCGCTCCATGGTTTAGACCAGTCCCTGGCTGACATCACTGGTTTCATGAGGCAGAGGCATGAACAACTGCCCTGCCAAAGTGGCACCAGCGAGGATTCCACCCACAACATCCTGGAGTCCATGAAGGGAAGCAGCACTCCTACATAGCGACAAAGTGTGCTGTGCTGCCTTACTTGTTGCTGCAGAGAAATGCTGATGGGGACAGGGGATCCACATCTTCAGTCCCTGATGTGAGTGTGCCTTTGTCACCTCAAGCACTGACAACACCCCCCTTTCAGGAGGCACCACACACATTAGAGGATAAAGATGTAAACTACACCTCTTTCCACTAAAAAACTGACCAGTAGCATTTATCTGTGCCACATGGCCATTTTCTCTTTTGACCTGTGTGCCTGGCCATGCCAGTGTACTTCTCAACTGGTACTGTCCCCTATTTGCTATTCCAACTGTTGATCTCACCCATTTGTGGACTGTAGAAGTGGAGTATCTTCCCTAATGGCAATTTAGTCCTCCTCCTCACTGGAATACTCCTCCACTCCACATGTGACATGGCATGTATCCTCTATGGACTCTGTCTTGACATCCAATGGCGTACAAACTATGTTGGGGTTGTTGCTGCAAGAACTGCCACTTGCTCCTTGGTTCACGTGTCAATAAAATCACTTACCGGAACCAGCGTGTTGTTTGTCTGTTGAAGATTGAACTAAGTAGACCACGGTGGCTGTGCTGACCCTAAAGACATTACCTACTATAGAAAGGGAATTATGTTTCATAGACCTAGGAGTAAATCTGCACAGGCCTAGCGAAATAGTTTATGTGACCCCGATGTGCATCTAAACTAGAAAGTAGGTACCCAAGGTCACATGCATGAAGTGCTATAATTAGCAATCAGTCAATGGTAAGACTGAATAAAGTTTCTTTCCAGGAGGTCGATACTTCCATGCATACTAGCCAGCAAACAACAGATGTGTGACAACAAAATGGTGCAAGGGATTGTGTGCAAGTGGCTGGCATCAGTGTGGCATTCAACACATACTTGATTAGTCACAATGGTTGACCTAATTATCCATACAAAACATGTAGCATTGCTTACACACAGAGTGCATTAGTAGTTTAATACCTGATTTGGGCTGTGTGTCCATTCACAGCAAGAGTGCCACTTAGAGTACACAATCATGTTTGAAGATCCCTTAGGTTACCCCATTGCAAACTTTACATGATCTACTCCTTAGGCCCTCCAGCTAGTAATACTTGTGTACAAACACTGCCAGGAATCCCACAGCTTGTGCTTAACCCAACCTAAGCAGATATGAAAACTGCCACGCAGTTAATAAATAGGCAACTGTGAAATTGCAAAAGAATATTTATATATTTATTTAACACACCATAAAATTCTTAAAATCTAAAAATAAATAACCTACACTAACTATTCCTATCTAAACTATGCCTGAAATAACCTATGCTAAATTTCCTACACTATCCTAACTTAAAACTAACCTAACCTACCTAACCTTAACTCTTCACATATACCACAACAGACAGGTTAAGCATCTACCCCCACCCCCATTAATGCACATTTGTACACGAGACAAAACATAAACTATACCTATACACAAACTACCTAAACATTAAAACCTAAACAAATATATATTTGTTTGTATTTTTTGATTTATTTTTATGCATTTACTAAACATTAACCGCCCACCCACTTAACAACCTACCTACCCATATCCCCACTTAACAACAGATGAATATTAAAATCTATAAAAACACTAAGCCTAACCTAACCTATCACTATGCTGAAAACCTATGCTAACCTCTGCTAAAACTCTGTACACTAAAAACAACCAATATTAACTGGGGAGGGGTTGAAAGTCAGAGGGAGGGCCTAAAGTTGTTGCTCAATCCTGTCCTCAGATTGTTGCAAGGTGTGCACCATTTTCATTACTGTCACCACCTGCAGTTCTATGGCTGCCAACCCCAACTTTGTGTCCTCAATGTCCTTCAGGCACTGTCTTTCAAACTCGGTCTGCAGAGCTGGTGTTGTGGTGACCGCCTGTGGTGCCACTGCTGGCGGCACTGTTGGGCGTCCCAGAACTGACCCCGGATCACCACCATGGGAAACCTCCAATTCCGGCTTGGTGCTTGCACTGTCCCCGAGGTAGCGTCTTCCATGTCCCTGCTGCCTTCCATTTCTTGTACTGGCTCTGTGTCCCCGAGGTAGCTTCATCCATGACCCTGCTGCCTTCGATTTCTTGTACTGGCTCCCCATGCGCCTGTAGGCTTTGGCTATGTGCCTGATGTGGCGGTACCTCTCCAAGTGAATCTAATATGATTTCTTCTGTTCAGGGGTCATATTGGCTGCTAGAGAGTAAGGACATATGTATCAAAACAAGCAGAATTCGTCCAAGTTGTCTTGGCCTTTTAGGTAGAGGAAATGACAGTGTCTGGCCTCATAAACATATATCCATGTGCATATGAAGACATATTCTAAACAATGATGTTGTGTACACATGGAATGGTACACATGGTCCATCTAGGTATTCCCTGGGGATTATCATGCAAAAGGGTAACATTTATGGCCAATCACCTATGTGAAATGAGTAATGTATAGCAAGTACATGTCTTGTGCTTCAGCAATGCTTCTGTGTTATATCAACTTCACAAGGCCACACACATTGCAGCATGGATTTATACCGTATCACGGATTCTGTTTTTAAAACCTGTTCTTAAACGCTATGGCTTACGTCAATGTCGACCTGCCTTAATTGCTCTACAACAACTAGATAATGAATATACTATTTTAAGTGTTATAAATTTTTTGAAAAAAGTTCTCTCCCATAGGAATCAATTGTTTTTTACTTGATTAGTTGTCATTGAAAGCTCTTTTGTTTAATACTGTCTTAACCATATAAAATCTGATTAGTTGCTATTGAAAGCTCCTTAGTTTAATACTGTCTTAATCATAAATTTTATTGTATAATGAAATGTTTTTTATTGTGCTTTTATGACTGTTTTTTCAAACAATCGAATAAAGCTTTCTTGACTTGACTTGACTTGACTATGTGCCAGGAAATTGAAATATAAATGGAGTGTGGTAGCTACCTCCAAATCAACAGATCTGTTGGACACTTCTCCAAGAATGACACATGAACATACCTGGTACACTTTAACATAGATCCAGTTATGAAATGCAACTAATAGCATGTGCTCCTTTACATATCCAAGAGTCTGTCCATACATTTCTCTACGGATTGTTACCTAGATGCACATCAACTCATACTTAATCCATCTGATAAGTGTGTGCATGTGTTAGACCTGGCCAAAAATAGTATATACCTCTAGACTGACCTGTTTAATTTGACAAGCGACCTATCAAGGTTCAAGTTACCAAGAAACCCCCTTCACAACATACATTTATTTTGAAGCCCCACAATTAAGTAGATTTGCAAACAATATAATAAACAGTGTATCTTTTTTTTAGAAAAAATTCCTTTTTATTTAAATTTGAAAAATATATTCGTATTTATCTCTGAAATTCACACAATTACATATATATATAACACATCCAATAATTTTGATTTTTCTAATATTTCATCATGATACTTTTACAAACATGAATATATCACATTAGACATCCCATATAAAAAACAAACAATGTAAAAATCTCACTTACATAATTCATTCAAAACCACTGTCATTCTATCACACACTCTCATTCATACAAACCAACTACAACAACATACTATAAAAGACGGAAAAAACGAATCTTTTGACCCTGTGGTGGATTATACGGTGTTTGTAAACAAATTTATGTAATTATTTTCCAAAAAACACCAATTATAGGAGATAAAATTCTCCCATTTCTCTAATCTGAAAGTAGTTTGCGGTCGTAGTTAGACTACTAACTACTGCATGTTAGCGACCCCTAAGGAAGGTCCAAGGTAACCCTGTGGGCAGGGTGCATTGTATGTGAAAGGTAGGACATGCCCTGATGTGTGTGGCATGTCCTGATAGTGAAATACTGCCAATTTCGTTTTTCACTATTGCAAGGCTATCTGTTCCCATAGGCCAGAATGGGCAGTTTGATTATAACATCTTATAAGCATAAGTGACCCCAGGAACAAGATAGGAAAATAAAGTTTAGTATGCCTGAACTCAGAATGTTAAAGAGCATCTTTTAGTGTGGGTGATTTTAACATTCTGTGTTTGAAAATACCACTTTTAGAAAGTAGGTATTTTCTTGCCTAACCATCCAGTATGCCTCTGCTAGGTTTGTGTATTACATGTCTGGTTTGTGAGTGACAGGAGGCTGGAGAGGGCTTTGGCTCCAGCAGTCTGATGAGTCAGGGCTGGGCTGAATAGGACCTGGGTTGAATAGAGAGTGGGGGAGGAAATGTCTTTTCAGCTACCTGGGCCAGGTCTGCTTTCAACAATGCTGTCTCCACCTCCTGCCAGGAAGCTGCACCAGGGAGGACAGAACTGGTTTGGGCTGGGTACAGACACTCTCTGCCTTCAGAGAACAAAGAAATTATGTGTATAAAAAGAGGGGCCCAGACCCCAGAACTTTAGATCACTTCTGGGAATCAAGACGAACCTTTGCCAAGGAGAGAAAACAAGGAAGCTGAAGGAGGAGACTGCCCCTGCGCTGGTTACTGTTTGGGGTGGGCCTGCAGTGGTTACTTATTGCCAAGGAAAGGAGAAAAAGGAACTTTTTGTGTACTTTATCATCTTGAGGAAGATCTTCAAGGGCTTGAAGCTAAGCTTGCCTCCTGTTCTGAAGTCTCAGGGACACAAAGACTTCACCACCAGCTTCCCCTGAATATCCTTGCTGGGAATTCTACCTGCAGAGAGGTGCCTGCTGTTGTTTTAGGACCTCGAGAGACTGCATGTTGCTGGGAGTTGGAAGCGTGATGCAACGAGGAGGCAGGGTTGTTGCCGCCGCAGCTGTTGCCGTCGCATTGCTGAAGAAGTGTGCCGAGGCTGCAGCTGTTTGCCGTCGCATCACCAAAGAAGCGTGCTGCCGCCCACGCAGCTGTTTGCTGTCGCATTGCTGAAGAAGTGTGTCGCATCGCCGGAGAAGTGTGTTGCTGCCGCCGAGGTTGCGGTCGCATCACCGGAGAAGTGCGCCGCAGGGCCTGTCGCGGCTCAAGAAACCACTGTTTCGCCGCACGGCCGTCGGGCGTGCACGCATTGCATCCAAGTTGTCGCATTGCATCAAAGACGCCATTTTGTCGTATCGCACCGGATCGTCGCATCGCATCGAGGCGCCATCTTGTCGCATCGTAACCGGAACGCAGTAAGAAACTGAAGCCATCACCTTCCCTGCGGCCCTTTTGTTTATATTGCGTTACGCATCCAAGGTACTTTGAGAGTAAAGTGTCACATTTACCATTTACGTTGAACAAAGCTTTTTTTACCATTTGAAAATCATATTTTTGAATATTGTATTGTGGTTTTTTGTCGTTTGGTCTTGTGTTAAATCTAGATAAAGATTACTTATTTTTCTAAACTGGTGTGGTGTCCATTTGTAGTGTTTTCACTGTATTCCTGTATGTGTTCACAAATGCTTTACACACTGCCTCTGAGATAAGCCTACCTGCTCGTGCCAAGCTACCAAGGGGGTGAGCAGGGGTTATTTTAGGAGTGTAGCCCCCTTACCCTGACTAGAAGCAAGGGCCCCTACTTGGTCAAAGGTACCTACCTCTGCCAACTAGAGACCCCCATTTCTAACATTGGTGGTCAGCGGTGAGGATTCTGGACATACATATGTGACTCATATACAGTGATTGGTGCACACTACTAGTGAGTGCAGACCATTACGCAACCACATAAATTTTATTTTTTCCTTGGGACTTCTATTTTTGCTAAGAACTGCCAATTCTTGTTACCATGAGCAAAACAGCATCCAACGCATCTATGGATCTACAATTTGAAGAAGAGAGGGTTGCTACCTACACTGTGCCACAGCTGAAGACCATCTGTAGAAAATGTAAAATCTTTGTGAAAGGCCTCACCAAAAAGGAGGAGTTCCAAAAGGCACTGAGGGCCTGGTTGGAATCTAGAAATACTCCTGGGCATCCTGAAGAGCCTAGGGAGGAGGCAGAGAATACAGATGGGCAGCTAGAGGGGCCATTGGGCCTGACTGGGGAGAAAGTACCTTCCAGGGCAGGCAGCAGTGTTTCTTCAAAGGGCCTGTCCCCAGGAGAGCTGGAGGACAAGGAGAGGGATAGAATGCATAGACTGGAGCTAGCCAAGCTAAAAACGGTTGGTCAGATGGAATTAGAAAATAGGAAGTTAGCCTTGGAAGAAAAGAGAATGCATTTAGAGCATGAAAGAATGTTGAGGGAGTTGGAGCTGAAAGCAAAGAGCTTAGAGATTACTCCCTCTGGTGGCAGCGCACCATCAGTGCCTGTAGAATCAAGAGTATATATCCCCAAAGATGTAATTAAGGAGTTCCACAAGCATGAAGATATTGGTCAATGGTTTAAGGCCTATGAAGTGGCCATGTCCTCCCACCGGATCCCTGAGAAGGATTGGGGAGCAGGGTTGTGGGGATGCCTTCTCAGTGAAGGGCGGGATACCTTGTTAGACTTACCCTCTGAGGACCAGAATTCCTATGCCCGCATGAAGGAAGCTTTAATGACCAGGTATGGGTTGACCCCAGAGCTTTATAGACAAAGGTTTAGAAATTGTAAGAAACTGGAGTCAAGCACTTGGGTGGAATATGTGTCTTTTTTTTGCAGAGCCCTGGATGGTTGGGTGAAGGGTAGCAAAGTGAATGATTTTGAGGCGCTCTATGATTTGATTGCATGGGAGCACTTGTCCGGTAATTGTTTTCCAGAGCTACGCCAGCACCTGATTGATAGTAAGCTGACTACCCCTAGGAAGCTTGCTGAGGAGGCGGACCGCTGGGTTAGTACCCGGGTCCACAAGGGTCATGTGGGAGACTCCGCCAAAGGTGGGCAGTGTCCCCAGCAGAAGAGTGGGGGGACAAGGGTAAACAAAGGGAGTTCCAGAAAGGGCCCCAAAGTAATCCCCAAAGGAACCAAGGGAAGTGTTCCCAGCCTCCCCCTAAGAAGAAGTCAGGGGCCTCCACAGATAAGCCTGTTCAGAGGGGGCCCAGGAAATGTTATAATTGTGGTCAGGTGGGCCACAACTTCTGGGATCCTAAGTGTCCCATGAAAGCGAATGCAGCACCCACTGGTGCACCGCCCCGACAGATGGTTAATGTAGCCCTGGGGGAGGAGTTGGGTGCCCAAGGTGGGTGGGGTCCCGCAGAGATGTCCCTAGTCTCTTTAGAAGACAGTGAGATGGTCCCTAGGACCCAGCTGCCTGATAACACTAAGAAATACAGGCAGTGGGTGACCATTAATGGCCATAGGGTGGAGGCTCTGAGAAACACCGGAGCCAGTGTGACTGCTGTCAGTTGTCGGCTGGTGTCTGAAGAGCAGGTGATCCCCCATGCATTTTACCCTGTAGTTGCCGCTGACAACTCAGAGAGCCTCTGCAAGGTGGCCCAGGTTCCCTTTGAGTGGGGGGGGGTCTCAGGTACCTTTCAAGTAGCTGTGTTGCCAGCCATGCCTGTTGACTGTCTGCTAGGCAATGATTTGGAAAGCTCCCCTTGGGCTAAGGTGGAGAGAAGGGCTCATTTGGAGATGTTGGGTCTGCCTGAGTGGGCGTGTGTGACCACTCGGTCCATGGCAGCCAGCAAGGGTATTCAAGAGGACCTGGAGCCTGAAAGAGTGGCCCAGGTGCCTGCCTTAAAGAGAAGAAGCAGGGGGCGCGAGAAACCAGCCCCCGAAGTTCCCACAGTCCAGGAGGAGGCAGACCTTGAGGGGGATGCCCTGGAACCTACAGGGGAACAAGTAGCTGAACTGGGGGACCTGCCTGAGCTGCCCCATTGGCAGCAGGAAGGAGGCCCCTCCAGGGAAGAGTTCTGCGAGGAGCAGAAGAAGTGCCCTTCTCTTGTGGGTTTGCGGCAACAGGCCACAAACCAGGCAGCAGGTGATCAGTCTGGATCACATTGGATCTACTGGGAGAATGGTCTCCTGTATAGCGAGCCTAAGATTGCTGAGCCTGGGTCAGGCCGTGTGCTGGTGGTACCCCAGCGCTTCAGAGCCTTCCTACTGGGTCTGGCTCATGATGTGCCTTTAGCAGGACATTTGGGGCAAGACAAGACCTTTGAACGGCTTGTCACCCACTTTTACTGGCCCCAAATGCGCAAGAGCTCAGATACTCATTGCAGGACTTGTCAGACTTGTTAGGCAAGTGGTAAGAGTGGGCGGAAGCACAAGGCTCCTCTCCAACTGTTCACTGTGGTCAGCACCCCCTTTGAAAGGGTGGGCATTGACATTGTGGGGCCTCTGGATCCCAAGACAGCCATGGGCAACAGGTTCGTCCTGGTCTTGGTGGACCATGCCACCTGGTACCCGGAAGACATCCTTCCCTGGACTATGACGGCCCCCGTGGTGGGACGCGCATTAATGGGGATTTTCTCCCGTGTGGGGTTCCCCAGAGAGGTGGTGTCAGACCATGGTACCAACTTCATATCTAAGTATATGAAGTCCCTGTGGCAGGAGTGCGGTGTAACCTACAAGTTCACCACTCCTTACCACCCCCAAGGTAATGGGCTGGTTGAGAGATTCAACCGGACCCTAAAGGGCATGATTATGGGTCTTGAGGAACCTATGAGGCGTAAGTGGGACGTCCTCTTGCCATGCCTTCTGTTTGCTTACAGAGAGGTGCCACAGAAGTCCTTAGGGTTCAGTCCCTTTGAACTGCTGTATTGTCACCCTGTAAGAGGACCTCTGAGTTTGGTAAAGGAAGGCTGG
The DNA here is from genome assembly GCA_963921515.1 of Calotriton arnoldi. Taxonomy (NCBI): domain Eukaryota; kingdom Metazoa; phylum Chordata; class Amphibia; order Caudata; family Salamandridae; genus Calotriton; species Calotriton arnoldi. The sequence continues at coordinate 2,526,615 of CAWUFW010001242.1, forward strand.
GAGAAAGCTCCCAGTAAACCTCCCCAGGATGTATATAGCTACATGCTGGCCTTCAGAAACCAAACTAGGCATTTCAGATAACTCGCTCAGGCCAATCTGGAAGCCAGCCAGGAGGAGAAGAAACGGTGGTATGATCAGAATGCCACTCTGATCGAGTTTCAGCCTGGACAGAAAGTGTGGGTCATGGCCCCCGTGGAGCCTTGTGCGCTCCAGGATAAGTGGACCGGACCATTTGAGGTGGTGGAACGCAAGAGTGATGTCACCTACTTGGTGGACTTGCGGTCTCCTAGGAACCCTTTGCAGGTCCTGCATGTAAACCGCCTGAAGCCCCACTTGGAGAGGTCCGAAGTGGGCATGCTCCTAGCAACAGATGATGGAATGACGGAGGAGACTGAGCCTCTTCCTGACCTCCTGTCTGCAAAAGAGCAAGATGGGTCAGTGGACGGTGTAAACCTCTCTTCTGCCCTGACCCCTGAGCAGCAGGATGACTGTCGCCAACTGTTGGGACAGTTTCCTGATCTGTTCTCCCTGACTCCCGGTGTCACTGAGTGGTGCGTCCATGATGTGGACACTGGGGACAGTCCTCCTGTAAAACACAAAACTTACCGGGCGACTGACGGGGTGAGAGCTTGCATCAAGGAGGAGGTCTCCAAGATGTTTGCTTTAGGGGTGATTGAGTCCTCTAACAGCCCTTGGGCCAGCCCAGTGGTTTTGGTCCCAAAGCCTGCCACGCCTGGTGCCACACCCGAACTCCGGTTATGTGTGGACTACCGAGTACTCAATTCAGTCACCAGGACTGATGCGTACCCCATCCCCTGAGCTGATGAGCTCATTGATCGGTTAGGGGCTGCCCGGTACCTCAGTACGTTTGATTTAACATCTGGGTACTGGCAGGTCGCCTTAATGGATGGGGCAAGAGAGAGGTCTGCATTCTACACACCAGATGGGCACTACCAATTCAGGGTTATGCCCTTTGGGATGAAGAATGCCCCTGCCACCTTTCAGAGGTTGGTCAACCAGGTGTTGGCTGGACTGGAAGATTTCAGTACTGCCTACCTGGATGACATTGCAGTGTTCAGCGCCAGTTGGGAAGAACATCTGTGCCACCTCTGGGAAGTGTTGATAGCACTGCGGAGGGCAGGCCTCACGATCAAGGCAAGTAAGTGCCAGATCGGGCAGGGTTCTGTGGTGTACTTGGGACACCAGGTTGGGAGTGCCCAGGTGGCGCCCCTACAGCCCAAGATTGATACCATCCTGGCTTGGGAGCCTCCCAAGACCCAGAAAGAGGTGAGAGCCTTTTTAGGACTCACAGGGTATTACAGGAGGTTTGTCAAGGGGTATGGCAGCATTGTTGCCCCCTTGAGAGAGCTGACTTCCAGGAAGCAGCCCAAGAAAGTGAACTGGACTGACACCTGTCAGAAAGCTTTTGATGCCCTAAAGACTGCCATGTGCACGGCGCCCGTGCTTCAGGCGCCCAACTTCTCAAAGGAATTCATTGTGCAGACGGATGCTTCAGAGCATGGTGTGGGGGCTGTACTTTCACAGATGAATGAGGAGGGCCTAGACCAACCTGTAGCCTTCATTAGTAGGAGGTTACTTCCACGGGAACAGAGGTGGAGTGCAATTGAGCGTGAGGCATCAGCTGTGGTCTGGGCACTGAAGAAGTTGAGACCATACTTGTTTGGGACTCACTTCCGGGTTCAGACCGACCACAGGCCCCTCAGATGGCTGATGCAGATGAGGGGTGAGAATCCAAAGCTGTTGAGGTGGTCCATTTCCCTACAGGGGATGGACTTCATGGTGGAACACTGCCCTTGTACAGAACACGCCAACGCTGATGGTCTGTCCAGATTTTTCCACCTTAGTGAAGAGAACTCCCAAGAGGGTGGGAAGTTCTCCCCACATTTCAGCTGGAGGGGACATGTGTTAGACCTGGCACCATTGGCGTGGGTCTCCCTTCCATTTTTTTTGCTGTTGCCTCCTATGTTTTTGCTATGATTTGCTGGTCTAGATGCTTTGGTGCACTTTGCCACTGCTGTTCAGTGCCAAAGTACAAGTGCTCCCTATTGTAAATTGTGTTATGGATTAGTGATTCCATAATTGGCTAATTTGATTTACTTGTCAGACCCTAGTACAGTGTACCATGAGTGCCCAGGGACTGTAAATCAAATGCTGCTGGTGGGCTTGCAGCACTGATTGTGCCACCCACAGAAGCAGCTTGTAAAATATGGCTCAGGCCTGCCATTGCGGAGCCTGTGTGCAGTCTGGGACTGCCATGTCGACTTGGCAAGTGCACACACTTGCCAGTCCCTAAACCGTACCTTTTCTGCATGTTAGTCACCCCTAAGGTAGGCCCAAGTTAACCCTGTGGGCAGGGTGCATTGTATGTGAAAGGTAGGACATGCCCTGATGTGTGTGGCATGTCCTGATAGTGAAATAATGCCAATTTCGTTTTTCACTATTGCAAGGCTATCTGTTTCCATAGGCCAGAATGGGCAGTTTGATTATAACATCTTATAAGCATAACTGACCCCAGGAACAAGATAGGAAAATAAAGTTTAGTATGCCTGAATAAGAATGTTAAAGTGCATCTTTTAGTGTGGGTGATTTTAACATTCTGTGTTTGAAAATACCACTTTTAGAAAGTAGGTATTTTCTTGCCTAACCATCCAGTAGGCCTCTGCTAGGTTTGTGTATTACATGTCTGGTTTGTGAATGACGGGGCTGGAGAGGGCTTTGGCTCCAGCAGTCTGATGAGTCAGGGCTGGGCTGAATAGGACCTGGGTTGAATAGAGAGTAGGGGGAGGAGATTTCTTTTCAGCTACCTGGGCCAGGTCTGCTTTCAACAATGCTGTCTCCACCTCCTGCCAGGAAGCTGCACCAGGGAGGACAAAACTGGTTTGGGCTGGGTACAGACACTCTCTTAAATCAGAGAACAAAGAAATTATGTGTATAAAAAGAGAGGCCCAGACCCCAGAACTTTAGATCACTTCTGGGAATCAAGACGAACCTTTGCCAAGGAGAGAAACCAAGGAAGCTGAAGGAGGAGACTGCCCCTGCGCTAATTACTGTTTGAGGTTGGCCTGCAGTGGTTACTTATTGCCAAGGAAAGGAGAAAAAGGAACTTTGTGTGCACTTTATCATCTTGAGGAAGATCTCCAAGGGCTTCAAGCTGAGCTTGCCTCCTGTTCTGAAGTCTCAGGGACACAAAGACTTCACCACCAGCTTCCCCTGAATTTCCTTGCTGGGAATTCTACCTGCAGAGAGGTGCCTGCTGTTGTTTTAGGACCTCGAGAGACTGCGTGTCGCTGGGAGCTGGAAGCGTGATGCAACGAGGAAGCAGCGTGTCGCCACCGCAGCTGTTGCCGTCGCATTGCCGAAGAAGCATGCCGCCGCTGCAGCTGTTTGCCGTCGCATCACCGAAGAAGCGTGCCGCCGCCGCAGCTGTTTGCCGTCGCATTGCTGAAGAAGCGTGTCGCATCGCCGGAGAAGCGAGCAGCAGGGCCTGTCGTGGCTCAAGAAACCACCGATTTCGCCGCACGGCCGTCGGGCGTGCACGCATCGTATCCAAGTTGATGCATCGCATCAAAGACGCCATTTTGTCGCTTCGCACCGGATCGTCGCATCGCATCGAGGCGCCATCTTGTCGCATCGTAACCGGAACGCAGTAAGAAACTGAAGCCATCACCTTCCCTGCGGCCCTTTTGTTTATATTGCGTTACGCATCCAAGGTACTTTGAGAGTAAAGTGTCGCATTTACCATCTACGTTGAACTCAGCTATTTTTACCATTTGAAAATCATATTTTTGAATACTGTATTGTGGATTTTTGTCTTTTGGTCTTGTGTTAAATCTAGATAAAGATTATTTATTTTTCTAAACTGGTGTGGTGTCCATTTGTAGTGTTTTCACTGTATTACTGTATGTGTTCACAAATGCTTTACACACTGCCTCTGAGATAAGCCTACCTGCTCGTGCCAAGCTATCAAGGGAGTGAGCAGGGGTTATTTTAGGAGTGTAGCCCCCTTACCCTGACTAGAAGCAAGGGCCCCTACTTGGTCAAAGGTACCTACCTCTGCCAACTAGAGACCCCCATTTCTAACATTGGTGGTCAGCGGTGCGGATTCTGGACTTGCATTTGTGACTCATATAAAGTGATTGGTGCACACTACTAGTGAGTGCAGAGCATTACGCAACCACATATATTTTGGTAAAAAATTTTCCTTGGGACTTCTATTTTTGCTAAGAACTGCCAATTCTTGTTACCATGAGCAAAACAGCATCCAACGCATCTATGGATCTACAATTTGAAGAAGAGAGGGTAGACACCTACACTGTGCCACAGCTGAAGTGAAGACCATCTGTAGAAAATGTAAAATCTTTGTGAAAGGCCTCACCAAGAAGGAGGAGTTCCAAAAGGCGCTGAGGGCCTTGTTGGATTCTAGAAGTACTCCTGAGCATCCTGAAGAGCCTAGGGAGGAGGCAGAGAATACAGATGGGCAGCTAGAGGGGCCAGTGGGCCTGACCGGGGAGAAAGTACCTTCCAGGGCAGGCAGCAGTGTTTCTTCAAAGGGCCTGTCCCCAGGAGAGCTGGAGGACAGGGAGAGGGATAGAATGCATAGACTGGAGCTAGCCAAGCTCAAAATGGTTGGTCAGATAGAATTAGAAAATAAGAAGTTAGCCTTGGAAGAAAAGAGAATGCATTTAGAGCATGAAAGAATGTTGAGGGAGTTGGAGCTGAAAGCAAAGAGCTTAGAGATTACTCCCTCTGGTGGCAGCGCTGCATCAGTGCCTGTAGAATCAAGAGTATATATCCCCAAAGATGTAATTAAGGAGTTCCACAAGCATGAAGATATTGGTCAATGGTTAAAGGCCTATGAAGTGGCCATGTCCTCCCACCGGGTCCCTGAGAAGGATTGGGGAGCAGGGTTGTGGGGGCGCTTTCTCAGTGATGGGCGGGATACCTTGTTAGACTTGCCCTCTGAGGACCAGAATTCCTATGCCCGCATGAAGGAAGCTTTAATGACCAGGTATGGGTTGACTCCAGAGCTTTATAGACAAAGGTTTAGAAATTGTAAGAAACTGGAGTCAAGTACTTGGGTGGAATATGTGTCTTTTTTTTGCAGAGCACTGGATGGTTGGGTGAAGGGTAGCAAAGTGAATGATTTTGAGGCGCTCTATGATTTGATTGCATGGGAGCACTTGTCCGGTAATTGTTTTCCAGAGCTACGCCAGCACCTGATTGATAGTAAGCTGACTACCCCTAGGAAGCTTGCTGAGGAGGCGGACCGCTGGGTTAGTACCCGGGTCAACAAGGGTCATGTGGGAGACTCCGCCAAAGGTGGGCAGGGTCCCCAGCAGAAGAGTGGGGGGACAAGGGTAAACAGAGGGAGCTCCAGAAAGGGCCCCAAAGTAATCCCCAAAGGAACCAAGGGAAGGGTTCCCAGCCTCCCCCTGAGAAGAAGCCAGGGGCCCCGGCAGAAAAGCATGTTCAGAGGGGGCCCAGGAAATGTTATAATTGTGGTCAGGTGGGCCACTGCTTCTGGGATCCTAAGTGTCCCATTAAAGCGAATGCAGCACCCACTGGAGCACCGCCCCGACAGATGGCTAATGTAGCCCTGGGGGAGGAGTTGGGTGCCCAAGGTGGGTGGGGTCCCGCAGAGATGTCCCTAGTCTCTTTAGGAGACAGTGAGATGGTCCCTAGGACCCAGCTGCCTGATAACACTAAAAAATACAGGCAGTGGGTGACCATTAATGGCTATAGGGTGGAGGCTTTGAGAGACACCGGAGCCAGTGTGACAGCTGTCAGTTGTCGGCTGGTGTCTGAAGAGCAGGTGACCCCCCATGCATTTTACCCTGTAGTTGCCGCTGAGAACTCAGAGAGTCACTGCAAGGTGGCCCAGGCTCCCTTTGAGTGGGGGGGGGTCTCAGGTACCTTTCAAGTAGCTGTGTTGCCAGCCATGCCTGTTGACTGTCTGCTAGGCAATGATTTGGAAAGCTCCCCTTGGGCTAAGGTGGAGAGAAGGGCTCATTTGGAGATGTTGGGTCTGCCTGAGTGGGCGTGTGTGACCACTCGGTCCATGGCAGCCAGTAAGGGTATTAAAGAGGACCTGGAGCTTGAAAGAGTGGCCCAGGTGCCTGCCTTAAAGAGAAGAAGCAGGGGTCGTGGGAAACCAGCCCCCGAAGTTCCCACGGTCCAGGAGGAGGCAGACCTTGAGGGGGATGCCCTGGAACCTACAGAGGAACAAGTAGCTGAACTGCGGGACCTGCCTGAGCTGACCCATTCACAGCAGGAAGGAGGCCCCTCCAGGGAAGAGTTCTGCGAGGAGCAGAAGAAGTGCCCTTCTCTTGTGGGTTTGCGGCAACAGGCCACAAACCAGGCAGCAGGTGATCAGTCTGGATCACATTGGATCTACTGGGAGAATGGTCCCCTGTATAGCGAGCCTAAGGTTGCTGAGCCTGGGTCAGCCCGTGTGCTGGTGGTACCCCAGCGCGTCAGAACCTTCCTACTGGGTCTGGCTCATGATGTGCCTTTAGCAGGACATTTGGGGCAAGACAAGACCTTTGAAAGGCTTGTCACTCACTTTTACTGGCCCCAAATGCGCAAGAGTTCAGATACTCATTGCAGGACCTGTCAGACTTGCCAGGCAAGTGGTAAGAGTGGGCGGAAGCACAAGGCTCCTCTCCAACCATTCCCTGGGTCAGCGTCCCCTTTGAAAGGGTAGGCATTGACATTGTGGGGCCTCTGGATCCCAAGACAGCCATGGGCAACAGGTTCATCCTGGTCTTGGTGGACCATGCCACCCTGTACCCGGAAGCCATCCCTCTCCGGACTGTGACGGCCCCCATGGTGGGACACGCATTAATGGGGATTTTCTCCCGTGTGGGGTTCCCCAGAGAGGTGGTGTCAGACCATGGTACCAACTTCATATCTAAGTATATGAAGTCCCTGTGGCAGGAGTGCGGTGTAACCTCCAAGTTCACCGCTCCTTATCACCCCCAAGGTAATGGGCTGGTTGAGAGATTCAACCGGACCCTAAAGGGCATGATTATGGGTCTTGAGGAACCTATGAGGCGTAAGTGGGACGTCCTCTTGCCATGCCTTCTGTTTGCTTACAGAGAGGTGCCACAGAAGTCCTTAGGGTTCAGGCCCTTTGAAATGCTGTATGGTCACCCTGTAAGAGGACCTCTGAGTTTGGTAAAGGAAGGCTGGGAGAAAGCTCCCAGTAAACCTCTCCAGGATGTATATAGCTACATGCTGGCCTTCAGAAACCAAACTAGGCGTTTCAGACAACTCGCTCAGGCGAATCTGGAAGCCAGCCAGGAGGAGATGAAACATTGGTATGATCAGAATGCCACTCTGATCGAGTTTCAGCCTGGACAGAAAGTGTGGGTCATGGCCCCCGTGGAGCCTTGTGCGCTCCAGGATAAGTGGACCGGACCATTTGAGGTGGTGGAGCGCAAGAGTGATGTCACCTACTTGGTGGACTTGCGGTCTCCTAGGAACCCTTTGCGGGTCCTGCATGTAAACCGCCTGAAGCCCCACTTGGAGAGGTCCGAAGTGGGCATGCTCCTAGCAACAGATGATGGAATGGAGGAGGAGACTGAGCCTCTTCCTGACCTCCTGTCTGCAAAAGAGCAAGATGGGTCAGTGGACGGTGTAAACTTCTCTTCCGCCCTGACCCCTGAGCAGCAGGATGACTGTCGCCAACTGTTGGGACAGTTTCCTGATCTGTTCTCCCTGACTCCCGGTGTCACTGAGTGGTGCGTCCATGATGTGGACACTGGGGACAGTCCTCCTGTAAAACACAAAACTTACCGGGAGACTGACGGGGTAAGAGCTTGCATCAAGGAGGAGGTCTCCAAGAGGTTTGCTTTAGGGGTGATTGAGTCCTCTAACAGCCCTTGGGCCAGCCCAGTGGTTTTGGTCCCAAAGGTTGCCGCGCCTGGTGCCACACCCGAACTTTGGTTCTGTGTGGACTACCGAGGACTCAATTCAGTCACCAGGACTGATGCGCACCCCATCCCCCGAGCTGATGAGCTCATTGATCGGTTAGGGGCTGCCCGGTACCTCAGTATGTTTGACTTAATGTCTGGGTACTGGCAGGTCGCCTTAACGGATGGGGCAAGAGAGAGGTCCGCATTCTCCACACCATATTGGCACTACCAATTCCGGGTTATGCCCTTTGGGATGAAGAATGCCCCTGCCACCTTTCAGAGGTTGGTCAACCAGGTGTTGGCTGGACTGGAAGATTTCAGTGCCGCCTACCTGGATGACATCGCAGTGTTCAGCGCCAGTTGGGAAGAACATCTGCGCCACCTCTGGGAAGTGTTGATGGCACTGCAGTGGGCAGGCCTCACGATCAAGGCGAGTAAGTGCCAGATCGGACAGGGTTCCGTGGTGTATTTGGGACACCAGGTTGGGAGCGGCCAGGTGGCGCCCCTACAGCCCAAGATTGATACCATCCTGGCTTGGGAGCCTCCCAAGACCCAGACAGAGGTGAGAGCCTTTTTCACAGGGTATTACAGGAGGTTTGTCAAGGGGTATGGCAGCATTGTTGCCCCCTTGAAAGAGCTGACTTCCAGGAAGCAGCCCAAGAAAGTGAACTGGACTGACACCTGTCAGAAAGCTTTTGATGCCCTAAAGACTGCCATGTGCACGGCGCCCGTGCTTCAGGCGCCCAACTTCTCAAAGGAATTCATTGTGCAGACGGATGCTTCAGAGCATGGTGTGGGGGCTGTACTTTCACAGATGAATGAGGAGTGCCTAGACCAACCTGTAGCCTTCATTAGTAGGAGGTTACTTCCACGGGAACAGAGGTGGAGTGCAATTGAGCGTGAGGCATTTGCTGTGGTCTGGGCACTGAAGAAGTTGAGACCATACTTGTTTGGGACTCTCTTCCGTGTTCAGACCGACCACAGGCCCCTCAGATGGCTGATGCAGATGAGGAGTGAGAATCCAAAGCTGTTGAGGTGGTCCATTTGCCTACAGGGGATGGATTTCACGGTGGAACACTGCCCTGGTACAGAACACACCAACCCTGATGGTCTGTCCAGATTTTTCCGCCTTAGTGAAGAGAACTCTCAAGAGGGTGGGTAGTTCTCCCCACATTTCAGCTGGAGGGGACACGTGTTAGACCTGGCACCATTGGCGTGGGTCTCCCTTCCATTTTTTTTGCTGTTGCCTCCTATGTTTTTGCTATGTTTTGCTGGTCTAGATGCTTTGGTGCACTTTGCCACTGCTGTTCAGTGCCAAAGTACAAGTGCTCCCTATTGTAAATTGTGTTATGGATTAGTGATTCCATAATTGGCTGATTTGATTTACTTGTCAGACCCTAGTACAGTGCACCATGAGTGCCCAGGGCCTGTAAATCAAATGCTGCTGGTGGGCTTGCAGCACTGATTGTGCCACCCACAGAAGCAGCTTGTAAAATATGGCTCAGGCCTGCCATTGCGGAGCCTGTGTGCAGTCTGGGACTGCCATGTCGACTTGGCAAGTGCACACACTTGCCAGTCCCTAAACCTTCCCTTTTCTGCATGTTAGTCACCCCTAAGGTAGGCCCAAGGTAACCCTGTGGGCATGGTGCATTGTATGTGAAAGGTAGGACATGCCCTGATGTGTGTGGGATGTCGTGATAGTGAAATACTGCCAATTTCGTTTTTCACTATTGCAAGGCTATCTGTTCGCATAGGCCAGAATGGGCAGTTTAATTATAACATCTTATAAGCAAAACTGACCCCAGGAACAAGATAGGACAATAAAGTTTAGTATGCCTGAACTCAGAATGTTAAAGTGCATCTTTTAGTTTGGGTGATTTTAACATTCTGTGTTTGAAAATACCACTTTTTGAAAGTAGGTATTTTCTTGCCTAACCATCCAGTAGGCCTCTGCTAGTTTTATGTATTACATGTCTGGTTTGTGAGTGACAGGGGGCTGGAGAGGGCTTTGGCTCCAGCAGTCTGATGAGTCAGGGCTGGGCTGAATAGGACCTGGGGTGAATAGAGAGTAGGGGGAGGAGATTTCTTTTCAGCTACCTGGGCCAGGTCTGCTTTCAACAATGCTGTCTCCACCTCCTGCCAGGAAGCTGCACCAGGGAGGACAGAACTGGTTTGGGCTGGGTACAGACACTCTCTGCCTTCAGAGAACAAAGAAATTATGTGTATAAAAAGAGGGCCCAGACCCCAGAATTTTAGATCACTTCGGGGAATCAAGACGAACCTTTGCCAAGGAGAGAAAGCAAGGAAGCTGAAGGAGGAGACTGCCCCAGCGCTGGTTACTGTTTGGGGTTGGCCTGCAGTGGTTACTTATTGCCAAGGAAAGGAGAAAAAGGAACTTTGTGTGTACTTTATCATCTTGAGGAAGATCTCCAAGGGCTTGAAGCTGAGCTAGCCTCCTGTTCTTAAGTCTCAGGGACACAAAGACTTCACCACCAGCTTCCCCTGAATTTCCTTGCTGGGAATTCTACCTGCAGAGAGGTGCCTGCTGTCGTTTTAGGACCTCGAGAGACTGCGTGTCGCTGGGAGCTGGAAGCGCAACGCAAACGAGGAAGAAGCGTGTCGCCGCCGCAGCTGTTGCCGTTGCATTGCCGAAGAAGCGTGCTGCCGCCGCAGCTGTTTGCCGTCGCATCACCGAAGAAGCGTGCCGCCGCAGCTGTTTGCCGTCACATTGCCGAAGAAGCGTGTCACATCGCCGGAGAAGCGTGCCGCCGCCGCCGCAGAGGTTGCCGGCGCATCACCGGAGAAGCGCGCCACAGGGCCTGTCGCAGCTCAATAAACCACCGATTTCGCTGCACGGCTGTCGGGCGTGCACGCATCGTATCCAAGTTGTCGCATCGCATCAAAGACGCCATTTTATCACATCGCACCGGATCGTCGCATCGCATCGAGGCACCATCTTGTCGCATCGTAACCGGAACGCAGTAAGAAACTGACGCATCACCTTCCCTGCCGCCCTTTTGTTTATATTGCGTTACGTTATCTGCTTTTAACATTTGAGTGTTATATTGCTTTTAAAGTGAAGCGCTACTCACCTGCTCTTATTCTTGACCGGTTCTCTTCTCCCCCATGCGCTCGCACTTGGTCTAGCGACCCTGAGGGTGTCAGCTGCTGCACAGCAGGGCTGATTGGCGGGGAGGAGCCAGGGGTCACGGGGGCATATAACACACGCTGAGCGGACGCGCAGTCATAGAAGAGACGCGCTAGCACAGGCAGTGCATGATGGTACTCTGAGCTCTGTGTTTTTTACGTTTTTTATCTGCTTTTAACATTTGAGTGTTATATTGCTTTCAAAGTGAAGCGCTACTCACCTGCTCTTATTCTTGACCGGTCCTCTTCTCCCCCGTGCGCTCGCACTTGGTCTAGCGACCCTGAGGGTGTCAGCTGCTGCACAGCAGGGCTGATTGGCGGGGAGGAGCCAGGGGTCACGGGGGCATATAACGCACGCTGGAGCGGACGCGCAGCGGATGCGCGCAGTGGGCGCGCTGCTGGCGCGCCGAAGGCGCGCCTAAGGCAAGCCCGTCTGCGCCCGTCCGCGCCCAAACGGGTCCAGGGGCCAGAACCCCTGGCCATTTATTGGCCTATACTAGTAATGAACTTAGATCACTCAATCATAGACTGTGCCCCTTGAAACCCGAAACAGCAAGTGTACTTAGGAGAGAAGGACACCTTATCCCACAGAGGGGAGAGATACCTAGTCCCAAACAGGCTAACACTTCAGGCCACTCAAGCTCTAGCGGCACTGATACCCTGAAACTTTCGGTCCTGAATACACGATCACTACAGAAACATGCTACCGAGATCCTTACGTTCCTACAAGATGAGGCACCAGACATCCTAGCCTTAACTGAAACCTGGCTAGACGATGATTCTGGCCCCACCTTACGGAGCTGCACTTCCCGATAGCTATGACGTCTTCTGGCATAATAGGCCAGCGGGAAAAAGGGGAGGTGGGGTGGCGGTCCTCTTTAAAAGACATCTGACCATTGAAAAGGTGTCTGGAGATACCGTAGAAGGGGCAGATACCCTCACTTTCAAGGTCTGTAACCATTCATCCAGCATAACTATCATCACTGTATACCGTCCACCCAAATGCCCCCCACACTTCATAGACCTTATGACCGAATGTGTCGCTAATCTTCGTTCACGTTTTCAACAACTCCTGGTGGTAGGAGATTTTAACTACCACTGGGACTTACAACCCAGAGAGGCACAGGCCCGTCAGTTGGAGGAGACGTTCACTAATCTTGGCCTCACTCAGTTAGTAACAACCCCCACGCATAAGCTTGGACATACCTTTGACCTGGTATGGTCCACCGTCTCGCTCACGACACTAAAAGATATCATCCCATGTGCGTGGTCTGATCACTATTGTATCAACCTGATCCTTCCCCTTACTAAGCACAATGCCCGACCCCCTTCGGACTGGAAACTTGTCCGTAGCTGGTCAATAATTGAGGCCCCAATATTGGTAAGCGCCCTTCGAGACTGCCCTCGTAAAAAGCCAGAAACAGTGGATATTGATGGCTGGTCTGAAGCTATCTCGAGCCGGCTTCTCTCTGCCATCAATAAAATAGCCCCTGAAAGGAAAATAAAAACTGGTAATATAGGCAATGGCGCTCCATGGTTTACGGAAGAGCTCAGAGCACTGAAACGTTTGCTTCGCCACCACGAACGACAGTGGCGCAAACACTATGAGCCTCTTGCCCTTGTAGAGTATAGAGCCAAAATTGCTTCCTATAAAAAGGCGCTCCTCCGTAGGAAGGCGGATTATTATGAAAATAGGATCCTAGTAGCAACTAATAAACAGAAAGAAACGTTTAAAATTCTGAAAGAACTCAGCCATAAACAGTCACTGACGTCTCCATCTAATCAAGAACAATGCAATGAATTTTTATTATATTTCTCTAACAAAATTCGGGATATCCTGATTGAGATTGATAACTCCCCATTTAAGCAACCTCCCGCTGTAGAGATGATCCCACAGGGAAAGCAAGCAGAAATGCTCTCTTCATTCCAAAACCTTGACACTGAAACTCTCCGACGCATTGCTACAAAAATTAAATCTGGCTCACCCGCCGACCCCTGTCCCCCTAGGATCTTTAATTTAGCTCTGCCTGAAATGGAGGAAGAAATCCTCGCTTTGTTAAACCTCTCCCTGGAGATTGGGAAGGTTCTGAGTTACTTTAAAGAAGCCAGGATTATCCCCCTGCTTAAAAAGATTGGCACGGACCCAGCCAATAAGAAACATTTTAGACCTATCTCCCAACTTCCATTTCTTGCTAAAATTTTAGAGCAACATGTCCTGCAACACCTAGTTAAGTTCACGAAGGATTACAACCTTCTGGAGGACAAGCAGGCTGGTTTCCGAGCTCACCATAGCACAGAATTGGTGATGTTATCAGTGCTTGATGACCTTAGGAGGACCACCGATAATAAAAAGCCTTGTGTCCTAGTCCTCCTTGACCTGTTGGCAGCATTCGACATGGTCAACCACGCTCTACTCTTAGAAAGATTAAGAACTATGGGGATCGGGGGTGCTATTTTACAGTGGATCACCTCATTCTTGACGAACCGCTCCCAAAGAATTCAGATGGGTGACTGGGTCTCAGAGAGGGGGCTCGTTCCCTGTGGAGTTCCACAGGGGTCGGCCCTATCACCCCTCCTATTTAACATATACCTTAGACCATTAATTACTGCCCTCTCGGCTATGGAGTGTCAAGTCTTCAATTATGCGGATGATACTCAAATCATTCTGCAAATTGAAAAGACCCCCCAAGCATACTCCCGGGCGAAAGATGTTTTACGTTTCACGGTCAACTGGATGACGGCCAATTCCCTAAAGATCAACCCAGACAAAACTGAGGTTCTGGCTTTGACCGATGCTGATAACCCTTGGAATTCCCTCTACTGGCCCCAGGAACTGGGTGATGCTCCGGCCCCAGTCCCAGTGGTAAAAAGTTTGGGAATCAAAGTGGATGCTAAGCTTTCATTGGCTAACCAGGTTTCCACTGTGTTCGGAACCTGTGTGGGCCTACTCAGGCTACTTAGGAGACTTTCCCCTATCCTCTCCTTCTCGACTATGAGAACAGTCGTGACTGCCATGATCCTGTCCCACCTCGACTACGGCAATTCGCTTTACATTGGACTGCCAGATTCTTTAGTAGGCAAATTGCAGATAGTCATGAATGACAGCGGCAAGGCTAATCTTTAAAGTACCCAGGCATACGCGTGCATCCCCCCTCTTGCAAAGTCTTCATTGTCTGCCCATGAAACAGAGGGCCAAATTCAAGGGCCTCTGTATTGTTCACAAGGCTTTGTATGGACAGGCACCCATCTATATTAAACAACGTCTTGAGAAATATGCCCCATGTCGCTCGCTAAGGTCATCCACGATGGGCCTTTTAGTTTGCCCACGCTTCAACTATGTTACCAAGGGGGGCCGAGCCTTCTCCATTCTTTTACCCACCCTTTGGAACAAGTTGCCTAGCCAGCTTCGTGCAGAAAGCCATCTTCTTCCTTTCAGGAAAAAACTGAAAACCATTCTCTTCACTGAAGCCTGGGCCTAACTGTTTTCCACTTGCTCTGGACTGACGCTACTCTTCTGCAGCGCTTAGAGACCTTTTGGTATTAAGCGCTCTACAAATCCAAATTAACATAACATTACGCATCCAAGGTACTTTGAGAGTAAAGTGTCACATTTACCATCTACGTTGAACTAAGCTATTTTTACCATTTGAAAGTCATATTTTTGAATACTGCATTGTGGATTTTTGTCGTTTGATCTTGTGTTAAATCTAGATAAAGATTACTTGTTTTTCTAAACTGGTGTGGTGTCCATCTGTAGTGTTTTCACTGTATTACTGTATGTGTTCACAAATGCTTTACACACTGCCTCTGAGATAAGCCTACCTGCTCGTGCCAAGCTACCAAGGGGGTGAGCAGGGGTTATTTTAGGAGTGTATCCCCCTTACCCTGACTAGAAGCAAGGGCCCCTACTTGGCCAAAGGTACATACCTCTGCCAACTAGAGACCCCCATTTCTAACAGCATGCATGCTGTAGATCTCATATATTTGAGTATTTTGTGCTGTATCTTGCAGGTATTTGGGCGAAAAGTTCAATGGTGACAATTCCTGGAGGATACAGTATGGGTAACGGCAGCAGTAGGTGGACTGTGAAATGGCCTGTATGATGACAACACAGTGCGCAAAGTGCACCCAGTGTTACTTAACACATTTGCCTTATTCCTCACAAAACATTACAAAGGTATGGACACGTGTCTATTATAAGGCCTTGGGTCTATGAGGGCATGAGTTAGGCATGTAACTGCATTGGCATGTTTGGACTGGTGACATGCCCCACATCGACTCATACCTATTCAGTCTGCACTGAGGTAGGAATCATCACAGCCTGTGAGGACTTACCACACAAAAAGGATCATACATTGTCATGTGCATTCATACATACTACCAAAGTGTATCAAACAAGCAGAATGAAGTTAAATCCCCCCAATTCAATGTGCATATCAAGTTTCGTGACATCATCCTTTATACAACCATGCCATTTTGCCAATTGCGTTTCTGTCATCCCATCTTACATGTCACCGATATGCAGTACTCTGAGGGATGCGCAGGTACCCATAATGCAGGATGACAGTTGCTACATATCATGATAAACGTGGGCTAATGGGTGAACCCAAGTAAGTCATTGGTATTGACAATGGACTTACACACTAACTGCAGCAAATGGAGATATGTAACTTGCTCACTAGTTTTGTTATCATGAGTAATACATTATAACTATGGCACCTCACAAATACATATGCAGCATTCATAATAGTAAGGAATCATGTTTCCATATACCGAGGCTGCTCACATGGTCACCCAAGTCTTTGTGAGTACAAACAAAATTTGGTTAGACGCAGAACTGCAGGTACATGTATGGATCCCAGAAAAATTTGCTGTTTGAGCAGCATGAATGTCTGACATGCCTTCAATCATTTAGACAGTAGCAGTTTTGGTAGGGTGGAGGAAATTATTCTGCAGCATGTGCATGGTATGATGTGAACACACAATGGGAGGACAAATAAATTGGAAAAGCTCTTTACTGTGCACGTCAACATTAGATGTGCTGTTGACAATTGGTAGTATTGTCTGGGATATGTGTTACACCCCAACCATACCTGTGTCCTACTCAAATTTGGACTTGTGCAAACATACTGTGTCAGGAAAATCACAGCCTATCCCCAGCAACATTTCTGTCGCATATTTCAGGTAACTTGTTGTCACTTTCTGTATGGGTGAGAAACATTTGAACTAATGACCATCAGTTGGTTTTGGGGCAGGTGATGGTACATGTGCCATAAGCATCCACAACATAGCTGGCACAACATTAGCACAGCAGATTCGGAGTCATCCATCATGTGGACCTGCATACATTGAGAATTATTTTACATTGCAATTTGGCCCTTTCAATTACACATGCAACTTTGTTCTTCTTTTGTTGTGGAGCTACATGTAAGGTAGAGCTTGTTTCAGCTGACTGATGATACGCCTTACACATCTCACTGCAACCAATTTACAAGAACACATACAATCCTCACAGAGCACAGAAACAATCATATGGCACTAACTAGAAGCTTAGGGATCTATCAAGCTGTCGCCCTCACCACTGGTGTATGGGTTAGGTCCAGCTACAAGACAAAAAAATGATACATTGCTCTGTGAATGCTGAACATTTACACTGTGTACATATGAAGCACAGTACATTGACTTCACAAATGCCTGGTATTTGCTGTAAGTTGGACTTGTACCATAAGACAAAGTTGAATTGCCCTGATGATGGACATATGTAAGCCATGTTACGGTGCATTGGTGTATTCAGATAATACCAGGCACATCAAGTATCAGGTGCACAGAATGCAAACAAGGTACAAGACCAGCCTAGCTTGCTACATGATGCAAGGATGGCTGGCTTTGATGGCTATGTGAATGGTCCAATTTGACTGACCACAATCTGCATAGTATGATAATGCTGGGGCCTTCTCAAAGCAATACATGTTCTTTACAATGCTACACACATCAGACAGTACCCATGCTTGTTTGTCTTCTTAAATGAACAATGATCATTCAAAGCCTGTACAGGCTTATAAAGGAATTATTACCATTTTTCATTATATACACGTATGTGTGACCATTTTGGGGGTAAACCTAACACCCTGTGCAACCTGTGGCCCGCTGACATGTGAGGGTGCTCCCCTGCAACATAAACAGTGGGTGCACCCCACAGTTTGGAGTCAGTGAAGACCGAGCAGGCCGGGTGACAATATACTCTGCACAGTGCCAGATAGATTCCACAGCACCTATGGGCCTCCCCTGCACTGCATTGTATGTTTTGCCTATTGTAAAGCCACTGTGGCATGTTCTGTTTAACTGAGTCAGTCTGTATCATGCCATACTAACCCACATATGGTATTCAGTCAAAATATTGAGTTGGAAATGCCGACTTACACTAATATTGAGTATTAAATATCGTGGCACAGATTCCACGATATTGCTTGTTTCCGAACCAGAGGGGACCTGGCTTGGCAGTTCGGACTGGACTGTTTCCATGAGGCACAGGGTCCAGACTGATTTGCATATGGCCAGGTCTAAACTGGGGTGGCATGGTTAGCAATAGAATAATGGATTTAGCCCAGATCTCTTGACTGGGGGTGAATGTTTTGATTTGTTCTGCATTCCGTCCATCAGCTGTGTGTCTTCTGTCTTTTGCCTTTACCGAAATATCTACAGCAAGAATATCGTGGTTAAGAATATCAAATTTAAGGTAAGAAATATTGACCTTAAAAATATAAAAGACATTAATATCAATTGTAAAAATATAGGGGCTGATTACGATGGCGGTCGTAGGCACGTCCGCAGTGCTGGCGGTGGTGGAAAACGTCCATTTAGTGACTCCGGAAGCGGTAATCGCGACCGCCATATTACAATGGGCAAAGATAGCCCTTTTTCCGGCCGTCACGGTGTTTCCGCATCCACAAGAAATTGCATTCTGCAACGGTGCCAGAGGGAGCCAATGGAGAAAGTCTGCAGTGCGGAATGACGTTATGACCGCCAAACAGATCACGATGTGTCAAACAGCCCAACAGTACGCGGCGGTAAAACAAGCTCATCGGAGATGGCGGAAGTACAACTGCGGAGAGAGAAACTCGAGTCTGAGACACCTCTACATGTTCCTGCCCGTCATGGATCCTGCTTTACAAGTCCTGCCGCTGCTGTACCTGATCCACTACCAGCAGATAAGACGCCGTTGCAGTCAACAGCAGAGGTAAGTTCAGAACATCTCCCCGCATGCAACCCCTCTACAACAACAACACACAACAGTTGTGCTGAAATATGTGTCCTGTCTACATCGGACACCCTGATGGACACAGGAACATTTACCATAGTCAAAATATCCATGTCTTGCACGTAGGGACATTGCAGCATCGGGACCACCCATCTCCATAGAAATTATCGCATCTAGCCCGGTCGTGGTGGTCACGTCACAGCAGCGGTGAAGCGGCAGAAAGACTTGCCCACAATTTTGTAGGAGTCCAGCACATTGTCCCAC
Source organism: Calotriton arnoldi (assembly GCA_963921515.1). Classification (NCBI taxonomy): domain Eukaryota; kingdom Metazoa; phylum Chordata; class Amphibia; order Caudata; family Salamandridae; genus Calotriton; species Calotriton arnoldi. Next base: position 2,545,221 of record CAWUFW010001242.1, read on the forward strand.
GCTAGCAAGATCCTCATAACAACCTCCACTCCACAAAAAATATAAAAGATCCTCCAGTCAGCACAACATATCTGCTGCAAGGAGTCATGTGCGGGCACACCGTCTATAGTGACATCTCAGTAGGATCATTATCAAATGTATAGCAACAGGAGTGACGGATGAGGCAAGAGTCTCTTTAAAGGGACAATAGTCATCATTGCAGCCAAATAAGGGTTAGTCCACATACAAGGTGGAACAGAGGAGGGCAGAGCAAACAGGGTGTGTATGGGGAGTTCACAGTAGTCCAACAAGGTGTTGGATGAGTCAGAGAGCCAAGGTAGATGACATATGAAGATAGCCACCACTGCTAACATAATCACAGTTCAGCACACACCCCAAGCAGACATTGGTAGGGTCATCACAGACAATGGCAGACCATACCACATAATGACAGCCCATACCATGCAACACTGTACAATTTTGCAGACTCAAACAGCAAACTCAAAGTAAGCACCAGTGTGCATTTGACTCACTTATATACTGCTGCACTAAATGACCCCATGTGAGTATGTACTGTACATCAACAACACTGACTACACTGCCACTTCACTGAACACCTCCACACCATAACTCCACCTCAACAAAGGTAGCACCAACTATAAAGTATTGAATGAATGCCAAAGTGTCAGGAAGAGTCTATCTTGATAGCAGTAAACTCTGACCTGAGACTCATGACAACCCTCCTCTTCTTCACACCTGCCTTCCACTCATGTGAATAAATGTAAGTAATTGATGGAATGAAGATTCACTGTGCAGATTACCAACCTCGGAACTGGTCAGTCTGCATGTTAAGTCCTTGATATAGCTCAAACACACTTACTCTTCCTCATACACAAACTATAAGTCAGCAGCACTGTATGATAACAAGTAAACTATTCAAAAGTGGAAGGCACAGTGCAGGAAATGCATGTAGAAATGACTGGTACCATATGTACATGGAATTCAAGAGGTACCACATATGACACTACACTTAGGACATCAATCAATCAATCAAAAAATCTTTATTCAGCTGGTTGTCAGCCATAAAAGAATGCATCAAAAGACATTTAAAACAAGTTAAAAATACATACAATAAATGATGTTTTTCAATACAGTGGCAATTTCAATGTCAAAATGTCAAAATTATAATTAATAGTTTCCACAGAACTTAGGACTTCAAATAATATATGTGTGGCACAGAGATTCCATTTGTATGAAAGTAATCATCTGTGCAGTATCACTGTGATCCAGCAATGCAAGTAATGCATTGGACCAGAATGAGATGACCTGTCATAAGCCATACAGTGACCAGTCCCTCATCTGTATTAACTAATATGACATGTGTATGCCACCAGCACAACACTCCTGGCTCACGGTGACCTTCCCTGACTGTCAAACTTAACAATAACCTTCACACATACCCCTCACCTACCCATCTTCCCCCTTCGCTGCTCTACACATGGGACAATCTCTATAAAGGTGAAAATAAGCTCCTATGAGTTCCCTGCTACCCAATGCTACACCCTAGTGTGTATCTAAAAATGTCTGAAGTCCACTCAAGGATGTCTGATCGAATGCTGAACTCAACCCAGTTGCTAAATACATGTATCACAAACCACACCAAAAGAAGTCCAACAAGCATGGCCATGTGCAGCAAAACAGTGGATAGGCAATGTGATCCCACACCACCCTGGAATTGATAAAATTTCTCCTCTGGCCAACTGCATAGACAGTATAATCCAACCTAATCAAATAAATATAAACAAATGACGCATATAACCCCAAAGTGTGTGCATCTAGATAAATCTGCCAAGACAGCCATAGACACTCCACCGATTACAAAGTGAGCATGGTGTCAGTGTGTTGTACAAGCATTCCCACGCACAATCCTGACAGGTGACTGTTCAAAGATAGGAGGCCATAGCACAATTGATCACACAAAACAAGCTAATAAACAAGACTCATCATTGCCGTATGTGACATGCACACAAGAAATGCACAGTACAAAATCAACACCCATCAGAATACATTCAAAGACACACACTCCTCACACACAATTTCATTCAAAAACAACATTACACATACATGGACCTGTCAGTAGAAAGAGCCAACACAGGCCAAAGACTACATCCCTCAACAACAAATTCATAACATATGCACATCCAAACACATCCCAGAGCAATCACAGCTGGACATCAGGGGGACTCACACCTGGCAAACACAATGCAACATTAAGTGACATCAGTGCATGCACAGTAAGCAGTGTGTGAACTCCACTAAAACCTGTTGCGGGAATTCTGCACATACACAGAACTATGCACTGGAAAACAGGTCCTCGGTGTGTAGGGGCTGAGCCTTCCTACCGCCTCAGTACCCAAAATCCCAAAACCGATTAGCTATAGTGTCTCATTCGTTCTCCTACATAAGCACAAAGCTACACATGATTAGACAACTCAGAACACAACACTCCCGACTCTCTCAGGAATTGCGGTAGCAAGACATACCCTTTCGCTCACTGACTCGTACCCGTCCGCAATAAGAATTGACAGAGTCACTGTTATAGTTCAAAATGTTTATTTTAACTATAGTGCTCTATAATGCAGTATACGAACCACTACCCGCAGCAAAACGCATAAACCTAAAACAGTTAGCATTGTTGCAATTCCATAGATTATAAAGGGGGATGTCATTGTATACAGACAATGGATAAAGGACTATAAGGCCTAACCACCCTCTCCTTGGCTAGAAGAAGTTTTATTATATAAAAGAAGATCTCTGGGCTTTGTCAGAAGACCCCATACATTAGTGCCTAGATGGTAGTTTTACATTATAGGAACAGCAAAGCTCTTCTCTCTGGAAAGGTCCCTCTCCAAGTGTGTTTTATAACAACATGCATCCCCATAATATAAAAGCACGGGTTTCCAGCAATAGCAGCTGTGTTAGCATGTTTTGTCTAGGTGCTAGGGACTGACCAGAACAGAATAACAAGGGGCATTGTTTATCGACCTTGCACATCGTGTTCAGATTAAACTCCAGGAACAGGCAAAGAACGCAGAAAGCAGATGGAAAGGCACAAACAGAGTCTTGCTAAATAAAGTCATGTAGTAACGTGCGCAAAAACAGCATCATGGCAGCAGAGCTCATGCTAACTTAGCAATGTCGACAATGACCCTAACGGCCATATGACACCCTCCCCTTGGTAAGGTCGTAGTTTATAGACAAAAGACCCAAACAGAGTTCAAAGGTATGCAGAGTCTAGAAGTGCTTGAAAAATATCAAATTGGATGATTTTTAAAAAAAAATGTCATTTAAAATTTTGTTGTTCACGGAGAATGGGATTAATTTAGGGGTGGAAAATCCATCAAAGTACTTGAACTTAAGAATGCAATTTGTTCCAGAAGGTCATCCCTATAGTTAGTAGCAAAAAGGGATGCCATCCAATCAAGTAGCTCGAAGGAACACATGTGCTCCTCATAATCCGATGCCTCAAAGAGCACATTCGGGCAACTTGCGTGATACTCGATGAAACTCCGTTGCAAGATGTTCTGCGCAGCCGCACAGATATCCCACTCAGACAATACTCCAAGTGCAGCCGCATGTGCCATACGACCATCCAGAGAACACGCCTGGTCGTGGGCCAGTAATAGACCCACTAACAGATCATAGTCCGGGTTCGTGCATGACGTATTGGAGAGGCACAAATCCAAGGCCCAATAGAAAGGGCACAGCCGACAGCAGAACACAGGCTGCACGCAAGTGAAGCAGGCAAAGCGAAAAGTTAGTCCACAACTCACGCTAAGCGTCGCTAATGGCAAGCATCCAAAAGGTTGTTGCATTCGGTCACGGTACAGTTGGAACTGGCCAGGTCTGTGCATTACCACATGCTGGGCAGCCATTGCGCAACAGGAGCAGTAGAACCAGGACGCCACCCGCCAGTGCTAGGATTAATGGCAACCCTCCAAAGGCGCTGGAAAAAATAGAATAAATTAAAGCCGGTATTACTCCAAAAATCGTTTGAAAAGAAGTCACAAGGCCGGATCCCACAAGTTTAAAAAAATGAGCAAGGCCTTCTGTGTCAGATGCATTAAATATTTGATGTATCAGTTCCCCAAAATGCAGTGGGAGATTCGTGTTCAGCAGTGACCGAATCTCACCAGATGTTCTAGCCACCTGCAATTCGAAGGTCTCTCGAGCCGAAGTGAGAGACACTACTTGCTGAAACACTAGCGCTTTGAGTCTGCTTAATTTCTTGAAATCTGTTTTCAAAGTTGGAATGGAAGGCCAAATGAAACTATCTACATTCCCATGCGGGGGCGGGAAAAGCACATTGCTACAACAAGTAACACGTTGTGAAACTGTTACTATATAGAGGATTCCTGCCAATAAACCACAGCAGTCATGGTTATTCAAAATAAGATAACTGCCGTTAGAAAGCAATGTGAGAGCGGGAATTATTGCCGGGACGGGAGTTCCTTTCAGAAAACAAGCAAGATTAGGTGCGGGCACATTACAAGCGCTGTGCAACCTAACGTGTTTACAAACTGGGGAATGTCCTACTGTGGAATCACAGTCCTACCCTGTAAGGAAAACTTCCTAATCCTCCCGTTGACATCTGTAAGTGAAAGGTAGGCACCATAATTGATGGAGAAATGTACTACCCAGGAGTTCAAAGCGGCCAATTGGGAAATGTTTAATACAAGATTTAAATTGAAATAGCGAAAAAGGCAGAGAGATAACGCCATGAATTAACCATATAGCCGAATCGGTTTCCGCTACTGAAAATGGCAAGTGTTCTAATTTTTCAATGTGTAACAACGTGTAGGTAGCGTCTTTCATGGACCTAAATCTCTGTTTATCAGTTAGATTAAATGGTATAAACAAAGCAGAAGTGTTAAAATAATCCCATGGTACTTTTCCCATTTTGAGAGTTTGTAACGTCCATGCAAATTGCATTACAGATCGTAATTGATTTTGACCATGATATAACACAGATACATCACTTTGAACAATATCAATAACAGATGAAACAATATTATCCAATACGGGAAGACAGTGTATTTATGCTATTGTCGACTACTGCAAGAACTTTTTCTAAATTTGCTTTGTCAACTTGGTGCAGACGGAATGCTGCTTCCATCTGCGAAAGTTTCCATAATTCATTGTATGCTGCATAGATGAATCTCTTTGTTCTAGGAATCGTAGGGCCTAAGATAAAATCAGCCAAATTGATGTCGCTCGACAAGAGGGAAAGGTGTTGTTTCACTGCCGACATAGTAGAGTGTTCCAACCATTGTTGGCACAATTTTCCTACTGAATATGTGGTGACAGAGTGTGAGTGTGAGTGTGGGTAACGGGGATCAGGGCTAGTTTGTGTGAAACCCGTCGTTGCATTATAAAAACGCAGTTGACATGCATTTGAATTGGTTTGCCACAACAACCATCCTGAGGGGTCAACCTCAGAGAAATTGAAACTGGCATTTCGAAACAGAGCTTGTAATACATTGATGGTACTGTTGGTGTGTTTACGCCAATTATCATACTCCGCCAATGACGGAATGGATGGGATATTCAGATTCTTGGCAGTGGCCAAGGCCAAAACAAGTGGTTTGATGCACTGTGTCATTTAAAAATAATATTTGAGTTGGAATTAGGCATGCACGATGCAAAGCTTCGGTTCCCTGGACCTGCCAATCCTTAGTGCCCCAAATAGATTTCAAATCAATGGTGTCTTTCCAGTGATCATAACCGTGTATAGCTAATTCAGCTCTAAATGAAATTGGAATAGATTAATTTTGCGTGTGTGAGAATGAATTTAGATTGAGACAGCAATGTTCAATTTAAAGAAGTAGGATTCTGGATTGGACGTGTTATAATCTAGTAAAATAGGTGAACTTATTTCTGTTTTTAGAACGTCCCTGTAAGGGAGTTGGACAATGTTCCCACTGCGTGTAATTAAAAGCAGGTCTCAACGTGTTTGATTTGTGCAAAAAATGGTGGCCATAATGTTGGTAACAGAATAACTCAGCATAATTGGCAGAATTTAAATATAAATCTTCAGCATCAAAAGCAGCATAATATTTCAAATCAGAAAACAATTAATGTACTGCCTGTACATCCCAATCATCAGAATGTATGTCCTGTGTTACCACATCTCCTAATGAAACACGAAACATGTATGGTATCTTAAGGACTTCCGTCGGACCATGGATTTCGAAAGCCACCTTATCCCAAACGATACCATCTGCAACCGGTAAAGCCAAAATGTTCACAAGGGCTTGATCACGTTTCATGATGTGGGACGATGTATGTGGAGCCAGAATACCATCGACCAACTTTACCGCAGAGCGTTCTGGCAAATAATGACCGTTGATGAGTAAGAAAAATATACTGTCACAAACCCAATCGACATGAAGAGGAAAATCAGGATAAGCACCAACCAGATGTAGATCCAGGGTGGGACCATGTTAGTCTTTTTGAACCAAGAGATGAAAATACTCGTTTTTGTCGGTGGAGGTGCCAGAGAGGAAGACGAGAAAGAAGAGTCATAAGAGTAGCTCGTACGGTCTCCAAAAATAACCGCTTGCACCCACGTTCATTAACGGTGGTAGCGCAGGATCAGCTTGATGATGTAAAGGACTGTCCGGTACCTCAATGTGGGATTCATCCACAGGATAAGCATACTCGACTGTCTGCGTTGGAAGAGGACTGAAGGCAGAACAGGCAAAAGGTCAACATTAGTTTACATATCACCCTCAACGACACGGGGAGTATTTGAAGAGGATGAAGGCACCATAATTAACGAGATAGCGTTGCAGAAAACTGCAGGAGTCACACTATTCAGAATCGGCCAGACGGTGTAGCTTGACATTGTCGACAGAAATGTATCTGTTTTCTTTGCGACCAGGCAAAGGTGGTAGAATCACTGTACGAGTACCCTTCAATCCAAGAACTGGGACTGGTGCATGATAAGAGGGGCCAAATTCTTTCTTGTTCTCCAGCTTTTCTCGTACCAGATCGCCAATCTTAGGGAGCTAGCCGGCGACCGGAATCAGCATTGCTGTGTCATTGGAAGAGGGCATATGTTCTGTTGCGTAGCTGTCACGGGTCTTTTGTAGGTCCTGTAACATAGTAGAATGGTTATCTACGTCAAATGTTGCGGCCCCCGCCACAACGTCTAGACCATCAAGGTCTAGCACAAACATTTTAATGCCAAGAGCATTTCGTATGGAGTCCGCCCACCCAGAGATCTTCTTGGGAGATTATTAGAGTGCACGTTGAACTCTATACAAATGGGCTAGCCAGTTCCTGCAGTACCTAAGACTCTAGCTGTCAAAGATTACTTTAAGTCACATTCTCTCCACTATTGAATTGCCCTCAGGCCTGTATGGAGACGAAAACTGCACCAGCACCCCCATAGACTTCATAGCATCCTTGTACGCCTTAGAGGCGAACGCTGGACCTTGGTCAGAAATTAAGGTTCCACAGGCAAAAGTCCCGGCAAAGACACGCAAATCTCTAATGACATTTCGAGCGTCAGCGATGCGTTGTGACCAAACCCATAGGAATCTAGTGCACAAATCAACTGCAACAAAATTTATTTATATGCAGTATCAGAAGTCAATGGACCACAGTGATCAAGATTTACACAGCCAAATGGCTGATCTGATATATATAGCTGTGTTTGTGGTGGTCGCAAAACCGTAGATGATTTGATTTGTTGACAAATGTCACAAGACAGCACATATTTACAGGTTTGTTTATATAAACCACGCCACCAGTAACGTTGCTGTAAAATAGAAACCGTCGCTGACACTCCGGCATGATCAGAAGCCATGCCCTTGTGTGCTGCAATGATCAAAGCAAGCCTGCAGTCCATGTTGGGAATCAGCTGGTCCACAACTGACGGAATTTTAGCATAAGGAACTTGTTCGGGAGATAAGTGATAAGAATATTTCGAAGGGAAGCCCTGCGGGTGAGCCGTTCCATCCTTCGTAGCAGCTATAGCTGCCAAAATGTCATTATCTATCTTAGTCATGCATCTTGTAACTGTTGCAACGGAACACGTGGCTACTGCAGATATGGCTGCCTCATCAGCCAAAGAACTTACCAACAGCATGTGCTCCCACACGCTGATGGCCAAGAGTATGAATAACCTGTGTGAGTGGCAGACATTCTTTAAACTCTGCCACCCGAACCCAAAGCGTTTTATGCTCTATTGCACTGCTTTAGAGTCCCGATAATCATTCTGAGACCCAAAGACTAAGTTGTCATTAAGAGACTGGACACAGTAGTAAGAATCGCACACAATAAGAGTATTCACATTAGGATCAGCAAACTCGAGAGCTAGAACAAGAGCAGGCAGCTCCGCCAATTGCGCCGTACAGTCCGCAAGTGCCTTCGTATGCACAATGGAAGACTTAAATTCACCATTTACAATTGTACCAGCCACAATAGTGCAAGCTGCTGAATAAGCATGTTTGGACCTGATGGCCGGTTGAGCCGAGCCATCGGTATAAATGATACATTTGTACTCATCTAAAGGAAGCAACAACAATGGAGGAGGATGAACATGTTCATACTGCAAAAACTCCTGTGTCTGAAGAGCAGGATCAAAGATAAACGTGACATCAGCCGATGTCAAAGAAGTAGCCCATTGTATCAAACGGGGATGTAGAGCTTTAGAGTTTGGTACACTTGCTTTTGTCACTACTTCTAAAGCAGGAAAAGCGAAACCATAAGAATGTGCTTCCCCTGTGCCCGCGAGCGTTCTTTCAGAATCGACATTTGGACCGCAGTCAAAATCTTTTCAACATTCGAAAATTGCATTTCCGCAGCTGTGTACAAATATGATTTGTATGCAATAGGCACTGTGTCGCCTTTGTTGAACATCAAGTAAGTGAAACCCACCGTCCCCGGTACAATACGTATGACCAGGTTTGTGGAATTATCACGCGTCAACAAGTAGTTAGTCGCTAGCAGATCTGACTGCAAAGATTGTAGAATAGAGGTATGTTCTGGAAGCCAGCAGGCAGAAGAATATGTAGGTTGTATCAACGCATAAAGCGGTTTGATACGCTGGGCATAATTGGGGATATAAGTCCTCCCGAAATTCAAAAATCCCATCAAAGACTGAAGCTTCTTCGGTGTAGATGGAGGTTGCAATTGTGCACATTTCTCCAGAAAGTGGGGGGCTAACCCCCTACCTTCATTATTGAGCTCATACCTAAAGAAGAGTGCAGCAAAGCAAACGTTGTGTGATTTAGAAAAATTTAATTTGTATCCATAGTCGGCAAACAACAGAATAATTCGGTCGACTCTGACAAGATGCGGTATCAGTTCGTCGTCCTTCAAGTAAATATCATCGACGTACGAGAACACATCTGGATTTATGCTGTGCAACAAAGACACAACACGTGCAGCAAATGCCCCAGGGCATTTCTTATACCCCATAGGCAAGCACCTAAATGTTTTCTGATTTCCGACGGCGGTAAATGCTGTCAAGTCACGGCTCTCAGGAGCCAAGTTATGACTGTAGAAACCATTGGATATATCCAGGGTAGTTTTATATTTTTTACGAATAAGGCTGTTCACTAGCGCAGAGCTGTGTGTGTTCTGTACCGCAAATATACGACAATGACTATTCAAATTTCGATAATCTAACACAATGCGAAATGAACCGTCCGGTTTCGATACTGGAAAAAGAGGATTATTCATCGGTGATAATCAGGATTCAATTACTCCTTGATATTCCAATTGAGTCAGAATGTCACAAACGGGAGCCTTAGCCTCCCGTCTGATTGGATATTGCGGTTGTGGCTGTGGCATAGACCGTAATGGTATCTCATGTGCCGGTGAATCTCTATCCCAGCCCACCTGATTACGGTACACCGCTGGGGCAAGGGCCAATGCGCACTCTGATGCGTAAGCCTGTTTAGCTTCCTCAGGGACGTAACATGAAAAACTCAGAAGTATCACATCCTCCCCCCTAGAAGCAGCCAGAACAAATGGTGGAGGCCAATCTGCCTCCGCCAACAGAATGTCATATGAGGAGGAGCGATTTTCCCAGAAAACCGCTGTAATTGTACGCTGTATATCACCTTCAATTTGCAACACAATTTCATAGAGTCTATCCGGGGGTGCAACTCGAGTATCTGCTGTTTCTACTGTAATAAATGTATCAGTTGCTTTTGCCTCCAGACAGGGACACAGTGCCTCCCGCACTATGGTAACCTCCGCCGCGCTGTCGAGCAGAGTCACTGCCCATGTCCAGTCCAGAAGTAGCGTTCTCACCATCTGAGGCATACTTCTCTGTTAAAGCGGCAACTTTTTTCTTTTGATACAGGGGTCGAAAACGAGGCAGTCCCTCTTGCTTGGCGTTTACGTCAAACTGTCGAGGTTGATCCCGTCCCTGTTGCGTGGTTGCACCTTTTCCGCGATCCTGATGCTCCCCACCACCGACTTTAGAGTCCGATGTGTCCTGTAAAGAACAAGGAGAGCGCTGATCATGGACTTGAAATCTATCAGGAGTTCGGTTGCGCAAATCATAAGTGCGCTCAGAAGAAGCAGGTGTCGGTGAGCCAGCACACAAACCTTGCTTCTGTTGTTGCTGCCCCTGTTTTTTATTTCTCCAGTTCTTTTTAGGAAAGAACGGGTGCCCATCCTTATCAGTCTGAGCTTTTTGTTGAGTTTGAGCAAAAGGCTTTACTCCCAGACTATTGCACCCTAAGGTTTTATAAGCTTTAGCAATAATCTTTGGCAATTCGCGCTGTTTGACTGCGTCAGCAACAGCCTCCAAGCGTTATGCCACTTGCAAGCTTACAGCTTCACCCTTCACATTAGCAAAGATCATATCGCAAACAATATCGAACACCCCCACCAGTCTCATTCCCAACTCCAGGGTCGCTTCGGCCCCATGTTCATCCTGAACATGTTTTATCACTGAAGGGAGAACGATCATCGAGGGAGTGCCAAAACACATAGAATATACCGCTGAAAACACTCTACCCCAAGTGTTACAATCAGCTAACTCGGGAACAAGGCCTTTAGGTGAGCTCATGGTCAGAATCCTGTGCTTCTCCACAGGTGTGGATTTGGAAAAACTGCTTCGAGTTGCCCAAATTTTTCAAAAAGCCAATAAGGAAGCTCGTCCTTATTTTGCGGAAGCTTGCCCATCACTGAATTAATCATGACTGGACTGATAACTACACCACCGTGGCCCGGTGGTTGTGCAGCAACTCCAGGTGGTCCCACCTGCATGTTGCGTGACATGAACTGTATGACAGCTCTATGCACACGTATCAACGAAGTGTGCAATACGCGTAGCTCTGCGACTGTAACAGTAAGATAACTTGGATGCAGGGTATACCCAGCCAAAACGGGCCACGTGGCCCCATCAATCGATAAGGGGCCTAAACGGACCGGCTGTCAAAGGATGAGGGAGGGCGGCATTAAACCATATAATGTGTTGCCAAGCCGTTAACGGAACTTCAAGAGATCGATATGGTCTATAATCCCACAGTAATGCGGTGGCAGTATACTCATGAAAGAAATGATCATTTCCATCCACTGCCGGAAAGGTGACCGAAGAATAAAACTGCTCAAAGCGGTGCGCTGCATCCGCCTCAACAACCAAAATAAGATCAGCAGCACCGTTGGGGACTGCATGTTGAGTCAAATGAGCGGTGACAGGAGAGTGGTTCAGAGCCGTTATGGCCACCGCCATAATCAAAGCAAGAGAATAAAAACCAACGAACAGCAGCGCAATAACGGGCAAAAGATAGAAAACGAACCTTTTATAATTAAAGCTTGAAAAACCTATAAATCTCAATATAGGAGACTACACCGTCACAACTGTCTCCAGAAACAGATGTGAGGTATTTGTGGACAAGCACAAGCACTACTCAGGAGTCTTGCAGATAAGTACCAGACCAAACGTTGGCGGTGCCATGTTGCGGGGATTCTGCACATACACAGAACTATGTGCAGGAAAACAGGACCTCGGTGTGTAAGGTCTGAGCCTTCCTACCGCCTCAGTATCCAAAATCCCAAAACCGACTAGCTATAGTGTCTCATTCATTCTCCTACATAAGCACGAAGCTACGAATGATTAGACAACCCAGAACACAACACTCCCGACTCTCTCAGGAATCGCGGTAGCAAGACATACCCTTTCACTCACTCACTCGTACCTGTCCACAATAAGAATTGACAGAGTCACTGTTATAGTTCAAAATTTTTATTTTAACTATAGTGCTCTATAATGCAGTGTACGAACCACTACCAGCAGCAAAGTGCATTAACTAAAACAGTTAGCATTGTTGCAATTCCATAGATTATAAAGGGGGATGTCATCGTATACAGACAGTGGATAAAGGACTATAAGGCCTAACCACCCTCCCCTTGGCTAGAAGAAGTTTTATTATATAAAAGAAGATCTCTGGGATTTGTCAGCAGATCCCATACCTTAGTGCCTAGATGGTAGTTTTACATCATAGGAACAGCATAGCTCTTCTCCCTGATAAGGTCCCTCTCCAAGTGTGTTTTAGAACAACATGCATCCCCATAATATCAAAGCACGAGGGGGCATATTAGCAAGACCGGCGATAGAATTATCGCCGTTTTACCGGCAGGAAACTGCCGCTAAAACGGCGATAATGGGCTTGCTAATATGCGTTATAGAATTCCAATAGAAGCCCAGGTTAGATGTGCAGGGCATCTAACCTGGGCTTCTATTGGAATTCCATAACGCACATTAGCAAGCCCATTATCGCCGTTTTAGCGGCAGTTTCCTGCCGCTAAAACGGCGATAATTTTAACGTGGGTCTTGCTAATATGCCCCGAGATTCCAGCAATAGCAGCTGTGTTAGCATGTTTTATCTAGGTGCTAGGGACTGACCAGAACAGAATAACAAGGGGCATTGTTTATCGACCTTGCACATCATGTTCAGACTAAACTCCAGGAACAGGCAAAGAACGCAGAAAGCAGACGGTTCACATGTGAAAAGCACAAACAGAGTCTTGCAAAATAAAGTAACGTAGTAACGTGCGCAAAAGCAGCATCATGGCAGCAGAGCTCATGGTAACTTAGCAATGTTGACACTGACCCTAACGGCCATATGACAAACCAGTATCAGACATATCTGATTTCACCACCATGAACTTGAACATCACAATTCATCACAGCACACAGATCACTTCACAATCAGGATGGGTAGCAGTACCTCAGCAAACAGATACACACTTTTGCTATCACCTACTTCTGCACAACTCAGGCAAACACATATGCATGGAACAAGACTAGAGGACTGTGCTGGAAACTCATCTGTACTGTACATGAGCAACCATGACTGCAATCAAGTAGACTCAAATAGCACATAACAAACAGTGCTGAGGGACACAATGGTTCTGGACACAGATCATCCTCCCACAGTATAGTGTCACACTATGGAGTAGTGGGGAGGGTCAAACACTGGCATGGCATGGAGTGGAACATTTTTGACTGAAGTGGTGTATACAGTAGTATTGTACAGGTGAGGAGTGTACATAGCAAAAACACATAGAGGAGTAACTTACAATGTGTAGTCCTCAAATGGTTTTCTTGGGGCTGGTATGACTTTGAATACCACATAGTGGAGTAAATAAAGTGTAAAGTGACATCAATGTATGTGAAAAGCCACATATAATGTTTGTTTGCCAGAGCCAGTCAGCACAGTGAGAACAAAGGTAAGCAAGAGCCATGGATGATGCCAAAACTCACAACACAGACATTGCATTGACACCCACTGCATACTCACAAATGATGTGGACAAGAAGTAGGTGCACCCTAGGACTGCGAGGTCACATCGAAACACTGTACATTGCTCCGGAAACAACTCCTACATGTGCCCAAAACCTCCAGCAGGTGTCTGATCATGTAAACAAACAGTCACTCGTCAACTGGATCATACATGTGTGAAAGGGTCATGCTCAAGGGCACATACACATCAATACTTCAGCTAATGACAGGACAATCACACTGTATGAGTACTCAAGTGCACACATTCTAATGTACCCATGTGACTATGAAGCCCTACCTACCCAAGATGACTACACATCTACACTGGTGTTTACACATCAAGATAGATCCTACAAATATGATGGACCCTGTCCACCCCTCAAGTCATCATGTAAATAGAAATAGCTGCTGTTGATGTAGAGCATCCAGATATGACATGTGTACAAAAGTAGAGCCCCGAAAAAAGAATGAAGAGGACAAGAGTAGACCATCACAGACAAGCATCATGGCCCCATTAAGCCTCTGAGTCAATAAGCACATTAGTTGCCGTAACCTCTGGGAACCTCGGCAAAAGCAAATAAAGTACATGCCAATGTGAATGTGGTATTCAGAGCATGGAACAGATGAACATATACACATACATTGTACTGCATCATTAGCAAGGCCAGCGACAAAACTCAGAACATAAATAATCTTTTTATTATACAAACTCTGTATCTGCATCAGAAGTGCAAAACATTAAGGGCAACGGCCAGTCCAAATTTTGAGTCCGCACATGTGTGCATGAAAACTTAAACGACAAACTTGCAAAACAGTCCACTGCCATGGAAATCTCACTAGGTTAGGGGCATCAAATGGGCAGTTCAGGCACCCCTCAGGGAGGAATGGGGTGGGAAGGGGGAGTTGGCTTCAAAATTGGGGAGAAGTTGAACTGGGAGGGGGATGACTGTCTGGGCTAGTCGGAGGACTGGACCTAGGAGGGGAAGAGCTGGCTGAGGTAGAGGGATCCCTTGATGTGGGAGCTTGAGGGCTGGCTGGACTTGGTAGAGCCGTGGCATGGGGAGGCCGAGAAATGCTGTGTGGAGGCTCAGTGGCTGATGGTGCATGTGGAGGGCTGGGTCTCAATTGTTTGGGGATCCGATATCCACCAAGTGTTTCGGCACAAGTGAGAAGTGAGGTGGCCCCAACAGCCTCCCTCTTCCACGAAAGTGTAGCAGGTGGTGGTGGATCTTACCGTGGCAATTTTCCTGACCTGGTGGTATGCTGGGGTGGTGGTGGCCTTTTCTCCTCCCTCCCCTGGGAGTAGACGTTTTTGGCAAAACAGCCCTCTGAAGGGGGAGGGGGCAGTTGTGGCAGGAACCAGGTCCACGGCAGACAGGGCAAGATTTGGGATCAGGTGTGGGATGGGAGAGCACTTGGATTGAGAGAAATGTGAGGCATGCAATATGGCTGCATGGTTTTTTCCTTATGTTTCTGAGTGTCCTGTGATGGGCTTGTTGTGGTGCAGTCATGTGTGCTTTTTGTGTGCTGTGGGGATGGGTTATGGTGTCTGTGTCACTTGGAGTGCTGTTGTTGTGTGCTGCGTATGGATGACTGGGTGCCTGAGTGCTCTGGTGTGTGTGTGCTCTGGTAAGGTGGGGGCACTGGGAGTGTGGTTGCGGAAGGGACAGGAGCTGGACTGGGAGCTTGGGACTACAGAATGGCAGCTGTCACTGTGGAAGACAAAGACTGGCCAGTTCTGTGCAGGCCACCCACGTCCGAATGAATGCCCTCCATGAACGCAACAACCTGTGACAACTTGTTGCCATGATCCTGGAGTGCATTCAGGAGCACAGTCTGACCCACACACACAGGCCACAAGCTGTCTATGGCCTCCACACTGAGGGCAGCAGGGCCAGGGGCAGCAGTGCCTGGTGGGAAGGAGACTCTACCCTTCTTAGGGCAGCGGGCCCGGATATCACTTTGGGGAGCATCAGGGAGGGTGGACACAGGACGGGGTGTGGCGGACGAAGAAGCAGATGTTGAACTTCCTGTGCCCGCCAACACTGAGGAGTCACCGCTGGAGTGTGAAGATGTGGAGGTAGGTGTTTTCAGACCAGACTCCTCCAGGGCACTCCTGTCCCCCTCCGAGGTGCTGGTCCCCTCAGTGTCGCTGTACTCCCGGGGACCAGTTATGCCAGTAGCTTCCCCTACGGTGTTGGGCCCCTTTCCTTCCCTGCCCTTGGTAGATGCTGCAAGAGACAGAGACATAGGTTCAGTAAAGTGGCCTGATCACAAAAATGATATGCAATAGAAACAGAAATACTTGGACTGAAAGTCCCACATTCAACTTCTCCATGTACTGTCTGCAGAATCCCAATTTCTGGAATGATCAGCTGATGCATGGAAACATGCTTAGTGGATAGTCATGCTCCATGTTGCGTTGACACAGCCAAATTGCTGTGCATGTGTCTACATCTCAACATCACATCCTATCGTCTGTAGGCACACCTACATGCCTGCAGGTAAGAGAGCTACACATCCAAATATGTAGTGTTTCTCACACTTGAAGTATGAGTACACTGAACACCACAGATACAAAGTGAAACCTATCCATTGTTGATTGACATTACCTCCTTACATCCACTATGTTTGGCACTGAAACACAACTACTGTTGAACAATGGTAACCACTTTGTAGATGTATCAATTACATGGAAGTGCACAGCACAAATCTCTCAATGCACCCTAACATGATGCTCACTGCTGTTCACTGCCAGTTGATGTCTCTGAGACTCACACTGCTGCATATGTCACATGGACACATATTTTGTGGGGATGAAGTGCTACTAAGCCCCATGTACTAATGTTGTCAAAAAGACAATGCACAGTAGCATGATTAGGGCAATGTGATGCAAGGCCTTTGTGTGTGGTGACATGTCACATACCAACACCATTTCAATTGCCTTCCAAGCCGTCAATGATGCAAGGCACTAGAGTGCCTTCTGTAGATAAAGCTATGAGTGGCCTCCAGAAGGACAGCTAACGTGTGCCAATACCTAGGGTCTGGCATCTGACATCCCTACGTTGTGCTGACTGATGACATCGATTACACATCAATGTCCCAAGAAATCACTCACTGATTTGAAGCAGTAGCTACAACGTCACCATGCACTGATGCATATGGACACCCCTCCACAATGCACACATACTGAGGACTGCCACTCTGAGTGACATTTGTTTTTTCCATCAAAAGTTACAGTCCAACACCTCACTCACATCACATTTTGCCATACCCACTGATCACATCCAAACATGTTAAGCCCTACTGCCAAACCAATCTCACAATTGCCACTTTTAGCTACATTGCATAAAACTTCCACTGTCTAACCATTCCAGACATGGTGCCATGTGCACAAGTAGCATATGCAGATCAGCCAATGCATCACTGCAATCATCATCATCTACACCATCAGCGCCGGTGTGCACTTGCTGTCACTGTGGCAGGGAATTACTTCATGTGATGCCATGCTGCTGATATTTGGCTAAATGTTTCACAGTGATGCTGTCATCTGTATCATTTAGAAACACACAACCGATGGGATAGGTGTAACCTCTGCTAACTCACTGCACCCTGAGTCCACGTTTGTGCATGTCTCTAGACACTTACACATCATCACATGAGCCCACTATTGTGGGAGCCACACAGCACACACAAGGCTGACAGGTGTACTGGGCTACACACTTCACACAACGTCTTCTCCTGTGTAGGAATGTCTCAGTTCAGACAACATTCACCAGATGGTAGATGAAAACATGTCAAGATGAATTGCTATGACACCGTTCATGTATTTCCCACATGCGAATCCAGACGTTGTACACATGCAGAACCTCTGCACTCGCCACTGAGGCTACGTAAAACCAATTGCATCACACTAGAGACATCCCAGTGGTCCTGCCTTGCTCTGGGCTGGGATTAATGCAGTCACTCATGCGCCAAGTTACACTTTGCACAATACTTACCCCCAACTTGCTGCTGTTGGGCACTCAAGCGTCCATCCAGCTCTGGCTGTGTCACAGCCAGGATGCGGGTCAAGAGTGAGGTCATGCTCCGGCGCGCCAACCTGCCACTTCGAGGGACCAGTCCCACCGTAATTTCCACTACGTTTTTGCTGAGGTGGCAGATGTCATCCCACTTCTTGTGGCAGTGAGTATGGCGTTGACTTGAGACCCCCAGGGCCCACACCTTGCGGGCGATGGCCCTCCATATAGCCTTACGCTGATGGACCTTGAGCTGTAGGCATGGGAGGCAAGATTAGGACTTTTTTAACACTGTGTTGTGGACCATTGTGTGCCAGTCCAGGAGCATGTATACACATACCACACACATACATCAATGGACAGCAGAGGCCATAGACCATGTCACATAGTACACACTGAGCAAGCTTTCTGATTCCAATGTAAACATCTATGATGATGGAACAACTACCTGCCCATCTCATACACATGCAGAGTGCCAGCACAGAAATCATGGTGAAACAGGGCCTCATCTGTGATGCACTATGTGAGTGAGCATGACAGACAATATACTGTAAATGATGTGTAGTGGTCAGACTCACTGTGTCTTATACTACACACCCCTTAATGTCTTGGACCATTGCATAGCTACACGTGTCATGGAGGTCACAATTAGGTACCTGGTCATACATTCTCCCACTCTTGTCACAAGGTGTAGGCCTGTCTTGTGTACTCCTCAGACCTCTAATTGCTGCTTTATATATAGGAGGGTGGACTACACATATGTCTTTCTAAGTCATTTTAGTGATGGGGCCTTGATACATTGGGCATTTTCTTGACAGGCCTGAGGGCTTTTCACTGACGCAAATAGTGGTCCATCACAGGAATCAAATGCATGTACAAAGAGAATGATGACACAGTGCATACACATGTGAGACTCTACACATAATGGTACCAAAAGAAGGATGACATGTCCACTGTACATTTTGAAGATGTGTGAGAGGTGAGTTGCCACGAATTGAGACAGATACAGGCCTTGTACTCTTGTGCAGACTGGGCACATCTCCATAGGGTCACTGTCAAAGCAGTACACCCATTAATCAGTACCCTCTGACCAATCGACAGGTAGCATCTCACTAATGATCATATGTACACTTAATGAACTAATACATGACATGTCACAGGGAATGTGTGTACAGAGTGAGATTTCATCAAGTCAGCAGTGTAACTGTAATGTAATGTAATGTAATGTAACTTGAACTTATATAGCGCAAAACTGTCACCCCACGGGTATCCTGGCGCTGAGACTTACCCTGTTGTCAGTGTGCATAAAATGACCTGTTCGCAGATATTGAGCAGCTCGTATTACTCTTCCCTCGGGAATAGCCATGTCTTTAAGCTCTTCCTAAATGGAAGCAGAGTTTTGATTTGTCTGATATTTAAGGGGAGATCATTCCAGAGTCGTGAGGCTGCTACACCAAATGCTCTACCACCCGTCCTAGTCTTCTTGAATCTTGTGGTGGTTACCAAATTTGCGCTTGATGAACAGAGGTTTCTCCCGGGAGCATACCAAGTGAATTTTTCCTGCATGGATGTCGGACCCAATCCATGTACTGCTCTGAACACAATACAGAGAAATTTGAAATGTATTCTCTGATTAATTGGTAGCCAGTGTAGGTCCTTTAAAGCTAGAGTCGTTGAGGATCTGCGCTGCATATTTAAAGCCAATTTGGCTGCTATATACTGGATCCTCTGTAGCTTCAGTAGCACTGAGTTAGGTGCTCCCAGATACAATGAGTTACAATAGTCCAGCCTGCTCAATATTATGCTCCTCACTACTTGAGATCTATTAGTAGCAGGCAGCAGCGGAAGGATCTGACGTAGTGCTCTTATCAAGGAGAAACAAATACCAACTGTTTTATTAACTTGTGACTCCAATTGAAGGTTATCATCCATCAAGACCCCCAGGTTACGCACTGTTCTAGCTGGAGTCAGTAGTTTATCCGTAGGGGTGAGTCTGAATTCGGAGGGGAAGGGCCGCGCAATATTGGTTGTGGAGCAGTATACTATCTCCCTTTTGTCTCCATTGAATTGTAGGGAGTTATTTCTGAGCCATTCTGTGGTGTTGTGCATGCACTCCTGAAATTTATCTAGGTAAACTGCCTGGTTTCCTTCTAAAGAGAACACCAGTTGTGTGTCATCCGCATAGTTGACTAAATCAATGTCAAAGGACTTGATGATAGGGATCAGAGGGCGCAAATAGATATTAAATAGGATTGGGCTTATAGCTGATCCCTGTGGTACCCCGTGGTGCACAGGGGTCTTAGGGGATGTAAAAGGTGGAATAGTCACCGCCTGTTGCCTGCCCGTCAAATATGATTGCAGCCACTTCAGTGCCAGTCCTTTCACTCCGATGTTCTCTAGTCTTTTCAGCAAAATACTATGATTCACCGTGTCGAATGCGGCCGACATGTCCAATATACTAATACGGTCGGATTGCCATTGTCGGCTCGCATTCTTAGGTTATCAAGTACTGTCACTAGGGCCGTTTCCGTTCCGTGCCCTCGCCAAAAGCCAAATTGAGCCTTATCTAACAGATGGTTTTCTTCTAAATAGAGGGACAGGGATTCACTAACTGCCCGCTCCAGAATTTTTACTGGGTACGGCAGAAGGGAGATAGGTCTGAAGCTAGATGGACACTGAGGGTCAAGTGAGGGTTTCTTAAGCAGCGGAGACACCATTGCCTGCTTCCAGGCTTCTGGAACAGTTCCCTTTTCTAATGTTTGGCAGCAGATCTGGCGCAACCGAGGGAATAATTCTGACTGAAATTCTTTCCATATCCCCTGCGGAAGAGGATCCAACGGTGAACCAGAGGATACACTTTGAGCTAAGTTATTAAATATTTCCTCAGTGGGTATTCAAAAGCACTCTAAACTTGGTGGCTGATTACTGTTAAATGCCTCTTCCTGTTGCTCTGTTGCTATTATCATTGGTGGATCCTTTTCCGCATCCAAGCTGCTATTATTGTTTGAATTAAGGCCACCAACAATCTTATTGATCTTTTCATCAAAATAGACAGCGATATCATTGCAAAGCTTTTGTGTCGCTCTAACCTTATTGCCCACACATGCTGGGTTGGATAGGTCCTTTATAATGGTAAAGAGAGCTTTCGTACTATTAGGTGCCTGCAGGATGGTTTTGGCATAGTATTCAGCTTTTGACCTAGCAATTACTTCCTTATATGAGGCCTGTAACAATTTCAGCGCTTTTTTGTCTAATTCATCATAGGACCTTCTCCATTTTCTTTCAGCCTGTTTGCGTTTTTTCCGCATCAGTTTCAGCTCTTCACTGTACCAAGGGGCTGAGGGTTTCTTTCTATTCTTTAGCCTTTTTACTGGAACAATCTGATCTAAAGTATAGTTTATTTGGTCACAGAAGATTTGGTAGTTTTCTTCCACCGATTTACTGGGTACAAATATATTTTGTTCTGAGAGTAGCAATGACTGTCTATTTTTTAGTAGCTTAGCCCATTCTCTTCCCTTACGGAAGGTTACTGATTGATACATGTTGTTAGTTAAACTGGGCAACGTTATCATAAAGTGAATTAGAAAATGATCGGTCCAGCATTGAGGTAATACTTCAATCACCTCTGTCTCCCTATGGTTGGCAAATATTAGGTCTAGGATGTGACCTCCTAGATGAGGTACTGTACTACTGCTAAACCACGTTATGTCCATATCATCATTGCATGCAGTCAGGGATCAGGGGGAATAAGACTATACACCCCATTGATGTGAGGTCATTCTGCTAGGCAGTGTCTCACTCATTTACATTACCCATTCTAAGAACAACATGTGTGATGTTTGGCTTTAATGGAGCTGCACCAGTGTCTATGGTGCCATCCTCCCCACATACTCAAGTGCAACAACTTGTACGTCATGTATGGCCCATGCAGATAGCAAAATCTGAATGCATTAACATTGGCTTGCACTCAGAGGCACATACTAGTGTACAGTTACATAGTGTGAGCATTCTGAGCACTCAAAGAATTTACACATTCACTTTCCAGTACCTCTGGAGCACCATATAGCTGCCCGTACTGGCCAAGGACCTCGTCTACCCGGACCTCCAGCTCCTCTGTGGTGAAGGGAGGGGCCCTGATGTTCTCAGTATGAGCCATGGCTGGGTCCAGAGATGAGGTACAGCAGCAGTTGGTGTTGATGAATGGCAGGCAGCAGTGACTGTATGCAAGTGACAGGTGTGGCTATTTCACAGATATATATAGTCCCCTAGGGTTGTTCCAGTGGTACTCTGCTGATGCAATTGGTCCGCCTGGTTTGCATCATTCAATTCTGGCCAATGCCTGTGACTACATTGGCGGAGCATGCCTACCGCTACGTTCAAAACTAGAAGGCACTACCATGATGGCCGTTCCCATTGGCTGAAATGTCATTCGCATAGGGGGTGTCACACCGCGGGGTCAAGATGTATCCACCGCTATCTTGCATCATTCAGTTGGGGCCAATGCTGGTCCCCGCAGTGGCAGAGCACGCCTACCGTGACGTTCAAAAATTGTAAAACACTACCGCGATGGCGGTTCCCATTGGCTGCAAGGTCATTCGCATAGGCGGTGTCACACCGCGGGGGTCAGGATGTCTCTACGGCAATCCTGCATCATTCAATTGGGGCCAATGCCTATGACCGCAGTGGCGGAGCACGCCTACCACGACATTCAAAACTGGAGGGCACTACCGCGATGGCGGTTCCCATTGGCTGCAACGTCATTCGCATAGGCGGTGTCACACTGCGAGGTCAGGATGTATCCACCGCTATCTTGCATCATTCAATTGGGGCCAGTGCCGGTCCCCGCAGTGGCCGAGCATGCCTACTGCGATGTTCCCAAATTGTACAACACTACAGTGATGGCGGTTCCCATTGGCTTCAAGGTCATTCGTATTGGCGGTGTCACTCCGCCGGGGTCAGGATGTCTCTACCGCAATCCTAAATTATTCAATTGGGGCCAATGCTGGTCCCCGCAGTGGCGGAGCACGCCTACCGTGCCTGTAAAAATATTGTGCATTTGCATTCTCGTTTTGCGAATTGTATCACTGATCCCAACACATTTGGCAAAACTAATTGCATCACCTTGTAAAGGGATTTGAGAGTGTGACATTTAACTTAAGCCTGCCCACATAGGTCACAGCAGTACACATGTGATTGAATGCATTGGTCTGTCCGTACTCACATGTCATTTTCATCCATGTCGGCATGTATACAGATTTCATGTTGAATTGCCTATCATTTTTGTGAACATGCCAATGTGTTTAATGCAAACTCCTCCCACAGTCATGATGGGCTGACCACGTAATGTGCATATATGTCTGTACACAGTGATATATTTATATGGATAGTTGTCCAGCTTACACTCAATGGGCTAATTTTGTAATGATGTTGTGCTTAGTGGGACTCAAGGTTGAGGTTGTGCAGTGACAGCAGCTACATACAACTCAGCATTGATACTGTTAGCCACATGTGCTGTGTCAGCTACCCACAGGGCTGGGGACACATGATGGAGCAGTGTACCAAATGCCATACACATAGTCTGATTTTGAGTTGACAGTAGTTAGTATGCACACCCTGGCTACATGAATGACTACAGGAGATCAAGGTGTCTATGCATGTCACTTTTGCATTAAGCGTGTTCAACAGTCCTGTCAATGTTATGGTTGTGTTAGTCATTATGTAAGCTGTTACACACATCTCATCTTTGACTCATTTTTACATGTGTCCCCTGCCACAATATGTAGGAGAAGACCACCAGTGTATCGGCCTATACCAAACCCGTTGAAAATGGAGGATACAGACATCATTAAGAAATTCCGTCTCAATCACCTTGCCGTTCAAGAGCTATGTGCTCAGTTGGAGCCCCTTTTGAGGCCTCACAGAACCTATCCAACAGCTTTGACACCAACAGTAAAGGTGATGGCCGCCCTGCATTACTTTGCCAGTGGGTCGTTTCAGTACATGGTGGCCAATGCAGGTGGGATGTCTCAACCTGTGTTCAGCATGGTGTTGCGTGATGTCCTGTCTGCATTGTTGACCTACAAGGACAGCTACATTCACTTTCCAAGGAGACATGAATTGGCAGATGTCAAGGGGGAATTCTATGACCTTGGTCACATATCAAATGTTGTTGTAGCCATTGACTGCACACACAATGGCTTTGTTCCACCACAGGCACATGCGCACATCTACCATAACAGGAAGCATTAACATTCAATAAATGTGCAAGTGGTATGCCAAGCGGATCTTATCTCCCACATGTGTGCCAAATTTCCGGGTTCTGCACATGAATCGTACATACTGCGTAACAGCATAATCCCACAACTGATGGAAAATCTGCATCCATAGCCGGCGTGGCTTGTTGGTGAGTGAGCTGTGTCAAGTAGTGTGGTGTATGTGTGATATGCTGGTCTCCTCAACTAGTTCTATTACATTGTTGGTCTGTGTTTCTCACAACTAGGTGACTCAGCGTATCCCAACCGGCCTTGGTTGTTGAGCCCACTGAGGAATCCAAGGACCCCGGGGGAAGTCCGTTTCAATGATGCCCATGGGAGGACACGTCATGTAGTGGAGCGAGCGTTTGGACTTCTGAAGGCTAGATTTCGGTGTCTGGACAAGAGTGGTGGTGCACTACTCTACTCTCCCCAAAAGGTGTGTCAGATCATAGTCACATGCTGCATGCTCCGCAACCTGGC
The DNA here is from genome assembly GCA_963921515.1 of Calotriton arnoldi. NCBI lineage: Eukaryota > Metazoa > Chordata > Amphibia > Caudata > Salamandridae > Calotriton > Calotriton arnoldi. The sequence continues at coordinate 2,569,766 of CAWUFW010001242.1, forward strand.
CTTGCGCAAAGAGATCCCCCTGATTCTGGATGATGATCAGCAGGAGACCCCTGCTGCAAATCCACACATGCCCAGTGACGATGATAGTGGTGAGGATGAAGGTGTTGACCTGCGTCAACAGCACATCACCAACTACTTCCCTTGAGTGTAAGTTAACATTGAGCAACTATGACTGTGTCTGTTTGCTTTGCTGTTAGTACCGAAGCATTGATGATGTGTTGGGATGCTGGCTGTTGTTGGCACACTGCTAAGGGCTAATGCGTGAGGTGCTGTGTTTGTTTTCACTTACCTCATGTCTATGTTGGTGGTGTGGGTCAGTGTTATCTGGAATGAATCTTGTACGGTGTTGACTAGTAGTGTGTTGTTGCTGTTATGCCATCATATGACAACTCAATGTCACCTTCTTGTGTCACTCTTCGTTCCTCCACCCTATCAATGGATAGTCACAATCAAAGCTTGAGGTACATTGGAATCAGATTTTACATTGTACTTACTATGATGAACATGGAACTGACACAAAGGCATAGGGATGTCAATTGTGTTTATTTTCCTAACATATTGTGTTTATTTTACCGTGAGTGAGATATTAGTTGTGCATACAGAGTGTTTCAGTTGTCAGTGATGGTAACAGAGACAAATTGAGTTGTCACCACAATAGTGGAATTACACAGTCCAACAGACTCGTGCCATCAACATAGCAATGTGGGATCGGATGAGCAGCAAAGTCAATGTTCAGTGCAACACTGGTGACATCATGGCTGGCTCAGTGGCTTGGCTTGGTCCTTTGCCGCGTGGTCCTCCCGTGGTGTTTTTTGGACGTACCCTCTTGCGTTTGACAGGCGGTGCCTCTGCTGCAGGCTCAGAGGTGTCTGAAGAGTCATTGTCTTGCAGCTCACCCCTCCATGTGGCCGCAGCTGAGGTGGTGGGAGCCTCAGCAGGATGGCCACTGGAGGGGGGGAGCCGTTATTTGAGCAGCATGTATGTCCCTCAGAAGACCCACAAGCTGGCCCATGAGCTCCACAGGTTGTCCGATTCGTGTGTCCATGGACCTCTACAGCAGGCGGAACTCACGCAGTTCCTCTACAACCTGGCCCATCTGTCCCTGGTTCTGTTGGTACGCACCAAAGACACTTGTGACGGTGGCAAGGACTTCAGTCTCAGTATCCTCCTGTGATTGTCCCCCAGTTGCCCTCCCACCTGCCTTGTGGACACGGACCTGTGGCGTTGGCTGTCCATGCACCCGCACACTGTCCCCGGCATCCTTAGTGTGGGTGGTAGTGTTGGTAACCACTGAGCCAGGGACAGTGTTTCAGGCAGCGGTGGTGATGGTGGAGGTGGCTGCTGCACAGGTCGCTGTAGAAGGGGTCAGCGTAGTTGATGTTGCTGCTGTGTTGAGAGTTGTGGTGGTGGTGGTGGGGACAATGAGGCCCTGAGACTGAGTGCGCCCTGGCAGTCCTGAGGGGCCAGGTTGGTGCTCCTCATCCAAGAAACGGAGAGAATCTGCATCTGAGAGTTCAAGTTCCGGGGGGGAGACTGGCTCTGCTGGTTGGTGGTGGTTTCGCCAGCTGTTGATTGCGAATCTCCTGTTGAACAGAGGTTAGATTGTCAGCATGTTACGAACACTCCACAACTTTGGTGTCCCTGTTTTGGATGTCTTAGTTGAGAAAACCAAACTTTTTACATTGCAATCACTTCGTATTTATACAAGGTTTTCGGCATTATGACATGATTTAGAGGTACATAAATTACTTGTTAGCAGGGTGACATGTAAATACCAACCATTTGACATGTACAGATAGTGTGTTTACAAGGACATGTCATCATCTACCAACTTGGTGCTCATCCACTTTAGTTTAGGCTGGGATATTGTAGACTTTTCTGTGAATCTGTTTCAGCTATGCCGAAACTTCCTAATTTCTGTGGGTCATTTTGCTTTGACATCATGTGGTTTGGGTCGTTTGACTGAGTGTCCATGCATGTGTTGTGTTCATATGAGCCTTCATGCTTTGAAACAATAGGACTTACCCATTGCATTGTGTGCATTGCATGATTGGGCCCAGCATTTATTTGCATGGGAGTTTGTGATTCAAAGTGTGATTTATGTGACATATACATGGGCTTAGCAGTGTGCGCACTGGATGTGACACATGGAGCTGTACACAGTTGTCTACCAAGTGAGGGATGTGGTGGTCATATAGCTCCATGCAGTTTGAGAAGGAGGACAGGGTGCATGAGCTGACTACCTACCTGTCAGGAGGCACTGTGGAGGGAGATGGCTGCCACATGGCTCTGGGATGGGGAGGGTGCTCCATGCTGTTTGGGAGGGAGGCCAGAGGCCCTTGTGGGAGGTGTGGTGTTGTTCTCAGGTCCCAACAACCCCCTCCCTAGTGAACTGACTACCTACCTGTTAGGAGGCACTGTGGAGGGAGATGGCTGCCACATGGCTCTGGGTTGGGGGAGTGTTCCATCCTGTTCAGGGGTGATGCAAGAGAGCATGAGATGGCTACCTACCTGTAAGGTGAAGCAGAACAATGAAATGGATGCCACATGGCTCTGGGATGTGGGAGTGTTCCATCCTGTTCAGGGGTGATGCAAGGGAGCATGAGATGGCTACCTACTGTAAGGTGAAGCAGAGCAATGAAATGGCTGCCACATGGTTCTGGGTTGGGGGAGTGTTCCATCCTGCTCAGCTGTGAGGCAAGGGGGCCTGGTGGGAGTTGTAGTGCTGGCTGCCTGTCCCCACCCCCCCTCCGTGGTAAGAAGGCTATCTCCCTGTGAGGTGGAGCAGAGGAAGGGAATAGGTTACACATGGCTCTGGGGTGCGGGAGTGTTCCATCTTGCTCAGCTGTGAGGCAAGGGGGCCTGGTGGGAGTTGTAGTGCTGGCTACCTGTACCCATACCCCCTTGGTAATATGGCTACCTACCTTTGAGGTGAATCAGAGTAAGGAAATGGTAGATATGTGAGACATGTGTTGGAAAGAGTGTGACGTACATAAGTGCATTTTGTTCTTCAAAGTGTAGCTCTATGGTTGTGCAAGACAGTACATGGCAGTGTGATGGGATACATTTGTTGGTACTTACCAGTCTCCACTCCCCAGATATTCCTGTGTGACTCTCTGGATGCAGGATGGCAATCACCTTCTCCTCCCATTCAGTGAATGTTAGTGGTGGAATGGGAGGGCCACCGCCAGTTCTCTGAGCCGCCTCATGGTTCCTGTTGGCACAGTATTTCACCCTGGTCTTGAGATCATGCCACCTCTTCTTGATGTCACGCAGTGTGCACAGGGTGGTCCCTACTGCATTGACTTTGTTGACAATCCTTTCGCACATTTGATTTTTCCTAACAAGTGGTGTCTGTTGGACCATGCTTCAAAACAAATGTGGTTCTACTCTAATTATCTCATCTACCATCACTGACAACTCATTGTCTGAGAATGTAGGCATTTTTTTCTGTGACAAAGTGTATTCTGTGCAAATAAGAGACAAGTGCAGGGAGGAAGGTGCTGGTGGAGATGTGTAAGGTGTTGTAGGTGTGTGTTGGAAGTGTTGGTGTGTGTTGATGTCGGTGGGAATGATGGTGTGCTGTGTGATTATTTGCCTCTCCTAACAGCTGTGGTGTGTGGCCCTTCAATGCTGTAGTTGTGCAAAGGATGATGGTCAGGGAAGGAGTGGTTTTATACTCTGCTATGTGGGTGTGTCAAAATGAGGAATGCCTGCCAGGTTTATTTTCCATGATGACCAGGGATTTCATTGGTTTTAAATTACTTGGGGGTGTATCATTGGGGCGTGTCAGATGTGCTTGAGGGCAGTGGAGAGAACCGGCACACTTGGAGGCCTGGTTCTGAAGTTGCATTCGACCGCCATTCTTCTTTTACCACAGCGGTCGTAACGCAATGATCGTTACGCCAGCTCCGCCATCTCATCATAATTTCACGTGCGGTCATACCGCGTATGAATCGGCCTTTTTAATGCATTCCACAGCTTTTCCATCCACCGCGGTCGGATTTTCTGTATTTCTAGACGTGGCGGGCAGTTTTTTGGACACTCCGTCCGCCGCAGTAGGATTTTACATGCATCGCATCATAATCAGACCGCCGGATTTGCCGCGGAACATGCGGGCGTTTTTTTCCGGAAGCACGGCTGTCGGAGGGCTTTTCTGTTCGCCATCGTAATGACCCCCCATCATTGTTTAAAATATCGATTTTTTTGTGTTATGTATTTTAGTCTATATTTTAAATGTATGTGATGTATTTTTTTTCTATAAGTATTGTTTATGTTTTTAATATATGTGTTACATTTTCAGTAGTTATTAATTTTATTTTAAATACATTTTGCATGTTTTAGTTCCGTAGCGGGTTGTGGGTTTATAGGTGAATAGGGTGGGAAGTAATTTAATTATAATAAATGAATGAATATTTTTTATTTATTAATATTTATTTTTTTGAGATTTTATAATGTTAATTGTGTTTTTAACTTTTTTGGGTAAATTTAAGGTGCAGGTTGTGGGGTTTACAGAGATTAAGCGTGGGAAGTAATTTATTTTTAATTAATTAATAATTAGTTGTAAATTAATATTAATTAATGAATTGACAATTAATTATGGTAATTGTGTAATTAATTTTAGGCACATGTTGTGGAGTTTATAGTGGTAAAGGGTGGGAAGAAATTTAATTTTAATTAATTAATAATTAGTTGTTAATTAATACTAATTTAATAATTGACAATTACATATGGAAATTATGTAATTAATTTTGGTTGTGGGGTTTTAGGGGTAAAGGGTGGAAGTAATTTATTTTCAATTAATTAATAATTAGCTGATAATTAATTAGTTGATAATTAATTAGGTAATTGATTAATTTATTTTTTTGGGTGTGGGTTTTGGGTTTATAGGGGTGAAGGTTGGGGAGTAAATTAATTTTTCTTACTTTATAATTTGTTGTTAGATACTATTAGTTACTTAATTGAAAAATGTTAATTGTGTAATTATTTTTTTACAGTTTCATTTTAGGTGTGGATTGTGGGGATTATAGATGTAAAGGGTGGGAAGTTATTAAAATGTTATGTGTTTTAATTTGTTTTTTAATTAACAATATTTTTTTAATTGATAATTAATTATGTCAATTATGTAAATACCTTTTTTTCTTTTCGATGTGGGTTGTGAGTTGTGTGGTGTTATAGGATAGGAAGTAAATAGACTAAATGTATGTAATAATTAATGTTTTTTTAATAAATATTTTCTAAATAAAAATATTTATTTTTTGAAAAGTATTTTTTTATTTTATTTAATATAATATTTTCTAGGTATTTGTGATATGTATTTAACATTATAATATATATATATATATATATATATATATTTAATATTAAATATATTTTTATTTGAATTTTTAACATATTTATAATTTGTATTTACTTTTTTAAAAATATTTTTTATTTTGTTGATGATATTTTGTTTGTTTTTAATTTTGAACTGACTGGAGTGAGAATAGTAAATTGTACCCATCTGCAATCCAAAACTTTCCCTATTGATGCACTGACTGGAGTGGGAATAGTAAATTTTATCTCTCCGCTATCCAACACTTTCCCTACTGTTGCACTCGCTGGAGTGGGAATAGTAATTTTTACCCCTCCTCTATCCAACACTTTCCCTACTGTTGCACTCATTGGAGTGTGAATAGTGATTTTTACCCTCCACTATCCAACACTTTCCCTACTGTTGCACTGACTGACTGGAGTGGGAATAGTAAATTTTATTCCTCCACTATCCAACACTTTCCCTACTGTTGCACTGACTGACTGGAGTGGGAATAATAAATTGTATTCCTCCACTATCCAACACTTTCCCTACTGTTGCACTCACTGGAGTGGGAATATTAATTTTTACCCCTCCGCTATCCAACACTTTACCTACTGTTGCACTTATTGGAGTGGAAATAGTAATTTTTACTCCTCCGCTATCCACCACTTTCCCTACTGTTGCACTGACTGGAGTGGGAATAGTAAATGTTATCCCTCCGCTATCCAACACTTTCCCTACTATTGCACTCACTGGAGTTGGAATAGTAAATTGTATCCCTCCGCTATCCAACACTTTCCCTACTGTTGCACTCGCTGGAGTGGGAACAGTAATTTTACCCCTCCACTATCCAACACTTCCCCTACTGTTGCACTCATTGGAGTGGGAATAGTAATGTTTACCCTCCGCTATCCAACACTTTCCCTACTGTTGCACTGACTGGAGAAGGAATAGTAAATTTTATCCCACCACTATCCAACACTTTCCCTACTGTTGCACTCACTGGAGTGGGAATAGTAATTTTTACCCCTCCGCTATCCAACACTTTCCCTACTTTTGCACTCATTGGGTGGGAATAGTAATTTTTACCCCTCCGCTATCCAACACTTTCCCTACTGTGGCACTCATTGGAGTGGGAATAGTACCGTCCGCTATCCAACACTTTCCCTACTGTTGCACTTATTGGAGTGGGAATACTAATTTTTACCCCTCTGCTATCCAACACTTTCCCTACTGTTGCACATACTGGAGTGGGAACAGTAAATGTTATCCCTCTACTATCCAACACTTTCCCTACTATTGCACTCACTGGAGTGGGAATAATAATTTCTACCCCTCCGCTATCCAACACTTTCTCTACTATTGCACTCATTGGAGTGGGAAAAGTAATTGTTACCCCTTTGCTAGCCAACACTTCCCCTACTGTTGCACTCATTGGAGTGGGAATAGTAAATTTTACCCCTCTGCTATCCAACACTTTCCCTACTGTTGCACTGACTCGAGTGGGTAATATAAGTTTAAAGATTTTTAAATAGTTTAAAACTTTAATTTATAATAGAATGTTTTTTATGTTATTGGTATATATATATATATATATATATATATATATATATATATATATATATATATATTCACTGAAAAAACCATAGGTTTTAGGGACAGTTATAGTTAGTTGGACATTTCACTCGCACAAAACCATAGAAATTCCCCCGTTATAGTTAGTTCAGCTAACTATAACTAGCGCCCGCAATGCACTGCTGATGACGTCACATATTACATCACTCATGACATGGTCAGTGACATCACTGATGACATCACTGATGACATCTCAAATGACATCACTGATGACATCACTGATGACATCATCCAGTGACTGTGTGTTTCTGTAAAGTTTAAATATGTTTAATATATATAGGGAAAGGTGTATTGAAGAATGAGTGGGTGTATAAGTGTCTGAATGGATGATTTAGTACGTGAGTGACTGACTCTACAAGTGAGTGATTAAATGTATCTTACTGAATGCATGGGTTAGTGACTAAACTGTGTGAATGTCTGTATCCGTCTGTCTGTTGGTTTGTAAGCGGCTGCATGGGCTTTCTGAATAGCTACATGAGTGTCTACATGGGTTATTGATTGATTGTCTGAGTATCTGTATGGGTGCCTGAGTGTTTGTGTGGGTGGGATGTGTGACTCTGTGCATAGATGTGTGAGTTGGTGATTCACTGGGTGCATGGTTTCAAGAGTGCATCTGTGATGGACTGTATGGGTGGGTGAGTGTGTGTATGGGTGTGTTAGTGATTGAATGTATATCTCAGTGGTACATGTGGGAGTAACTACATATGTGAAAGGCAGTATATATGTGTGTTGGAGTATATAAATGGCTATAAGTGAGAGTGTGTGATTGTGAGAGTGGCTGTATGGATGAGTGTGTACTTGTATCAGTGATTGTATAAGAGCGTAAGAATGTGCTAGTATTTGTATGAGTAAGTGAGATGGTGTGTGTATAACTGTATAGGTGAGTAAATGGGTGTGTGATTAAGTTTTTTGCATGACTGACTAGGTGTGTGAGTACCTCTATGGATGAGTGGCGGTGTGTGAGTGTTTATATAGGTGTATGAGTGCATATGATAGTCCTGTACTGAGTGACTAAGTATGAGTGACTGTACGGGTGAGTGAGTGGATGTGTGTGTAGACCTAAGAATCAGTGAGTGGGTATGTAGTTTTTGGTGTTGGAGTGTCTATGGTTTTGAGAATGGCAGTCTGTAATTTAGAGTGGGTGTATCAAAAGTTATATTAGGGTGTGAGAAGATGCATGAAATTATCACATGGATGATGTCATCAGTGATGTCATTTGAGATGTCATCAGTGATGTCATCAGTGATGTCACTGACCATGTCATGAGTGATGTAATATGTGACGTCATCAGCAGTGCATTGCGGGGCGCGAGTTATAGTTAGCTGAACTAACTATAACGGGGAATTTCTATGGTTTTGTACGAGTGAAATGTCCAACTAACTATAACTGTCCCTAAAACCTATGGTTTTTTCAGTGAATTTCAAAGGTTTTTTAAATGCTAATTTCTAACTATAACGTGTCTGAAACCTATGGTTTTTTCAGTGAATTTCAAAGGTTTTTTAAATGCTAATTTCTAACTATAACGTGCCTGAAACCTATGATTTTTTAAGTGAATTTCAAAGGTTTTTTTAAATGCTAGTTTCTAACTATGCCTACAGAGGTAGGACATGTGAAGAAAGAAGAAAAAACGCACAGAAAGAAGCAAAAGATGTGCAGAAAGAACCAACAGAGGAGCAGAAAGAGGCCTTGTTGCAAAATCATCCTGTGCCCACAACTTTTTCAGACGGGTACTGGTGGTAACTGACTCTGACTAACCAGAGCCAGTGCTATGCTAAAAGACACTTAGAATACAGTGAAAACACCTACATACACTAGGGAACACTATGCGTTGGGGTACCCCTGTGATTAGCATGACCTCCTCTGCAAGTCCCTAGTACATAATAGGGCAGGGGATTAAAACTACCTCTTAAAACGCGCACAGTGGTGAAGGGAGGGGGGCCTGAGGTGACATGTGTGCAAACGCACCCCGTGGCGCGTTTTAAGTTGCGGGATTAAGTCCCCTTGAATTCTGAGGGTCCCTGGGGCCCAACTAGCCCCCAGGTACCTACAGTTAGGACCACAGAGCTGAGTTGCAGAGAGGCGTTCCGAGGCCACGCACCTTTTTCACCTCTCTGCAACGCAACTCTGTTGTGCTTACTGAAGGTACCTGGTGGGCTAGTTGGCCCCCAGGGTCCCTCAGGATTCAAAGGGAATTAATTCCCCAACTTAAAACGCACCACAGGGCGTGTTTGCGCACATGTCACCTGAGGCCCCGCCCCTCCCTTCACCACTGTGCAAACGCGCCCCGTGGTGCGTTTTAAGTTGGGGAATTAGGTCACCTTGAATCCTGAGGGTCCCTGGGGCCCAACTAGCCCACTAGGTACTTCCAGTAAGCACCACAGGCCTGCGTTGCAACGCCTGTAACAAATTGTGCAGTTGTGTTTAGGTAGTGAAGAGGGTCGTGCTGGGGGTAGTGTTTTAGGGTTTAGGGTAGTGCAGTGGTGTTTGTGTAGTGTAGGGGGTCATGCTGGGGGTAGATTTAGGGTTTAGGGTAGTGCAGTGGTGTTTGGGTAGTGTAGGGAGTCGTGCTGGGGGAGTGTTTTAGGGTTTAGGGTAGTGCAGTGGTGTTTGGGTAGTGTAGGGGGTCGTGCTGGGGGTAGTGTTTTAGGGTTTAGGGTAGTGCAGTGGTGTTTGGGTAGTGTAGGGGGTCGTGCTGGGGGTAGTGATTTAGGGTAGTGCAGTGGTGTTTGGGTAGTGTAGGGGGTACTGCTGGGGGTAGTGTTTTAGGGTTTAGGTTAGTGCAGTGGTGTTTGGGTAGTGTAGGGGTACTGCTGGGGGTAGTGTTTTAGGGTTTAGGGTAGTGCAGTGGTGTTTGTGTAGTGTAGGGGGTAGTGTTTTAGGGTTTAGGGTAGTGCAGTGGTGTTTGTGTAGTGTAGGAGGTCGTGTTTTAGGGTTTAGGGTAGTGCAGTGGTCTTAGGGTAGTGTAGGGAGTCGTGCGGGGGTAGTGTTTTAGGTTTAGGGATTAGGGTAGTGCATTGGTGTTTGGGTAGTGTAGGGGGTCATGCGGGGGTAGTGTTTTAGGGTTTAGGGCAGTGCAGTGGTGTTTGGGTAGTGTAGGGGGTCGTGCTGGGGGAGTGTTTTAGGGTTTAGGGCAGTGCAGTGGTGTTCGGGTAGTGTAGGGGGTCGTGCTGGGGGAGTGTTTTAGGGTTTAGGGCAGTGCAGTGGTGTTCGGGTAGTGTAGGGGTCGTGCTGGGGGTAGTGTTTGAGGGTTTAGGGCAGTGCAGTCGTGTTCGGGTAGTGTAGGGGGTTGTGCTGGGGGTAGTATTTTAGGGTTTAGGGCAGTGCAGTGGTGTTTGGGCAGTGTAGGGGGTAATGCTGGGGGTGGTGTTTTAGGGTTTAGGGCAGTGCCGTGGTGTTCGGGCAGTGTAGGGGGTCGTGCTGGGGTGGTGTTTCAGATTTTAGGGCAGTGCATTGGTGTTCGGGCAGTGTAGGGGGTGGTGTTTCAGGGTTTAGGGCAGTGCAGTGGTGTTTGGGCAGTGTAGGGGGTAATGCTGGGGGTGGTGTTTTAGGGTTTAGGGCAGTGCAGTGGTGTTCGGGCAGTGTAGGGGGTCGTGCTGGGGGTGGTGTTTCAGGGTTTAGGGCAGTGCAGTGGTGTTCGGGCAGTGAGGGGTCATGCTGGGGTGGTGTTTCAGGGTTTAGGGCAGTGCAGTGGTGTTCGGGCAGTGTAGGGGGTCGTGCAGGGGGTGGTGTTTCAGGGTTTAGGGCAGTGCAGTGGTGTTCGGGCAGTGTAGGGGGTCGTGCTGGGGGTGGTGTTTCAGGGTTTGGGGCAGTGCAGTGGTGTTCGGGCAGTGAAGGGGTCGTGCTGGGGGTGGTGTTTCAGGGTTTAGGGCAGTGCAGTGGTGTTCGGGCAGTGTAGGGGGCAGGGCAGTGCAGTGGTGTTCGGGCAGTGTAGGGGGCGGTGCAGGGGGTGGTGTTTCAGGGTTTAGGGCAGTGCAGTGGTGTTCGGGCAGTGTAGGGGGTGCTGCAGGGGTGGTGTTTCAGGGTTTAGGGCAGTGCAGTGGTGTTCGGGCAGTGTAGGGGGTCTTGCTGGGGTTGATGTTTCAGGGTTTAGGGCAGTGCAGTGGTGTTCGGGCAGTGTAGGGGGTCGTGCTGGGGGTGGTGTTTCAGGGTTTAGGGCAGTGCAGTGGTGTTCGGGCAGTGTAGGAGGTCGTGCAGGGGGTGGTGTTTCAGGGTTTAGGGCAGTGCAGTGGTGTTCGGGCAGTGTAGGGGGTCATGCTGGGGGTGGTGTTTCAGGGTTTAGGGCAGTGCAGTGGTGTTCGGGCAGTGTAGGGTGTCGTGCTGGGGGTGGTGTTTCAGGGTTTAGGGCAGTGCAGTGGTGTTCGGGCAGTGTAGGGGTCTTGCTGGGGCTGGTGTTTCAGGGTTTAGGGCAGTGCAGTGGTGTTCGGGCAGTGTAGGGGGTCATGCTGGGGCTGGTGTTTCAGGGTTTAGGGCAGTGCAGTGGTGTTCGGGCAGTGTAGGTGGTCGTGCTGGGGCTGGTGTTTCAGGGTTTAGGGCAGTGCAGTGGTGTTCGGGCAGTGTAGGGGGTCGTGCTGGGGCTGGTGTTTCAGGGTTTAGGGCAGTGCAGTGGTGTTCGGGCAGTGTAGGGGATCTTGCTGGGGCTGGTGTTTCAGGGTTTAGGGCAGTGCAGTGGTGTTCGGGCAGTGTAGGTGGTCGTGCTGGGGCTGGTGTTTCAGGGTTTAGGGCAGTGCAGTGGTGTTCGGGCAGTGTAGGGGGTCGTGCTGGGGCTGGTGTTTCAGGGTTTAGGGCAGTGCAGTGGTTTTCGGGCAGTGTAGGCGGTCGTGCTGGGGCTGGTGTTTCAGGGTTTAGGGCAGTGCAGTGGTGTTCGGGCAGTGTACGGGGTTGTGCTGGGGCTGGTGTTTCAGGGTTTAGGGCAGTGCAGTGGTGTTCGGGCAGTGTAGGGGTTGTGCTGGGGGTGGTGTTTCAGGGTTTAGGGCAGTGCAGTGGTGTTCGGGCAGTGTAGGGGGTCGTGCTGGGGCTGGTGTTTCATGGTTTAGGGCAGTGCAGTGGTGTTCGGGCAGTGTAGGGGGTTGTGCTGGGGGTGGTGTTTCAGGGTTTAGGGCAGTGCAGTGGTGTTCGGGCAGTGTAGGGGGTCATGCTGGGGGTGGTGTTTCAGGGTTTAGGGCAGTGCAGTGGTGTTCGGGCAGTGTAGGGGGTCTTGCTGGGGGTGGTGTTTCAGGGTTTAGGGCAGTGGTGTTCGGGCAGTGTAGGGGGTCTTGCTGGGGGTAGTGTTTCGGGGTTTAGGGCAGTGCAGTGGTGTTCGTGCAGTGTAGGGGGTCGTGCTGGGGGTGGTGTTTCAGGGTTTAGGGCAGTGCAGTAGTGTTCGGGCAGTGTAGGGGATCGTGCAGGGGGTGGTGTTTCAGGGTTTAGGGCAGTGCAGTGGTGTTCGGGCAGTGTAGGGGGTCGTGCTGGGGGTGGTGTTTCAGGGTTTAGGGCAGTGCAGTGGTGTTCGGGCAGTGTAGGGGGTCGTGCAGGGGGTGGTGTTTCAGGGTTTAGGGCAGTGCAGTGGTGTTCGGGCAGTGTAGGGGTCGTGCTGGGGCTGGTGTTTCAGGGTTTAGGGCAGTGCAGTGGTGTTCGGGCAGTGTAGGGGGTCTTGCTGGGGGTGGTGTTTCAGGGTTTAGGGCAGTGGTGTTCGGGCAGTGTAGGGGGTCTTGCTGGGGGTGGTGTTTCAGGGTTTAGGGCAGTGCAGTGGTGTTCGGGCAGTGTAGGGGGTCTTGCTGGGGGTAGTGTTTCAGGGTTTAGGGCAGTGCAGTGGTGTTCGTGCAGTGTAGGGGGTCGTGCTGGGGATGGTGTTTCAGGGTTTAGGGCAGTGCAGTAGTGTTCGGGCAGTGTAGGGGGTCGTGCAGGGGGTGGTGTTTCAGGGTTTAGGGCAGTGCAGTGGTGTTCGGGCAGTGTAGGGGGTCGTGCTGGGGGTGGTGTTTCAGGGTTTAGGGCAGTGCAGTGGTGTTCGGGCAGTGTAGGGGGTCGTGCTGGGGGTGGTGTTTCAGGGTTTATGGCAGTGGTGTTCGGGCAGTGTAGGGGGTCTTGCTGGGGGTGATGTTTCAGGGTTTAGGGCAGTGCAGTGGTGTTCGGGCAGTGTAGGAGGTCTTGCTGGGGGTAGTGTTTCAGGGTTTAGGGCAGTGCAGTGGTGTTCGGGCAGTGTAGGGGTCATGCTGGGGGTGGTGTTTCAGGGTTTAGGGCAGTGCAGTGGTGTTCGGGCAGTGTAGGGGTCGTGAAGGGGTGGTGTTTCAGGGTTTAGGGCAGTGCAGTGGTGTTCGGGCAGTGTAGGGGGTCGTGCTAGGGTATGTGTTTCAGGGTTTAGGGCAGTGCAGTGGTGTTCAGGCAGTGTAGGGGGTCGTGCAGGGGCTGGTGTTTCAGGGTTTAGGGCAGTGCAGTGGTGCTTGTGTAGTGTAGGGGGTCGTGCTGGGGGTAGTGTTTTAGAGTTTAGGGTAGTGCAGTGGTGTTTGTGTAGTGTAGGGGGTCATGTTTTAGGGTAGTGCAGTGGTGTTTGGGTAGTGTAGGGGGTCGTGCTGGGGGTAGTGTTTTAGGATTTAGGTTAGTGCAGTGGTGTTTGGGTAGTGTAGGGGGTCGTGCTGGGGGTAGTGTTTTAGGGTTTAAGGTAGTGCAGTGGTGTTTGTGTAGTGTAGGGGGTCGTGCTGGGGGTAGTGTTTTAGGGTTTAGGGTAGTGCAGTGGTGCTTGTGTAGTGTAGGGGGTCGTGCTGGGGGTAGTGTTTTAGGGTTTAGGGTAGTGCAGTGGTGTTTGTGTAGTGTAGGGGGTCATGTTTTAGGGTAGTGCAGTGGTGTTTGGGTAGTGTAGGGGGTCGTGCTGGGGTTAGTGTTTTAGGATTTAGGTTAGTGCAGTGGTGTTGGGGTAGTGTTTTAGGGTTTAGGGTAGTGCAGTGGTGTTTGTGTAGTGTAGGGGGTCATGCTGGGGGTAGTGTTTTAGGGTTTAGGATAGTGCAGTGGTGCTTGTGTAGTGTAGGGGTCGTGCTGGGGTAGTGTTTTAGGGTTTAGGGTAGTGCAGTGGTGTTTTTGTAGTGTAGGGGGTCATGTTTTAAGATGCAACGCTCCAATACCTGACCAGTCTGCACTACATAAAACTGCAAAAAAACTAAAAATAAAAAGTGTTTTGCACACTTTTGTCATTGGGCTATATGTGGGCTACATCTCGGTAATATTTGTGCTACATTTGGGCTCTTTTTTCACTGGTGGCCATCTTGGAAGACTTCTTTGTTATGAAGTTTCCTAATTTCCTCATTTACTGCAGTCTCCTCAGTAGGAAATGCTTTCAGTTTTTTACTTTGATTCCATCAAGAAGGCATTCAGATGTGTCACACATTTGCCATAAATTCAGAATGTTATTACTCTAGTTGTTCATTAGATCACTGTAGTAAAGCTACTGCTCACCAAGGAGTTAACTGGAAGTCTACTGCTGGTATTGAAAGTGATTGTTTCAGTCTGCATGTCAGAATTTTCTAATGAAATAGAAGAGGATTTGAGATCTCACTTAAAACATGCACTAAATTTTCTTTTTGCAGCACTAACCATAATTTCTATGGCAAAATGAACCCCCTCATTTTGTTCCTTTTTAAATTAAATGTTTTAAGTGTTACCAGTTTATTCCAATCAAGATGGCTTCAGGTGTGCCATACTTTTGTCATAAGTAAGGCTGTTAGCACTCTAGTTGTTCTTTAGAACACTCTGGGAAGCTGCAGTAGAACACAAAGGCATCAACTGACAGGCTGCTCCTGTTGAAATATAACAGGAAGATATTTGAGATCTCACTTAAAACATGTCCTAATTTTTCTTTCTACAGCACTAACCATAATTTCTATGGCAAAATGAACCCCCTCATTTTGTTCCTTTTTAAATTAAATGTTTTAAGTGTTACCAGTTTATTCCAATCAAGATGGCTTCAGGTGTGCCATACTTTTGTCATAAGTAAGACTGTTAGCGCTCTAGTTGTTCTTTAGAACACTCTGGGAAGCTGCAGTAGAACACAAAGGCATCAACTGACAGGCTGCTCCTGTTGAAATATAACAGGAAGATATTTGAGATCACACTTGAAACATGTCCTAATTTTTCTTTCCAGAGCACTAACCATAATTTCTATGACAAGATGAACCCCATCATTTTGTTCCTTTTTAAATTAAATGTTTTAAGTGTTACCAGTTTATTCCAATCAAGATGGCTTCAGGTGTGCCATACTTTTGTCATAAGTAAGGCTGTTAGCACTCTAGTTGTTCTTTAGAACACTCTGGGAAGCTGCAGTAGAACACAAAGGAATCAACTGACAGTCTCTGCCCTTGTTGGATGTACATGTTTTACTGAGAATGTCAGACTTCATTCTCACATGACTGAGAAAGATAATGTGAATTTACAGAAAATATGCTCTCATTTTAGCTTCTGGGGCACCTTCCAAAACTGTATGGGACAAGCATGTGAAAATAGTTTTCTCTCAAACATGATTCATGATATCCCAGCAGAAGGTTTTTCACAGGGTAAAATCACCTTAGAACACACCACAATTCCTGAAATTAGTATGGTACCATCAACAAATGAATTCTAATGTAACTAAAGTCTGTTATCACCCTTTATAGTTCTCCTTTTGGTAACCCTCAAAATCTTCGATTCACTACAATGCATTTCAATTGCAGTACTATCATTTATATTGGTCCCAAGATGGCTGCCAGCAATTCCAGGATGAAGTGCTGACAGCCAATCAGATCTCACGATGACATGTGTGGTTAGGCTCCGCCCAGATATATATGTGTTTTTACTTTTGATTTTCTCAGCAACTACTGAACGGATTTACACCATTTAACAAAAAGGGTTCTTTTTGAACCAAGAACTACCTCTTTGCCAAATTTGGTGTAATTCCGTTCAGCAGTTCGAGCTGTAGCCTTGCATAAAGTTTCCTATGGGAAATTGATTTTTTGACTCTTATTTTTTAATTTCTCCGCAACTACTGAACGGATTTACACCATTTAACAAAAGGGTTCTTTCTGAACCAAGAACTACCTCTTTGCCAAATTTGGTGTAATTCCGTTCAGCAGTTCGGGCTGTAGCCGTGTCTAAAGTTTCCTATGGGAAAATGAATGGGGAAAACACGTTTTGGGACCCCCTTTTTCTCGGCCCCCGCTTGACGAATCACCCTGAGACTTTCAGGGTAGGAGCGGACCGGAGCGGGCCATAAAGTTTGAAAATTTCGCGAAGATTCGTCAACCGACGCAAGAGTTATTTCAAATAGAATGTCGCGGATTTCCTATGGAAAATAGGTCCTAACTATAACTATCTACTGGCGACCGCCAGTAGATAATATATATATATATATATATTCACTGAAAAACCATAGGTTTCAGGCACATTATAGTTAGAAATTAGCATTTAAAAAACCTTTGAAATTCACTGAAAAAACCATAGGTTTTAGGGACAGTTATAGTTACTTGGACATTGCACTCGTACAAAACCCGTGAAATTCCCCGTTATAGTTAGTTCAGCTAACTATAACTCGCGCCCCGCAATGCACTGCTGATGACGTCACATATTACATCACTCATGACATGGTCAGTGACATCACTGATGACATCACTGATGACATCTCAAATGACATCACTGATGACATCACTGATGACATCATCCAGTGACTGTGTGTTTCTGTAAAGTTTAAATATGTTTAATATATATAGGGAAAGGCGTATTGAAGAGTGAGTGGGTGTATAAGTGTCTGAATGGATGATTTAGTAGGTGCGTGACTAACTGTATAAGTGAGTGATTAAACGTATCTTACTGAATGCATGGGTTAGTGACTAAACTGGGTGAATGTCTGTATCCGTCTGTCTGTTGCTGTGTAAGTGGCTGCATGGGTTTGTGAATAGCTACATGAGTGTCTATATGAGTTATTGATTGGTTGTCTGAGTATCTGTATGGGTGCCTGAGTGTTTGTGTGGGTGGGGTGTGTGCGACTCTGTACATAGATGTGTGAGTGGGTGATTCACTGGGTGCATGATTTGAAGAGTGCGTCTGTGATGGACTGCTTGGGTGGGTGAGTGTGTGTATGGGTGTGTTAGTGAGTGAATGTATATCTCAGTGGTACATGTGCGAGTAACTACATATGTAAAAGGAAGTATATATGTGTGTTAGAGTATTTAAAAGGCTATACGTGAGAGTGTGTGATTGTGAGAGTGGCTGTATGGATGCGTGTGTGCTTGTATCAGTTATTGTATAAGAGCGTAAGAATGTGCTAGTATTTGTATGAGTAAGTGAGCTGGTGTGTGTATAACTGTATAGGTGAGTAAATGGGTGTGTGATTAAATTTTTGCATGACTGACTAGGTGTGTGAGTACCTCTATGGATGAGTGGCGGTGTGTCAGTGTTTATATAGGTGTATGAGTGCATATGATAGTCCTGTACTGAGTGACCGTAAGTATGAGTGACTGTACGGGTGAGTGAGTGGATGTGTGTGTAGACCTAAGAATCAGTGAGTGGGTATGTAGTTATTGGTGTTGGAGTGTCTATGGTTTTGAGAATGGCAGTCTGTAATTTAGAGTGGGTGTATCAAAAGTTATATTAGGGTGTGAGAAGATGCATGAAATTATCACATGGTTGATGTCATCAGTGATGTCATTTGAGATGTCATCAGTGATGTCATCAGTGATGTCACTGACCATGTCATGAGTGATGTAATATGTGACGTCATCAGCAGTGCATTGCGGGGGCGCGAGTTATAGTTAGCTGAACTAACTATAACGGGGGAATTTCACAGGTTTTGTACGAGTGCAATGTCCAAGTAACTATAACTGTCCCTAAAACCTATGGTTTTTTCAGTGAATTTCAAAGGTTTTTTAAATGCTAATTTCTAACTATAACGTGCCTGAAACCTATGGTTTTTTCAGTGAATTTCAAAGGTTTTTTAAATGCTAATTCCTAACTATAACATGTCTGAAACCTATGGTTTTTTTCAGTGAATTTCAAAGGTTTTGTAAATGCCAATTTTTAAATGTATTAATTGTTATTTTTATTTTCTTCATACTGATTTACTACATTTTTTAAACTATTTATTTTTAGATATTTTATTTTTTAAATTACATTGTAATTACATTATACATTACATTACAAAATATACTTTCTCAGAATGAATTAATTTACTTTAAATACTTTGCAAATAGGCAATAGACTTTTAAGTACAGTAGTTACAGTTGTTGCAATGGGCAACACAATTTCAAACACAATGCAACATTGAGCTCAATGTGAATTTCTAGCTAAATGCAATTAGTTACTTTATGGATTACTTTTCTAACCACAGGACTGGATCCTAGATTCAGTCCTGGGACATCTCCTGTAAACAGTTGAGTAAAAGCGTTTTGGTTACAGTAGTGATTTTTAAGGAATATTATTGTATTTTAAAAGTTGACACTTAGAAACTTTTTCACATAGAATCACCAATGTTATCCTATGGGAGGAAATTCACTTAGCAGGTAAGTAGTGTTATCGTGACTTTTTCTCACTCAGTGGTGGATCCTGGATCCAGCACTGGTGCATCTCCTGTAAACAGTTGAAAGAATGCGTTTAAGTCATACAGGCGATTTTTAAGGAATATTTGTAGTTTGTGAAAATCGACACTTTGAAACTTTTCTGCTGAAAACCAGACAATGGATTCCTATGGAAGGAAATACAAGTTACTGGTAAGTACGGTTAAAATTACTTTTCAGGATCAGTGCTGGGCTGAAAGATGCAGCACTGAGGTTCTCTCCTGATAACAGGTGAGTAAATCGGAATTCGTATTTCGGCTGATTTTAGAGGAATATTTGTATGTTTCAAAAATCGACACTTAGAAACTTTTTCAGCAAAAAGCAGGCAATGATATCCTATGGAAGGAAATTCAAGTTACTGGTAAGTACGGTTAAAATTACTTTTCAGGATCAGTACTGGGCTGAAAGATGCAGCACTGAGGTCTCTCCTGATAACAGGTGAGTAAATCGGAATTCGTATTTCGGCTGATTTTAGAGGAATATTTGTATGTTTCAAAAATCGACACTTAGAAACTTTTTCAGCAAAAAGCAGGCAATGATATCCTATGGAAGGAAATTCAAGTTACTGGTAAGTACGGTTAAAATTACTTTTCAGGATCAGTACTGGACTGAAAGATGCAGCACTGAGGTCTCTCCTGATAACAGGTGAGTAAATCGGAATTCGTATTTTGGCTGATTTTAGAGGAATATTTGTATGTTTCAAAATTCGACACTTAGAAACTTTTTCAGCAAAAAGCAGGCAATGATATCCTATGGAAGGAAATTCAAGTTACTGGTAAGTACGGTTAAAATTACTTTTCAGGATCAGTACTGGGCTGAAAGATGCAGCACTGAGGTCTCTCCTGATAACAGGTGAGTAAATCGGAATTCGTATTTCGGCTGATTTTAGAGGAATATTTGTATGTTTCAAAAATCGACACTTAGAAACTTTTTCAGCAAAAAGCAGGCAATGATATCCTATGGAAGGAAATTCAAGTTACTGGTAAGTACGGTAAAAATTACTTTTCAGGATCAGTACTGGGCTGAAAGATGCAGCACTGAGGTCTCTCCTGATAACAGGTGAGTAAATCGGAATTCGTATTTCGGCTGATTTTAGCGGAATATTTGCACAATGGTGAAGGGAGGGGGCGGGCCTGAGGTGACATCTGTGCAAACGCGCCCGTGGCGCGTTTTAGTTGGGGATTAAGTCCCCTTGATCATGAGGGTCCCTGGGGCCAACTAGCCCACCAGGAACCTCCAGTATGCGCCAGGGGCTGCGTTGCAGAGACGTGTACAGAGGCCACACCCCTTTTACACCTCTCTGCAAGGCAGCTCTGTGGCGCTTTTGGAAGTACATGGTGGGCTAGTTGGACTCCAGGGACCCTCAGGATTCAAGGGGACTTAATCCCCCATCTTAAAACACGCCACGGGGCCTGTTTGCACACATGTCACCTGAAGCCCCGCCCCCTCCCTTCACCACTGTGCAAACGCGCCCCGTGGCGCGTTTTAAGTCGGGGATTAACTCCCCTTGAATCCTGAGGGTCCCTGGGGGCCAACTAGCCCAACAGGTATATCCAAAAAGCGCCACAGAGCTGCCTTGCAGAGAGGTGTAAAAGGGGCGTGGCCTCTTACACCTCTCTGCAACGCAGCCCCTGGCGCATACTGGAGGTTCCTGGTGGGCTAGTTGGCCCTCAGGGACCCCCAGTATTGAAGGGGGAATTACTTCCTCATCTGCAAACGCGCCAGGGGGCGCGTTTGCAGAGTGGTGAAGGAAGGGGCGGGCCTGCGGCCCGATCGTTTTTTTTTTTTTTTTTCTGAAGGGGGCTGTGTGGCCCCCTTCCTTTTTCCTATTTTTGGGCCCTGGGGACCCCATCCCCCAGGGCCTTATCCCCTTTTTTTATTTTTTATTTTAATTATACGGGAAGGGGGCCGCGTGGCCCCCTCCCCTGGCCGAATCCTACCCCGGGGACCCCATCCCCCGGGCATGGCCACACTTTTTCATTAATTTTTAAGGAGGGGGCTGCGTGGCCCCCTCCTCAGGCCTCCTTTTGCCCCGGGGACCCCATCCCCGGGCAGGCCTATTTTTATAAAAATTATTTCTGGGGAGGGGGCCGCGTGGCCCCCTCCCGGGCCACTACTTGCCCCGGGGACCCCATCCCCAGGGCCTGGCCTCTGGTTGGGACTGTGGGGTCCCCAAACCCCCACAGTCCCGCCGGCTCCCCGCCTCCTGCGCGAGCCGGCATTAGCTTTCCACATGGGGAGCAGCTAACATGCTGCACCCCATGTGGAAAGCACTGTCTTTGGATATTGGAGCGAGAGCAGGTTTCCCTGCTCTCTCTTCCAATATCCAAAGCAGTTTGTAATGACAGGACGGGAGCCGCGAGGCTCCCATCCTGTCATTGCAAACAGCAGTGTCCCGGGGGTAGGCACCCCGGGACACTGCAGGAGCCGGCCCTGGGGGGTGGCGGTCCCCAGGGCCACCACAGGCTCCAGGAGGGGCCGCGCGGCCCCCTCCCATCCAATGCACAGCCCCGGGAGGTGGTGGTCCCTGGGCTCGGGGTCCTTAACGGACCCCATTTTCAACTTTGTTAGTGCCCCGGGAGGTGGTGGTCTCGGGCGTGTGGGGGCTGGAGCCCCCACACATGTTAATTTAATAAAGAAGCCCCGGGAGGTGGTGGTCCTCGGGCTGCGGGAGGGCTCAGAGCCCTCCCGCTACTTTTTCAAATAAAGCCCTGGGGGTGGCGGTCCTCGAGGCTTGGGGGCCCTTAGAGGCCCCCATACATAAAATAAACTCCCTCAGCATGCCCCCGGGACTTGGCCCACCCGGGGCAATTTACATCGAAGCGCGGGAGACCGCGCTCGATTTTTTTTTGCAGGATGCGCGCACCCTGAGCGCATCCTGCCGATTTTAAAAAAAAAAATGCTTTTTGCCCAGGGGTCCTTGTGGGACCCCTGAGCAGGCCTAGGGGTTAGGTGTTTCTACCCTGCCCCTTTGTGCGTTTTATGCACTTGTTTCTTTTTTTTTCTCGGCGGGATCCGCGCACCCTAAGCGCATCCCGCCGATTTTTAAAAAAAAAAATGCTTTTTCTGCCCAGGGGTCCTTGTGGGACCCCCTGAGCAGACCTAGGGGGTCAGGGTGTTTCTACCCTGCCCCCTTTGCGCTTTGCGCACTTGTTTCTGTCCCTCGGTTCTACCGAGGGATAAAATGGCTGCCAACACTTCTTGATTTGGAGTGTTGACAGCCAATTAGCATGCAGCTCGTGGATCGGGAGGGTACGCGGATCCGACGCGCCCATAGATATATATGTGATTTTAATTGTGAATTTCTCAGGAACTACTGAACGGATTTACACCATTTTAGCAAAAGGCACCAGTCTGAACCAAGGGCTACCTCTTTGCCAAATTTGGGGTAATTCCGCTCAGCAGTTCGGGCTGTAGCTGCGACTAAAGGTTCCTATGGAAAAATGAATGGGGAAAACGCGCTTTGGGACCCCCTTTTTCTCGGCCCCCGCTTGACGTATCACCCCGAGACTTTCAGGGTAGGAGCGGACCGGAGCGCCCCAACAAGTTGGAAGCTTTCGCGAAGATTCGCCAACCGGCGCCAACGTTATTGCAAATAGAATGTCGCGGATTTCCTATGGATAATAGGTCCTAACTATAACTATCTACTGGCGACCGCCAGTAGATAATATATATATATATATATTATATATATATAGATATATATATGTTAAATGTTATATAATTTAAAAATTATAGAATACATTTAAATTATTAGTTTAATAATTGTTTTAAAGCAAAAAATAATATATATATATATATATAAATATATATATAAATATATATATATATATATATATATTAATTATTATGTGTGTTTAACTTTTTTAAATTAAGTTTATTTGTTACATTTGTTAAAATGTATATTAAATCTAATTTATTTTTGTTAAATTTATTTTATTCTTTAATATATTTAATATTTATTAATTTATTTTATATATATATATATATATATATATATATATATATATATATATATATATATATATATATATATATATATATATAAAATAAGACAATAAAACTGACTACGCTGTGGGGCATTCAGCCAGTCAGAAAATATACGTTTCAATATGGCGCTCAAATGCAGACGGGATACGATGGTCCATCGTTGCTTACAATGACGATGCATCATGTGATTCACTTGTGGTTTTAAATAATTGTCGTCCTTTGGCACGAAACAAATAGACATTAGATTAAGGAGTAAGCCGAAAAGCGTCATGTTGGCTGTACGAATTAAAGAGATTTGAAAGACAAAGACCCCTGTGAGTGCTTTTCTCAGAACTGACAAAGTGAAGGGAAGTGAGCACGATATATATATATATATATATATATATATATATATATATATATATATATATATATATATATATATATATATATATATATTCACTGAAAAAACCATAGGTTTTAGGGACAGTTATAGTTAGTTGGACATTTCACTCGTACAAAACCATAGAAATTCCCCCGTTATAGTTAGTTCAGCTAACTATAACTCGCGCCCCGCAATGCACTGCTGATGACGTCACATATTACATCACTCATGACATGGTCAGTGACATCACTGATGACATCACTGATGACATCTCAAATGACATCACTGATGACATCATCCAGTGACTGTGTGTTTCTGTAACGTTTAAATATGTTTAATATATATAGGGAAAGGCGTATTGAAGAATGAGTGGGTGTATAAGTGTCTGAATGGATGATTTAGTACGTGAGTGACTGACTCTACAAGTGAGTGATTAAATGTATCTTACTGAATGCATGGGTTAGTGACTAAACTGTGTGAATGTCTTTATCCGTCTGTCTGTTGGTTTGTAAGCGGCTGCATGGCTTTCTGAATAGCTACATGAGTGTCTACATGGGTTATTGATTGATTGTCTGAGTATCTGTATGGGTGCCTGAGTGTTTGTGTGGGTGGGGTGTGTGTGACTCTGTGCATAGATGTGTGAGTTGGTGATTCACTGGGTGCATGGTTTCAAGAGTGCATCTGTGATGGACTGTATGGGTGGGTGAGTGTGTGTATGGGTGTGTTAGTTATTGAATGTATATCTCAGTGGTACATGTGTGAGTAACTACATATGTGAAAGGCAGTATATATGTGTGTTGGAGTATATAAATGGCTATAAGTGAGAGTGTGTGATTGTGAGAGTGGCTGTATGGATGAGTGTGTACTTGTACCAGTGATTGTATAAGAGTGTAAGAATGTGCTAGTATTTGTATGAGTAAGTGAGCTGGTGTGTGTATAACTGTATAGGTGAGTAAATGGGTGTGTGATTAAGTTTTTTGCATGACTGACTAGGTGTGTGAGTACCTCTATGGATGAGTGGTGGTGTGTGAGTGTTTATATAGGTGTATGAGTGCATATGATAGTCCTGTACTGAGTGACTAAGTATGAGTGACTGTACGGGTGAGTGAGTGGATGTGTGTGTAGACCTAAGAATCAGTGAGTGGGTATGTAGTTTTTGGTGTTGGAGTGTCTATGGTTTTGAGAATGGCAGTCTGTAATTTAGAGTGGGTGTATCAAAAGTTATATTAGGGTGTGAGAAGATGCATGAAATTATCACATGGATGATGTCATCAGTGATGTCATTTGAGATGTCATCAGTGATGTCACTGACCATGTCATGAGTGATGTAATATGTGACGTCATCAGCAGTGCATTGCGGGGGCGCGAGTTATAGTTAGCTGAACTAACTATAACGGGGGAATTTCTATGGTTTTGTACGAGTGAAATGTCCAACTAACTATAACTGTCCCTAAAACCTATGGTTTTTTCAGTGAATTTCAAAGGTTTTTTAAATGCTAATTTCTAACTATAACGTGCCTGAAACCTATGATTTTTTAAGTGAATTTCAAAGGTTTTTTTAAATGCTAGTTTCTAACTAAGCCTACAGATGTAGGACATGTGAAGAAAGAAGAAAAAACGCGAAGAAAGAAGCAAAAGATGTGCAGAAAGAACCAACAGAGGAGCAGAAAGAGGCCTTGTTGCAAAGTCATCCTGTGCCCACAACTTTTTCAGACGGGTACTGGTGGTAACTGACTCTGACTAACCAGAGCCAGTGCTATGCTAAAAGACACTTAGAATACAGTGAAAACACCTACATACACTAGGGAACACTATGCGTTGGGGTACCCCTGTGATTAGCATGACCTCCTCTGCAAGTCCCTAGTACATAATAGGGCAGGGGATTAAAACTACCTCTTAAAACGCGCTACAGGGCGCGTTTGCACAGTGGTGAAGGGAGGGGGCCTGAGGTGACATGTGTGCAAACGCACTCCGTGGCGCGTTTTAAGTTGCGGGATTAAGTCCCCTTGAATTCTGAGGGTCCCTGGGGCCCAATCTAGTCCCCCAGGTACCTACAGTTAGGACCACAGAGCTGAGTTGCAGAGAGGCGTTCCGAGGCCACGCACCTTTTTCACCTCTCTGCAACGCAGCTCTGTTGTGCTTACTGAAGGTACCTGGTGGGCTAGTTGGCCCCAGGGTCCCTCAGGATTCAAAGGAATTAATTCCCCAACTTAAAACGCACCACAGGGCGTGTTTGCGCACATGTCACCTGAGGCCCCGCCCCCTCCCTTCACCACTGTGCAAACGCGCCCCGTGGTGCGTTTTAAGTTGGGGGATTAGGTCACCTTGAATCCTGAGGGTCCCTGGGGCCCAACTAGCCCACTAGGTACTTCCAGTAAGCACCACAGGCCTGCGTTGCAACGCCTGTAACAAATTGTGCAGTTGTGTTTAGGTAGTGAAGAGGGTCGTGCTGGGGGTAGTGTTTTAGGGTTTAGGGTAGTGCAGTGGTGTTTGTGTAGTGTAGGGGGTCATGCTGGGGGTAGATTTAGGGTTTAGGGTAGTGCAGTGGTGTTTGGGTAGTGTAGGGAGTCGTGCTGGGGGAGTGTTTTAGGGTTTAGGGTAGTGCAGTGGTGTTTGGGTAGTGTAGGGGTCGTGCTGGGGGTAGTGTTTTAGGGTTTAGGGTAGTGCAGTGGTGTTTGGGTAGTGTAGGGGTCGTGCTGGGGGTAGTGATTTAGGGTAGTGCAGTGGTGTTTGGGTAGTGTAGGGGTACTGCTGGGGGTAGTGTTTTAGGGTTTAGGTTAGTGCAGTGGTGTTTGGGTAGTGTAGGGGTACTGCTGGGGGTAGTGTTTTAGGGTTTAGGGTAGTGCAGTGGTGTTTGTGTAGTGTAGAGGGTAGTGTTTTAGGGTTTAGGGTAGTGTAGGGGGTCATGCGGGGGGTAGTGTTTTAGGGATTAGGGTAGTGCATTGGTGTTTGGGCAGTGTAGGGGGTCATGCTGGGGGTAGTGTTTTAGGGTTTAGGGCAGTGCAGTGGTGTTTGGGTAGTGTAGGGGTCGTGCTGGGGGAGTGTTTTAGGGTTTAGGGCAGTGCAGTGGTGTTCGGGTAGTGTAGGGGGTCGTGCTGGGGGAGTGTTTTAGGGTTTAGGGCAGTGCAGTGGTGTTCGGGTAGTGTAGGGGGTCGTGCTGGGGGAGTGTTTGAGGGTTTAGGGCAGTGCAGTCGTGTTCGGGTAGTGTAGGGGGTTGTGCTGGGGGTACTATTTTAGGGTTTAGGGCAGTGCAGTGGTGTTCGGGTAGTGTAGGGGGTCGTGCTGGGGGTAGTGTTCTAGGGTTTAGGGCAGTACAGTGGTGTTTGGGCAGTGTAGGGGGTAATGCTGGGGGTGGTGTTTCAGGGTTTAGGGCAGTGCAGTGGTGTTCGGGCAGTGTAGGGAGTCGTGCAGGGGGTGGTGTTTCAGGGTTTAGGGCAGTGCAGTGGTGTTCGGGCAGTGTAGGGGGTGGTGTTTCAGGGTTTAGGGCAGTGCAGTGGTGTTCGGGCAGTGTAGGGGGTCGTGCAGGGGGTGGTGTTTCAGGGTTTAGGGCAGTGGTGTTCGGGCTGTGTAGGGGGTCGTGCTGGGGTGGTGTTTCAGGGTTTGGGGCAGTGCAGTTGTGTTCGAGCAGTAAAGGGGGTCGTACTGGGGGTGGTGTTTCAGGGTTTAGGGCAGTGCAGTGGTGTTTGGGTAGTGTAGGGGGTCGTGCTGGGGTAGTGATTTAGGGTAGTGCAGTGGTGTTTGGGCAGTGTAGGGGTACTGCTGGGGGTAGTGTTTTAGGGTTTAGGTTAGTGCAGTGGTGTTTGGGTAGTGTAGGGGTACTGCTGGGGGTAGTGTTTTAGGGTTTAGGGCAGTGCAGTGGTGTTTGTGTAGTGTAGAGGGTAGTGTTTTAGGGTTTAGGGTAGTGTAGGGGTCATGCGGGGGTAGTGTTTTAGGGATTAGGGCAGTGCAGTGGTGTTTGGGCAGTGTAGGGGGTCATGCGGGGGTAGTGTTTTAGGGTTTAGGGCAGTGCAGTGGTGTTTGGGTAGTGTAGGGGTCGTGCTGGGGTAGTGTTTTAGGGTTTAGGGCAGTGCAGTGGTGTTCGGGCAGTGTAGGGGGTCGTGCTGGGGTGAGTGTTTTAGGGTTTAGGGCAGTGCAGTGGTGTTCGGGTAGTGTAGGGGGTCGTGCTGGGGGTAGTGTTTGAGGGTTTAGGGCAGTGCAGTCGTGTTCGGGTAGTGTAGGGGTTGTGCTGGGGGTAGTATTTTAGGGTTTAGGGTAGTGCAGTGGTGTTCGGGCAGTGTAGGGGGTCGTGCTGGGGGTAGTGTTCTAGGGTTTAGGGCAGTACAGTGGTGTTTGGGCAGTGTAGGGGGTAATGCAGGGGGTGGTGTTTCAGGGTTTAGGGCAGTGCAGTGGTGTTCGGGCAGTGTAGGGAGTGCTGCAGGGGTGGTGTTTCAGGGTTTAGGGCAGTGCAGTGGTGTTCGGGCAGTGTAGGGGGTGGTGTTTCAGGGTTTAGGGCAGTGCAGTGGTGTTCGGGCAGTGTAGGGGGTCGTGCAGGGGGTGGTGTTTCAGGGTTTAGGCAGGCAGTGGTGTTCGGGCAGTGTAGGGGTCGTGCTGGGGTGGTGTTTCAGGGTTTGGGGCAGTGCAGTGGTGTTCGGGCAGTAAAGGGGGTCGTGCTGGGGGTGGTGTTTCAGGGTTTAGGGCAGTGCAGTGGTGTTCGGGCAGTGTAGGGGGCGGTGCAGGGGGTGGTGTTTCAGGGTGTAGGGCAGTGCAGTGGTGTTCGGGCAGTGTAGGGGGTGCTGCAGGGGGTGGTGTTTCAGGGTTTAGGGCAGTGCAGTGGTGTTCGGGCAGTGTAGGGGGTCATGCAGGGGGTGGTGTTTCAGGGTTTAGGGCAGTGCAGTGGTGTTTGGGCAGTGTAGGGGTCGTGCTGGGGCTGGTGTTTCAGGGTTTAGGGCAGTACAGTGGTGTTCGGGCAGTGTAGGGGGTCGTGCTGGGGCTGGTGTTTCAGGATTTAGGGCAGTGCAGTGGTGTTCGGGCAGTGTAGGGGGTCGTGCTGTGGCTGGTGTTTCAGGGTTTAGGGCAGTGCAGTGGTGTTCGGGCAGTGTAGGTGGTCGTGCTGGGGCTGGTGTTTCAGGGTTTAGGGCAGTGCAGTGGTGTTCGGGCAGTGTAGGGGGTCATGCTGGGGCTGGTGTTTCAGGGTTTAGGGCAGTGCAGTGGTGTTTGGGCAGTGTAGGGGGTCATGCTGGGGCTAGTGTTTCAGGATTTAGGGCAGAGCAGTGGTGTTCGGGCAGTGTAGGGGTTTTGCTGGAGGTGGTGTTTCAGGGTTTAGGGCAGTGCAGTGGTGTTCGTGCAGTGTAGGGGGTGGTGTTTCATGGTTTAGGAGTGCAGTGGTGTTCGGGCAGTGTAGGGGGTCTTGCTGGGGCTGATGTTTCAGGGTTTAGGGCAGTGCAGTGGTGTTCGGGCAGTGTAGGGGGTCGTGCTGGGGGTGGTGTTTCAGGGTTTAGGGCAGTGCAGTGGTGTTCGGGCAGTGTAGGAGGTCGTGCTGGGGGTGGTGTTTCAGGGTTTAGGGCAGTGCAGTGGTGTTCGGGCAGTGTAGGGGGTCGTGCTGGGGGTGGTGTTTCAGGGTTTAGGGCAGTGCAGTGGTGTTCGGGCAGTGTAGGGTGTCGTGCTGAGGGGTGGTGTTTCAGGGTTTAGGGCAGTGCAGTGGTGTTTGGGCAGTGTAGGGGGTCGTGCAGGGGGTGGTGTTTCAGGGTTTAGGGCAGTGCAGTGGTGTTTGGGCAGTGTAGGGGGTCGTGCAGGGGGTGGTGTTTCAGGGTTTAGGGCAGAGCAGTGGTTTTCGGCCAGTGTAGGTGGTCTTGCTGGGGGTGGTGTTTCAGGCTTTAGTGCAGTGGTGTTCGGGCAGTGTAGGGGTCTTGCTGGGGGTGGTGTTTCAGGGTTTAGGGCAGTGCAGTGGTGTTCGGGCAGTGTAGGGGTCTTGCTGGGGCTGGTGTTTCAGGGTTTAGGGCAGTGCAGTGGTTTTCGGGCAGTGTAGGCGGTCGTGCTGGGGCTGGTGTTTCAGGGTTTAGGGCAGTGCAGTGGTGTTCGGGCAGTGTACGGGGTCGTGCTGGGGCTGGTGTTTCAGGGTTTAGGGCAGTGCAGTGGTGTTCGGGCAGTGTAGGGGGTCGTGCTGGGGGTGGTGTTTCAGGGTTTAGGGCAGTGCAGTGGTGTTCGGGCAGTGTAGGGGGTCGTGCTGGGGCTGGTGTTTCATGGTTTAGGGCAGTGCAGTGGTGTTCGGGCAGTGTAGGGGGTTGTGCTGGGGGTGGTGTTTCAGGGTTTAGGGCAGTGCAGTGGTGTTCGGGCAGTGTAGGGGGTCATGCTGGGGGTGGTGTTTCAGGGTTTAGGGCAGTGCAGTGGTGTACGGGCAGTGTAGGGGTTCTTGCTGGGGTGGTGTTTCAGGGTTTAGGGCAGTGGTGTTCGGGCAGTGTAGGGGGTCTTGCTGGGGGTAGTGTTTCGGGGTTTAGGGCAGTGCAGTGGTGTTCGGTGCAGTGTAGGGGGTCGTGCTGGGGGTGGTGTTTCAGGGTTTAGGGCAGTGCAGTAGTGTTCGGGCAGTGTAGGGGATCGTGCAGGGGGTGGTGTTTCAGGGTTTAGGGCAGTGCAGTGGTGTTCGGGCAGTGTAGGGGGTCGTGCTGGGGGTGGTGTTTCAGGGTTTAGGGCAGTGCAGTGGTGTTCGGGCAGTGTAGGGGTCATGCAGGGGGTGGTGTTTCAGGGTTTAGGGCAGTGCAGTGGTGTTCGGGCAGTGTAGGGGTCGTGCTGGGGCTGGTGTTTCAGGGTTTAGGGCAGTGCAGTGGTGTTCGGGCAGTGTAGGGGGTCTTGCTGGGGGTGGTGTTTCAGGGTTTAGGGCAGTGGTGTTCGGGCAGTGTAGGGGGTCTTGCTGGGGGTGGTGTTTCAGGGTTTAGGGCAGTGCAGTGGTGTTCGGGCAGTGTAGGGGGTCTTGCTGGGGGTAGTGTTTCAGGGTTTAGGGCAGTGCAGTGGTGTTCGTGCAGTGTAGGAGGTCGTGCTGGGGATGGTGTTTCAGGGTTTAGGGCAGTGCAGTAGTGTTCGGGCAGTGTAGGGGGTCGTGCAGGGGTGGTGTTTCAGGGTTTAGGGCAGTGCAGTGGTGTTCGGGCAGTGTAGGGAGTCGTGCTGGGGGTGGTGTTTCAGGGTTTAGGGCAGTGGTGTTCGGGCAGTGTAGGGGGTCTTGCTGGGGGTGATGTTTCAGGGTTTAGGGCAGTGCAGTGGTGTTCGGGCAGTGTAGGAGGTCTTGCTGGGGGTAGTGTTTCAGGGTTTAGGGCAGTGCAGTGGTGTTCGGGCAGTGTAGGGGTCATGCTGGGGGTGGTGTTTCAGGGTTTAGGGCAGTGCAGTGGTGTTCGGGCAGTGTAGGGGGTCGTGAAGGGGTGGTGTTTCAGGGTTTAGGGCAGTGCAGTGGTGTTCGGGCAGTGTAGGGGGTCGTGCTAGGGTATGTGTTTCAGGGTTTAGGGCAGTGCAGTGGTGTTCGGGCAGTGTAGGGGGTCGTGCTGGGGGTAGTGTTTTAGGGTTTAAGGTAGTGCAGTGGTGTTTGTGTAGTGTAGGGGGTCGTGCTGGGGGCAGTGTTTTAGGGTTTAGGGTAGTGCAGTGGTGCTTGTGTAGTGTAGGGGGTCGTGCTGGGGGTAGTGTTTTAGGGTTTAGGGTAGTGCAGTGGTGTTTGTGTAGTGTAGGGGTCATGTTTTAGGGTAGTGCAGTGGTGTTTGGGTAGTGTAGGGGGTCGTGCTGGGGGTAGTGTTTTAGGATTTAGGTTAGTGCAGTGGTGTTGGGGTAGTGTTTTAGGGTTTAGGGTAGTGCAGTGGTGTTTGTGTAGTGTAGGGGGTCATGCTGGGGTAGTGTTTTAGGGTTTAGGATAGTGCAGTGGTGCTTGTGTAGTGTAGGGAGTCGTGCTGGGGTAGTGTTTTAGGGTTTAGGGTAGTGCAGTGGTGTTTTTGTAGTGTAGGGGGTCATGTTTTAAGATGCAACGCTCCAATACCTGACCAGTCTGCACTACATAAAACTGCAAAAAAACTAAAAATAAAAAGTGTTTTGCACACTTTTGTCATTGGGCTATATGTGGGCTACATCTGGGTAATATTTGTGCTACATTTGGGCTCTTTTTCACTGGTGGCCATCTTGAAAGACTTCTTTGTTATGAAGTTTCCTAATTTCCTCATTTACTGCAGTCTCCTCAGTAGGAAATGCTTTCAGTTTTTACTTTGATTCCATCAAGAAGGCATTCAGATGTGTCACACATTTGCCATAAATTCAGAATGTTATTACTCTAGTTGTTCATTAGATCACTGTAGTAAAGCTACTGCTCACCAAGGAGTTAACTGGAAGTCTACTGCTGGTATTGAAAGTGATTGTTTCAGTCTGCATGTCAGAATTTTCTAATGAAATAGAAGAGGATTTGAGATCTCACTTAAAACATGCACTAAAGTTTCTTTTTGCAGCACTAACCATAATTTCTATGGCAAAATGAACCCCCTCATTTTGTTCCTTTTTAAATTAAATGTTTTAAGTGTTACCAGTTTATTCCAATCAAGATGGCTTCAGGTGTGCCATACTTTTGTCATAAGTAAGGCTGTTAGCACTCTAGTTGTTCTTTAGAACACTCTGGGAAGCTGCAGTAGAACACAAAGGCATCAACTGACAGGCTGCTCCTGTTGAAATATAACAGGAAGATATTTGAGATCTCACTTAAAACATGTCCTAATTTTTCTTTCTACAGCACTAACCATAATTTCTATGGCAAAATGAACCCCTCATTTTGTTCCTTTTTAAATTAAATGTTTTAAGTGTTACCAGTTTATTCCAATCAAGATGGCTTCAGGTGTGCCATACTTTTGTCATAAGTAAGACTGTTAGCGCTCTAGTTGTTCTTTAGAACACTCTGGGAAGCTGCAGTAGAACACAAAGGCATCAACTGACAGGCTGCTCCTGTTGAAATATAACAGGAAGATATTTGAGATCACACTTGAAACATGTCCTAATTTTTCTTTTCAGAGCACTAACCATAATTTCTATGACAAGATGAACCCCATCATTTTGTTCCTTTTTAAATTAAATGTTTTAAGTGTTACCAGTTTATTCCAATCAAGATGGATTCAGGTGTGCCATACTTTTGTCATAAGCAAGGCTGTTAGCACTCTAGTTGTTCTTTAGAACACTCTGGGAAGCTGCAGTAGAACACAAAGGAATCAACTGACAGTCTCTGCCCTTGTTGGATGTACATGTTTTACTGAGAATGTCAGACTTCATTCTCACATGACTGAGAAAGATAATGTGAATTTACAGAAAATATGCTCTCATTTTAGCTTCTGGGGCACCTTCCAAAACTGTATGGGACAAGCATGTGAAAATAGTTTTCTCTCAAACATGATTCATGATATCCCAGCAGAAGGTTTTCACAGGGTAAAATTACCTTAGAACACACCACAATTCCTGAAATTAGTATGGTACCATCAACAAATGAATTCTAATGTAACTAAAGTCTGTTATCACCCTTTATAGTTCTCCTTTTGGTAACCCTCAAAATCTTCGATTCACTACAATGCATTTCAAAGGGGTACTATCATTTATATTGGTCCCAAGATGGCTGCCAGCAATTCCAGGATGAAGTGCTGACAGCCAATCAGATCTCACGATGACATGTGTGGTTAGGCTCCGCCCAGATATATGTGTTTTTACTTTTGATTTTCTCAGCAACTACTGAACGGATTTACACCATTTAACAAAAAGGGTTCTTTTTGAATAAAATTAATCGCGGCGGCCCCCGTCGTGGGGAGGAGCACCACCTCTTTTGAAAAACAGAGGGGCTGTGGTGAGGAACCTTCCTTGCTGTGAAGCGCAGGAGCCCAAAACGTAAGAAGCTCCTCATGGCGGACCAATACCTACTAAAGGATTAATGCTGGCAAATAAAATGAACATTACAGGACCCTACAAAGGGAACAATGATGCTAATAAAGGGAACTACATGTCCCATCATGCTACTTTAAAGTAATGCACTTTGCCGAACAAACGAATTTGCATGAAAAAATGGAATGAAATAAAAGAGAGCACTTCCTGTAAAGTATCATGAAGCACGCCTGTGAAGAAGATGCCGTCCTGCATCGAAACCGGTTGGCGAAAGGAAGCAATTTTGGAATGCCATGAAGAGCTGTTAAAAGAAGGCAGATGGCGGGCTTCGAGCCGAGTGACCTCCCAAGCTTAGGGCGATTGTGTAATAAAATTAATCGCGGCGGCCCCCGTCGTAGGGGAGGAGCACCACCTCTTTTGAAAAACAGAGGGGCTGTGGTGAGGAACCTTCCTTGCTGTGAAGCGCAGGAGCCCAAAACGTAAGAAGCTCCTCATGGCGGACCAATACCTACTAAAGGATTAATGCTGGCAAATAAAATGAACATTACAGGACCCTACAAAGGGAACAATGATGCTAATAAAGGGAACTACATGTCCCATCATGCTACTTTAAAGTAATGCACTTTGCCGAACAAACGAATTTGCATGAAAAAATGGAATGAAATAAAAGAGAGCACTTCCTGTAAAGTATCATGAAGCACGCCTGTGAAGAAGATGCCGTCCTGCATCGAAACCGGTTGGCGAAAGGAAGCAATTTTGGAATGCCATGAAGAGCTGTTAAAAGAAGCCAGATGGCGGGCTTCGAGCCGAGTGACCTCCCAAGCTTAGGGCGATTGTGTAATAAAATTAATCGCGGCGGCCCCCGTCGTAGGGAGGAGCACCACCTCTTTTGAAAAACAGAGGGGCTGTGGTGAGGAACCTTCCTTGCTGTGAAGCGCAGGAGCCCAAAACGTAAGAAGCTCCTCATGGCGGACCAATACCTACTAAAGGATTAATGCTGGCAAATAAAATGAACATTACAGGACCCTACAAAGGGAACAATGATGCTAATAAAGGGAACTACATGTCCCATCATGCTACTTTAAAGTAATGCACTTTGCCGAACAAACGAATTTGCATGAAAAAAATGGAATGAAATAAAGAGAGCACTTCCTGTAAAGTATCATGAAGCACGCCTGTGAAGAAGATGCCGTCCTGCATCGAAACCGGTTGGCGAAAGGAAGCAATTTTGGAATGCCATGAAGAGCTGTTAAAAGAAGCCAGATGGCGGGCTTCGAGCCGAGTGACCTCCCAAGCTTAGGGCGATTGTGTAATAAAATTAATCGCGGCGGCCCCGTCGTAGGGGAGGAGCACCACCTCTTTTGAAAAACAGAGGGGCTGTGGTGAGGAACCTTCCTTGCTGTGAAGCGCAGGAGCCCAAAACGTAAGAAGCTCCTCATGGCGGACCAATACCTACTAAAGGATTAATGCTGGCAAATAAAATGAACATTACAGGACCCTACAAAGGGAACAATGATGCTAATAAAGGGAACTACATGTCCCATCATGCTACTTTAAAGTAATGCACTTTGCCGAACAAACGAATTTGCATGAAAAAATGGAATGAAATAAAAGAGAGCACTTCCTGTAAAGTATCATGAAGCACGCCTGTGAAGAAGATGCCGTCCTGCATCGAAACCGGTTGGCGAAAGGAAGCAATTTTGGAATGCCATGAAGAGCTGTTAAAAGAAGCCAGATGGCGGGCTTCGAGCCGAGTGACCTCCCAAGCTTAGGGGCGATTGTGTAATAAAATTAATCGCGGCGGCCCCGTCGTAGGGGAGGAGCACCACCTCTTTTGAAAAACAGAGGGGCTGTGGTGAGGAACCTTCCTTGCTGTGAAGCGCAGGAGCCCAAAACGTAAGAAGCTCCTCATGGCGGACCAATACCTACTAAAGGATTAATGCTGGCAAATAAAATGAACATTACAGGACCCTACAAAGGGAACAATGATGCTAATAAAGGGAACTACATGTCCCATCATGCTACTTTAAAGTAATGCACTTTGCCGAACAAACGAATTTGCATGAAAAAATGGAATGAAATAAAAGAGAGCACTTCCTGTAAAGTATCATGAAGCACGCCTGTGAAGAAGATGCCGTCCTGCATCGAAACCGGTTGGCGAAAGGAAGCAATTTTGGAATGCCATGAAGAGCTGTTAAAAGAAGCCAGATGGCGGGCTTCGAGCCGAGTGACCTCCCAAGCTTAGGGGCGATTGTGTAATAAAATTAATCGCGGCGGCCCCCGTCGTAGGGGAGGAGCACCACCTCTTTTGAAAAACAGAGGGGCTGTGGTGAGGAACCTTCCTTGCTGTGAAGCGCAGGAGCCCAAAACGTAAGAAGCTCCTCATGGCGGACCAATACCTACTAAAGGATTAATGCTGGCAAATAAAATGAACATTACAGGACCCTACAAAGGGAACAATGATGCTAATAAAGGGAACTACATGTCCCATCATGCTACTTTAAAGTAATGCACTTTGCCGAACAAACGAATTTGCATGAAAAAATGGAATGAAATAAAAGAGAGCACTTCCTGTAAAGTATCATGAAGCACGCCTGTGAAGAAGATGCCGTCCTGCATCGAAACCGGTTGGCGAAAGGAAGCAATTTTGGAATGCCATGAAGAGCTGTTAAAAGAAGCCAGATGGCGGGCTTCGAGCCGAGTGACCTCCCAAGCTTAGGGCGATTGTGTAATAAAATTAATCGCGGCGGCCCCCGTCGTAGGGGAGGAGCACCACCTCTTTTGAAAAACAGAGGGGCTGTGGTGAGGAACCTTCCTTGCTGTGAAGCGCAGGAGCCCAAAACGTAAGAAGCTCCTCATGGCGGACCAATACCTACTAAAGGATTAATGCTGGCAAATAAAATGAACATTACAGGACCCTACAAAGGGAACAATGATGCTAATAAAGGGAACTACATGTCCCATCATGCTACTTTAAAGTAATGCACTTTGCCGAACAAACGAATTTGCATGAAAAAATGGAATGAAATAAAAGAGAGCACTTCCTGTAAAGTATCATGAAGCACGCCTGTGAAGAAGATGCCGTCCTGCATCGAAACCGGTTGGCGAAAGGAAGCAATTTTGGAATGCCATGAAGAGCTGTTAAAAGAAGCCAGATGGCGGGCTTCGAGCCGAGTGACCTCCCAAGCTTAGGGCGATTGTGTAATAAAATTAATCGCGGCGGCCCCGTCGTAGGGGAGGAGCACCACCTCTTTTGAAAAACAGAGGGGCTGTGGTGAGGAACCTTCCTTGCTGTGAAGCGCAGGAGCCCAAAACGTAAGAAGCTCCTCATGGCGGACCAATACCTACTAAAGGATTAATGCTGGCAAATAAAATGAACATTACAGGACCCTACAAAGGGAACAATGATGCTAATAAAGGGAACTACATGTCCCATCATGCTACTTTAAAGTAATGCACTTTGCCAAACAAACGAATTTGCATGAAAAAATGGAATGAAATAAAAGAGAGCACTTCCTGTAAAGTATCATGAAGCACGCCTGTGAAGAAGATGCCGTCCTGCATCGAAACCGGTTGGCGAAAGGAAGCAATTTTGGAATGCCATGAAGAGCTGTTAAAAGAAGCCAGATGGCGGGCTTCGAGCCGAGTGACCTCCCAAGCTTAGGGCGATTGTGTAATAAAATTAATCGCGGCGGCCCCCGTCGTAGGGGAGGAGCACCACCTCTTTTGAAAAACAGAGGGGCTGTGGTGAGGAACCTTCCTTGCTGTGAAGCGCAGGAGCCCAAAACGTAAGAAGCTCCTCATGGCGGACCAATACCTACTAAAGGATTAATGCTGGCAAATAAAATGAACATTACAGGACCCTACAAAGGGAACAATGATGCTAATAAAGGGAACTACATGTCCCATCATGCTACTTTAAAGTAATGCACTTTGCCGAACAAACGAATTTGCATGAAAAAATGGAATGAAATAAAAGAGAGCACTTCCTGTAAAGTATCATGAAGCACGCCTGTGAAGAAGATGCCGTCCTGCATCGAAACCGGTTGGCGAAAGGAAGCAATTTTGGAATGCCATGAAGAGCTGTTAAAAGAAGCCAGATGGCGGGCTTCGAGCCGAGTGACCTCCCAAGCTTAGGGCGATTGTGTAATAAAATTAATCGCGGCGGCCCCGTCGTAGGGGAGGAGCACCACCTCTTTTGAAAAACAGAGGGGCTGTGGTGAGGAACCTTCCTTGCTGTGAAGCGCAGGAGCCCAAAACGTAAGAAGCTCCTCATGGCGGACCAATACCTACTAAAGGATTAATGCTGGCAAATAAAATGAACATTACAGGACCCTACAAAGGGAACAATGATGCTAATAAAGGGAACTACATGTCCCATCATGCTACTTTAAAGTAATGCACTTTGCCGAACAAACGAATTTGCATGAAAAAATGGAATGAAATAAAAGAGAGCACTTCCTGTAAAGTATCATGAAGCACGCCTGTGAAGAAGATGCCGTCCTGCATCGAAACCGGTTGGCGAAAGGAAGCAATTTTGGAATGCCATGAAGAGCTGTTAAAAGAAGCCAGATGGCGGGCTTCGAGCCGAGTGACCTCCCAAGCTTAGGGCGATTGTGTAATAAAATTAATCGCGGCGGCCCCCGTCGTAGGGGAGGAGCACCACCTCTTTTGAAAAACAGAGGGGCTGTGGTGAGGAACCTTCCTTGCTGTGAAGCGCAGGAGCCCAAAACGTAAGAAGCTCCTCATGGCGGACCAATACCTACTAAAGGATTAATGCTGGCAAATAAAATGAACATTACAGGACCCTACAAAGGGAACAATGATGCTAATAAAGGGAACTACATGTCCCATCATGCTACTTTAAAGTAATGCACTTTGCCGAACAAACGAATTTGCATGAAAAAATGGAATGAAATAAAAGAGAGCACTTCCTGTAAAGTATCATGAAGCACGCCTGTGAAGAAGATGCCGTCCTGCATCGAAACCGGTTGGCGAAAGGAAGCAATTTTGGAATGCCATGAAGAGCTGTTAAAAGAAGCCAGATGGCGGGCTTCGAGCCGAGTGACCTCCCAAGCTTAGGGCGATTGTGTAATAAAATTAATCGCGGCGGCCCCCGTCGTAGGGGAGGAGCACCACCTCTTTGAAAAACAGAGGGGCTGTGGTGAGGAACCTTCCTTGCTGTGAAGCGCAGGAGCCCAAAACGTAAGAAGCTCCTCATGGCGGACCAATACCTACTAAAGGATTAATGCTGGCAAATAAAATGAACATTACAGGACCCTACAAAGGGAACAATGATGCTAATAAAGGGAACTACATGTCCCATCATGCTACTTTAAAGTAATGCACTTTGCCGAACAAACGAATTTGCATGAAAAAATGGAATGAAATAAAAGAGAGCACTTCCTGTAAAGTATCATGAAGCACGCCTGTGAAGAAGATGCCGTCCTGCATCGAAACCGGTTGGCGAAAGGAAGCAATTTTGGAATGCCATGAAGAGCTGTTAAAAGAAGCCAGATGGCGGGCTTCGAGCCGAGTGACCTCCCAAGCTTAGGGCGATTGTGTAATAAAATTAATCGCGGCGGCCCCCGTCGTAGGGGAGGAGCACCACCTCTTTTGAAAAACAGAGGGGCTGTGGTGAGGAACCTTCCTTGCTGTGAAGCGCAGGAGCCCAAAACGTAAGAAGCTCCTCATGGCGGACCAATACCTACTAAAGGATTAATGCTGGCAAATAAAATGAACATTACAGGACCCTACAAAGGGAACAATGATGCTAATAAAGGGAACTACATGTCCCATCATGCTACTTTAAAGTAATGCACTTTGCCGAACAAACGAATTTGCATGAAAAAATGGAATGAAATAAAAGAGAGCACTTCCTGTAAAGTATCATGAAGCACGCCTGTGAAGAAGATGCCGTCCTGCATCGAAACCGGTTGGCGAAAGGAAGCAATTTTGGAATGCCATGAAGAGCTGTTAAAAGAAGCCAGATGGCGGGCTTCGAGCCGAGTGACCTCCCAAGCTTAGGGCGATTGTGTAATAAAATTAATCGCGGCGGCCCCCGTCGTAGGGGAGGAGCACCACCTCTTTGAAAAACAGAGGGGCTGTGGTGAGGAACCTTCCTTGCTGTGAAGCGCAGGAGCCCAAAACGTAAGAAGCTCCTCATGGCGGACCAATACCTACTAAAGGATTAATGCTGGCAAATAAAATGAACATTACAGGACCCTACAAAGGGAACAATGATGCTAATAAAGGGAACTACATGTCCCATCATGCTACTTTAAAGTAATGCACTTTGCCGAACAAACGAATTTGCATGAAAAAATGGAATGAAATAAAAGAGAGCACTTCCTGTAAAGTATC
Organism: Calotriton arnoldi; assembly: GCA_963921515.1. NCBI lineage: Eukaryota > Metazoa > Chordata > Amphibia > Caudata > Salamandridae > Calotriton > Calotriton arnoldi. The sequence continues at coordinate 2,608,812 of CAWUFW010001242.1, forward strand.
ATGAAGCACGCCTGTGAAGAAGATGCCGTCCTGCATCGAAACCGGTTGGCGAAAGGAAGCAATTTTGGAATGCCATGAAGAGCTGTTAAAAGAAGCCAGATGGCGGGCTTCGAGCCGAGTGACCTCCCAAGCTTAGGGGCGATTGTGTAATAAAATTAATCGCGGCGGCCCCCGTCGTAGGGGAGGAGCACCACCTCTTTGAAAAACAGAGGGGCTGTGGTGAGGAACCTTCCTTGCTGTGAAGCGCAGGAGCCCAAAACGTAAGAAGCTCCTCATGGCGGACCAATACCTACTAAAGGATTAATGCTGGCAAATAAAATGAACATTACAGGACCCTACAAAGGGAACAATGATGCTAATAAAGGGAACTACATGTCCCATCATGCTACTTTAAAGTAATGCACTTTGCCAAACAAACGAATTTGCATGAAAAAATGGAATGAAATAAAAGAGAGCACTTCCTGTAAAGTATCATGAAGCACGCCTGTGAAGAAGATGCCGTCCTGCATCGAAACCGGTTGGCGAAAGGAAGCAATTTTGGAATGCCATGAAGAGCTGTTAAAAGAAGCCAGATGGCGGGCTTCGAGCCGAGTGACCTCCCAAGCTTAGGGCGATTGTGTAATAAAATTAATCGCGGCGGCCCCCGTCGTAGGGGAGGAGCACCACCTCTTTTGAAAAACAGAGGGGCTGTGGTGAGGAACCTTCCTTGCTGTGAAGCGCAGGAGCCCAAAACGTAAGAAGCTCCTCATGGCGGACCAATACCTACTAAAGGATTAATGCTGGCAAATAAAATGAACATTACAGGACCCTACAAAGGGAACAATGATGCTAATAAAGGGAACTACATGTCCCATCATGCTACTTTAAAGTAATGCACTTTGCCGAACAAACGAATTTGCATGAAAAAATGGAATGAAATAAAAGAGAGCACTTCCTGTAAAGTATCATGAAGCACGCCTGTGAAGAAGATGCCGTCCTGCATCGAAACCGGTTGGCGAAAGGAAGCAATTTTGGAATGCCATGAAGAGCTGTTAAAAGAAGCCAGATGGCGGGCTTCGAGCCGAGTGACCTCCCAAGCTTAGGGCGATTGTGTAATAAAATTAATCGCGGCGGCCCCCGTCGTAGGGGAGGAGCACCACCTCTTTTGAAAAACAGAGGGGCTGTGGTGAGGAACCTTCCTTGCTGTGAAGCGCAGGAGCCCAAAACGTAAGAAGCTCCTCATGGCGGACCAATACCTACTAAAGGATTAATGCTGGCAAATAAAATGAACATTACAGGACCCTACAAAGGGAACAATGATGCTAATAAAGGGAACTACATGTCCCATCATGCTACTTTAAAGTAATGCACTTTGCCGAACAAACGAATTTGCATGAAAAAATGGAATGAAATAAAAGAGAGCACTTCCTGTAAAGTATCATGAAGCACGCCTGTGAAGAAGATGCCGTCCTGCATCGAAACCGGTTGGCGAAAGGAAGCAATTTTGGAATGCCATGAAGAGCTGTTAAAAGAAGCCAGATGGCGGGCTTCGAGCCGAGTGACCTCCCAAGCTTAGGGCGATTGTGTAATAAAATTAATCGCGGCGGCCCCGTCGTAGGGGAGGAGCACCACCTCTTTTGAAAAACAGAGGGGCTGTGGTGAGGAACCTTCCTTGCTGTGAAGCGCAGGAGCCCAAAACGTAAGAAGCTCCTCATGGCGGACCAATACCTACTAAAGGATTAATGCTGGCAAATAAAATGAACATTACAGGACCCTACAAAGGGAACAATGATGCTAATAAAGGGAACTACATGTCCCATCATGCTACTTTAAAGTAATGCACTTTGCCGAACAAACGAATTTGCATGAAAAAATGGAATGAAATAAAAGAGAGCACTTCCTGTAAAGTATCATGAAGCACGCCTGTGAAGAAGATGCCGTCCTGCATCGAAACCGGTTGGCGAAAGGAAGCAATTTTGGAATGCCATGAAGAGCTGTTAAAAGAAGCCAGATGGCGGGCTTCGAGCCGAGTGACCTCCCAAGCTTAGGGCGATTGTGTAATAAAATTAATCGCGGCGGCCCCGTCGTAGGGGAGGAGCACCACCTCTTTTGAAAAACAGAGGGGCTGTGGTGAGGAACCTTCCTTGCTGTGAAGCGCAGGAGCCCAAAACGTAAGAAGCTCCTCATGGCGGACCAATACCTACTAAAGGATTAATGCTGGCAAATAAAATGAACATTACAGGACCCTACAAAGGGAACAATGATGCTAATAAAGGGAACTACATGTCCCATCATGCTACTTTAAAGTAATGCACTTTGCCGAACAAACGAATTTGCATGAAAAAATGGAATGAAATAAAAGAGAGCACTTCCTGTAAAGTATCATGAAGCACGCCTGTGAAGAAGATGCCGTCCTGCATCGAAACCGGTTGGCGAAAGGAAGCAATTTTGGAATGCCATGAAGAGCTGTTAAAAGAAGCCAGATGGCGGGCTTCGAGCCGAGTGACCTCCCAAGCTTAGGGCGATTGTGTAATAAAATTAATCGCGGCGGCCCCCGTCGTAGGGGAGGAGCACCACCTCTTTTGAAAAACAGAGGGGCTGTGGTGAGGAACCTTCCTTGCTGTGAAGCGCAGGAGCCCAAAACGTAAGAAGCTCCTCATGGCGGACCAATACCTACTAAAGGATTAATGCTGGCAAATAAAATGAACATTACAGGACCCTACAAAGGGAACAATGATGCTAATAAAGGGAACTACATGTCCCATCATGCTACTTTAAAGTAATGCACTTTGCCGAACAAACGAATTTGCATGAAAAAATGGAATGAAATAAAAGAGAGCACTTCCTGTAAAGTATCATGAAGCACGCCTGTGAAGAAGATGCCGTCCTGCATCGAAACCGGTTGGCGAAAGGAAGCAATTTTGGAATGCCATGAAGAGCTGTTAAAAGAAGCCAGATGGCGGGCTTCGAGCCGAGTGACCTCCCAAGCTTAGGGCGATTGTGTAATAAAATTAATCGCGGCGGCCCCCGTCGTAGGGGAGGAGCACCACCTCTTTTGAAAAACAGAGGGGCTGTGGTGAGGAACCTTCCTTGCTGTGAAGCGCAGGAGCCCAAAACGTAAGAAGCTCCTCATGGCGGACCAATACCTACTAAAGGATTAATGCTGGCAAATAAAATGAACATTACAGGACCCTACAAAGGGAACAATGATGCTAATAAAGGGAACTACATGTCCCATCATGCTACTTTAAAGTAATGCACTTTGCCGAACAAACGAATTTGCATGAAAAAATGGAATGAAATAAAAGAGAGCACTTCCTGTAAAGTATCATGAAGCACGCCTGTGAAGAAGATGCCGTCCTGCATCGAAACCGGTTGGCGAAAGGAAGCAATTTTGGAATGCCATGAAGAGCTGTTAAAAGAAGCCAGATGGCGGGCTTCGAGCCGAGTGACCTCCCAAGCTTAGGGCGATTGTGTAATAAAATTAATCGCGGCGGCCCCCGTCGTAGGGGAGGAGCACCACCTCTTTTGAAAAACAGAGGGGCTGTGGTGAGGAACCTTCCTTGCTGTGAAGCGCAGGAGCCCAAAACGTAAGAAGCTCCTCATGGCGGACCAATACCTACTAAAGGATTAATGCTGGCAAATAAAATGAACATTACAGGACCCTACAAAGGGAACAATGATGCTAATAAAGGGAACTACATGTCCCATCATGCTACTTTAAAGTAATGCACTTTGCCGAACAAACGAATTTGCATGAAAAAATGGAATGAAATAAAAGAGAGCACTTCCTGTAAAGTATCATGAAGCACGCCTGTGAAGAAGATGCCGTCCTGCATCGAAACCGGTTGGCGAAAGGAAGCAATTTTGGAATGCCATGAAGAGCTGTTAAAAGAAGCCAGATGGCGGGCTTCGAGCCGAGTGACCTCCCAAGCTTAGGGCGATTGTGTAATAAAATTAATCGCGGCGGCCCCCGTCGTAGGGGAGGAGCACCACCTCTTTTGAAAAACAGAGGGGCTGTGGTGAGGAACCTTCCTTGCTGTGAAGCGCAGGAGCCCAAAACGTAAGAAGCTCCTCATGGCGGACCAATACCTACTAAAGGATTAATGCTGGCAAATAAAATGAACATTACAGGACCCTACAAAGGGAACAATGATGCTAATAAAGGGAACTACATGTCCCATCATGCTACTTTAAAGTAATGCACTTTGCCGAACAAACGAATTTGCATGAAAAAATGGAATGAAATAAAAGAGAGCACTTCCTGTAAAGTATCATGAAGCACGCCTGTGAAGAAGATGCCGTCCTGCATCGAAACCGGTTGGCGAAAGGAAGCAATTTTGGAATGCCATGAAGAGCTGTTAAAAGAAGCCAGATGGCGGGCTTCGAGCCGAGTGACCTCCCAAGCTTAGGGCGATTGTGTAATAAAATTAATCGCGGCGGCCCCCGTCGTAGGGGAGGAGCACCACCTCTTTTGAAAAACAGAGGGGCTGTGGTGAGGAACCTTCCTTGCTGTGAAGCGCAGGAGCCCAAAACGTAAGAAGCTCCTCATGGCGGACCAATACCTACTAAAGGATTAATGCTGGCAAATAAAATGAACATTACAGGACCCTACAAAGGGAACAATGATGCTAATAAAGGGAACTACATGTCCCATCATGCTACTTTAAAGTAATGCACTTTGCCGAACAAACGAATTTGCATGAAAAAATGGAATGAAATAAAAGAGAGCACTTCCTGTAAAGTATCATGAAGCACGCCTGTGAAGAAGATGCCGTCCTGCATCGAAACCGGTTGGCGAAAGGAAGCAATTTTGGAATGCCATGAAGAGCTGTTAAAAGAAGCCAGATGGCGGGCTTCGAGCCGAGTGACCTCCCAAGCTTAGGGCGATTGTGTAATAAAAATATATATATATATATATATATATATATATATATAAAATGATATTTTGTACAACTATATTCATGACATCGATAGTTTTTTGTTGATATTTTTGTACTTACCATTATAAATATAGGATGTCAATATTTTTGACATTGATATTTATAACTCGACATTGTGGTATGGGGATATTTTAGTTGTCAATATTCTGTCAGTGAATCCCACATACATATCTGGGCCTTCCTGAAGAAAAAACATTTAAAGATGTGTGTGAAAGCCACACAGCTACAAGATCATTAGTCTTACGGGTGGGTAGGTCTACCAACTTCAGTCTCCAGGTGACTGAGGAGATCTTCCTCCCGGCCGACAACATTGGCCCATCGGTGCTTCAGTTGGTGGATGTTCCGCTGGACATTGCAGATCCGACTCATTTGGAAGCCCATCTTCTCTCAACACTCCCGCCTCTCACGTTTGGGCAGCCTGGGCTCACCCTACCTTTGCTGCTGATCATGTTTGGTAGGTATCGCACCAACAGCCACAGAAGGCCAGCAAACATGTTATCAGACAGATTCTTGGATCTGGCCCTGCCTGACATCTCCCTATACACACTAGCCACCCTAAACTCAAAAACATCAAAAACTATCTTTTCTCCCAACCCCTAAAATTACTAACCCCAAAATGGACAAACACCCGACAGTACAGTGAGTGGACAAATCTTTACAAAATACAATTCCAAAACACAAATGACAGTTTACTCACACAACAGGGATTGCAGAGACACCAACAAGACCAAATAACACACCAAATCGCAAAAGCTCAAACCAAATACCTCCAACAGCCAGTGCAGACAAAAAGACTGTAAGTGAAAGGAACTTCACACTTCCTCATTTGCAGCATGGCTGAGTCATTGCATCATTTTCTGGTTGGATGTGTCACGTTTCCTACTAAATCATCACGTATCCTACTAGATTCATCACATTTCCTATTAAAACGCTACATTTTCTACTAAAGTGTCAACTTTCCTACTAAAGTGTCACGTTCCTACTAAAGCATCACCTTTACTACTAAAGCATCTCGTTCCCTAGAGTGCCATGTTACCTACTAATGCAAAAAAACTACGTTCACAAGGAACTCAATTATCAAAAGAATCTACTATATGCAAGCTCAAGTTTACTTGCTCAGAATTAATCTTCAACCAACATTTTCAATTATGACCTTTCTACTAGGGTTATAATAAAGACACCTAGGAATATCTGTACACACACTTTGAGTGGATACTAAAATAGCTAAAACAGCCCAACACAACCATTTACACTTACTTCAGCCGAAGTAAGTAGAATTTTATTATACAACCACAATTTAATCATATATATATATACATTAGTGACACTTTATAAGTGAAAAGTGAACCCCAGTGAAGTGACCATAACCTATCTTGGTGAAAACTAAGTGAAAATATGTGATAGAACAAGGAAAATTGGTTATATGTAAATATCCAAAGAGGCGAGCTGTATACAATGAAACAATGTTTTATTCAGGCTCTTTCCTTTGTCAATGTCGACAGGCGTTTCAACCTTCTCTAGATACGGGGTCTCATCAGGACAGCATTTCTGGGGACTAATGTAGGAAAATAAGATTAGGATAGGGGAATATAAAGTGGTGATGCATTAAGACTTAATCTAAAAGGTGTGTTGAGGCTTACCAATACAGCACATGACATCTGTATCGTAGTTTGAATAAAAATGGAAGAAGAATTCCGGATCAGCAAGTCTGTATGACCTGTAACCAATGAATGATTCGGCTGATTAAAAACACTCTAAGTAGCGTGGTGCACCATAGTGAATTTAAAGGTGAACTCACTGTTGATCAGTTCTCTTTAGGATTAACAATCTGTTCGCATGTAGGGACAATTTCCAGGCTTACCGATGAAAGCCTTTTAATACTTCCGTAACGAACTGAAAGAAAAAGTAATTTAAACCAAACAAAACCGCACGGTGCTCTACGCATCCAATGCCTATTTGAATAATCAAGGTACTGCACGCGGCCCGCCCGTGTGATACCGGAGCTTTGCAGGTACTTACTGAATCATCACGTATTCCGGTCTCTCAATGGAGAAATGGATAATCGTGAGCAACGCGGACCTGCAAGTATTTTTAACGGAAGTCAATACCCGGAAATGGTCACCTTGGAGTGTACGATAATTGGTTAGTGGTACATGTGGCTGTGGCGGCCATCTTGAAATGATTTGGGTGTATAATAGCCCTATTACTTATACTAAAAAGGAATCAAAAAATGAATTTACAAAGGGACTCCATTATACACTAGTGCAAATATTAATAGACTGTTCTCATAATCACGTATAATCGCACAAGCTGATCGATGCCATAGTGTATACATGATTCGAATTATTACCATAATAGCTACGGCGGCCATGTTGTGATGGTGTAATCAATACTCATGTATTGTACATAATGAAACATATATGCATAACTAGAATTGAGCATTAGAGGTATGGTGCCTGAATATATAGTTACATATGTATATGCAAAGTTCTCTGAATCTCATTCTACACAGTAAATTAAGGCCGCATAATACATACCATTGGTAACCGTAATAGCAGTACCACACAACACCATGGCAACCATTAGAATATGATACATCTGAGTACATGATACAAGTGAACTCAGCAGAATATAACTTATATTCATTAAATATTTCAACTATACACAGTAATCAGATGCCCTAGTATATATGATGCAAATATCTACATATGGCTACTACGGTCCTTTTGCATGTCCAAAGGATAAATTAAACAGTTATTTAATAAACATCATAAATCTAAATAGCAGAATAGTACATATCAGTAAATACTTCATACTACATTTTTATTAAAAACATTATTGAACCGGTAGCATTATTAAGTGTCCTAAGTGCTAATTTGTGCACTTTGCATCTAAAATAATTTTAGTGTTTGTATATATACTGTGCATGTACGATATTCATGTACAATGTAGGCAGGGCCCTGCCCAAACTAGAGAAGTAGAAATCAGCTTCTATGCTGTTAGTTATTAATGCAAGCTGATAAATCTACGCCATTCCTCAAGACTGTTCAGTCCGTTCTGGATAGATTGACATCTATCGATCCATTTACATTCTAACGATTGTAAAATGAGTGAAATATCACCACCTCTAGGTGGTATCTTTGCTTTCTCTATCACCTGCCATTTCAAATCATTTGCTGAGTGTAATTTCTCTTTATAGTGTTCCACAAGGGAGCATTTTCAACTTAGCAGCGAATTCTACTGCGGTGTTGACAAATGCGTGTTTTCACGGGTTGACTAGTCTGGCCAATATATATCATATCACAAGGGCACCAAATACAATAGATCACATTGGACGTGGAACAATTGGTCAAATCTCTAAGAGTCACTCTTATGTTACTATGTGAAAAATACTTGCTTTCCAGCGTAAACCCACAGGCAATACAATTCCCACATTTATAGTGTCCTGTCAATGGGGGAAGAGACCAGAGATCATGTATAGTGTTTTTAGCTTTGATAATGCTAGTGTCTGAGTGTACAAGGTGTTCTTTAATATTCTTGCCCTTTTAAACGAAAACATGGGTAAGTCTTGACAAGATTTAAGGGTATTCAAAGTGGGCCAATGTCTTTTAATGGTTTTTTGTATCTGCGTACTAAGTGGGCAGAAAGTGGTCACGCACACACTCTGTTTAGTATGGTTTTTGATAGTCTTTGCAAGTAATGCCTCACGGGAGCTAAACCATGCCCTTTTCATAGATGTCTTAATTAATCTTTTTGGATATCCTCTTTCTCGCAGTCGTGTACTCAGTATATTGGCTTCTCTAAAGAAGTCTTCTTTCTCTGTACAATTGCGCCGCAGCCTTAAAAATTGGCCATATGGTAAACCATCTTTCAGTGCTCTAGGGTGAAAACTCTGGTATTGTAATAGTGTGTTCCTGTCTGTTGGTTTACGATACAACGTAACATTCAACTGATTGTCACGGCATCTGATCTTGAGGTCTAGAAATGGAACCATCTCTTTATCTTTGCTGTATGTAAACGTCAGTGCTGTCTGACATTCATGCAAATATGTAATGAACATTTCCAACTTTTCTTCCGTGTCAGTCCATATGAAGAAAATGTTGTCAATGTAACGCTTCCAGCACCTCACGCTACTAATGAAAGGGTTAGACCTATTATTGACGAATTTCTCTTCAAGATCTCCTACATAGAGATTGGCCAAATTTGGAGCAAAAATCGCTCCCATTGAAGTCCCCGAACATTGCTGGAAGTATTCGTTATTGAATCTGAAATAATTCTTTGTGAGCGCTATTTCTAGCAGGTCCTAGGACATTACATTGACAGTTTTATTAAAGAGTATGTTCCTGTTTTACCTACATACGTCAGAGACAGCACATACATGATAAATCTGGTAGAAGGTATGGAGTATAATCCCATGCAAGAGATATTGGTCACTATGGATATTGATTCGTTATATACGAACATTCCACAGATGGACAGTATTAATGTCATCAAAACTATTCTGGATTCCCGGCCAGCTCCCTTTAAAGTTCCTACAGAATTTATTACAGACCTGCTAGAAATAGCGCTCACAAAGAATTATTTCAGATTCAATAACGAATACTTCCAGCAATGTTCGGGGACTTCAATGGGAGCGATTTTTGCTCCAAATTTGGCCAATCTCTATGTAGGAGATCTTGAAGAGAAATTCGTCAATAATAGGTCTAACCCTTTCATTAGTAGCGTGAGGTGCTGGAAGCGTTACATTGACGACATTTTCTTCATATGGACTGACACGGAAGAAAAGTTGGAAATGTTCATTACATATTTGCATGAATGTCAGACAGCACTGACGTTTACATACAGCAAAGATAAAGAGATGGTTCCATTTCTAGACCTCAAGATCAGATGCCGTGACAATCAGTTGAATGTTACGCTGTATCGTAAACCAACAGACAGGAACACACTATTACAATACCAGAGTTTTCACCCTAGAGCACTGAAAGATGGTTTACCATATGGCCAATTTTTAAGGCTGCGGCGCAATTGTACAGAGAAAGAAGACTTCTTTAGAGAAGCCAATATACTGAGTACACGACTGCAGAAAGAGGATATCCAAAAAGATTAATTAAGACATCTATGAAAAGGGCATGGTTTAGCTCCCGTGAGGCATTACTTGCAAAGACTATCAAAACCATACTAAACAGAGTGTGTGCGTGACCACTTTTTGCCCACTTAGTACGCAGATACAAAAACCATTAAAAGACATTGGCCCACTTTGAATACCCTTAAATCTTGTCAAGACTTACCCATGTTTTCGTTTAAAAAGGGCAAGAATATTAAAGAACACCTTGTACACTCAGACACTAGCATTATCAAAGCTAAAAACACTATACATGATCTCTGGTCTCTTCCCCCATTGACAGGACACTATAAATGTGGGAATTGTATTGCCTGTGGGTTTACGCTGGAAAGCAAGTATTTTTCACATAGTAACATAAGAGTGACTCTTAGAGATTTGACCAATTGTTCCACGTCCAATGTGATCTATTGTATTTGGTGCCCTTGTGATATGATATATATTGGCCAGACTAGTCAACCCGTGAAAACACGCATTTGTCAACACCGCAGTAGAATTCGCTGCCAAGTTGAAAATGCTCCCCTTGTGGAACACTATAAAGAGAAATTACACTCAGCAAATGATTTGAAATGGCAGGTGATAGAGAAAGCAAAGATACCACCTAGAGGTGGTGATATTTCACTCATTTTACAATCGTTAGAATGTAAATGGATCGATAGATGTCAATCTATCCAGAACGGACTGAACAGTCTTGAGGAATGGCGTAGATTTATCAGCTTGCATTAATAACTAACAGCATAGAAGCTGATTTCTACTTCTCTAGTTTGGGCAGGGCCCTGCCTACATTGTACATGAATATCGTACATGCACAGTATATATACAAACACTAAAATTATTTTAGATGCAAAGTGCACAAATTAGCACTTAGGACACTTAATAATGCTACCGGTTCAATAATGTTTTTAATAAAAATGTAGTATGAAGTATTTACTGATATGTACTATTCTGCTATTTAGATTTATGATGTTTATTAAATAACTGTTTAATTTATCCTTTGGACATGCAAAAGGACCGTAGTAGCCATATGTAGATATTTGCATCATATATACTAGGGCATCTGATTACTGTGTATAGTTGAAATATTTAATGAATATAAGTTATATTCTGCTGAGTTCACTTGTATCATGTACTCAGATGTATCATATTCTAATGGTTGCCATGGTGTTGTGTGGTACTGCTATTACGGTTACCAATGGTATGTATTATGCGGCCTTAATTTACTGTGTAGAATGAGATTCAGAGAACTTTGCATATACATATGTAACTATATATTCAGGCACCATACCTCTAATGCTCAATTCTAGTTATGCATATATGTTTCATTATGTACAATACATGAGTATTGATTACACCATCACAACATGGCCGCCGTAGCTATTATGGTAATAATTCGAATCATGTATACACTATGGCATCGATCAGCTTGTGCGATTATACGTGATTATGAGGACAGTCTATTAATATTCGCACTAGTGTATAATGGAGTCCCTTTGTAAATTCATTTTTGATTCCTGTTTAGTATAAGTAATAGGGCTATTATACACCCAAATCATTTCAAGATGGCCGCTACAGCCACAAGTACCACTAACCAATTATCGTACACTCCAAGGTGACCATTTCCGGGTATTGACTTCCGTTAAAAATACTTGCAGGTCCGCGTTGCTCACGATTATCCATTTCTCCATTGAGAGACCGGAATACGTGATGATTCAGTAAGTACCTGCAAAGCTCCCGGTATCACACGGGCGGGCCGCGTGCAGTACGTTGATTATTTAAATAGGCATTGGATGCGTAGAGCACCGTGCGGTTTCGTTTGGTTTAAATTACTTTTTTCTTTCAGTTCGTTACGGAAGTATTAAAAGGCTTTCATCGGTAAGCCTGGAAATTGTCCCTACATGCGAACAGATTGTTAATCCTAAAGAGAACTGATCAACAGTGAGTTCACCTTTTAAATTCACTATGGTGCACCACGCTACTTAGAGTGTTTTTAATCAGCCGAATCATTCATTGGTTACAGGTCATACAGACTTGCTGATCCGGAATTCTTCTTCCATTTTTATTCAAACTACGATACAGATGTCATGTGCTGTATTGGTAAGCCTCAACACACCTTTTAGATTAAGTCTTAATGCATCACCACTTTATATTCCCCTATCCTAAACTTATTTTCCTACATTAGTCCCCAGAAATGCTGTCCTGATGAGACCCCGTATCTAGAGAGGGTTGAAACGCCGTCGACATTGACAAAGGAAAGAGCCTGAATAAAACATTGTTTCATTGTATACAGCTCGCCCTTTGGATATTTACCAATAACCAATTTTCCTTGTTCTATCACATATTTTCACTTAGTTTTCACCAAGATAGGTTATGGTCACTTCACTGGGGTTCACTTTTCACTTATAAAGTGTCACTAATGTATATATATATATGATTAAATTGTGGTTGTATAATAAAATTCTACTTACTTCGGCTGAAGTAAGTGTAAATGGTTGTGTTGGGCTGTTTTAGCTTTTTTAGTATCCACTCAAAGTGTGTGTACAGATATTCCTAGGTGTCTTTATTATAACCCTAGTAGAAAGGTCATAATTGAAAATGTTGGTTGAAGATTAATTCTGAGCAAGTAAACTTGAGCTTGCATATAGTAGATTCTTTTGATAATTGAGTTCCTTGTGAACGTTGTTTTTTTGCATAAGTGCATACCCAGTTCACAAGGACGTATGGGTCGCTCTTGTTTCTTTGAAATATGTTACCTACTAAAGCATCACATTCCCTACTAAAGTCTTACCTTTACTTCTAAAGCATCTTGTTTCTTAAAGCGTAACCTTTTCTACTAAAGCGTCACGTTTCCTACTAAAGTGTCACCTTTACTACTAAAGTGTCTCGTTTCCTAAAGCATCATGGGGCATATTATCAAGAACGGCGTTAAAAATTATCGCCGGTTTAGCGGCAGAAAACTGCCGCTAAAGCGGCGATAATGGGCTTGATAATATGCCCTTGAGAATTCCAATAGAAGTCCATGTTCTGGTGTGAACATGGGCTTCTATTGGAATTCTCCAGGGCATATTATCAAGCCCATTATCGCCGCTTTAGCGGCAGTTTTCTGCCGCTAAACCGGCGATAATTTTAACGCCGTTCTTGATAATATGCCCCCCTGTTTCCTAATAAAGTGTCAAGTTTCCTATTAAAGGTTCTTGTTTCCTAAAGCATCACCTTTCCTACTAAAGCGTCACCTTTACTACTAAAGTGTCTCGTTTCCTAAAACTACAGCACCACCTTTCCTACTAAAGCATCACCTTTCCTACTAAAGCGTTGTCAGAAAAAAGGGCAATGTGTTTGTTTTCATTGGCACAACTAGCCCTTTATGTGTGTTACAGTGTATTGATTGTTGCAATGCAGGGAAACTCTACCAGGGATCACTTTTATTGCTCACAATAACTAGGCTGACATGCTTGTAGACTTGGGATATGTCACATGTGTATGCCAACAGTGCGCATATGTGTGAGTGCGTGTTGATGGTGCGAACACTAGGACAGGCAAGATATTGCTGTAAATTCCACAGATAAATTGTCAAATGTGCAGAGGGTGAGGTGCAAATTCGCGGATGTGAAGAATACAATTCGCAAGCTGGAACTTAAGAATAGCGTGTTGTATCGGTCTTGCCTGAAAATTGGGGTTGACGGAAAGTCTAAGATCTTTGCCACACCAGCTGAAGCTGTAGATTTCTGCAAGCGGTGCTGCAGAGCAGGGAGTACATCCCAACGTCCCACCTCTGATAGCTCCCCACCAGCCATCCCCCCAGATGATGCATAGCTACAAACTAAATGAATATGGACTGCTCAATAGGGCTCTGCCTCCTTGTTCTTTTTAATATAAGTATGCTGATGTGCACTGTCAAATGCACTATGACCCAATGACCATTTACAAAGGCAACTTGTTGTTACGCTTCAGAAACCTGTCCAATGGTATATGCCTACACAACTTTCCAAATGGGAGCTGCCTGCCGGGGTGTTGTCACCTCTCACCTGTACACTGTAATTACGAAAGCTGGATGAACTGGTGTGCATGACAAGGAACATATGAGGCCATAAGAACTCCTGCAAGGACAAACCACTGCTATTCTACCTAGGGTGCCATGGGGTCAAGGTGGCGTTTTCTTCAAAGGACCCATCTTTTACCTCATGACACTTGCCCCTTTGTTTCGACCTGGGCGTACCACCGATACTTCTCTTATTATAACTCCTACTTGCACAGTGTGCACATTGATTCATAAAAGTGTCCCAGTTTTACATAAGGCTAGCTTCATTGATGAAGCCGGGAGATATTTAATACTGTCTTGTGTTCTAGCTGACAGGTGCGCCCTGTTGATCAATATATATGCCCCCAGTGTCGATTCTCCTGACTTTTACCACAAGGTCTCTGCACTGATGAACCAGGAGGAGGCAGATCTGTTACTCTGGGGAGGTGACCTGAATATGGTGCTAATCCCCTCAGTGGACACAACGGGATCCATTTTAGGTAGCAAACTACGTGCACTTTTTCACTATATAATTGATACATTCAAGCTCTGCAATGCATGCCGGCTGAGTGACACAACGCCTGCTGCCTCCACCATTTATTCTGCCCCACATGCCATTTAGGCCCAGATTGGTTATTGGTTCCTCTCCACTAGCACCGCTCTTTGGGTATCAGATATGACACACCTGCCCTGCAGTCTGTCAAACCATGACCCAGTAAGGCTGGTGCCGTGGCTGCCCCCTAGGCACGGCATGGCCCAGCAGTGGTGCTTCTGCTGCAACGTTTTATATGACTAGGTATTTAGGATGGAGCTGTTTGACTCCATTGTGCAATACTTCCCCATTAATTCTGGATCTACCCAACCCACTCAATGGGAGTCCTTTAAGGCTTACATCAGGGGGGTTAGTATTGCCAAACACGTGGGCGTCTTGCATGATATTCGCACCCGTCTTGGCCGACTCGAGGCTGAGCTCTTCTGCATTGATAAAGTGGACGTGATGATGGGCTATGGGAGTCTGATGCACCGCCTCTCGGTCCTGATGGATGAGTTCAGTGAGTTAGTGGTCAGGAAGGTGGCATACCTGGGAAAATATGCACAGGCACGGCGATATGGGAGGGGGAGTGACCCGGTCACACTCTGGCCCACTTATTATTCCCAAATATACAGTGTGGGTATATCACAGAGCTCCTGGACCCAGGGAGAAACCGATGGTAGACAGCAAAAGTATCCTGCAGAAACGGGTGCGCTACTATGAGCAACTATACACCGTTTGGATGACTGATAGCACTGCCAAGATAGCTGAGTATCTTACCGAGGTTGTCATGGCGTGGCTGACTGATGGTCAGTAGCAGTTCCTCAGTGAGCCTATCTCCTGTGATAAAATTGTTCAGGCTATAGACGCCCTAGATGGTCCAAGGCCCTTAGACTCGACAGCCTCATGGGCAAGTTTTATAAGGCACATGAGCATCTGCTTGCCCACACCTCTTAAATGTGTATGCCGTTGGCCTTGGAGTTTGGATCCCTCCCTCCTGCGCTCCGAGAGGCTATAATCACTTTGCTCTTGAAAACACAATAAGGTGCCCAACCTGAGCACATCTTACCAGCCCTTATCCTTTCTTAATCATGATAACAAAATCTTAGCCAAGGTCATCACTACCCATCTTGGTCTGCTGATGAAGCAAATAATATAGCCAATGGAAACTGCTTTTGTCCCACACAGGTCTACTGCTGTCAACTTACACACCATTTTCGCAGTACTGAACCAGATCTCCCCTGATGTACTGACGGTGGTGGCCCTTCTGGATGCCGAGAAGGCATTTGATTTGTTAGAATGGCCTTTCTTGAGAGCCACACTGGACAAGTTGGGGCTTCCCAGGAGACACATCGACCTTATAAGGCTGTCATATTAATTTCCGGTGGCCCGTTTGAGGTTCAATGGTACCCTTACCGATCCATTTCCGGTGACTAGGGGGACTCACCAGGGGTGCCCCCTCTCACCATTCCTCTTTATCATAGCTATGGACCCCCTGATTCGGCAACTGCAGGAAGGGCACCTGTATCACAGCCTACGGTTTGGACCTAGTCCATTGGTACTATCCATGTACACAGATGATATCCTACTTTTTGTTAGGCATCCTGTCGAAAATCTACCCCCCAAAATGTGAAATTATTCGCTTCGGTGGACTTTCTGGCCTCTCCATCAATTGGGCCAAATCTGAGCTCTTCTCCCTTACTGTCACTACAGTGAGGTGTTCATTGGAATATCCAGTGACCTGGTGCAATGAGACCACTAAATGCCTGGGTATCATCCTCAATAGGCAGAAGGAGATTGTGGTACACTTGAATTGTGGCTTAGATGTTGAGAGGCTAACCATGCAAATCGAACGCTGGATTAAACTGTCCCTTTCCATGGCGGAAAGAATCGCCATTATTAAGATGATGGTGCTCTCCCACTTTTCATATCTGTTTGCAAACATCCCTATACGTCTGACGAATGGATTCTTCGCTACTATAAAGGGCCTCCTGACACTGCTTATCTGGACGGTCCACCGGCTCAGGATTAAAAGGGACACATTAATGCTTCCTTATGAAAGTGGGGGGCTTGTAGTACAAGATTTACAGCTATATTTACTTGTGGCCCAGTGCCAATTTCCATATCACTGGCACCATCCTGAATCATGTCTACCCTATGAGAGACCAGAAAAGGACCAGGCCTGAGATTCCCCACTTTCAGCTATTCTCCCCCTAGGTATACTGAGAGACACTGCTGACATTCAGTCTTTGTTGTCTACTTGCTGGGTATGAGGGAAACTCCGTCGACGATTGGGAGGGGGTTTACTTTATTCCCCTGAAGTCCCTCTGTTGCATAACCCCTGGCTATCTCTCACAGGAGAAAAAATAGTACAGCACACACTAGAAACCTTTCATCGCCAAACACTGGGGGATTTATTCTCAGATGGACATGTCATCACACAGGCTGAAGACGTCCGCTTTAGTGACACCATATACATGGACCGCTTCATGCTGAGATGGCTCCATAACACTTCGTGACAGACTCCATCTTTCCAACTGGAACTGGACAAATTCCCCCGCTGTCGCTAGTAATTAGTTCTAATGATGGGGCGAGGCTGGTGCCTACTCTTTACCACGCTAGTGCTGTACTGCACCCTGACTGCTCTAGTAAGGTCAACGCTGCATGGGAAAAAGACTTGGAACACATTATCTCTGACAATACCTGGTGCTAATGTTGTGCCCAAACCAAGTTTGTTTTCCCCAATCAGTGGTACAAGCTAGTACATTAAAAGCGTCTCCATCGCGCATATATCACTCCATATCGCCTGGCTCAAAAGACCCTATGGGCCAGATGTATCAAGAATTGCTTTTGCGATTTTTAAATAGCGAATTTTACTGATTCTCTATTTAAGAATCGCAAAATGCAATGTATGTAGGATTTGCAAAACAATTTGCGATTCCTACATATTCCTTAATAGCGAATCGCAAAAGGCCACCCTGATGCACCCCCAAAAAAGGTAAGTATGCACATGTGGCGCACATACATGCCCTAAGGGCATGTGTGTGCACCACATGGCACTTAGAAAAATGCAAAAATGTGCATTTTTCTAGGAATTTGCAAATTACCACCAACTTGAAGTTGGTGGTAATTTGCGATTCCTTAAAGCCAGGTCGCAATTTTTTCTTGCTTCCTGCATTGCATTTAAGGAATCGCAAATTGTGATTCCCTGAATGCATTCGCAAAATAGGTAATCGAAAAAATTGCGATTCCCTATTTTGCGAATGCTTTTTGGGAGGATACATCCCAAAAGGCATTTTACGGTTCGCAAACTGGCCAATTCTGTGAATTGGCCCGTTTGCGAACGGTAAAACGCTTGATACATCTGGCTCTATATGCCCACCCCACTGTCCCAAATACAAGTCTGATCACACAGATTTCATGCACCACGCATGGACATGCTCAGCTATTCAACTGTTCTCACGCTTTTACCCACTATGTCTGGCATTACATTTGTCCCTGATCCCCTACAGGCCTTGCTGGGTTTGTTAAAGATGTCCCACCCGGCATGAGCAGATTTATTGCCATATCCCTGCTGCTTCCTAAACGGAGGGTAGCAATGGGTTGGAGGAGTAGGCATTGCCATAACGACTCGTACTGGTTGAAAGATATGATTTATTGTGAAAACACCAGTGAAATATTCACTGCAATGCAACCTCCCACATCAGGGCCCAAGACTATTTGGCATCCATTGAGCGATTACCTCCTCACGCTTGATGATGGGCCTTCTGATTAAGATTTACCAAAGTTTTGCCTCCCATTTGAAATATGCACTCTAGTTCCAGCTATGTATGCCCGCCTGTTACTATACGGGATAGTGCTCTGGACTTCACCCTCACAGCACGTGCTGCATTGTCTGTTTTAATAAGTATATGCATACTTGATTGGTTCACCAGTACTTTAATTACAGCTTGTATATGTATATGCCTGACAAGCCATTTGATGCTCTTTCAGACTATTTGTTTGTTATGTCTCAGTTTGTAACATATGAAAATAAAAAATAAAGTTTAATTTTTTTTTTATTAAATATGAGACATTTCTATTTACTTTAGCTACCTTTTGATTTTTTCTGAATTAGCCAAATAATGGATAGTCACAACCAAAATGGGGGGTATTAATTCTCACAGGTTTGCAAACGGCGCTTTACCAAATAGCGTGAATTTCTAAGAGAGAAAAAACAGTTGAATGCGGTGCCACAGGTGAGGGAAAAAACCTTAAACCCTCAAATAGGGACCAGGAGGTCCGACTAAGTATACACAACAAGTCCTATGCACACGCAAATGAGTGAAAGAACAGTACAACTCAATTAATGTTGGTCACGGATGGAGACAATGGTGTCCTTTTTGGAATGTTCGCTTTTAATGTCGCGTTTCCTAGCAAGCCAGCCAACACGTGTTTCGTCAATAGGGTGTTAAACCCTTGACTTCTTCAGGGCTGTAAAAAGGCAAGCTGATATTTAAACCTTAAAACCGGTGATACTTCCGACCCGGTAGGTCATAAATATTCAACAAGGCTGGTCTTAGTGTGACTCCTTATCTTTTCTGTAGTGTGAGTCTCAGCTCGGGGTATCACGTGTTTATCAAAACCAATTATGTGGAATAACCGAGTGCGGCTCTTAGATTCCAGATTCAAGAAGATTCAAACCAATGTGTGGCAATTTCAATGTAGTTATTACGGCATGATAAGCCATTGGCAGGTCTGTAGCGAGTACGCCCGACGTTTCCCTATTCTCCGGGATCGTGTTTGAACCGGATGTGGTAATGGATAGTCGTCATGAGGGTAATATCACACAGTGAGTTACTTTTTCTGTTTATGTGCACACATGGTGTGTACATCATTGTTCCAATATAACTAATCAATTTCCACTATATGTTATCTTTCTAGTGAGCTGTTATTATTTTTCTCTTTGCATGTGCACAGCGAGTGCATCTGGACAGCCTATTGAAACTCATGCTATATGACCAATTCTATTTCAATTTCTTATTATTATTCCTCTCTAGAACTTTGCCTGTGGCTCGCCATCACCAGGATTATTTCCCTAACAATATGTGAGTTAACTTTCTCTTGTGCCAACCTGCAATGAACCCTCTGCAGTTCATATGGTCGCACCATTCCAATTTATTGTTTCATGTGTCCCTAAATTATCCTGTTTTGATGATGACCTTGAAAAATCATTAACAGGGTCGAAACGTCATTAATAATAAAACAAACAGACTGTATCTAGACTAACTGATTGAAGCTTGTTGCAATATTTTGATAACGACATATACTGCCTGATCTTTAAGAATTATTGTTGTTTGTTCCTATGTATGCATACTGGCAATTTTTTTCTCTTGGCTTTGTAATGTGTGATCATTTGGGAAACAGAGCACCATATTGTCTTTTGATCAAACCACTGGATCTGTAGGCTGGCTGTGGTGCTTTATTTTTAAAGATTTGATGCACAGTGCATAAACTACATTGATTGCATTGAGTAAAATTGTGGATGCAATATTACCTACTGGCGGTTGCCAGTATGTAGTTATAGTTAGGACCTAGTTTCATAGGAAGAACGTTTTTTCATTTGCCAATACCTTTAGCGTTGTTTGACAGATCCTCATGAAACTGCTTAGGAAAGGGGCAGGAGGGGTTCAGCCATTCATTCTGATCTAGGTCGGCTAGGGAAAAAATGTATTAGTAGTAGGTACCGCAAACTGATGCGGTGCCTGGTGTCTCATATTATCTGGAGCTAGAGAGCTGAATTGCAGGTAGAGATAGAAAAAGCCAGGGAAGGATATTAATTCCTAAGTTACTTAAAGTCTTTGGGATAAAACTATAAATTAAATGCTTGGCCAAGTTAGGCAACCTGCAATTTATCACTATACAATCCCCAGAAAGATTTTGTCCATAAGACCAAACCAGCCAAACCTTCTGACAAATGAAAAATCTCATTATAATCAGTGGCATTAAAATTAGTGTTGTTATACAGCCAGTGGCAAACTTGATTTTTCAGTTGGGAGGTGGATTCCTTTTCACTAGAGCAAATATGGGGTACCCCTGCCAGAATTGCAACGTAAAGGCAGCAGGGAGGAGGAAAGTTCAGGTTAGGCAGCTCCACTGCTGAATGATGGTCTCCCCCCCACTCCCATAGAACCAACCACAGTGGGAGCGTTAATGTTACTTTGGGACCTCCCTGCACTCACTGAAGCCACACAGGCATGCTCCTCCAGGGGAGGGTGAGGTTGTACATGAGCCTCAGTAGTTGTTGGCAAGTTTGGGGATAGACAATCAGGGGCTAAGTCATGAGGCCAGGGGACCCTACTTGGTACATTATTTGATGTCGCAAGTCTAGGGCCAGCACAAGAGGAGGAATTGACTGGAATATCAATAGACCCAATGATCCTAGACCCACCAGAGACAGCGGACTCCAATGTAGACAACCTTTCTATTACAGCTGTAACACACTGCATAATGGTGTCTTTAAGTTTATTAAGCACAAAATCCCTGCCCCAGTCCACATTGCCGGCTCCCAAAGTCTCAGAGATACCTGAATATTCCAGATTCTTAGGGGAATGAGGTTTACGTTTTGCTGCCTCAAAATGCTTGGGTTGGCGTGCTTCCTTTTGGCTAACGGTGGGCAAATGCTGGTATCGGGAGATTCCGGTGGAGCAATCTCATCCAGTATTTCCTGAGTCCCTAAAAAACATTTGGAGAGCCATGAGTAGCTTCCCTACAGATTTGAGTTTGGGGTTTAGTAAGAGTATCTTGGGCAGGTTAAGGCGTAATCAGAGAGCTCAGACCCTCCTCTGCCTCCAAAGAAAGTCTCCGTTCCACTAGGTCAATTTCCCTTGAAATTACGCCCATTGCCCGAGCCAAGAAAGAGTCTAGAGTGGTGAAGCTGACAGGCCTAACAGCAGAGTCTTTAAGGTTTTGTAACTTACGCTTACCCATGGCATAGGTTAAATCGTATTCAGCTGAATGTGCATAAAACAAAAACACAAGAGATCAATAGGTTAAAAAGAGCAATGATATGAAGCCCACATGGGGGGTCCTACTGGATCGTAGATGTATGAGGGGGCACCAAGCCCAGCCTCCTCTGGACGATGATGGGCGAAGACGGGCCTGTCCTTGGCCCGGGCTTGGCCAGGGCCGGACTGACCGTAACGGGCACCAGGCATTTCCCTGGTGCGCCGGAGGGGTGAGGGTCGGTTTTGTGCCCGTGGGGGCTGCTTTTCTGTATGAGGGCCGGTTTTGCAGCAATGCTGCAATATCGGCCTCCTGTAAGAAAAGCGGGAGTGGTGCTTTTTGTTAGCACAACCCCCGACCCCCCCTGCGCTCCCAAGGCCGGTCAAGTAGCAACCTGCCAGGGCTGGTTGCTGTTCCCAGTCCGGCCCTGGGCTTGATCCACACGTGTCCCGTGCAGCAGAGCTTCATATCACTTAAGT
This sequence comes from Calotriton arnoldi, assembly GCA_963921515.1. Lineage (NCBI taxonomy): Eukaryota > Metazoa > Chordata > Amphibia > Caudata > Salamandridae > Calotriton > Calotriton arnoldi. The sequence goes on from CAWUFW010001242.1 coordinate 2,630,863, forward strand.
AGGGCTGATAGTCTGCAGGTGAGGTGGCAGGAAGGGCTCATGAACAAGAAGTCCCCAGAGGCTGGTATTCACGGTGGCACACATCCTGGACACCGGCAATAGAGTTCTCCCGCGTTGTGGGGTTGCAGAGCCAAGGGTTCTCCCACAGCAGCAGGAAAACAGCAAAAGCAGAGTCAGCACAGCCCCCCTTGTCATTCTTTTAAATTATATGGTTACGAGAACAATGTTTTCTACAATCTACTTATTTCTCTGATTAAATGTAGATTATTTAATTTACATTCAAAACAATTTTAAAATCGCACTATTTACACAAGTCACTGCTGTTACTTGAACCACTGCTTTCAAATGTCACAGACCTGTTTGAAAACTAGCTCCTTTGTATTAGTACAAAATTAACACATTACATGTATCGGTGTATTCGTTATATTCAAATAGCAAAAGAAAAACTACGAGCATATCCTCACTATAAATGTAGGGGCATATTTACGTTCCCTGGCGCATCCCTGCAAATCAGCAGGGATGCGCCAGGGAAAATGCGTCACGCAAGTTTACCCTTGCGCCACCTCCGATGCGCCGCATTCGCGGTGCAAGGATAAGCAGATGCGTGACACATCTGCTGGCGGAAGGTTGGCGCAGTGCTGAAGTTGTGTCGCAAGCGCGACGCAACTCCAGCACTGTTCCAACCTTCCCTATCCCTAACATGGTGCGTCAATCCTTACGCCTGCTTGAAGCAGGCGTAAGGATTTGACGCACCAGCGTTGGAGAAGTGACTGCGTGAAATCTTGTAGATTTCACTACATCACTTTTCCGAGGCGTTCCTGCGCCGGAACGCCCCCCCCAGCGCCGGTACGCCCACATGAAACCTGACGCAGGTTTCATGTGGCGCAGGGGTTTACTACGTGACGCATCTCCCTAGATGTGTCACGTTGTAAATATAGCGCAACGCGGCGCATGGTTTGCGTCGCCGCTGCATCACATGCCTGACGCAACGGCGGTGCAAAAGTGGCGCAAGGGGCTTGTAAATATGCCCCGTACCATATTGTTTCTATCGCCAAGCGGTTGTTTTTGCCTCTTAATAATTTATTTCACAGTTAAATGCCAGAGATCGCTCTATCACAGTACCTCGACTAATAAATACAGGTTAGCAAATCTGATCAGCCCTGTATATTTCATCAGGTATCATTTGCCGAAAGGAATGATGCGTCATTGTGTGGCTTAGTGCCTAAGCTTGTGTAAATGATAGTATTTGAAGAAAGAGCTCCCAATAAAGGTTTCCGGATGAAGCTAATTTTTGTAAAAATACTCTCGGATATTTAGCTTAATCTATGATGTAGAGTCTCGGCAAAGCCGCCCAAAGCGGGTCCATTAAAAACAAAATCCCCGCACATCTTGAGAAATACACGTTTTCATTACAAGGATGGTCTATAATAGAGCGTTAGGATTTGCATGTAATCTGGTAACCACGGCAGTGGGTGGACTGGCATCACAACGACGATTGGCACACCAGATGAGAGCGGTCAACTTGAAACCTGCAGCACGGTCAGTAAGAGTGCAACATTCATTGTGTTTTTTTCAGCAACTAGTTATTCTTATTTTTAAAGGCAGTTTAGCAGACCTATACATTTAAATGTTTGTCCATCCGTCTTTAAAGTCTCTGAGCACTGAACAACATAGGAGCATGTTATCAAGCGGCAGCGATAATTATCGCTGCCGCGCTTAGTGTGAGATTTCTTATCGCCGGCTATCGCTGGAAATTATCGCCATGCTAGCACTGTATTAACAACGCATAGCGCAATGGCGATAATTATTCCAGCGATAGCGGTGTTTTCCATGGAACATCGCTGGTTTTCCAGCGATGTTCCATGGAAAACGGTGATAACCTTGCTGATACGACCCTGTGGTCGTATCAGCATAATCCACCTCCCATGCAAAGTATGCCTAACACTGGATTTTAGCAGACGTTAAAATCCAGCGTTAATGGCCGGTTAGCGCGATTTTGTTTATCGCTACGCCGGCCGGGGCATTGTTGTAAATATTGCAAAGCTGTCTTCGCGATATTTACCCATGTAGCATATTGAGGCACGCCTACTTTGCATCTCATTAACGTTGAGATGCAAAGCGGGTGCTAACTCACGGAATCACGCGCTAGCGTGTCCTTGCTAATCTTGCAATAAAATTATCGCCGCTTTTCGGCGGAAAAGGGACGCTAAAGCGGCGATAATTTTATCTCCCCCTCTTGTTAATATGCCCCGTGATGCCTTAACTTGTTAACAACCAAGGGGCAGTTCTACAAGGAAGTGCCGCAGCGCGGCAACGCACGCCCTTTGGCTGCGCCACGCTGCGGCACTTCCGAAGCACAGGAATGCGACATATTTACAATAATATGTTGCATTCCTGTGCTCTCTCCCTGCGCTGGCGCACAAACTGCAGCCATGCGCTGGCGCAGGCACCCTTGCACCATGGTGCAAGGATGCCTGCGTCGTGGTGAGATTGTTTTTGTGCAGGAAGGGGCACCTTCCTGCACAAAAACAATCACTATAGGCATTTTCCTCTTTCAATGCGTGCTGTAGAATGCAGCACGCTTTGAAAGAGGAAAAAACGAGGAGAAATGAAAACGATTCTCCTCGTTGCGCCTCGCTTCGCCTCCCCTTGGGAGGCGTAGCATTGACACGCATTTCCAGATTTACGATTCCTCGTAAATCTGGAAATGTGTCTCATTCCATGGGTGTTGCGTGGGAACACCCACAGCAACACCCATGGAACGCCCCTTCCACGCAAAGTGCTGCGTGTGAAGGGGCCATATTTACAAGGAGAGGATAAGTCACGCAGGGTGGCTTTTCCTCTCTTTGTAAATATGGAGAAGTGGAATGTGCCTCCAGTACGTCACAAAAAGTGACGTACTGGTGGCGCAGGGGGGTTGTAAATCTGCCCCCAAATGTGTTTACATCTAATATTCAGGGATAGTGAATTGTTTTTGTAATATTGTAACACATGAACAGCTCACTAATATTACTGCAAATAATTTCTGTGACACCCTTCCATTTCTGATATATGAGGTCCTGTTTTGAACTAAAAGAAACTTTTTTTATGGATGAGCATGAAACATAAATACATTTCTCTGAAAAACGACTTTAATAGACTCTCAGACATCACCCACATTAAAAAATAAATTCAAGGAAAACGGTATTTAAAACGGTCTGTTTAAGAATTGTTCAAGGTCACCAGGGCAAGACTCTCTGCAGAGCAGATCTGGCTCTATGGGGGCCCCCATAATGCTGGGGCCCTGGGCCAGAGCCCACTTTGCCCATGCCTTAAAATGTCTCTGTTATGTTCTCCACCTGGTAGGTGTCATGGATCCTCGGAGCTACATTTCCTTCCCTCCATGCCCCCAGCTGATATTGGTGGTGACAAGGGTTCGGGGGAGGGGGAGGTGCGAGGTTCTCCCTCTTCTACCACCAGCAGTTGGGATGGGTGAGCTGGGCACAAGCCCAGGGCACAAATCTTCAGAGGGGTATATGGAGCTGTGTGCATTAAGGTCAGGCCCTTTCACTTTTCTCCACTGATCCAGTTTAAAATGCTCCCATCTCCTGCAAGTCCCTATCGTCACACACCAACACCCCCCCCCACCAACAACTTGGCATCAGTGTGACAGAGCTCAGCTGTGGGTGATTTAGGTGTGTTGGGGAAGGTGCGCAGATGTTTCTATTCTGAGGCCAGACAATATTATGATGTCATCAGCCTGGAACTGACCTGGGAACATAAAAAGCCTCATTTTATTCACCATCAGACGTGAGGACATCAAATCTCGGTCCACCCAAGGCCTGACTCTGCTGCTGATAATGGTGGCCCTGATGGTTTGGGGCAGCCACAGTGGAGCTGTATTGCATATCTGAATTTCTAGCAGTATGGCAAGCTGGTGCATTACTTCAGTAATGAGGGGAGGAGTCACCTACCAGTACATGGCTTGCTGCACCCAGGAGAACCTCTATTCAGTTATGAATGCTTGTACAGTAGGCATCTATTCTTTACACTTTCCCTTGTTTGATTATTTTATTGTGGGGAAGGGCTATGCTAAGCACAGGTGGAATGTATCTACTGTTGTGTAACCTTACTCGGCTGAAGGTGCCTCAGGCATTATGAAATCAATATTCATAGCATTTATTCATGGTGAAGGGCAGGGCAGGGCAGAGAGGTAAAAATGTGTTTACTCTCTTCTTTATCACGAATATATCCACTGTATGGGGAGGACTTTGATGCTTCTGCGCTGCCTGACCCAAAGGGACATTTTGGCAAACACGAATGGGCTTAGCACAGATACTGAACTGGTATTTTTTGCTGATCCTGTGGAGATTCATATCACCAGTTGCTGGCCGTTTCTACAGTTTCAGATGCCTGCTTCGAAGACTGTGCTTGTCACTCCTTTGGTAAAGAAGGCCATTCTTGAAGAACAGAAGGGCATGGAAAAACATCATTTCACATTCCTCGACCAAGATGTATCCAGTGGACAATTTGGATTTTCAACAAATGGTTTGGGTGGATAATATGCTCTGCAGTTTGGTGGGATGCTCCACGGTAGTCTTGGAGTTTGCCTTGGATCCTGTGACAAGAAAGTGGATACTGTGCTGTGTAAGGTTTACTCTGGTCTCAACTTGGCCATGAGAGCCTCTACCTATTCCTCTTATGCATCTCAAAGCCTGATTTATGCTTTCTGACCCCTCCCTTATTTTAACTGTGGAAGATGGCGCTGACCTCCTTGCTAGGATGGAGTTGCAGGCAGTTTCTTCCTGATGCATCCTTTGGTATCCTTAGTTGATCTGCCATTGGTTCTGGTCATTGGTTAGGCATTGATCCAAATCTGGAACTGTGATTGTAAATCAGTGAGTCTTTCTCTTCCTGTCTTGGGATGTATCCTGTTTAGATCCCAGCAAAATAACCCCTGCACAAAAAGCATATGCTGATTTTTAGAGATGCTTGAAGCGATCAGAGGCCTCTATGTCTTTGATGTGGGCTCACTACAGATGCTGATATTGTCGTTTTTTGTGAAGATGTAAAGAGAAGTTAGCTACCTCAGGACAAACTTGGGGACATGCCTCCAAATCCTCTTCTGCTTCTGAGCCTAAATACATCTTTTTTTATCACTTCTGGCTATTCTGCTGTTCCAGCATTGGGCCTTGTTCCAGGCCAAATTTGTACTGTTTTTGATCCCTTTTTGTGTTTGGTTTCGGATGCTTGGGTGCTGTGGATTGTTCAAGAGGGGCGCCGGATGAAATTCCCCCCCATATTCTGGGCCTCCGGTTACTCCAGGGCCACAAGCCAAAAAAAGGTGGAGGTGCTCTAAGCAGGAGTTTATTTGTTGTTGGATAAAAATGCAGTCTCCTCTGTTGCCTTGGAGGAACGGGACCTAGCTGTTTACTCTTGAGTGTTTTGTGCTACTGGTGATCATGGGGGTTTCTGGCTCATCACTAATTTGAAGGGTGAACCAGGTTTTTTATATAATTTATTTAAAAAAAGGACAATGGCCATAGCATCACCCATGATGCTGCTAAGAAACTTTGCGGTTGTATTGTACTTGAAGCATGCCTACCTCCACATTCCTGTCTGACATCCTGATTGGCACTTCATGGCGTATACAGTGCTATGTTCCACTTCCAGTTCAAGGTTCTTTCCATCAGGCTGAAGTTTTCCTAAGGTTGTTTCCAAGTTTTTTGCTTTATTGGGATTGTCTTTCATTCATTTCAGCAGGCCACTACCCAAACTAGAAAGAATTGTCACCTGTTACTCTAGTCATTCAGTTATTTTCTGAGTTCATTCAAGGTAGGATGGGCAACATCAACAACAAGGCTTATGTGAGTCATCAGGGGGCACCAGGCCCAAGGAGTTGGCAAAGGTGGCCTTTCAGCTGATGCTCTGGGCAGAGCAACATCTGTAGTCCTTAAGGTCCATCCATATGGTGGGTGCTGGACAATACTCAAGCAGACTCATTGAATAGACTGCTCCCTTATCCCCAGGTCTTCTCCTTTTTTTCAAGAGGTGCTGCTGGAGTTATGTAAATGTACTTGTATGCAGACCCAGTCAATGTCTTGCTTCCAATGGTCTGTTATATCATATGGAAATTGAAGGGTGAATGTGCTGATCAACATTTAGCTGGAGGATCCTGTGATTGCCTTTCCCCTTTTCCCAGCTGCTCCCAGGCACTTGACTTGTCTCATGTATGTGAATGGTTATGGTAAGTATAACTATTGCTGTACAAGAACTAATTCCTACCTCTAAATTAGGGCTAGCAGTGAAATAGCTCATATTTGCCTGGACTTGCCTGTAGGCCCATCCAGGGATATGCTCTTCTGTAGCCATGTGGGTGGGGTGTTTAGGGACTGCTGATGTAAGTAGACCACTGTCTTTACCTCAGGTACCTCTCAGAACCAATGAAAATTACAGCAGCAGCATTAAAGTTCAACAAAACATATCATGCACATCAGCACAACAGAATCTCACAAACACAACACCTCATAATACTTACAGTCACAAAATACAATCATACACCCACCTTTCAAACTACACAAATGAACAAACTCCAATGCAAAGCTTTCTCTCTTCCATCACACCTAACACACATACAGCAACACAGCAACTCTCTTCCAACCGCCTCTCATCCATTGGACAATTTAGAACCTTACTACATGACCCACATGCTGAACTACCACCACCACTGACTCATACACCTTCCGCCCTAAACGTACGCAAACAATATAAACAACGTGCCACACATCACAACTTTGCTTCTCCATGTCTATTGCACAACAAGGTGACACCACAAAAACAACACAGCACACCAACTCACTCTCAAACACCGTCCCCCCGACCTGCGCACGCAGACCCATCAAAATGCCTTCTTAGCCTGCTGGACGAGGAACACATTACAGAACAGCTACACGATTGCCATCCTCATACAGCTAATACCAGCACTAAAACACACCTGCTACTAACCCATACAATACAATACTGATCACTCTTCTACAAAACAAAGTCTCACTGTCAGCAAAACACATTCTCTAAACTGTCTACTAATAAATGCTCGATCGCTCTCTAAAAACAAACATCACATCTACGACCTTCTCACTGATGCAAAACCAGACATACTATTCATAACTGAATCATGGTTGGGAGATTATATGGCTCCAGTCCTGCATGAAGCCATTCCTCTAGGCTATCAAACGATCACCCAAAATCATATAGGCAAAAAAGGAGGTGGTCTAGCTGTTGTGTTCAGGCAAACATTACATATCACTAAAGTTGATGACATCTCCATAAAGAATTGTGATGCTCTTCTCACCAGATGCAATCCTACACCGTCTTCCACCTGTAACTTCCTGCTCCTTTACAGACCTCCACCTAGCAAGGCGACATTCCCAGATGCACTTCTAGACACAGTTTCAAACCTGATTACTATACACTCCAACCTATGCGTTCTGGGTGACCTCAACATTTGGTTTGACAAACCCAATATGACCCATCCAAAAACAATAATCACTGGCCTAGACGCACTGAACCTGCATCAGATTGTCCACAAACCCACACACATCTCTGGACATATCCTAGATGTCATTTTTGCTAATACCGAACTAGTTACCTTTCAAACTGTAACTCCAGTCACATGGTCAGACCACCATTTGCTTGCTTTCAAACATAAAACAACACTAAGCGACTCACCTAAAACCACCTTATGTGCATCCACCTATCGATCGCGGAACAAACTCAATTTGGAACACTTAGAAACACACCTAACATCCAGTTCAGATCTGGAAACAATAAATTCTGTTAAAAAACAATATGAGTGGCTACAGGAAGCCTTATACCTGATATCCTGATACCACTCAAAACCACACAACAGAACAAAAGAAAACAAGCACCTTGGAGGAATACAGAGATAAAAGACATAAAACTACAAATTAGAAAGCTGCAACGTGCCTGGCTCAAAACAAAAAACAAACAAGACAAACTTCACCTACAGAAAGTTAACAGATTATACAAGTCAGCTATCAAAAAAGCAAAGAAAAGGTATTATTCAGACAGAATTCAAAATGCTAAATGTGCAAATAAAGAATTCTATAAAATACTCAATGAATTTCGTAAACAAAATTGCCTAGAAGGAACTCATCCCGTTACTCAAGATTTCACTGACAAACTGGCAAATCATAACACAGACAAAGCAGACACATTGGACTCATACTTAAAACATAGACAAAGCACAAGCACTAACCCTTTTACAAAACAACAATCCAAGAATACTCTAACTCAGCCTCTCCGTTCATTCCAACACATTTCACACAATGCATTTATGGACCTGGTCAAAGCAAGCAGGCCTGCCGGCAGCCCTTCTGACCCATGTTCACCACAAACCTTCAAGAGTATTCTTCTAACAACCTCCGCTGCCACTCCAGTAAGAAAAATCATCAACGATTCCTTAGCTACCGGAATATTTCCAGAAGAATTCAAAAAGTCATACATACGCCCTTTACTGAAGAAAACAAACCTGGACCCGCTGAACCCTGACAACTACAGCCCCATTACTAATGGACCTTTCCTGGGCAAACTGATAGAAATAGCAGCGTTCGCCCAGATGTCACAATTCATTGAAGAGAATGCCATACTTTCAGACTTCCAAACAGGATTTCGTCCGGGAAGAGGCACAGAATCTGCCCTCCTTGCCATCTGGTATGACCTGAAGAACACAGTTGACCGCAACGGGGTTGCTGCGCTACTCCTCTTGGACCTCTCGGCGGCCTTTGACACGGTTGACCATGACACTCTAATACAAAGACTCTATGAAGCTGCATAGAGGGACTGCTTTAGACTGGATCACGTCCTACCTTCAAAACAGAACTAATGTCATCCATACCCCACCTTTCTCGTCCAAACCGTACTCCACAAAAGCTGGGGTCCCTCAAGGCTCTATCATCTCGCCCATGCTTTTCAACATTTACATGAAGTCATTACTGGTACTGATCAATCAATTTCAACTCACGTGCTATATCTATGCAGATGACACCCAAATACTCCTTCAACTGGAATGCCCCAAAGAAATTGGAAACTTGCCAATTTTCAGTTATCTCAGAGCCGTGGAACAATGAATGACTTGGAGCCATCACAAATCGAATGCTTCCAAAACGGAAATACTCACGTGTGGCAATTGGAAACATTATGACCCGCTTGCCACCTGGCCTGATGAACTGGGATCACTGCCTAAAGTATTGAAGGAAGTGAGAAACCTTGGAATGACCATGGACTTCAAGCTATCGATGAATGCCCAAGTGGAAAAATTTGCAAGATCAAGCTTTGTTACTATAAAAACTCTGCAACGAATCTTCCCCCATTTGGGATTCCCACACAAGGTCCGAGCTACCATCTCCCTTGTTTTGTCCAAACTCGATTACGCCAATAGCCTCTACCACAGATCATCTTTAACGACTATGCAAAGATTACAATGGATTCAGAACTCGGCTGCCAGACTACTCTTGCATATCAAACCGCGAGACAACATCTACCCTGCCTTGAAAGCCCTGCATTGGTTACCGGTTGCCAGAAGATCCATGTTCAAGCTGCTTTGTATCACCCACAAAGCCATACATGGAATGGGACCGCTCTTCATCAGGAATAAAATCACCAAACACATTCATCATAGGAACCTCTGCTCTAGAGTGGCACCTTGCCTAAAAATACCAAGATACAAGAAGAAAACCATCCTTCTCTGTTCAAGCAGCCAAAATATGGAACTCTTTACCCCCAACATAAACCGACAACCACCTTATCTTCAGAAAACTACTCAAGAATTGGCTCTTCCCCACATAAGCACCATACGCAAACAGAAATATACAGCATATCCCTCTGTATATAAGCATTTATTTGTACTATAGATATGTACCTATATATGTGTATTGCTTTGTATTAACATGTACAATACTTGTGTTTAAAAAAAAACTTTTTTAAGAACAACACTTTAAAACCAGAGTTTATCGAATGCATCTTTAATCTACTTATACTTACTTCCTTTATGCATCTTTATACCTTCCATGTACTTGGATCTATATATTTTTTACTTTCCTTCAAAAAAAATAAATATATATTATATGCACTATGCAAAAAGAGTTGCCTCTAGGTGGGATGCACTCCCAGGTGGAAATTACACCAAAGCAAGGGCACACGCCATGAACAAAGTCCTTTTCTGGTTTCCTGCCAGACGCATTTCGGACCAACGCCCTCTTCAGTGGCAGACCATGTGACGTGACGGCGTGCGACAACCACCAGTAAATCCCCATAATAATTATGCTCAGGTGAACCACCTGAAGCAATGCTTCCTGGGACTGGTGGTTCAGTAAAACCCAAGTGGTCGCCGCCGGCACTCACATTAAAAAATGTCTTTAAAAGGATTGCTGATGTTCGCGCCGGCACCCCTGCATATAACAGGCACCTCCTGTTCCACAGTTAGCTGCCCCAATAAAGCAGCCACGGACCCGCAAGTGTTTCACGGTGGTGCAATCCCGCGACCAGGCAGGCCGCTATACAAAATGCAAAAAGAGTTGCCTCTAGGCGGGATGCACTCCCAGGTGGAAATTACACCAAAGCAAGGGCACACGCCATGAACAAAGTCCTTTTCTGGTTTCCTGCCAGACGCGTTTCGGGCCAACGCCCTCTTCAGTGGCAGACCATGTGACATGACGGCGTGCGACAACCACCAGTAAATCCCGTAATAATTATGCTCAGGTGAACCACCTGAAGCAATGCTTCCTGGGACTGGTGGTTCAGTAAAACCCAAGTGGGTCGCCGCCGGCACTCACATTCAAAAATGTTTTTAAAAGGATTGCTGATGTTCGCGCCGGCACCCCTGCATATAACAGGCACCTCCTGTTCCACAGTTAGCTGCCCCAATAAAGCAGCCACGGACCCGCAAGTGTTTCACGGTGGTGCAATCCCGCGACCAGGCAGGCCGCTATACAAAATACAAAAAGAGTTGCCTCTAGGTGGGATGCACTCCCAGGTGGAAATTACACCAAAGCAAGGGCACACGCCATGAACAAAGTCCTTTTCTGGTTTCCTGCCAGACGCGTTTCGGGCCAACGCCCTCTTCAGTGGCAGACCATGTGACGTGACGGCATGCGACAACCACCAGTAAATCCCGTAATAATTATGCTCAGGTGAACCACCTGAAGCAATGCTTCCTGGGACTGGTGGTTCAGTAAAACCCAAGTGGGTCGCCGCCGGCACTCACATTCAAAAATGTTTTTAAAGGATTGCCGATGTTCGCGCCGGCACCCCTGCATATAACAGGCACCTCCTGTTCCACAGTTAGCTGCCCCAATAAAGCAGCCGCGGACCCGCAAGTGTTTCGCGGTGGTGCAATCCTGCGACCAGGCAGGCGGCTATACAAAATGCAAAAAGAGTTGCCTCTAGGTGGGATGCACTCCCAGGTGGAAATTACGCCAAAGCAAGGGCACACGCCATGAACAAAGTCCTTTTCTGGTTTCCTGCCAGACGCGTTTCGGGCCAACACCCTCTTCAGTGGCAGACCATGTGACGTGACGGCGTGCGACAACCACCAGTAAATCCCCGTAATAATTATGCTCAGGTGAACCACCTGAAGCAATGCTTCCTGGGACTGGTGGTTCAGTAAAACCCAAGTGGGTCGCCGCCGGCACTGACATTCAAAAATGTCTTTAAAAGGATTGCTGTTGTTCGCGCCGGCATCCCTGCATATAACAGGCACCTTCTGTTCCACAGTTAGCTGCCCCAATAAAGCAGCCGCGGACCAGCAAGTGTTTCGCGGTGGTGCAATCCCGCGACCAGGCAGGCCGCTATACAAAATGCAAAAAGAGTTGCCTCTAGGTGGGATGCACTCCCAGGTGGAAATTACGCCAAAGCAAGGGCACACGCCATGAACAAAGTCCTTTTCTGGTTTCCTGCCAGACGCGTTTCAGGCCAACACCCTCTTCAGTGGCAGACCATGTGACGTGACGGCGTGCGACAACCACCACTAAATCCCCGTAATAATTATGCTCAGGTGAACCACCTGAAGCAATGCTTCCTGTGACTGGTGGTTCAGTAAAACCCAAGTGGGTTGCCGCCGGCACTCACATTCAAAAATGTCTTTAAAAGGATTGCCGATGTTCGCGCTGGCACCCCTGCATATAACAGGTACCTCCTGTTCCACATTTAGCTGCCCCAATAAAGCAGCTGCGGACCCGCAAGTGTTTCGCAGTGGTGCAATCCTGTGACCAGGCAGGCCGCTATACAAAATGCAAAAAGAGTTTTACTGAACCACCAGTCCCAGGAAGTATTGCTTCAGGTGGTTCACCTGAGCATAATTATTATGGGGATTTACTGGTGGTTGCCACACGCCGTCACGTCACATGGTCTGCAACTGAAGAGGGCGTTGGCCCGAAACGCGTCTGGCAGGAAACCAGAAAAGGACTTTGTTCATGGCGTGTGCCCTTGCTTTGGCGTAATTTCCACCTGGGAGTGCATCCCACCTAGAGGCAACTTTTTGCATTTTGTATAGCGGCCTGCCTGGTCGCGGGATTGCACCACCGCGAAACACTTGCGGGTCCGTGTCTGCTTTATTGGGGCAGTTAACTGTGGAACAGGAGGTGCCTGTTATATGCAGGGTGCCGGCGCGAACATCGGCAATCCTTTTAAAGACATTTTTTGAATGTGAGTGCCGGCGGCGACCCACTTGGGTTTTACTGAACCACCAGTCCCAGGAAGTATTGCTTCAGGTGGTTCACCTGAGCATAATTATTATGGGGATTTACTGGTGGTTGCCGCACACCATCACGTCACATGGTCTGCCACTGAAGAGGGCGTTGGCCCGAAACGCGTCTAGCAGGAAACCAGAAAAGGACTTTGTTCATGGCGTGTGCCCTTGCTTTGGCGTAATTTCCACCTGGGAGTGCATCCTACCTAGAGGCAACTTTTTGCATTTTGTATAGCGGCCTGCCTGGTCGCGGGATTGCACCACCGCGAAACACTTGCGGGTCCGCGGCTGCTTTATTGGGGCAGTTAACTGTGGAACAGGAGGTGTCTGTTATATGCAGGGGTGCCGGCGCGAACATCGGCAATCCTTTTAAAGACATTTTTTGAATGTGAGTGCCAGCAGCGACCCACTTGGGTTTTACTGAACCACCAGTCCCAGGAAGTATTGCTTCAGGTGGTTCACCTGAGCATAATTATTTTGGGGATTTACTGGTGGTTGCCGCACGCCGTCACGTCACATGGTCTGCCACTGAAGAGGCGTTGGCCGAACGCGTCTGGCAGGAAACCAGAAAAGGACTTTGTTCATGGCGTGTGCCCTTGCTTTGGCGTAATTTCCACCTGGGAGTGCATCCCACCTAGAGGCAACTTTTGCATTTTGTATAGCGGCCTGCCTGGTCGCGGGATTGCACCACCGCGAAACACTTGCGGGTCCGCGGCTGCTTTATTGGGGCAGTTAACTGTGGAACAGGAGGTGCCTGTTATATGCAGGGTGCCGGCGCGAACATCGGCAATCCTTTTAAAAAAAAAATGTGAATGTGAGTGCCGGCGGCGACCCACTTGGGTTTTACTGAACCACCAGTCCCAGGTAGTATTGCTTCAGGTGGTTCACCTGAGCATAATTATTATGGGGATTTACTGGTGGTTGCCGCACACCGTCACGTCACATGGTCTGCCACTGAAGAGGGCGTTGGCCCGAAACGCGTCTAGCAGGAAACCAGAAAAGGACTTTGTTCATGGCGTGTGCCGTTGCTTTGGCGTAATTTCCACCTGGGAGTGCATCCTACCTAGAGGCAACTTTTTGCATTTTGTATAGCGGCCTGCCTGGTCGAGGGATTGCACCACCGCGAAACACTTGCGGGTCCACGGCTGCTTTATTGGGGCAGTTAACTGTGGAACAGGAGGTGCCTGTTATATGCAGGGGTGCCGGCGCGAACATCGGCAATCCTTTTAAAGACATTTTTTGAATGTGAGTGCCAGCAGCGACCCACTTGGGTTTTACTGAACCACCAGTCCCAGGAAGTATTGCTTCAGGGGGTTCACCTGAGCATAATTATTATGGGGATTTACTGGTGGTTGCCGCACGCCGTCACGTCACATGGTCTGCCACTGAAGCGGGCGTTGACCCAAAACGCGTCTGGCAGGAAACCAGAAAAGGACTTTGTTCATGGCGTGTGCCCTTGCTTTGGCGTAATTTCCACCTGGGAGTGCATCCCACCTAGAGGCAACTTTTTGCATTTTGTATAGTGGCCTGCCTGGTCGCGGGATTGCACCACCTCGAAACACTTGCGGGTCCCTGGCTGCTTTATTGGGGCAGTTAACTGTGGAACAGGAGGTGCCTGTTATATGCAGGGGTGCCGGCGCGAACATCGGCAATCCTTTTAAAGACATTTTTTGCATGTGAGTGCCGGCGGCGACCCACTTGGATTTTACTGAACCAACAGTCCCAGGAAGTATTGCTTCAGATGGTTCACCTGAGCATAATTATTATGGGGATTTACTGGTGGTTGCCGCACGCCGTCACGTCACATGGTCTGCCACTGAAGAGGGCGTTGGCCCAAAACGCGTCTGGCAGGAAACCAGAAAAGGACTTTGTTCATGGCGTGTGCCCTTGCTTTAGTGTAATTTCCACCTGGGTGTGCATCCCACCTAGAGGCAACTTTTTGCACATTATATTATATGCACTACCCTATTTCTCACCCTATACCTCTATCAATATCTTTAATCTACATATACTTACTTCCTTTATGCATCTATAAGCTTTCCATGTACTAATGGATCTATATATTTATTATTTTCTTTTAATTCAACATATCCAATGCACTACCCTATTTTTACCCTATACCTCTCTCAATATATCTTCTACCTCAACTCTCTGACTTATCTCAAACCTCTTTCTACTACTCTTTCCAATGCACTAGCCTATTTATCACCCTATTTCTCACCCTATACCTCTATCAATATATCCACTACCTCCACTCTCTCATTCATCCCGAACCCCATACCACTACTATGATCCCCAAAATAGCCCTTTCTAGACTCTCCCCTACTCTACCCCTCCTTGCACCACCTGACACCTCTTTTACTATACTGATACCCCAAAACAAGCTTTTCTAAACTCTTCCCTCTGACTCTTCCCCTCCACATCCCTTTTTACTCATCCCAACCCTCCCACTACTGCTATGACCTCCAAAAAGATTTTTTTTTTTAAAGCCGTCACTCTTCTATCCTTCCACTATCCTTTTCAATCGAAATAACAGACTAACATGTCCACTTCTCAAATTTCATATTTCACTATACTAATTCACCACTAATCCTTTATGGGTTCCGGAGTAGCGTGCTACTCGCCGAAAAAGCACTTCAACACCCCATTAGGGGTGACATGCGCTATATATATATGCAAATCTTTGTCCCTCTTCTATCCCTCTGCTACCCTTCTCAATCCAAATAACTGACTAACATCCATCACTCAAATAATTCAACACTAATCCTTTAATGGGTTCCGGAGTAGCGTGCTACTCACCAAAAAAAAAAAAAAAAGAAGCGCTTCAATGGGAAACAACCATTACAATGCAGTCATTACAACGCACTACATTTACAACGCAGTCATTACAACGCAACTGCCTTTACATCGCATGCCATTACAATGCAGCGATTACAACGCGTGTCACTACAACGCATGCCATTACAACGCATTATAAGGTAAGTAATGGTGAATAGTAATTTTTACCCCTACACTATCCAACACTTACCCTACTGTTGCCCTAAAAGTATTATGCGTTGTAATGGTATGCGTTGTAATGGTATGTGTTGTAATGGAATATGTTGTAAATATAGTTTCTAAAAATGGGTTGTGATGGCATGTGTTGTAAAATCATGCATTGTAATGGATGTTGCGATGTAAAAACTGCGTTGTAAAGGCATGCGTTGTAAATGTTTGCATTGTAGCGTGTCCTATTCGCTTCAACACCCCATCAGCGGTAACAAGCGCTATATAAATGCAAACCTTTTCCCTCTTCTATCCCTCCGCTATCCTTCTCAATCCAAATAACTGATTTAATATCCACCACTCAAATTACTTCCATATTTCACTATACTAATTCACCACTAATCCTTATGGGTTCCGGAGTAGCGTGCTACTCACCAAGAAAGTGCTTCAACACCCCATAAGAGGTAACAAGCGCTGCATAAATGCAAACCTTTTTTCCCTCTTCTATCCCTCTGCTATCCTTCTCAATCTAAATAACTGACATATCCACCACTCAAATTACTTTCATATTTCACTATACTAATTCACCACTAATCCTCATGGGTTCTGGAGTAGCGTGCTACTCGCCAAGAAAGTGCTTCAACACCCCATTAGGGGTAACAAGCACTATATAAATGCTAACTTTTTTCCCTCTTCTTTCCCTCCGCTATCCTTCTCAATTCAAATAACTGACTAATATTCACCACTCAAACTACTTTCATATTTCACTATACTAATTCACCACTAATCCTTTATGGTTTCCGCAGTAGCGTGCTTCTCATGGAAAAAAAAACTTTAACACCCCATCAGGGGTAATAAGCACTATATAAATGCAAACCGTTTTCCCTCTTCTATCCCTCCGCTATCTTTCTGAATCCAAATAACTGACTAACCTATCCACCACTCAAATTACTTTCATATTTCACTTTACTAATTCACAAATAATCCTTATGGGTTCCGGAGTAGCGTGCTACTCGCCAAGAAAGTGCTTCAATACCCCATTAGGGGTAACAAGTGCTATATAAATGCTAACCTTTTTTCCCTCTTCTATCCCTCCGGTATCCTTCTCAATCCAAATAACTGACTAATATCCACCACTCAAACTACTTTCATATTTCACTATACTAATTCACCACTAATCCTTTATGGGTTCCGGAGTAGCGTGCTACTCGCCAAGAAAGTGCTTCAATACCCCATTAGGGGTAACAAGCGCTATATAAATGCTAACCTTTTTTCCCTCTTCTATCCCTCCGCTATCCTTCTGAATCCAAAACACTGACTAACCTATCCACCACTCAAATTACTTTCATATTTCACTATACTAACTCAACACTAATCCTTTATGGGTTCCAGAGTAGCATGCTACTCGCCGAAAAAGCGCTTCAACGCCTCGTCTGGGGTAGTAAGCAATATATAAATGCAATTACAATACGATACGTTATGAGTCTGAACTGCACTTGTGCTGATAACATGGCCATCTTCCTGCAAGCAGGTCATCTCTATAAACCGGACCTGTGCGAAATTAGAATATGCTCTAGTGAAGTTACTTCTCACGGATGCAGGACTACAGAGCAGTGTATCGGACCTGACTTTAGAAGCAAATACTTGAATTATATTCCCTGTTTCACTGTGGGTTCACTGATAGAATATCGACGTCCAAAATATCCCCATACACAAATCTCGAGTCATAAATATCGATGTCAAAAATATCAACATCATATATATTTATAATGGTAAGTATAAATATATCGGAAAAAAAATATTGATGTAAAAAATATCGGTTTTTTATATATATAAAAAATAATGTTAAATATATTAAATAATAAAATTAACTTTAGAAAAATTATTTAGATTTAATGTACATTTTAACAAATATAAGAAATAAATTTAATTAAAAAGAAATGAAACATACATATATAAAGTGAAATATATATATATCCCGATATCAGCTCAGCATTAAAAAGCGAGTCGGAATCAGAAGCAAGTGCCACAAGACCTAGCCAAAGCAACATCAAATTGTCCTTGGGGGAAGAATTGGATTTTTTAAGACAAAATCAGAGAGAGACATTACGTCCGAGGAACAACAGACTCGGAAAAAATGTAACAACAAAAGAAGACGGGAAAGACGAAAGGCCGGCCGAAAGTGGAGGCAACAAGAAGCCGGCGCGTGGGCAGGGGCACTAGAAGCGCAAGTAGAAGAGAGTCAGCGATTGCCCAGTGTTAACTGGAATGCCAACACAGTAATAAATCTAGCCCATGTGAACCTCAATGCAGCAGAACAACAATTACTAACTTTAGGATTATCTTATTGTCATGAAAGCAATTTCAGCTACACACAAACTAGAGCGGACGTGTACAAATTCATAAGAAAATTGAAGCTAAAAAAATACCACCAATCAAAGAATGATGACATTGATACAGCTGTGGCGTTATTTTCAAGCACGTCTAATCTAATAGTGGCAGACTTAGACTTACTCCAAGACCTCCAAGATCTACAAAAGGATAACACAATCCCGGAGAGTGGGCAAGTCATGAGTGAACAACAATTGAAATCCAAAATAACAAATATGCTTTCCAAAAAAATGTGTGCTAAACCCAACACCCCTTTTAAAAGCAGATCTAAATTTATTCCAGTGATGCCTCGTGACTCCCTGGATGTTTTTAATGAACAGGTGGTAATGCAAATTAAAAAGTTGAACATTAATCTTAATAGAACAAAGAGTAAACTCACTAATCATGAACGGCAATATCATCAGCTGGTTGAGAAACTGCAGAAGGAAAACAGGTAGTGGTCAGGAATTCCGATAAGGAGGGTAACATCGTCCTTTTGCCACTGAACAATTATATGGAAGAAGCATTAATGCAGCTCAATAACATTGAATGCTACAGGAAGATTTCATTTCTAAAATTGAAAAGTACTCAGGATGACTTTTTGCAACATTATTAGCATGGAAAAGTGCAGGACTTTTAAGCTTAGATGAATATAAGTTTTTAAAGAAAGAACATCCTACCATACCGAATATTTATTTTATTCCAAAGGTCCACAAGAACATGCTAAAACCTCCAGGGAGGCCAATTATAGCAGCATGTGATGGCCCTCTAGAGAACATGTCCAGATACATAGACTATTTTCTTCAGGAACATGTGATAAATCTGCAGTCATATGTACAAGACACTAGTGATTTTTTGCGCAAAATTGAAAAGTTGGTATGGCGTCCTGAGTATCTATTAATAGCCCTTGATGTAACATCGCTCTATACGAGCATAAGACACATAGATGGCATCAGAGCGGTGGAGCACTTCCTTAGTCATCGTCCTTTGAAATATGCACATCATAATCGGATGCTGATTAGCATGCTCATGTTCTGCCTAGAGAATAATCTATTTATGTTTTAAAAATCAAATCTACCAACAAGTCCAGGGAGTGGCTATGGGGGCCAGCTTCTCTCCCAGTTATGCTTGCTTACACATGGGCTGGTGGGAGGAGCTGATCCTCAAGAAACAATTTGGCCATATATTCAAGGAAAATGTAATAACCTGGCTGAGATTTATTGACGATTTATTTGTTGTTTGGTGTGGAACTGAGCAGAGTGCAAATGAGTTTATTTCATTGATTAATGTAAATAATATCAATTTGAATTTTACTTCCACCATTAGTTCAGAAAAGGTAACTTTTTAGATGTCCAGGTTCACATTTTAAATAATAAGATCACTACATCCATGCATCATAAGCCAACAGCAGGCAATACTGTACTGCATGCAACAAGCTCACATCCTGCACACCTTATACAAAGTATCCCTTATGGAGAAATGTTAAGGATAAGGAGGATATGCAGTGATGAGGCAGATTTAGCAATCAAACAACAAGAAAGCAAGGAGCGATTTTTAGCAAGGGGCTATAAATCAAAAATTATAGATGCCGCCATTGCTAAATCTAGGCAAAGAGCAAGGTCGGACCTCCTGCTGTCCAATAAGAGACATAAACACATGGGTGATAACACACAGAGTGAATTACCGAGTGAACCAACAAGATTGATCTTAACATACACTAAGCAGAAAAAGCATCTAAGAGGCATAATGAAGCGCAATTGGCCACTGGTCTTAGATGATCCAGTGATAGGCCCCATGTTACCTAAAACTCCGGCAATCACCTACAGGAAGTCAGCATCAATGGGAAATGCTCTAGTGAAGAGTAGCCCGGAGGATATGCAAACAGGGACATGGCTCACTGCAAGAAATGGGTTTTATAAATGCACAAGCTGCAAAGCTTGTAAATATGGTATTAATAAGAACTCTTATCAGACAGCATTTATTAACAAAATACAGAAGATCAATAAACATCTAACATGTAAAACTGATCATGCGGTTTACATACTGGAATGCAGTTGTGGCTTGCAGTATGTAGGCAGCACAATTCTGCAAGCGCACAAGAGGATTCTGCAGCATACCAGTGCCATAGTTAACAAAGATCCCAGCTATCCAGTGGCGAGACACTTTGGACAATGCCATAATAGTGAACTCAAATATTTTAAATATTTTATAATCGATGCAGTCCCTGTTCAAAAAAGAGGAGGAAATCGGGGGGAAAAACTTAGACGACTGGAGACAAGGTATATCTTAGAGCTTGACACTAAGGGGCTCATTACGATTGCGGTTGGAAAATCCCTCCGACCGCCGTGCCTGCGGTAAAAAACCGTCCGATTGTACCGGGGCATTTCCGCCGGTCAGATTACGATGCAAAGCACGTACAGACCGTCCGCGGCGGACAAAATTCACAAAAGTCCGTCCGCCACGGTCGGAAAAGCTGCAAATCGGACCGCTGCGGTCTGGGAAAGCTGATCAATGGACCAAAAGGCTGCACCTCCTGCAGAATGACTGCACGGCCAATTACGATGAGACAGCGGAGCTGGTATAACCCTCATGGCTTTTCCGACCACCGCGGTCGCGCTCAGGCCAAATGAATGGCGGACGGAACAAACTTCAGTACAATGCTCAAAGTGTGCCGGTATTATCCGCAGCCCTCAATAACATCAGACACGAACCAATGACACACCACAAATGCATTCCGGAAATTAAACTCATGGTCAGCATGGAAGATACACCTGGTGGCCAACACTCATGTGGACACACTCACATACCACAGTATTTAAACCAACCCCTTCCTGGACCAGCATCCTTTGCAAAATAGGCACAGAGAGAGGCCGAGACACAGAGAGAGACAGGACACCATTTTGGCACACAGCACACCATCGCACCATCACAACTCCACACACCACCACTTCACATCCACACACCTGACACACATCACACATCCTCAGTACCACCTTGCTCCCTGCACCTTTCATTCATTTGCACCATGCCCAATCCCAAAATGCCCAAATTCACAGACACAGAGTTGAAAGTTCTGGTAGATGAGATAATCAGGGTAGAACCACATTTGTATGGGAACCTGGTCCAACAGACACCCATTGTGCGCAAAAATCAGATGTGGGCTAGGATCTACAACAAAGTCAATGCAGTAGGGACCACCCTACGCACTCTGCGTGAGATCAAAAGGCGGTGGATCAACCTCAAGGCCCGGGTCAAGGCTCGGGCACAGAGGAACCATGAGGTGGCCCAAAGAACTGGTGATGGCCCTCCCATTCCACCACTAACATTCACAGAATGGGAGGAGAAGGTGCTTGCCATTGATCCAGTGCGGCTAATATAAATTTCTCCTTATGACACCAATCCAGAGAACACCTACACAAAACTTATATCGGTGGGGCCCATGACACCGCATACATACATTCATTCAATTTCTGGATTAAACGTCAAGGAGAAAGAGCTGTTGGACAAGCGGGATACCTTATTAAAATGACAGAATTATATCCTACACATTATATACATTAACTTCGAATCCTGTCGGTTCTAAACATCAAGGTACTCCGCTATTCGGTCGATGGACCAACTAGTAGAATCAGTTGATGGTGATTAAGACCAGCTCAATCACAATTGAAACCTTTAGCATTTATTAAATCATAAACTTTGTTTAAAGATCCACAGGCTCATTTTAGAGTTAGAATATCATTTTATCTAAAATTCTTCAAGCAAATAAGTAATATTCTTTAATAAGCAAAACATTTAGAAATATCAATAAACATTTTAAGAAAAGTTTTTAGGAAAAATGAGAAATTATGCATTACCCTCGGCCATGGGGCGATGACAAGAATGGTTCACCAAAAGAAGATGAACCGCAGATCACAGGATAGGACCCCCAAACTGACTGACTGTCCCGCTAACCTCCTCGGACGCACCTCCCTGGCAGAATTCCCGCAACGATCTCGTTCCTTCCCCAGTCAAAGTTCAGAGTCCAAAATGACAGAGTCTCTCGCAGCATCAAGGTGGAAAAATAATAAGCAAGTTTTTTTTTTTTTCACAACATCAGAGCAGACCCTCTTATACCCTACTTTCTGGCTCTCTACTCTCAAAAGTTGCAATCTTTAGGGGCAAGAATCACGCTAATTGGTCCATTGGAGGGGTGGTGATGGTCACTTCATCGCCCTCCTTGTTCGAACCGGTTTGGGGACAATAAAGCACACAATAAGTTTCATGACCACGTTATCCAAAAGTAGTCCAATTTGTTCATCCCTTTTGCAACAATCTTTGATGGTCACACATTAGTTCATTCCCTGTCGCTCGTCTTTTCCATCCGTTCCCAGGCATATATACTGAACACTTGGCACGCTCTTCATTGCAGGTCAGATTGGCTTTGACATCTCTCACTCCGAGCACAGGCCGCATACACGTGACTGGAGCTTTTGTACTGAGTCTGCGCGGGGGCCATCTTATTTAACGCACGCGATCTCGTCCTTTCCAGCGGCCATTTTAGAAGCATGGCCTAGCAGGCCCGAACGAAACTAATATAAGAACAATCACAATAGTAATTAATATATGGAAAATAAGCCTTTCTGTTTACCACCCGCCATTCTAAAGACCCGTGTTAGATATTACCTAGCAGAAGCGACATTTAAAGCCATTTTACTTACCATCTACATTTTTTGCCACAATACAATTCTATTACGCAACACAAATCATGCAATTCACTCTATTCTTTACGCAAATCACAATACTAATGTTAATTGCTTCGCATTTTGTAAATAAATTAGATTTTGCTACATTTAGCAGTTTGCCCATGTGTAATGTCTACTAAAAAGATGTATTTGTTGATTAATTCATGCGTTTTCAAACGGTTAGTATCATTAGCGTTATAAGGTTATTAATTTCATAGGGGTACAAAAAATATTTCGTTTCCCCTGCTCCATCAATTACCCCTTTGGTGATTTTTAACATCACCACTAAAACCTATAAAATTTTATCAGATAAATGTTTCTTGTCCACTTGCATTTGTTAATTTAGACAATCGTGTTCTTTTCATCTTGTCTTTTAGACCTTTTGTACATGTTCTCTTTAAACTCTTCCAATTCGATCTCTCCCATCTCCCGTTCTCTTTCTTTATTTTTCTCATTTTCTCTTTTTACTTTATTTTGTCTTTTTCTTCTATTAACACACATATATGCTAATCTCAATACAGATATTATCACTATTACTAAAATCACTAGAATTAGTATTTTCCCAATAAGAGAACTACCTATTTCGGTGAACCATTTCTTCATTGAGGTAAAACTTTTGCCAAGTCTCTCCCAAGCACCTTCAACCTCCAGTGGGGCAATTTCTTTATGCAAATCAGTAATGTTCTTTATATACTTCTGTATATTCTGACTTTTGTCTGGAATGTAAGTGCAACAATGTTGTACTTTCAGCATTCCACAGACTCCACCCTCTTTTGCCAAAAGAATGTCAAGGGCAAGTCGATTCTGCATTACCATAGCTCTCATGGCAACCATTTCAGTATTTATCATCAAGAATTCTCCAGCAGTATTCGTTGATAAACGATCTACTACTGTAGACAATTTCCGAATTTTGTATGCATTCAAAGATATACCCACTGCTGGTATTAATGCTCCAAAAATGTCACCTATTATCTCTGAGAAGCTTTCCCTTCTCCTACGAGTTAATGGTTTACCTATCTCGTGAATTCCTTTTGTTCCTCTTTCCACATGAAAAATCTTTGGAAAGACCAGGCCTAGATAGCATGTTCCGTACCAATGGTCCGGCAACCTATAATAAGCTCTATTTCCGCAAATGTAATAGATCCCTGGAAATACTGGATCTTTTCCTCCTTTGAATCCCCATCCCCCTAGAATTTTGTATGTATCTCAGCACTCACTAGAACAAACGAAATAGTTATCATACAAAGTGTTATCTCTACTAATACACAATTTTCCCTGTTGGGGCCAATCTAGAACCATAGCTGCATTTGTTTCCCCTTTGTCATAACTTCCCTCTTCAAACGCCCAAGGTGGGGTTTTTGTCTTTTCTCCTGTTGCCTTTCTTTGAAATTTAGCCCTTCTGTCTTCTACCATGTCCAAGAAAACCTTTTCTTCTTTTCTTAACCCACAAGTAAGATTATGTCTAAATGCATATTCTAATGTTAATTCTTTTGTTTCTAGGAAAAATTCTCCAAAAATCTTTGCAATCTTCACCTTATTTAGTTCAGGGATTACGGGAACTTTAGCAAAAACAGCATCCGTGTCAGTGTAATAATACTCTAATTTACCAGTTTTATAAAATAAACTAGCTAAAACACTGCAAGTTATTCCATACGTCAAAGGAAGGTGATGATATGTCACTCCTTCTGTTACAGACGCAGGTAACTGCATACATACGTAACAATCTCTCACATCCATTGTCTCCACGTATTCGTACAAAAGTTTCGTGAAGACATTCTTGGAGAAATCAGTTATTGACTTGTCCCTATGGAAATCAGTACTATCTACCAGTGTTGCAGTGTTCTTTATGTTAGATTTCTTGTCACTATTTGTGTCATTCACGATTACAGATGTATTTTCTACAACTAACCTAAGTGGGATTATTATTGCCAAAATAAACCAGATAAGCATTAGAAAGCCTGTACAATAGAAACACATCTTACACCATCTACGGAAAAACCCACATCTAGTTCTTCTATTCTCAGTGTCTACCATGTTGGAAAGTTATCTAATTTATATGTACAGAAATGTATTTCCACACCTCAAATGACTTAGCGTTGACTGGGATCAACTGCTTTTAGCGCACTTTTCGGTTTCTCAGAAATTTTCTTTGTCTTTATTCAGTTTGTGTGTCTAGTCCGGTTTTCTTTCTTTGACTTTTCAGGGTTGGTGCATTTCATTCTCACCCATTTGTACACAGTATTTGTCTGGGTTCTCGTGACTGCTATCCACTTCTTTAATATCAGACAGTGCTATGTATACCCATTCAGGTGACTTGTATTTCAACTTAGGTCTTTTCACTCTTTTGGGTCTCAGCAATTGTCTTTTATCTGTTTTTCTTTGTCTTTCTTGACTTGTTATTTCATTCACTTGTTCTGCATTGTATTTGTTCAAATTTATTATCTTATATCTCAGTTTCTTAATTTCGTTGGGCCAATTGTCTCCTTTTCTTTGCCTTTTCAGTTCACTTCCATTTTCTCCTCGTTCCACCCTCCAAGTTCTCTTTCTTGGACCTATTCTTTGCCTTCTTTCGTCTTCACTTTCTTCAGATTCTGTTTCAGATCTCACTTCACTTTCTCTAACCTTGAATTTTATGATCTCAGTCTCTTTGTCTGAATCTGAACCTTCTTGTGTTTCTTCTGCTTGAAATTCTGAGTCTAATCCTCCTCGTGTTTCTTCCGCAATTTCCCCAATCTCTCTATCTAGATCTAAATTTCCCTGTGTTTCTTCTGCTTGTAATTTTGAGTCTAATCCTCCTCTTGTTTCTTCCGCAATTTCCCCAAACTCTCTATCTAAATCTAGATCTTCTTGAGTTACCTCTACAATTTCCAGAGGAATTTTTCCATAACTTGTACTTGGCTGTTCACCGTCACTGTCTATTGGTTCAGTTTCTCCTGTTTCAATATCAGTTCTTTTGTTTTCTGATTCTTCTGTTTGTCTTTTACTGCATTCAGGTTGGTCTGTTTCAGATGCTGAACTAGTATCTGATATTTCCAGATGTCGACTTACATGTCGATTTTCAAGATCTGGAACTCTAATCGTTTCAGGTTCTGCTTCAGATGCCGAACTGGTACCTGATTCTTCCAGATGTCGACTTGCAGGTCGAGCTTCAGGATCTGGAACTCTGATGGTTTCAGTCTCTGCTTCAGATGCCGAGCTGGTATCTGATATTTCCAGATGTCGAACTTACAGGTCTAGCTTCAGGATCTGGAACTCTGATTGTATGGCTGGCATGAATCCAATTTTTCACACCTGCACACTTTACTGCAGTCGTTGTCATCAGAATCACTTGATGTGGCTTGTCCCAGCGTGGAACCAAGCAATTTCTTCTTCTGTGGACTTTTATGCGCACCCAGTCTCCTGGACTCAGATCATAAGCTGGTTTTCTTTCAAGAGTGGTCGCATCCGGTCCAACCTGATGAAACACAGAATGCACCACATCAGCCAATCCTTTGCAATAGTCCAGTATGAGATCATCAGTTATAGTCAGCAGTTTGTTGACAGGTACAAATGCTTGTCTCATTGCTCGTCCCATGATTATTTCATGAGGACTCAGACCTGTTTTTCTGTCAGGTATGCTTCTTATGCTCATCAACACCAATGGTAAGGCGTCGGGCCATTTGAGTCCTGTGGCTTGACACATCTTACCCAACCTATTCTTTATGGTGCCATTTACTTGCTCTATCACTCCAGAAGCCTCTGGTCTGTAGGCACAGTGCAGCTTTTGTCGAATGTCTAGTGCTTCGCATATCAGTTGGATGAGTTTGTTCTGAAAATGCGTTCCTCTATCTGTTTCTATCGTTACTGGAAAACCATATCTAGGAATTAATTCTCTCAGCAGGAGTTTAGCTACAGAAACTCCATCATTCCTTCTTGTCGGATAGGCTTCCACCCAACGAGAAAACAAACAGACGACCACCAGGACATACCTCAGTCTGTTACTCGGGGGCATTTCAATGAAATCTAATTGCATTCTGGTAAAAGGACCTCCTTCCCGTCCTATTACTCCCAAACTCACTACTGTCTTCCTTCCAGGATTTATCTGTTGGCATATAAGGCATCTTTGACAAAGGCTTTCAGCTATAGCTCTAAATTTTTGGTTATACCAAGTCTGTTTGAAAAGTGTGATCATGGCATCTCTACCTATGTGTGCCTGTCCATGGTACATCCGTGCAATGTTAGAGATCATGCTATCGGGCATAACTGGTCTTTCGTCCCTGTAAACCCAAACTTCATCTTCTTGTCTTCGCCTGCAAACTGATTTTATCCAAATATCTTTTTCCTCATCACTTGCCTATTCCTGCAATTGTCTTACCTCATCCCGTGTTTCAACTGGGTTAGTAAACAGCAAGGGACATGAAACATTTTCTTTCTCCCTTCTCCGATTAATTGAAGTCATATTTCTGGCACAATATTGAGCTAATTCGTCAGCAAATTTGTTACCCACCGCAATATAATCAGCTCCATTTTTGTGAGCAGAGCATTTTACCACCGCAATTTGTTTAGGCAGCTGTATCGCCTCAAGCAACTTCTTCACAAACTCACCATTCCTAATAGGAGACCCTCTGGAAGTCAGGAATTCCCTCTGGGACCAGATCTGTCCAAAATCATGGACCACTCCAAAGCCGTATTGGCTATCCGTGATCACAGTGATTCGGAAATTCTTTCCCAGTTTGCACGCTCGAATCAGAGCAATTAGCTCAGCAACTTGGGCTGAACGTATTCCTCTCAAACAAGACGCTTCCATTATGGTTGCCACCGTACATACAGCATACGCAGCACTTAAAGCTCCCTCATCTGTCCTCAGGCAGACCCGTCCACAAACATCACATAATCTGACTCTTTTAGAGGTTCATCCCTGATATCAGGGCGAGGCTTTGTGCAAAATTCAAGCACATCCAGACACTTATGATCAACATCATCCTTGACTTCTGTATTTACTTCATCTGGCAGTGAAGTTGAAGGATTCACACTCGTGCATCTTACAATGGTTACATTGTCTGCACCCAAGATCACTTTTTCATACCTAGTCAACCGACTATGTGTCATTAATTGGGTTTTTGTTCGAGTCAGAAGGATTTCGACCGAGTATGGGACATATACTCTCAAAGGATATCCCATCACAATGCCTTCACTCTGTTCCAGACTCACACAAGTAGCAGCTACTGCTTTCAGACATCCAGGCAACGCCTTTGCTACCGGGTCTAAAACAGCTGAAAAATAGGCTATTGGTCGTCTCATTTTTCCATGCCTTTGCACTAACACTGAAAGTGCACATCCGTCTCTCTCGCTACAATACAGCTCAAAATCTTTCTCATAATCAGGCATTCCCAATGCTGGTGCCTCACACAAATTTGTTCTCAGATCCTCGAAAGCCTTCATTTCCTCTTCATCCAATTCAATCGGATCTCTGACATCCTTCTTTGTCAATCACTGTAAAGGTTTTGCAATCAATGAAAATCCACTTATCCATTGTCTGCAATAACCAACCATTCCAAGGAACATTGTCACCTCTCTTTGTGTCATTGGGGCTCTCATTCCTTTGATAATCCTTATCCTTTCTGTTGTTACTTTTCGCATTCCTTTCTCAATCTTATGACCTAAGTACTGTACTTCTTGTTGAGAAAATTGCAGTTTTGATGGTGACACCTTTTGTCCTCCTTCTGCCAAATGATTCAGTAAAGCAATGGTGTCCGTAACACATGCTTCTCTGGTCTTTGATGCCACTAATAGGTCAACAATATATTGTACCAACACAGATTTTTCAGGCATTTTTAAATCTTCTAAGGATTTCTTTAGAATCTGATTAAAAATTGAAGGACTCTCAGTATACCCTTGAGGAATTCGGCACCATGCCAAAATACGCTCTCCGAACCGGAACGCAAATAATGGCTGGCTGTCAGGATGCAAAGGAATCGAAAAGAATGCATGGCACAAATCAATGACTGTGTACCATTCTGCATCATGTGGGATTTGATACAATATTACAGCAGGGTTTGGCACAATTGGGCAGCAAGGAATAACAATTTTGTTAACCTTTCTCAAATCTTGTACTATTCTATATGTTCCATTCGGCTTTTTCAGTCCCATTATAGGAGAATTACATGGGCTGCTCATTATTTCTCTCAAAATCACTTGTTCAATCATCTTATTAATTACAGGTGTTATTCCTTCAATAATTTCTGGCGTCAGTTTGTACTGCGGGGTGTTTGGGTAATTTGTTCCTTCTTTTACAGTAATTTTTACAGGATCAACTTCTCTCATTAGTCCAATATCTTCACCTGTGAAATCCCATACATCAGGCCTTACTATTCCTTTCAATTCAGTAGGGATTTTCTCCGCATCAAACACAGGAAACATATCATTCGCTCCTGGTTCTAGTTCTGCCATTGTCATTTTGTACAGAACATCCTCATCTGGTGTCTGGAAAGCAATACCATCTGGGGTACAATAGATACAATTCATTTTGCAAAGTAGATCACGTCCCAATAAATTTACAGGACTACAATCACACACCACAAAGCGATGCATCTCTTTGAATGGTCCAATTTCCACCTCTATTGGTTTTGTAAGAGGGGTTTTAATCTGCCTGTTCGAAACACCTACAACTTGGATGGATTCTCCTGAGAGAGGAAGTTTTGGAATTTCCACTGATCTAACAGTAGAACGGGTAGCACCAGTGTCCACAAGGAGTGTAACATTTACACCATTCACTTTTCCATCCACAAATGGACCTGACTGATCTACCTCTAGAGTTGCGCCAAGCACGCACTCTTCTTCCTCTCCTAGGCACCGTCATAAACTTTCATCCGATTCATCTCCATCCTGCCGTAACCAATACTGCGAAACTGCAGCTGCGCGCGGCAATTTTGTTACCTGCTCTCCTCCGTAGAATTCTGCCTCTGTACTGTATCTTTGAGGATTTACACTCTTTGGAAGAGGTGGTTGCGGCACCTGACACTGTTGAGTAACTACCTGCGGCTGTTGCAGCTGTTGGTAACTCACCTCACTCGGCACCTGTGGATTCAATGATTGATTTTCTGTATTAACTTTCGGAGGAAATTTACACTCGTTTCTCCAGTGCCCTAATTTTCCGCAATTATGACATGGCCATTTCTTTTTAGCTTCTTCTATACTCATCTGACCTTTTCCCTTGCCAATATTCGGTTTGGACTTGGTCTGTCCTGCATCACTAGACTGACTGTTCATCTGAGCTTCTTGCTTTTCTGCAACCTTTACTTGTGCCCACATTGCCTTTTCCTTGAGTTTACGCTGTCTACACTCAATATCATCACTGCAATATTTTGCGTACCATAGTACCTCATCTACTGTGCTATTCTGTCAACATAACATATGCTGCTTAATCATTTCACTTATTTCAGGTCTCAAGCCATACACAAATCTATACACAAAATGACTCATGTCTTTTTCACTCAAGTTCTCGTATCCACTATACTGTTTAAAGACCAAAAGTAGTCTTTCATAATAGGCATGTACAGATTCCTTACTCTCCTGAGTCGTTCTATCAATCTTTACCCAGTCCGTTTCTTTTGGTGGGTTTTTATTTTTCAAAAATGTGATTGCCTGTTCATATTTTCTCATTACTTCTGAACCTGGGGTTCCTGTTTTTGCATTTCTAGGATATTCTTCCTTCGGCCAGTCAATTGTAATTTTACATTCTGTCCATAAATCTACAGGAACAACAATGTCAAACAACCCGTCTAGATCTTCCCACAACACCTTTGAAACTTTTACAAACCTTTCTACCTGTCTGTACCATTCTACAGGTTTTTCTCTCAATCTTGGAAAATCATTGGTAAATGATAATATATCTTGTCTGGACCATGGGACATGTACATAACTTCCTCCTGGAGTTTCTCTCATTGGATACTCCATTACCGTTGGTTCTTTCTCTTTTACTGGGAAAGCCAATGATGCTTTATCAGTTGTTCCCTCCTTTCTCCTTATCCACCTACTTCTCCACTTGTCCACATCACCCCATTTTCTCAATAAAACAATGAGTTCCTTTATTTGCGTCAGTCGTCCTGAAGTGTTCAGATTTTCTATGTCCTTTTCACTAAAATCTACCCTGTACGGTTTCTGTAATCCTCTAATTTTTCCAAATTCTACTCCTAGTTCGTTCGCTGTTTCTTCCAATTTTTCATGCAAGTTTCTAGCTCTCCAAGTGACACTTTTACACATAAACATTAATTCATCATCTTGATAGGACTTCAATCGATCTGTACCAATAGTTCCTAGGATTAATTCCTCCATGTCTATCTTTAATCTGACCACATCCAAAAGTTGTGGTTCTGCATCTTTTTCTGCAAGCTCCTCACCCAATCATTTAATTCCTCTGCAGTCGGACCCACAGGGGTTTTGTTTATTTCTGCCCAACTTACACTTCTCTCTGGGGTTTCAGTTGCTGACTCGGCTCCCATAGGAATCCTATTTATCAGACTCTCATTAACTGTCAAATTTACAGGTGGACTTGACCTAAATGGACCAACAGAATCTTCTTTTTCTTTATTTTCTGAAATAATCTCTTCTCTTACTCTTTGCATATTGGAATTTAATGGAATTGTTAAGGAGTGTTCATCTATCTTTTGATTTTCAAATACTGGGATTACTGGCCCTATAGTTACTGGCACAGTCACAGCTTCCATATTCCTTGTCAGTTCTCTTATCTTTTCACTCAACTCTCTTGTGGTCCTAGCTAATTCAGCTGTATTACCATTATCATCTTTCACAGTCTGTGGTGTTTCTAGTTTATTAAACGGACTATTTATTTCAGACATTTGTTCAGGGCTTTGATTTATTACAGTTCTCATTGGCGGTGCTTTTGGTGTCACCACCGCAGAATCCTGTTGATATGGAGGGGGTCTTTTATTTAAAATGTCCTCCAGCAACTCATCTTCTGTGTCGCTAACTCCATACCCGTATCTCTCTGTTACTGCATGTTTCTTTTTCTCCATACACTTTCTCCCTGCAAATTCTTCAACTGTTCTGACAGGAAACAAGCCATCCGTCATGTTAGCATACCGCCATCATCTCATCCTGTCTTCATGATTCAAACCCCATACTCTTCCATGAACTAAACTATAATTCTTTGCACCTCTGTGTCTTTCCCTATCATACATCTCATCTTCCCATTCACCTAAGGCTTCAAACTGTGTCGGTCTAGGTCTCAGTTCAAGTTTCATCATCTTTTCTCTCAAATTTCGAAGTACCGCTGTGCTAAACGAACCATTTTCTGGAAATGCCAATACTCCATCGTCTTTGGTATACTTCGCCTAATTTTCCAACCAAATGCAAGTATGATAGCCATATTTTAACATCATATGAGATGCTGGCGTTTTTGGCGGAGGAAGTACTTCTCCTTCCCTAGTCACAACCTTCTTATCTTTCTTAAAAAAGTTTTTAAGCTTCGCAAACCATGACGGTTTCTCTCTCTCATATTCATTATAATAAGGCACTTTTACCGTTCTTTTGCCGAAACAATTTACACAATCCTTTCCCAATCGGTTCTTTTCGATGCTCGGCTATTCGGACCTATCCCAGCGCGTCTCACACCAACGCACCAATCAGAAAGCTTTACGTCACTCTCACACTAACCTATCCCAGCGCGTCTCACACCAACGCACCAATCAGAAACTCTTCGTTCTTCCACAACTGGCCAATACCAGCGCGGTTCTCGTTGACGTCAGTTCTACTCCTGCTTCTACTGACCCCTCCTTTACAAAAATTATCGGCAGTTTTCTTAGCTTTTCTTTTCGACAAAAATTGATTAGTTACAACGTAAAACACATTACTATTGTCTGTTTCGCTAAACAAAAGAGATAGTTTATTCTGACTTACAAGAATACTGTTTCGTTCGATGTGTAGCACTTCTCTCTACCTTACCCTTCTCTCAAGCAAGGGGTGAACCCGTTTCTCTGGGGATAAAACACATGTGGAGACTACACTGCTCCTGAGAATTAAGGCCAGAGTTTCACAAGAAAACCTGTTGCTCTTTCACTCAAATGCAATTCATACGTGAAATATCCCTAACATAACACAATCCTGTGTTATCACCAATTTGAAATCAGACAATGCACAATTCCGTGTGACTTCTCTTGCCACACGTGTCCACTTCCTACTTTCCGGAAGCTTCAATATTTTGACTTATACATAACATAATACAAATTCAACATCGAGTGTTAGACACGAAAAAATCAATAATCAATAATCACCAAACTAATCTATAGTAACCATAACTCTGCTACCAAGAAATCTGATCCAGCGCGGCTAATATAAATTTCTCCTTATGACACCAATCCAGAGAACACCTACACAAAACTTATATCGGTGGGGCCCATGACACCGCATACATACATTCATTCAATTTCTGGATTAAACGTCAAGGAGAAAGAGCTGCTCGACAAGCGGGATACCTTATTAAAATGACAGAATTATATCCTATACATTATATACATTAACTTCGAATCCTGTCGGTTCTAAACATCAAGGTACTCCGATATTCGGTCAATGGACCAACTAGTAGAATTAGTTGATGGTGATTAAGACCAGCTCAATCACAATTGAGACCTTTAACATTTATTAAATCATAAACTTTTTTTAAAGAACCATAGACTCATTTTAGAGTTAGAATATAATTTTATCTAAAATTCTTCAAGCAAATAAGTAATATTCTTTATTAAGCAAAACATTTAGAAATATCAATAAACATTTTAAGGAAAGTTTTTAGGAAAAATGAGAAATTATGCATTACCCTCGGCCATGGGGCGATGACAAGAATGGTTCACCAAAAGAAGATGAACCGCAGATTACAGGATAGGACCCCCAAACTGACTGACTGTCCCGCTAACCTCCTCGGACGCACCTCCCGGGCAGAATTCCCGCAACGATCTCATTCCTTCCCCAGTCAAAGTTCAGAGTCCAAAATGACAGAGTCTCTCGCAGCATCAAGGTGGAAAATAATAAGCAAGTTTTTTTTTTTTCCACAATGTCAGAGCAGACCCTCTTATACCCTACTTTCTGGCTCTCTACTCTCAAAAGTTGCAATCTTTAGGGGCAAGAATCACGCTAATTGGTCCATTGGAGGGGTGGTGATGGTCACCTCATTGCCCTCCTTGTTCGAACCGGTTTGGGGACAATAAAGCACACAATAAGTTTCATGACCACGTTATCCAAAAGTAGTCCAATTTGTTCATCCCTTTTGCAACAATCTTTGATGGTCACACATTAGTTCATTCCCTGTCGCTCGTCTTTTCCATCCGTTCCCAGGCATATATACTGAACACTTGGCACGCTCTTCATTGCAGGTCAGATTGGCCTTGACATCTCTCACTCCGAGCACAGGCCGCATACATGTGACTGGAGCTTTTGTACTGAGTCTGTGCGGGGGCCATCTTATTCAACGCACGTGATCTCGTCCTTTCCAGCGGCCATTTTAGAAGCATGGCTTAGCAGGCCCGAACGAAACTAATATAAGAACAATCACAATAGGAATTAATATATGGAAAATAAGCCTTTCTGTTTACCACCCGCCATTCTAAAGACCCGTGTTAGATATTACCTAGCAGAAGCGACATTTAAAGCCATTTTACTTACCATCTGCATTCTTTGCCACAATACAATTCTATTACGCAACACAAATCATGCAATTCACTCTATTCTTTACGCAAATCACAATACTAATGTTAATTGCTTCGCATTTTGTAAATAAATGAGATTTTGCTACATTTAGCAGTTTGCTCACGTGTAATGTCTACTAAAAAGGTGTATTTGTTGATTAATTCATTCGTTTTCAAACAGTTAGTATCATTAGCGTTATGAGGTCATTAATTTCATAGGGGTACAAAAAATATTTTGTTTCCCCTGCTCCATCACCATACTGCATCCAGAAGTGGAGGCTGGTAAGTACAAACAAAATTATCACATCCCACTGTAATGTACTGCTGTGCACAACAAGTGAGCCTCACTTGCCAGACCAAATCAAAATCATGTTGAATGCACGATTTCAATATGAATGTCTCACAAGGCTAGCATTTCCTCACACTGACTCACCTAACAGGTAGGTAGTCAGCTCATGCACCCTGGCCTCCCTCCCAAACAGCATGGAGCACCCTCCCCACCCCACAGCCATGTGTCAGCCATCACCGTCGACAGTGCCTCCTAACAGGTAGGTAGCCATCTCACTGGGGAGGGGGTTGTCAAGACCTGACTGCAAGACCACAACTCCCACAAGGCCCTCTGTACTCCCTCCCAAACAGCATGAAGCACCCTCCCCACCCTGCAGCCATGTGGCAGCAATCACCCTCTTCTGCTTCACTTAACAGGTAGGGAGTCAGTTCATTCACCCTGTACTCCCTCCCAAACAGCATGGAGCTACATGACCACCACATTCCGCACTTGTCAGCCAACCCTGTAAAGCTCCATAAGTTGTAGCCAGTGCACACACAGCTAATCCCATTGAGAGGCCACATGAATCACAGTATCATTGATGAAGTCACATGTAACTGCAAAGCAAATCCCTGTATCGCAATGGCCAAAATCCAATGTACAAGTCACATTGTCTCAAAGCATAAAGGCTCACATAAAAACAACACATGCATGGAGACTCAGTCACACATCACTAAACACAGGAGGTCAGTACAAAAAGCACAATAGACATTTAGGATTAGCGGCATACTAGTTAGATATTCATAGAAAAATCACAAATATCCCAACAAAAACTGAAGTGGCTGAGCAACAAGTTGCTACCAGAGGACATGTCCTTGGAACCACATTATTTTTACAATTGAAATTGTTGCTTACGTCATGTCACATTGCTAACGAACAATGTATGTACCTCTACATCATGTCCGACTGCTGACACACTGTTACGAATGCCAAGTAATGGCAATTACAGAATTCAGGTTATTCCAAATGAAAATTGCAAAGCATGACCCTTCAATTGGGGCCAATGCCGGGCCCCGCGGTGGCGGGGCACGCCTACCGCGATTTTCAAAAATGTAAGCCGCTAGCGGTTCCCATTGGCTGATGGCCATTCCTCATAGGCGGTGATGCACTGCGGAGGTCAGGAAGCGTCCACCGCTATCCGGCATCATTCCATTGGGGACAATGCCGGGCCCCGCAGTGGCGGAGCACGCCTACCGTAATTTTCAAAAATGTAAGCCGCTGGCGGTTCCCATTGGCTGATGGCCATTCCTCATAGGCGGTGATGCACGTCAGGAAGCGTCCACCGCTATCCGGCATCATCCCATTGGGGACAATGCCAGGCCCCGCAGTGGCGGAGCACGCCTACCGTGAGAGTCAGTAAAAAACCAAACAAGAGAAATCATGAAGTGGCGGCATAGTAGACAGATACTCCTAGAAAAGTCACAAATATCCTAGCCTAAACTGAAGTGGATGAGCAACAAGTTGCTACCAGAGGACATGTCCTTGTAAATTCAATATCTCTACATATGAAATTGTTGCTTACGTCATGTCACATTGCAAACGAACAATGTATGTACCTCTACATCATGTTCGACAGCTGACAAAATGTAATAAATGCCAAATAATGTCAATGTCAAAAGTCATGTCATCCCAAATGAAATGTGCAAAACATGAACATCAAATTTGTGCTGTGTACTGAATATGCTGACAATATAACCTCTGTTCAACAGGTGACTCACTAGCAACAGCAGGCGCCCGTGCCATGGATGAGCCAAGCCGGTCTCCCCCCCAGGAAGGTGAACTCTCGGATGCAGATTCCCTGCTTTTTTCGGGTGAAGAGGACCGACCTGGCCCCTCCGGCGTGCCCAGGCAAGCTCAGTCCCAGGACATCACTGTCCCCACCACCATCACCACGACTCCCACAACAGCTGCACCTACAACGCTGACCCCTGCAACAACGACCTGTGCGGCAGCCACCTCCAACATCACTACCGCTGCCTCCAACACTGTCCCCGTGGCAGTTGCCAACAATACCACCAGCCAGCCTGGAAATGCTGGGGTCAGTGTGCGGGGTCGTCGACAGGCAACGCCATAGGTCCGTGTCTGTAGGGCAGGTTGGAGGGCAACTGGGGGACAGTCACAGGAGGATACTGAGACTGAGGCCCTGTCCACCGTGGAAACTGTCCTTGGTGCATACCAGCAAAACCAGGGACAGATGGGCCGGATCCTTGAAGAAATGCGTGAACTCCGCCTGCTGCAGAGGTCCATTGACACACGCTTGGGTCAAATTGCTGAGTACATAGGCCAGCTTGTGGGTGTCCTGAGGGACATCCATGCTGCTCAAATAGCGACACGCCCTCCCAGTGGCCAGCCTGATGATACTCACAACACCTCAATAGCAGCCACAGGGAGGGGTGAGGCAGAAGGCACAGACTCCTCAGACACCTCTGAGCATGCACCACGTCCCCCACCTGCCAAACAGCAGAGGGGACGTCCCAGAAAGACCACCGGAGGATCACGTGGTAAAGCACCTTCCAAAACAAGTTCTATGAGCCACCGTTTATGTCACCAGTGTTGCACAGAGCATTGACTTGCTTGTAGATCCGATCCCACAATGCCACAATGATGGGAGTGTTATGTTTGACTGTTGAATTCCACCATTGGGTGTTCTAACCTGAGTATCCATGTACCAGCACTTTCAACTTCATCCCTCACCTGTCACTCATGTACAAATAAACACTATTTACACACTCTGCCTTTGTGTCAGTACCATGTTTATCATAGTAAGTAGCATGTTAACTCACATTGCAATGCATCACATGATTTGAAGGCGAAAATCCATTGAGAGAGCGGAGGAACCTAGAACGACACAAGGAAATATCATTGAGTTGACATATGATGGCATGACAGCTAAAGCACAGCACTAAGCAACCCTGTACAAGAAGCATTCCAGATCACACTGGACAACACCATCACCATGGACAGAAGAGGGATGGGAGCACACTACTTCACCTCCCAGCACAATTCAACCCTTAGCATCCTGGTAAAAGAACTTCTGTTTAAATTCTTACTTGAATTTCCGTTGAAGTGTTTCTCCAAGGATGTTGCAGGTTAGTGCTGTGAATCTCTAGTCACATGTGTACCTGGATATTATCCTTCATCAGTAGAGGTAAGAAATGAAATTCTGTGCTTGCTGAGAAAGCTGCCACAATACTCTCAGGTCTCTGTACCGCTCCCTGACCAACTTTGGTGAAACACTTCAGCTACATTTCAAGTAAGCATTTGAATTGAACTGCATTTACCAGGATGCTAAGGGGTGAACTGTGCTGGGAGGTGAAGCAGTGTCCTACCATCCCCCCACTGCCATCAACATGGACATGATGTAAGTGTTAAAAATTCACACAGTGCTACACAATGTAACCCTTAGCAGTGTGCCAACAAGAGCCAGCATCCAAACACATCATGTCAAATGTCCTTTGGGGACATTGTTGTGGTCAGTAAGTCAAGTACAGTCACACGGGGCTTGTAAGGTCTCATTGTGGTTTTTAGCCTGTTTTCACAAATGAACACCAGTCCCAGCAAAATGTTCCACGCTAAATCTCCTTTAGTTTTTGGAAGTCATCTAATCATAAATTACCCAAACAGCTGCGGTTTACGTGCAGGCCTCACGTCTACAGTAACAGTTTCACTACGTGTCACTTGCTGTAGCAATGTCCTTTCACTCCCCCATATGTGAATGTTGATAGTGAATTGTGGCCTTACATTCCCACTATGAAAGCATACTTCAAAGAGTTAAGCAGGCTGAAAGCGCCTTTGTATCTACAAGAAGGCGCTCACACATCAGCCCGTGAGACCTTCAAATTGCAGGTGGCTCGAACGTCCAGCTAGATCCAGTCACTGTGAAACAAGACTCTCCCACTTCATTTTGGGGAAATGCTATACCAAAAATCAAAAACTTCTGATACTGAAGGCCTTGCACATATCATTTTTAACTTGTGGGCTATGGCCTTGTTACTTCGTTTCAGGCTATTTCAGGAGTACTACCGGGGGTCATTCCAAAAATATTTGTAGTGCAATGTGCGGTTTTGCATCATTTCTTTGGCTGTTCTGCAAAGTGCTAGTTCACTTACAGCCCTTAAACAATGGCTGCCCGTCCTGTGGTCTAGCCCAACCCCGGTCAGTAGCAACTGTACCGTGAATGAATGCAGCATATTTTCGGATGTTTGCCATTAGCTGTGCTATGCATCACTTATAGGCTAACCTTCCGCTATGCCTATTTCACCTGCATGCAACCTGTGATCCGCTGTCGCAGATGCCGCTTTCAATGGGCCATGGATGTCTGCCTTTCAAACACATATCTTGCTGATCTGGATTATGACCTGTGGGTGAGTCCTTTGTTGGCCCACGACCAGGACTGTTCCGGGGATAGCTATTTATGGGATGCCTTTCAACATGGCAGACAGGCTGCCAGCTGCGCATGTGCGTTTGCGCAACGTCTCCTGTGCCATGCCTACATGGACCCTCTTCCAGGTTGCCCTGAAATGCTCCTTTCGTCCACGGGTGCGAGGAGCACATCTGTTCCTTCATACTACTGGATTGGATGGCGGTTCTGTGTGCTGAAGCTGATTCTGATCGTCTATTGGAACTGATTGCCTACGAGGCTGCAAGGGCTTTCCTGGATTAGTCACCACTTACCAGCATCCGTAAATGTTTGAAACTAAATCAATATTGTTTGACCTTTTCTCGCCTCCTTCTGAAATTCAATCATATTTATCACAAACTTGGGCCATGTCTGCATTCGCTTGGACTCTGTTTTCCTCTGCGGTCGGTTTCGCTTGGTAACACAGACCTGAGCAAGGGGAGTCTGTTATATGCCCGTTGTGGACATTGTGGCCTACTACGAGCTCAGCTTCCATCATGCATCTGTAGCGCACGTTAATACATGGCTTTGTTGTTTTGCAAGTACCTTCGTTTATGTCTTTCACATGAGAACTGTCCCCAGAGCTTGTTGTCTGCGCTGTCCTGGAGTACAGTACATTTCACCATCTATGGGCTGAGGAATGGGCTCTGCTGACAAAGCCCAGAGGGCTTTTGGTATACATTACATGACGTCTTCTAGCAAGGGGAGGGGGGATAGGACCGTAGGTCTTCCTCATGAGGGTTTATGAATATGACTTCTACCTCCATGACATCTGGACATGTTTCTATGGTGACTGTTTGTGTATGATGCATTAATCTGCATGTTGTGGCACGTATACTGCATGTTCGGACACGTTATTTGAAATAAACATTTAGAGACGTTTCTTGTCTTCAACTGATCTTATTGTGGATAAGTATAAGAGTGAGGGCGACCGGGTGTGCCTTGTTACCGCGATTCCTGAGAGATCTGAGAGTGTTGTGTCATGGGGTGTATAAGCGCTTCTTCCACTGTCAGTGAGTAGGAGAGCTAGTGAGGCATTATAGCCATTCGGCCATGTGCTTATGGGTACTCAGGTGGTAGGATGACTCAGTCCCTGCCTGCCCAAGTCCTATAACCCTACGCATAGTGCTATCTGTGGGCAGAATCCCTGCAACAATCCTCCAAATTTGGCAGACAACAGCAAAGCGCACAGACACAGTCATAGTTGCTCATTGCTAACTTACACTCAATGGAAGTAGTTGGCGATAAGCTGTTGACGCAGTGCAAGACCTTCTTCCTCACCACTATCATCGTCGCTGGGCATGTGTGGGT
The DNA here is from genome assembly GCA_963921515.1 of Calotriton arnoldi. Classification (NCBI taxonomy): domain Eukaryota; kingdom Metazoa; phylum Chordata; class Amphibia; order Caudata; family Salamandridae; genus Calotriton; species Calotriton arnoldi. The sequence goes on from CAWUFW010001242.1 coordinate 2,671,397, forward strand.
TTGCTGCGGGGGCTGCTGCTGCTCATTATTGTCCTGAATCAGGGGGATCTGTTTGATCAAGGCCAGGTTGTGGAGCATGCAGCAGGCAACTACTATCTGACACACCTTCTGTGGTGAGTATAGAAGTGCACCACCACTCTTGTCCAGACACCTAAATCTAGACTTTAGAAGTCCAAAAGAGTGCTCCACCACACAACGTGTCCTCCCATGGGCCTCATTGAAGTGGACTTCCCCGGGCGTAGTAGGATTCCGCATTGTGGTCAGCAACTATGGACGATTGGGATACCCTGAGTCACCTAGTTGTGAGAAACACAGACCAACAATGTAACAGTAATATGTGAGGAGAGCAGCATGTCACACATACATCACACTCATTGACACAGCCCACTCACCGACAAGCCAGGCACGCTCTGGATGTAGATTTGCCATCAATTGCGGTATGCTGCTGTTCTGCAGAATGTAAGAGTCATGTGCCGATCTGGGATACTTTGCACACACGTGTGAAATGAACTGATCCTCTTGGCATACCACTTGCACATTGATGGAGTGGTAATACTTGCGATTTCGATATATGTGTTCACGTGCCTGTGATGGAACTAGGCCAATGTGGGTTCCGTCAATGGCACCCACAACATGTGGGATGCGTCCCAGGTCATAGAAATCCCCCTTCACATTTGCCAATTCATTGCGCCTTGGGAAGTGTATGTAGTTGTCCTTGTATGTCATCAATGCAGACAAGACATCACGCAACACCATGCTGAACATAGGCTGTGACATCCCACCGGCACTGGCCACGGTGTACTGGAAAGACCCAGTGGCAAAGTAATGCAGCACAGCCATGACTTTGACTGTGGCAGACAATGCAGCAGGATATGTTCTGTTTGGCTTCAAATGGTGCTCTAACTGAGCACATAGCTCTTGCAGTGTGAGGCGATCCAGACAGAACTTCTTAATGATATCAATGTCCTCCATCATTGACAGGACTGGGACAGGGTGGTAGAGAGGTGATCTCCTCCTACGTACTCTGGCAGGTGACACATGCAAAAGATGATAAAAAGATGATATGTGTGAGAAGAGCTTAAGCAAAGACTCACACCAACACAACATTGCCATGACTCATGAAGAAGTTAAATGCACAAGTGACCTGCATGCAGACCTCCATTTCATACACACACTCGACATACTAACTACTACAACATCTAAAGAAGTCAATGTGTATGACATGTGGTACACTGCTACAGCAAAGTGTGAGAAGCCCTGTGGGTGTATGGCACAGCACATGTGGTTAACAGCATCCATGCTGAGTTGCATTATCTGCTTTCATTGCATAGTCGCAAGCTTCAGTCCCACAATACACATCAACTTTACAAAATGATCTGGCATCCACAGCGGTAACACGCATTGGCCCCTATAGAATGATGCCAGATGGCGGTCGCCGCTTCCTGACATCCGTGGTGCATCACCGCCTATGAGGAATAGCCATCAGCCAATGGGAACCGCCAGCGGCAAACATTTTTGAAAAACGCGGTAGGCGTGCTCCGCCACTGTGGGGCCCGGAATTGGCCCCAATGAAATGATGCCGGATGGCGGTGGACACTTCCTGACCTCCACGGTGTGTCACCGCCTATGAGGATTAGCCATCAGCCAATGGGAACCGCCAGCGGCAAACATTTTTGAAAATCGCGGTAGGCATGCTCCGCCACTGTGGGGCCCGGCATTGGCCCCAATGGAATGATGCCGGATGGCGGTGGACGCTTCCTGACCTCTGCGGTGCGTCACCGCCTATGAGGAATAGCCATCAGCCAATGGTAACCGCCAGCGGCAAACATATTTGAAAATCGCGGTAGGCGTGCTCTGCCACTGCGGGGCCCGGCATTGGCCCCAATGGAATGATGCGAACCAGGCTGGCCAATGGTATCAGCAGAGCCACGTTGGAACGAGCCTTGGGCACTATATATATTGCCTATGAAATGTCCACACCTGTCACTTGCCTAGAGACACTGCTGCCTGCCATTCCTCTCCACGAACTGCTGCTGTACCTCATCTCTGGACCAGTCATGGCTCGTACTGAGAACCTGAGGGCCCGTCCCTTCACCACAGCGGAGCTGGAGGTCCTCGTGGATGAGGTCCTTGGACAGTACGTCCGGCTCTATGGGGCTCCCGAGGTACTGGTAAGTGAATGCCAAACTTACTTAGGGTGGTCCGAAGGCTCACAACATGTCACTGTACAGTGCTCTGTGCCTCAAACTGCAAGCCTATATTTGTGCTTTCTGATTTATTTGTCTGCATTTCCCATACATGATGTACTACTTGATGCACTTGAGTTTATGGGGAGGATGGCACACTCGTCAATGTTGCAGCTCCATAGTTGGGAAACATCACACATGTGAATCTCAGAAAGGATGATGTATACCTGTTGGAGTCTGTGAAGCCAAACGAGTTCAAGTACATGGTGTTGAGCCTTGTTCCCCCTGAGCCCTGAGTGTATGCAATGACGATTTAGCCAGAACCTGGTTTATCTGTAGTACAGTTACAATGATGAGTCCATGGAATCTCTTTTAGGACACTCATTCCCTGTGCCATATCCTCTATGAGTTCATTACGTGTACATATGTACATTAGTGAGATGGTAAGTTTCGATTGGGCAGGGGTTAGTGATTATGGGGTGTGCTCATTCTACAGGTATACTATGGAGGTGAGCCCAGTATGTACGAGGGTACAGGGCCTGTTACTGTCTAGATTAGTGAGTGATAACCTCTCGCATCGGATACATGTACAGTAAACATGCCATCCTTCTTTTGGTGTCATTATGTGTAGACTCACTCATGTGTATGCACTGTGTACTGACACACAATGCAGCACTACAAAGTGTTACAAATGTCTCCTCTTGTCTCCCATGCCTACAGCTCAAGGTCCATCAGCGGAAGGCAATATGGAGGGCCATTGCCCGGAAGGTGCAGGCCCTAGGGGTATCTAACCATCAACACAACCACTGTCACAAGAGGTGGGATGACATCTGCCGCCTTAGCAAAAACGTTGCCAAAATGACGCTGGGCCTGGTTCCTCGGACTGGTCGTTTGGCACGTCGGAGCATGCCCCCACTGTTGGCCCGCATCCTGACAGTGACCCAGCCAGAGCTGGACGTGCGCCTGAGGGCCCAGCAGCAAGTTGGGGGTGAGTATTGTACAAAGTGTGATGTTACGCATGAAAGACTGCACGAATCCCAGCCCAGAGCATGGCAGTAACCTATGAGTTGTCTCTGATGTGGGGTAATTGCCTCTCAGTTGATGCAGTGGTGAGTGCAGATATTCTGCGCCTGTACAATGTCTGGATTGTCATGTAGCCATGTGACATCAGCATAAGTGTCAGTCTCTGTGGCATGAACTGGAAGTGAACATCAGTGAGCATCGTCAGGGTGAATTTCAAAATGGATGTTGTGCTTTTCCATGTAGGTGATACATCTACAGATTGCTTACCAATGCTCAACAGTAGTTGTGTTTCAGTACCTACAATAGTGGATGTAAGGATGTCATGTCACTTAACAATTGTTTCCTTTATCTCACTATGAGTGTGGTTCTCTCACCTCAAACTTCCAGTGTGACACACAGTGAATTCAGATGTGTAGCTCTCTTAGCTGAAGGCATGTCGATGTTCCTTCAGACAATAGGATGTGATGTTGAAATGCCAATACATGCCTAGCAATTTGCCTGCATGAAGGCAACATGGAGCATGACTGTCCAATGAGCATGTTAACATGCATCAGCTGAGCATAGCAATCTTTAGACGTATGCAGACAGTACATGGGGAGTCAAATGTGTTCCTTGAGTTCAAGCTTTTCAGTTGGTATTGCCTAACATGTTTGTGGTCCGGCCACTTCACTGAACAGTGTCTCTGTCTCCTACAGAATCTACCGAGGTGAGAGAAGGAGAGAGGCATGAAACCGTCCGTGAAGCTACTGGCATCACTGCTCCCCTGGAGTACAGCGACACTGAGAGGACCGGCGCATTGGAGGGGGACAGGAGTGCCCTGGAGGAGTCCGCTCCAGAAACGCCTACCTCTACTTCCTCACACTCCAGCGGTGACTCCTCTGTGTTCTCAGGCAAAGGAGGATCGGCCTCTGCTTCATCGTCCGCCACACCCCGTCCTGTGTCCACCCTCCCTGATGCTCGCCCAACTGGTATCCGGGCCCGCTGCCTTAAGAAGGGTAGGGTATCTTTCCCCCCAGGCACCGCTGCCCCCACCCCTGTGTCCCCTGCTGCCCTCAGTGTGGAGGCCATAGACATCTTGCGTCAGGTGTCTGTGGGGCAGACTTTGCTCCTGAATGCCCTCCAGGATCATGGCAACAAGTTGTCATAGGTTGTTGCGTTCATGGAGGGCATCCATTCTGACATCGGTGACCTGCACAGGACTGTCCAGTCTTTGGCCTTCGTCACAGGCTCACAGTACAGCTCCGGTCCCTTCGGCACCCACCCTGCCAGTGACCCCACCTGACCTGAGCACACACACACCAGTACACTCAGGCACCAGGTCATCCCCACGCAGCACATGACAACAGGAGTCCAAGCGAAAAAGACACGATACATCATCCCCAAGGCACACATGCCAGCCCCACCACAAAGACATCACAGGACACAGAGAAGCCGAAACACAAGAAACATGCATCCACATTGCAGAGCTCACATTCCTCGCCCACCAAGAGCCCTCCAAGATCTATAGCTGTTCCAGAATCAGAACAGGAAGTTGCCCTGGCTGCCGTGGGCCTGTTGCGTGCCACAACTGCACCCTCCCCAGTTCAGAGGGCTGTTGTGCCCAGGACTTCCACTCCCACCAAGCCACCCCCTAGGAAGCATGGACAGAGAAGCAGTGAGGTAGTGGTAGGTCAATTACAGGGGAGGCAGGGTAGAAGCCCACCCCCCCAAGTGTACCACCAGATCAGAAGGTTTTTCCAGGAAGGTTCAACGAGCACCTGCTCCACCTTCTGGGAAGGAGAAAGCTGTTGTGGCCACCTCACCTGTCCCATGGACCAATACACTTGGGGGCTATTGTATCCCCAAGCAAGTGAGGCCCAGCCCTCCACATGAAACAGCAGCCACTGAGCCTCCCCAGTGCATTTCACCCCCTTCCCGTGCGACGACTCCACCAGGTCCAGCCAGCCCTCAGGCTCCCACACCCAGGGATCCCTCTACGTCAACCAGCTCTCCCCCTCCCAGGTCCAGTCCTCCGACTAACCCAGACAGTCATCCCCCACCCAGTTCCAGTTCTCCCCAAATTTGAAGCAGAGTCCCCCTTCCCAACCCATTCCTCCATGAGCGGGACCTGAGCTGCCCATCATCTGGCCCTATCTTGGTGATGTTTCCATGGCTGTGGAGTGTGATTCAATCATCTCTGTGGAGTTTCAAAGCACACAAGTGCGGACTTGAGTATGGACTGGCCTTTGACTTTAATGTTTTGCACTTTACATGCTGATACTGAGTTTATGTAATAAAAATAATATATTTATGTTCTGAGCATTGTCGCTGGCCTTACTAATGATGCTGTGCAATGTATGTGTATCTGTTCATCGGTTCCATGCTTGGAATTCACACTTTCCCATTGGCATGTACTTCAGTTGATATTGCATGTGTTCCAAGAGGTTATGGCAACTAATGTCCACTTTTGACTCTGAGGATTGATGGGGGCGAGCTGTTTGTCTGTGATGGTCCACTATGGTCCAGTTCATTATGTGAGATGAGCTCTACTTATTCACACATGTCTGATTTGTTTGATCTCCATCATGAGAATCTATTCCAATTTACATGTTGACTTGAGGGGTGGACAGGGTAGAACATATCTGTGTGATCTATCTTGATGTGTACACACCTGTGTATGTGTGTAGTGACCTTGGATAGGTATGGTTTCATAGTCAAATGGATGGATGTACATGTGCTTGCTGGAGCCATCAGACGGTGTGAGTGTCATGTCATTAGCAGAGGTGTTGATGTGTATGTGCCCTTGAGCATTGCCCTTTCACACATGTGTGATCCAGTTGATGAGTGCCTGTTTGTTTCCATGAGCAAACACCTTGTGTAGTGTTTGCGGTCATGTTGGGGTTGTTGCCATAGCAGTGTGCAGTGTGTCATTGTAACCTCACAGTCCTAGGGTACACCTACATCTTATCCACATCATTTGTGAGTATTCAGAGTGTGTCACTGCAATGTCTGTGTTGTGTGTCTTGGGATCCGGCCTGGCTCTTGCTTACCTTTGGTCTCACTGTGCTGCATGTCTCTGGGATACAAACATGATATGTGAGTGTTCACATGCATTGCTGTCGCTTTCCACTTTATGGCCTCCAATAGGTGTTGGTCTGATTCCTAGCAGTCACAGTCATACCATTGAGGCCTACACAATGGGAGATACTCCACTATGGCTTTTTGCTATGTACACTCCTCACTTGTGCAATTTTCGTGTATACACCACTTCAGTTAATCCATGTGCCACTGCATGCCATGCACATGTTTAACCCTCCCTACCACTCCATGTTGTGACACTGTACTGTGTGCAAATGATTTGTATCCAGAAGCATTGTGGCCATGAGCACTGTTTCAGTAGGTGATCTGTGCTATTTGAACCTACTTGATTTCAGTCATGGTTGCTGAGGTACAGTACAGATGTATTTCCAGCACAGTCCTCTTGTCTTATTCCAACATGGCTGTTTGCATGGGTTGTGTAGCAGTAGGTGATGGCAAAAGTGTGTAGCTGTTTGCTGCGATACTGCTACCCATCGTGGGCACGCATCTTCCTCACTTTGCAGGCTGCATTGTATACACTCCCAGCCCCCAAGCAAATCTGCCACCTTGAGCCCGATCGAAGCTGTGTGAGTGGTGCTTGTAGGTGGGGGAGAGGGGAGCAGCGTGCCAGGTAGAGTCAGCACAGTGCAGCCTTCTGGGTCCTGAAGGTGTCACTCATGTAAATTGAGGGAGCCTCACACATTGCATTTCGCATGTTTCCCCAAACATCGTAGAGCAGGCCCTGCCTGCACGCTTGCTGTGAGTTGTTGTTGTACCGTGGTTGCATGCGAGGATATGTTTTGGACATACCTCTGCTGTAGAGAGCTGCGGCATCTTATCTGCTGGTGATGCATTAGGTAGAGCAGCGGAAAAGCCTGTAGAGCAGGATCCATGGCGGCTCTGGTCGTGCGCGCGTGTTCTGCTTTGACTTTTCCTCTCCGTAATTGTGCTTCCGCCATCCACGCTGAGGTGGTATTTCCGCTGCAGTGGAATTGGCTGTTTGATCCATCGTAATCTGGTTGGTGGATGGGACGTGATTCCGCACGCAGTTCGTGCTCTATTGGCTCCTTCGGCCACCCTTGCGTAAGGAAAAATTATGCAGAGCCTGAAACACTGCGGCGGTCGGGAAATGGCCTATGTTAGCCCATCGTAATATGGCGGTCGCAATCACTGCATCAGGAGCGGAATGATCTATGGTTTTCCGCCACCGCCACCACTACGGATGCACTTCCGTCCGGCATCGTAATCGACCCCTAAGTGTCCAGGGGGTTTAAATACAAGTGAAGATAAGTGAAGATCTATATACATATTTGTAACAAACTAATGGTTTTACTCATAGGCTATGAGCTCTCCAGACATATATTACGGTTTTAAGGGTTTTAGTAACCCCGGGCGGAGACCTCCGCTCTGCCCGCGGAGTGTGCAGAGATTTGTCTACTCCGCGTTCCGCGGAGAATGCGGAGAAGGCAAATCTATGCAGGTTCCGCAGCAGAGCGAAGTTGGCCAGCCCCCGCCTCCACCCCCCCTATTAAAAGTAATTCAACATTAATTAAAAATAAATTTACAACCACTTACCTCTGTACTGCGGCATCCCTGGGCCGCCCTCAGTTTTCCTTGAGAAAACTGCACATGCAAGGGCGTGTGCACAGTTTTCTCAAGGAAAACCGAGACGGCGTTGAAGAGGAGGAGGGCAGCCCGGGGACGCCGCAGTACAGAGGTAAGTGGTTTTAAATTTATTTTTAATTAATGTTGAATTACTTTTAATAGGGGGGTGGAGGTGGGTGGTGTAGCAGAGCGGAGCGGAGTTCCATGGAGTTTGTTCGCAACTCCATGGACCTCCGCGTAGCCCCACTACGCCCACTACGCCCAGGGTTAGGTTTTAGATCATAGCAAGCATTCGGTTTTATACAGCTTTTAGATGAAACAATTTTATTTAATAATAATGCTCTGTTATGAGTTTATAACCCTACAATATTTATTCACCAGATGCACTTTACGTACTTATTGCTTCAGATGAGCCAATAATACATTAAGTCTATACAGGCAACAACTGAAGCAAAATTAATTTAAATAAAACATATAGCACAGGGACTTCTTTGTACTGGGCACTTTAGAAAGTCACTTTAAGTAGAGGCTGATATTTGCACATAACAGGGAATCTGATATGCTTTAAGGCATGCAGATTTAGATGCATACCGGGCATATAAATATTTAGTCAGATGCTAAAAAGAAAAAAGGAAAAAAAAAGGGATTTCCAGGTATATCTATGTGTGCTATATCTATCAGCAATGCTCTAAAGCATTTGCCACTTTAATTATTTTACTTTTGCATGAATCCTGTTTGGGTGGACATTGTGAGTTTCCAGAAATTGTATATTTGCACAACAATGAAAAAGTGGAGGGGGAACCTAATTACTAAAAATTAAAAATTGCATTTATGCTATGACTTGGTTGATAACAGATATTTATACAGTTACATTTTTATGTCAAGGCACGGAGGCATTTTTATGTAATAAGAACAAAAGTAGTATTTATACAATTATTAATAGCATGTATGTATAATTGGATAGTCTGTTGTCTACCTCCATGGAACATTGTAAAGCACTGCCACTTTAAAAGAGCCGATTAGTAAGTCTAGCGTTGTCATGTGATCAAGACCGGCAACGGTCGAAACGCGTAATGGCAGATGGAGTTCATCAATTGAATAAATATTATTGCAAGGAACTGTGGTCCGCACTCGCTTTCCTTCAGGATTGTTTCATGACGAGAAATCTGGATAATATTTACTTTAAAACAATTAATAAACTAATTATTTTAATTTATTTTAAAATGTTATAAATATATAAAAAAAATACAAATAAATATATATATACATACACCTATAACATAAAATCTAATAAAAAACCCATTATATTATAATTTAAAACATTAAAATATTAAATAGTTTTTAAACTTACATTTTGCACTCCATTGAGTGCAACAGTAGGGAAAGTGTTGGATAGCGTAGGGGTAAACATTACTATTCCCACTCAAGTGAGTGCAACAGTAGGGAAAGTGTTGGATAGCAGATAGGTAAAAACTACTATTCCCACTCCAGTGAGTGCAACAGTAGGGAAAGTGTTGGATAGCGGAGGGGTAAACATGACTATTCCCACTCCAGTGAGTGCAACAGTAGGGAAAGTGTTGGATAGCGGAGGGGTAAACATTACTATTCCCACTCCAGTGACTGCAACAGTAGGGAAAGTGTTGGATAGCGGAGGGGTAAAAATTACTATTCCCACTCCAGTGAGTGCAACAGTAGGGAAAGTGTTGGATAGCGGAGAGGTAAAAATTACTATTCCCACTCCAGGGAGTGCAACAGTAGGGAAAGTGTTGGATAGCGGAGGGGGAAAACATTACTATTCCCACTCCAGTGAGTGCAACAGTAGGGAAAGTGTTGGATAGCGGAGGGGAAAAAATACTATTCCCACTCCAGTGAGTGCAACAGTAGAGAAAGTGTTGGATAGCAGGGGGGAAAAAATTACTATTTCCACTCCAGTGAGTGCAACAGTAGGGAAAGTGTAAGATAGCGGAGGGGTAAAAATTACTATTCCCACTCCAGTGAGTTCAACAGTACGGAAAGTGTTGGATAGCGGCGGGGTAAAAATTACTATTCCCACTCCAGTGAGTTCAACAGTAGGGAAAGTGTTGGATAGCGGAGGGGTAAAAAATACTATTCCCACTCCAGTTAGTGCAACAATAGGGAAAGTGTTGGATAGCAGAGGGGTAAAAATTAATATTCCCACTGAAGTCAATTCAAAATTTAAAAAAACAAAATATCAACTACAACACAAAAGATGTTAAAAAACAAAAAGAAAACAAATATAAAATTATTAAAAATTACAAAAGATAAAAACATTTTATAATGTTAAAAAATCTAAAAATTACCTACAAAGATTACTTTAAAAAAATGTAAAAATAATTTACAAACAAATAACAATTTTTAATAGAAATGAATAATAATAAAAACATTAATTGTTACATAAATTTTATCTTTTTTATTTCCTACCCTATAACACTACGCAATTCACAACACACATCTACATTTTTAAAAAAGGGTACCTCTATAATTAGCATAATAATTATCAATTAAACACATATTAATTAAAAAACAAATTAAAACAAATAAAAATTCATTTACTCACCAAACGTTACCCCTATAAAACCAAAATCCACACACAAAATAAAAATAAACAATTACCATAAATATTTATCAATTAATGAATTAATATTAATGATCAACTAATTATTAATTAATTAAACCTAAATTACTTTCCACCCTCTACCCCAATAAACACCACAACACACACCTAAAAATCATTACACAATTTCCATAAATAATTTTACATTAATAAATTATTATCAATTAGCAACAACTTATTAATTAATTTAAAATAATTTACTTCCCATCCTTTACCACTATAAACCCCACAACTCACATCTCAAATTAATTACACAATTGCAATATTTTAATTTTAATTAATTAATTAACATTAATTAACAAATAATTATTAATTAATTATAAATAAATTACTTCCCACCCTATTCTACTATAAACTGCACTACCCGTTCCTAAAAAAATGACACAATTAACATAATTAATTACCAATTAAATAATTAATTAATAATAATTAAAAAGCAATTGATGAAAACATATTAATAAATTAATTCCCACAATTAACACTATCAAATATAAAATAAATACATATTAATATATAAAAAAGATTAAGAAATTTAATAAAATTAAATTACCTCCCACCCTATTCCCCTATAAACCCATAACCCACTCCTAAAAAAATGACACAATAAACATAATTACCAATTAATTAATATTAATTAACAACCAATTAATATTAAATTAATTCCCACAATTTGCAATATAAAATCTAAATAAATATTAACAAATAAAAAATATTATTAATTTGATTATAATTAAATTACTTCCCACCCTATTCCCCTATAAACCCACAACCCGCTCCTAAAACAAATGACACAATTAGCATAATTACCAATTAATTAATTAATATAAATTTACAACCAATTAATAATTAATAATAATAAATGAATTCCTACAACAAACACTGTAAAATTTTAATTAAATAAATACTAATAAATAAAAAATAATAATTAATTTATTATAATTAAATTACTTCCCACCCTATTCCCCTATAAACCCACAACCCGCTACAGAACTAAAAAATGCAAAATTTAATTAACATAAAAATAATAACTACTAAAAATTTAACACATATATTAAAAAACAAAAGCAATACTTATACAAAAAAATAGATCACATACTTTTAAAATACATACTAAAATACATAACACTAATTAAAAAATCGATATTTTAAAAAACTATGGGGGTCATTACGATGACGGGTGGATCGCCATTTCACACCGCCCGCATGCCATTTCCCCCCCCACCATATTACGATGGCTGGGGGGTCCGCGGCGGACGGAAAGACCGTCCGCCGCTTTTCCACCGGTCGACTCGTCGACCGGGCGGAAAACATACATTATATGGCGGTGATGTCTGCAAGACACCGCCGTCCATATTATGATGATCGTGGAGAGCAGCCTTTCCATGGCGGCGTTGCCGCCATGGAAAGGCATACGGTCTTCGCCCGTAGTGGGCCCCCAGGATGTTGGGGGGGTGGGGGGTGCACATGGAGGGTATTGGCATGGACAAAGTGGCAGGCACCGCGCGGTGCCTGTCACCTTGTGCATGTGAATGCCCAACGTGCATTCCCAGCATTGTGGCGGGCGGTGCTGTGAACACCGCCCGCCACAATGTTGGGAATAGGGGATGCCACCGCCACCGTGGCGGTGGCATCCTAATACTCACGGCGGGACCGCCGCTCCTATGGCGGACGGTCCCATTCACCGTTACGGTGGCGGGCGGACAAAGTCCGCCCGTCATCGTAATGACCCCCTATATTTTTGCAAACGATATTAATGACTTCGATATTTTCAAAAACTATATATCTTACCTTAAAGTCGATATTCTTGACCACGATATTCTTGCTGTCGATATTTCTGTATCACGATATTTCCAACTCGATATTTGTGTATGTCGACATTTAAAACTCGATATTCTGTCTGTGCACCTTCACTGTGCTTATATTTCTCAATTCTAAATAGTTAGCCCAAAGGCAATTTCACGCATTGTAGCACAAACTTTTCATGCACCAGGCACATACATTAGGCCTAGCAGCAGGGCTTATTAATAATCATGGGGTAGCTTATCCCTGTGCCAGCATCGTTATATCTATTTAGCTGTCTACCTTTGGTTTCAATGAGTGCACTGTGAAGCCAAGAAATGACTTGAGCTGAGCATTGTAAAGAGACTGGAAGAAAACTGGAAGCAAAAATTCAAACAAAGAGTGTAAACTGACCTGTTGTTAAGGGTTTTAGAATCAGAGGATAGTTAGATTGGAGAAATAGAGCTGAAAGCAATTAAAGCCTAAGCTTAGCAGTGCAGAACAATCTAAATCAACCCGACCTAATTGAACTTTACTTAACCTGGCCTAATCCTTCATCATAAACTGTAACTTAACCAGATGCAATATAACGCAAACTGACTTTCTTCCCAGAAGAGGTACTGAATCTGGCTTGAACTTCATCTGGGACAAACTTAAAACTACAGCTGAAAAAGCGGGATAGCAGCACTATTTCTTGTAGATCTGTCTGCAGCCTTTGACACTGCATCATGACTAAAAGAAATAGGCATTGTAGATACCATAGTTGACTTGATCCCCACCTAACACAAGGATAAATCAAGCATCATCTCAGGACCTCCAGTTACCTCCTCACCATACAGCATCACCCTGAAATACCTAATTGTTCAATAATGTCACCACTCTGCTTCAATATTTACATTATTCCACTTTCAGATTCATCAATTCTACAAACTCACATGCTATATATAACTGTGCTGATGACGTGAAGTGACTTTGGAAACTCTAAACTAGGACATTGTTCCTCAACCCAATGAACAATGGATAACAAATCACCTTAAATTCAATGCAACAAAAACTGAGATACTCACATTCAAAGAGTTGACAAACTATGATACACTGACAACGTGGCCCAAGAAACTTGGGTCACCATCAACAACTTGAACAGAAGTATTAGATTAGGAGTCATCATGGATTCAACTTTTTGAGAACCCTCAGGATAAACAAACAACAAAATGGGCATTTGACATCATGCAAACACTTCAGTGTGTCTTCCTTCATCTCTGCATCTTCGTTCCCACAGAAGATCTCGCAACAGCTTCCCTTGTTATGTCATGTAAAAATTACGCAAATGATCTGTTTGAGACTCGGTTTCAGTAATGAGAGGCCCACAAATTATAGGTTTACAGTAACAAGACAACTCCTATTTCTTAACCTACAAAACTACAACCCGCCTACCTTAAAGGCCCCTTACTAGCTCCTCACTGCCAGAAGATAAACTTTCAAGATTATCTGAATTACAATTAAGGGCACATTTGGAAATGGGCCAGCTTTTGGACAAGTAAAACTCAAGTAAGTGAAACTCATAGAGATGGATTCTACAATCTGTGTTGACACCACAACCAATCATCCTCCTTACAAGAAGAAGATTATCGATGGTATTTCATTCTCTATGTAAGATGCAAAACTGTAGTACTCACTTCCAGCAAGAATCTAGCTGAAAGCATAATTCTTCTACTCGGAATCCAATGACAGCAATGCACTCTTTTTTCACTCACCACCTCTACCAGTGACCACATACAACAACAACATGAGGGCCAATAGTAGAAATGCGGAAAGGGAATCGGATGAGAGAAAAAAGAGACACTTGACACCACCTCCCTGACTTCTGCGGGGCACTGAGATCTGCAGGTCACAGTGGGCATCTAAAGGCAATGAGAGATATTTTAGTGATCTGCTGTGAGAGTTCTGCATCTAAGTGTAACAGGGACAGAATACACTTTAGCTGCAGCTCTGTCTAACCATCTGCCGGTGTTCCCACATAAAAAGTTCTTACTCCTAAAGCTAAAACACACATGAAATAAACATCTTGGATATATGTTTATCCACACTTCTCCCTGTTAGTGAAATAACTTCCCTGAGCTTCATAACTATGCACTCTCTATTGAAGCTGAATGTGGCAGTTTGGGAGAAAGTGAGAATGGGGTAGGGTTAAGGAAGGATACAGGTGAGAACAATGCCAGAAACAGGAAGGAAACTCCTTCCAGATGGCGGGAAGAGTGGTGGAGTGAGGGAGAAGACAAAGATGCAAAAGCGCAATGGAAGTGGAAGAGGAAAAAGGGAGGAGGAGAGTAGCGATTGATATCAGAGATTCGGAACCCAGAGGTCACGGACCAAGGAGTGGAGTCAGAATTGACACTGCAGGGGGCGGATTGAGTCCTGGGAAGTGATACAGAGATTGTGCAACAGCTCAGCTGGCCCAGCAGTGAAGAGTCTGTGTTCTAGGTTTCTGTGGTTCTAAGAGAGGGCGTGGCCACTGGCAAGTGACGAAGAAAGGATGGAGGAACCTAAGGTATACACTGGGCTTGATTTAAACACTTCAGACAGCATGCGCAGAATGGAGTGAAAGTCACAGGAAGAATGGGAATGGGCACAAACTACATGGTGAAGGGAAAGCGAGCACTGAAAGTCTCCCCTGTGAAACACTGAGTGAGAAGGTGTTGGTTAACTGTATAGTAGTGATAGCCCTGTCCTAAAGGGATTATTCTTTTGACTGTTTTGCCAAGGGAACAAAAGAGTCTCCTAGCCAAGGCTAATGAGGAAGGAACTGGGGATTCAGTGACTGGGAAACAAGCTAAATAAATAAAATCTCAGTTATATAAAAATACCAGTATTGGATATTCTTACATTGGAAACACTTTCTAGGCAAACTTGACTATCCTGAGTTCGACTAATATAATTAGTCATGAAAAGCTTTGCTTATTGTCTTCATGGTTATTGGCTGGCACAATGAACTTAGTTCCTACTATACTCATCATGCCACTGATCAAATACTTAACAGGAACTCATATTCTCTGGTTCCGTTCTGGTTTTAGAAATTCTCATATTCCGCACTAGTATATGTTACATCTCACTCAGGGTAGTCTTGATTGGGCATTTAGCAAATATATTTTCAGCTTAATGGAATGCCGGACTGCCCACATGTACTCAAGGTCTTTCTGTTAACCTGAACTTCTCGTAAACATGACAACCTTCTTTTCTAAGCTTGCTGCACCCCTTTAAGACGTGATTGATCCATTTGAAGCTGTTTCACAGAATGGCATAGTGAGAAATTGGGTTGTTGGTTGAGTGGGGTCCTAACCCTACTCAAGCAACAGCCATAATCCCTCTCAGGGTGAACGACAAAAGTAACTAAATTAATTTATGCTTAACGCTCTGGTAGCTTGGAACAAAAGCAGTCAGACTTAACTTAGAGGCAATGTGTAAAGTATTCATGCAGCACACAAACAGTAGAAAAATGAAAACACAAGAAAAATCCCTCACAATGTGGAAGCATAGAGTAAATTTTAATAAATTATTTGATACCAAAATGACAAAAAAATTCCAACAGTACAACCAGAGTTATGAATGTGTAAAGTTTAAGGTAAAAACTAGTGCCTAAGAGATCAAAGCGCCAACCACGGATATCTAGTTGTGCGAGATAGAGTCAAAGTAAAAAAATATGGCTGACAGCAATGGAGCGTGGGTCAGATACAAAAAATGGATAGGGCCCGGTCAGTGCTTACCTTCGGACTTAGAAGAAATTTCAACAAAAACGTCTTGAGAAGGTAAAGATCAGAGAGGCAAGGCTACATTCGGTGTCCGAGGAGGAGATGTTGTTAACGGGGAGCCGCTGGACGAAGTTACAGTAAAGATTTGCACGCTTGAAGTTAGTCTCTTTTTTGGAAGTCAAAAATGTCCAGTGGGATGAAGCTGGAGGCTGTAGCCATGAGGATGGATACCCCTTCTGCAGACAAGATTTGCCGCTGTGGAAAATAATTGAGCGAGAGCTGCTGCAAAGTCATACCGACTGGTGATGCACCTTGGGAGGACAGACGAACAGGTTGGTCCCCGTCACCTCTCAGGTCTCAGAGCAATTTTAGCTAAGTCCTACTTTTTTTTCATTATGGCTATCCAGGCACCTTTAGCACCACTCCCAAGGGTCCAGGACTAGAGAGGCACCACTTGAATGGTTGGGACTCAATCAGACTGGGTCCAGATGCAGATTCAAAATGGTTACAGCCTTTTCTTTCCCTGAGGCTCTGATAAAGAGGCCAGCCAAATAGCTCTTGGAGTCACTCTGGTAGTTCTGGGTTCAAGAGGTAGAACAGGACTCAAGCAGCAGTGCAGGTCTTTGAGGGATCAAGGCAGAACTCAGGCACCAGTGCAGTTCTTCCAGGTGCAGCAAAGCAGTCTTCTGAATTTCACAGCAGGCCTCAGCAGAAGGCAGTCTTCTGAGAGTCATTCCACAGGTCCTGAAAGTGAACTGAAAAGTGGGTCTGAGGGGCCTCTTTTTATACCTGGTACCTTCTTTGATGTAGGAAAGGTTTCTAGAGATTGGAGTGCTTAGAATTTCCTGCCTCCCTGCCCAGGCTCCAGCCTGACTGCATGAATAATGATTTAGTGTGAAGTCCTTTGTGTGAAGGCCGGACACAGCCTATTGACTTTTAAATGGGATGTCCCCAGCTCCGCCCCCCATCCTCTCAGTGAAGGCCCATCCAGGCGTACCTAATCCCTCTATTGTGTGGCTGTCTTGGATGAATAAACAGAGTCCAGCTGCCAACTACTCCCAGTCATGTGACCCAAGAACAGGCTGCATGCTCAAACTAGCTGGGGCAGAAAAACTCCAACTTTCTAAAAGTGTAATTTTCAAAATTGTGACTTAATCGGACTTTACCATTAACAAGGATTTTCATCTACAGTTTCTCAGACATCAAATATGAAATCTCCGCCTGTTCCCAATAAAACATCAGCACTTCCTAAATGTAATAAGGCAACACAATGTTATCCTGTGGGGGAGGCACTGCTCACAGTAGTGAGAAACAAATTTATGAGTTTTCACTACCAGGACATATAAAACGTAAAATTATAAGACCAAACTTTTAATTGCAATGCACTCTGCCCTGTGGCTTTCTAGGGCCTACCTTAGGAGTGACTTACATGTAATAAAAGGGGAGTTTAAGGCTTGGCAAGGGCCTACCTTAGGAGAAACCTATATGTATTAAAAGGGGAGTTTAAGGCTTGGCAAGGGAGTTATTTTGCTAAGTCGAATTGGCATTTTAAAACTGCATTCAGGATGTAATGGCAGACCTTTGACATGGTTTAAGGGGCTACTTAAGTGGGTGCCACACTAAGTGCTGCAGGTCCACTGGTAACATTTAATTTACAGGCCTTGGGTATATGCTCTACCACTTTACTAGGGACCTACAAGTCAATTACAATTAAAGTAAATGTGCCAATCAGGTGTATGCCAATTTGACTATGTTTTAGGGATGAGAGCAAAAGCACTTTAGCACTGGTTAGCAGTGGTAAAGTGCTGAGGGTACTAAAGCCAGCAACAATGAATTCAGATAAATTGGAAGGATGTAGGCACAAAGTTCAGGGGAGACCTTGCAGAGAAAAGGCCAGATCAACACATATGTACAAATGAAATCAAGATGCAATTGACCTAGACTTTTTTATTGAGTCACATAACTCTGAGGTCACTGGCAAAAAATTGTTATGAAATTACATGGAGTATATTTTTTCCCTATAATACAATGACAAACTATCATTCTTTCCAAACCCTTTTGAGTCCTTTATCTCTGACTCCATTTTTTAGAAAGACTAACTATGTTTGAATTTGTATGTAAGAAATGCGAAGTATGTACTATAGCGAAGCAAGTCACCTTGCTGCGCTGCACTGCGTGACAGGGAAAGGGCAGGAATGTGCCGTATTTAAGACAAAACAGCACATTCCTGCCTTTTCCCCTGTGCTGGCACCCTTTGGCAGCCTAGTGCCAATGCAGGCACCCTTGCACCATGGTGGAAGGGTGCCTGCGTTGCATGCAGGATTGTACTGTGCAGGAAGGGACATCTTCCTGCACCAAAACTATCCTGAGTGGCATATTGCACTTTCTACGTGTGCTGCATGCAGCACACATAGAAAGAGGAAGTAACGAGGAGAAATAAAGATATTTCTCCAGGTCAAGCCTCATCTGAGAAGGCATATCTTTTTGCTGCATTCCCATGTCTACCAGTTCTGATAAATCTGGGAATGCATCAAAAACCATAGGAGTTGTGTGGGAACACCCACCCAATGCCCATGGAATGCCTTCCCAGGGTGGAGTGAGGCAACCCCGTGATTTGCGATGCGTTGCTTCATTCTAGATTTATGGAGCCACTCAGGGCTACGCAAAGTGGCCCTGCGAGGCTTCATCAATCACATGAAAGATTTGCGTCGCTCTTGCACCACGTTGAGTGGTGCAAGAGCGATGCAACCCAGCTCATAAATAGGCCCCATAGAATATAAACATAAGAATTCAGCTTGTAAATAGTTGCACAATATAGTGAAGGTCATTATATATGTTACTTTCAAAAGTAGCTGTAGTTCAGATTGTGTGGTAACAAGCAACATATTCCTCCTTTTTAGGTCGAGCCTATAGCGGCAGCGCACATGCGCTGCTCGCTTTGCGAGGCATGCAGTAATGGAGTATGGAGTGGAGGCTCTGTGGAAGCTCCGCCCACTCTCCACCCATGTTTTTAATTGTCTGGTGTCATTGTCTTTCCTAAATACTGCCGTCTGATTGATCATGAGGCTTGTTAGTCCCTCCATATTATGGCCATGTTGTCATTTGTACCCTCCCATGGCTACTGGCCCCTTTACTTTGAGTGTTACACAGTACGGTATGTGTTATTTAGACTGTCAGCACTACTTTCCGCACTCCCGTTGTCCATGCTTCCCCCCTCCCGTTGTCCGTGATGCAATGCAATAGGTCTCGCGCAAATGCGAGTCAAATTGCATTGCATATGCTTGTTTATTATTATTGTTATTTTCCATGCCGCTGTGAACCCTGCAGGCTGTCCCTTTGTGTTTCTGTCTGAAGGCATGTATCGCATGCGTCTCTGCTTGCCAGGGTGCGTGCGCTTCAGAGCATGTATGTATGAATGAAAATGAAGGAAACGAGCGTGAGAAAGAGCGTGCATGCTGTTAATGTGTCAGTGCATGAAAGAAAGGCAGATGTGCGCCCGACAGATGTTGGTAATGTGCGTCTGGGATTGTTATTGAATTCGTGTTTTTCTAAAAATGACTGATGTGTGTTTATAAACGGGAGACTGTGAGGTGACATGAGTGTGTGTCGCGTGTGTAAGTAGTGCCACAAACTCTAGAAAGCTAGGTTGTCAGCATTGTTTGAAACTAGCACTCGTGCCAGACTCTGGTGACGCACAGATGTTGTAACAGGAGGTGACGTCGGCGTGAAATTTCTAGTGTGGCACAACAGTCGAGCAAGAGGATATCTCTGTGCGAACCCTCTTGTGTCCTGCAACCTTCCGTTTTGCGGCTTGCATATAGATACGTTGCAACACACTGCGCGGTTGAAAGTGCCATCTGCTCGGGGTGCAACTACATGTTAGTGGAAAGTGCTTCTGACTGGGGCGCAATGTCACGCATTGTGCAGACAAACGGCCCCACTCGTGCAAAATATAATTATCAGCAGGTAGTGGTGGCACTTCCCTGCAGGCGCAGCTAACCACACAGTAAACGTGCGCTGGCGCCTCTGCCGTGTCCTGGTGGTTGCACTCTCTCCGGGGGCACGAATGAAACGATTCATTGGGACTAGCCCGGATCCCGGATGCTGTTCAAGAATAGTTCCCGGATCCGAAATCCGCCAGGCCCGCCCGCTATATTCCAGCACTGCCTCACTTGTGCAAAGTGACGCAGTTAGTGGTACAATTCATTCATTTCGCTTGAGGTAGCTGAGTGGGTTGCGCACCCTGAAGGTAACTGCTGAACAGACTCATCCTTTCATCTTTGAAGGTGGATAAAATGAACACCAATGAGTTGGGCAGTGACAACACCATATCAAGCATGGTTTGCACACTAATTCATTATCAAAGACTATAAGATACTTCCGGTTACAGTGTGCGCTCTGTATATTACAACGCGTGTTCGAAAGAGAGGTGTTTACAACAGTAGCGTGACGTCAGTGGATGTGCGGTCGCGTGAGCAGCAGATGATTGGGCACATGCCGATGCCTGTCAGTGCAAGACTCAACTCTGTGACAGCTTGAGAGGGCTGCTTCTATCACTGCTCACTTCGTTTTCACCAGGCCTGCAGCACCTCCATGACCAGTTTCCTTCCTTCTCCGCTAACCTCGCCTCTTTTCCTTTCCTCCAATTTCCCTAAATTAATTTATTTCCCCAAATCAACTAGCTTCGCTTCCCTTCCTATTTCCCTTGCCCCTTCCATCTCTCCTTTTTCCTCCTTCCTCGCTTTCACCCTTCATTCCATCCCTTCCCTTTCCTCCCTTACCCCTTCATTTTTTCTGTGAAGGAATGTTGAAAGATGAGAAAGAGTGAGGTAGTTGGAAAGTGCCCAGAGAAAAGGGAAAGATGCCAAAATCACAGGAAACGATAGAAAGGGGGTGAAGGAGTAAGTAGGAGAAAGAAGATCACCCAAGGGGAAAAGAAGAAGTGAAGAGGAAGCAGGGGACCTTGAAATGACATCTTGGATGCTTAAAACAGACCCATCTCAATAACTTTAGAGGAAGGACCCCAATACCCACCTGCACAGTGAAAAGTACCATTTGCACAATGTTCTACGTGGACCAGAGCCTGCCAGGCCTGAGCCCTGGTGAAGGCAACAAACAGTGGCAAAGCCTCGAGGTTTGGCTTTAATGTGGCAGCACAAGCAAATAATGCATGCGCAAAGGATGCTTGTCTTGCCTAGCACATTAAAGCCAGGTCTGTTGGCTTTGCTGTTGCTTGTTCTAAAAGAGTATTAACACCTCCGCAGACATCTGCGCTGCCAAGCTAGACTTAAAGGTGCGGTGGGGGTGGAATAGTTTCTGTGACCCGACCCTTCTTGGTGGCAAATACATTTAGAAAGTTCTCCCTGAATAGAAATGATCATGGGCAAGCCCATGCTCTGCAGGCGTCCATGCTAAAGTCAGGCGACATGCTCCAAGTTTGATTTAAAGAGCACTATTATTTTATTCATGTGTTTTGTTTTATTCTAAGGCGTTAATGTAGCACTGCACATCGGGGTGGAGTAAGAAATGGTTCATATTATACAACTCTGGGATGTATTGACAGCCTTACTGTTATCATAATGCAAGAGCAAAGATAGAACTTAAGACTAAACAGTACGTTATGGAATTTCATGAAATCAGGTAGAGTGGTCCAGTAGGTAGTCATCTTGTTAATTGACTCCATTGAGCCATATTAATGTATGAATGAAAACCATGCTGTGAATCTGCCCTGGAAATGCTTCTATTACTTACCAGTAATTGCATTACACCGTGTCCTACTTTCGCTTATCTCCATTACATAATGAGGCCTCTGTGCCTCATAGACACAACTCCTACCAATATAATAAATGAAACACAGCCCAAGGGCATTGAAGTGCCGGCCATGATCACCAGACCACACTAGCAACAGGAGGTCAGACCCACGTTCCATAAGCATCACCAGTACCAGTACCACCAGTACCACTACCACCAGTACCACCAGTACCACCACCACCAGTACCACCAGTACGACCACCACCACTACCAGTACCCCCACTACCAGTACCACCACCACCACCAGTACCACCACCACCACCACCAGTACCACCACCAGTACCACCACTAGTCCCACCATCAGTACCACCACCACCACCAGTACCACCACCACCACTACCACCACCAGTACCACCAGTACCACCACCAGTACCACCACCACCAGCAGTACCAATACCACCACCACCAGTACCACCACCAGTACCAGTTCCACCACCACTAGTACCACCACCAGTACCACCACCACCAGTACCCCCACCACCACCAGTACTACCACCACCAGTACTACCACCACCAGTACTACCACCACCAGTACCACCACCAATACCACAACCAGTACCACCACCA
Organism: Calotriton arnoldi; assembly: GCA_963921515.1. Lineage (NCBI taxonomy): Eukaryota > Metazoa > Chordata > Amphibia > Caudata > Salamandridae > Calotriton > Calotriton arnoldi. The sequence continues at coordinate 2,693,806 of CAWUFW010001242.1, forward strand.
CCAGTACCACCACCAGTACCACCACCAGTACCACCACCACCACCAGTGCCACCACCAGTTCCACCACCACCAGTACCACCACCAGTACCACCACCAGTACCACCACCAGTACCACCACCAGTACCAGTACAACTAGTACCAGTACCACCAGTAACAGTGCCACCACCAATACCACCACCAACAATACCACCAGTACCACCACTAGTACCAGTACCACCAATACTACCAGTACCAGTACCACCACCAATACCACCAGTACCACCACTAATACCACCAGTACCAGTACCACCACCAATACCACCACTACCACCACCACTACCACCACCACCAGTACCAGTACCACCAGTACCAGTACCACCACCACCAGTACCAGTACCACCACCACCACTACCAGTACCACTACCACCACCACCAATACCACCACCAATACTACCACTACCATCACCACCAATACCACCACCACCAATACCACCACCAATACCACAACCAATACCACCAATACCACTACCACCACCAATACCACCACCACCCCCTCAGCGCCTCTCGCTCACTAGTAATAGCAGCTCAATGTACGAAGCTGGAGCTGCAGCCTAGACCATCCCTCCCTCCCTCCATGCGTGCCATAAAACAGAGCCCGCCCTGCACCAGGAGGTGAAGCCAGGGCCCTACTACAGCTGGAGTGTTTATTAGGCCAAAGATAGCAATGACATTACGCAATGCCACACTGCACACTCAAATCACAGAAAGGGCAGGAAATAGCCCCCTCTCCCGCTCTTCCTCCTGAGCCGCGACACTGTAATCACAGTGCGAAAGGTGTTTGAGCGCTTTGTTAGTGTTTATAGCTCGGATCATATGTAACTCTCACTTCACACTTTGTGTCTGTGTAATTTACAACACTTACACATCTTCTTAACTGCACTATTTACCACTATTTTGAAGACGTCGCTGGCCGGTCTCTTCCTCTGATATTCACAATCTAACAAGCAGCCGAGAAGGCCCTTTATTGCAATGCAATAGGTATCGCATTTGCAAGAGTTTAAGCTATTAGTATTGTAAATGACAATGCCTTTTATTTATGTTTTAAAACCCAAAACATAAATAAAAGGCATTGTCATTTACAATGACAATAGCTCAAACTCGTGTGAATGTGAGACCTATTGCATTGCAAATGCTTGTTTTTAATGGCATGTGCTAAATGCCTCCAGTAAGCTAACAACCAATACTTTAGGAAATAGTTTAGATGAAAGCTAAAAAGCTTGCTGCCTCTTCCGTTGATCTAGCTTTTACACTTTTTGCTGTCTGTATCCAGCTCATAGCACACAACTTGTTACAGCAGAATAGTAATAATGTTCTTATAACAGTTAAGTTGTGCTATCTCAACTTGTTCTTTATTGTTTGTTTCAGCCGTAGCCCTAACATCAATTACATTAGCAGCAGAAGTAATATTACAAATCTATGACAATAAAACCTTAAAACAATAGACCAAACGTGTTTTTCATTACCTAAAATGTCTCTATATTTTTGTCTTCAACTCTAACTATGGAGACCCGATGAAGGATGCAGCTGGCAAAAAGATTTACAGCATCATCCATTCTATAACAAAATGCCAAGGCATCAGGGTAACATTTTATACCACATTTCTTAAGTAATAGGACGAGACATTTTCGTGTTGTAGCTTGGGTTTTGGAGTAAAAAAAGCATTAAGTGAAATGTAGTATTTTACCTTCCAGGCTAATTGCAGAAGTTATAACTTATGTGGTGTTTATCCCACTTTGATCAAAAGCTCTAATGGGGGTTGTCGCTAACATACAATGTGTTTAGGGTTCACACCCAGAAAAACCTTTGACAGCCTTAGAGATTAGAGATTAGAGGACCAGCCTTGATGTTAGTGACTATGCTGCTGAGCTTGTATGACTAATATGCCTACTTGACTATTCTGATGGTATCAGGCCTGGTTGACACAGGATTATCCCATACGTCACTGAGCCTCAACTCTTCGAGCAATTGTTTCACATGCATTGACCAGTGATTAACCTCAGCTCCTTTTAGAGAGGTAACTTCTAGCAGGATTCCTAAGTATGAGCTAGCAAGATGGTTTCTGATTAATCTTATCCAGTACAGTATAGGATATAGAATTATTGTATACAAAATTGTTTGAATATCCCTCTCTGAGTACATGGGGATCAGGGGCAGGCCAGGACTCAGCATTAACAAAGAGTGTAAAAAAAAGTATTTTCTGTTATTTGCAACTCTTTAACTTTAGTATAGCCCTAAATCTAAGTACAGTACAGTTATGCTGTGACCATTTTGTTCTTACATAGTTGTAGGATTGCATTAAGCTGTTGGCTACCAACTTTGGGTCAGATTATCCAATAGTTCAGACAACGCAGCAAGACAACTTGCTTTGCTGCCCTGTGTGAAAGGGAGAGGGCAGGTATATGCCATATTTACCAATATGTGGCACATTCCTGCTCTCTGTCTGTGCTGGCACACAGTCTGCAGCCTAAAGCCAACACAAGCGTAATGTTGCACCGGGTGCCTGTGTTCCAGTCCAGATTGTTTTTGTATAGGAAGGGACACCTTCCTACACCAATACAATCCCCTGAGATTTTTTCCTCTTTCTAGAGCAGTCTGCAGCATTCTACAGCACACTTAGAAAGAGGAAATAACAAGGAGCAATAAAGATATTTCTCCTTGTAGCAACTCCCTTGGGAAGGTGTAGCATTTTGAGGCATTATCAGGTTTACCAGTGTTGGTAAATCTAGGAATGCACCAAAATCAGTGGGTGGATAGGTGGGAACACCCACTCCCTACCCATGGAACGCCTTCCCAGGGCAGAGTAACGCAAGGCAGCGACTTTCACTGCCTTGCGTTACTCCAGATTTATCAAGAGCAATGCAGGGCAACACAAGGTGACCTTGCGTTGCTTGGTAAATCTGACTTAGGGGTTACGTTGCCCATACGACACAATTGCACGATGCAAGGGTAACGCAGTCCCTTGATAAATCTGGCCCTTAGTTTGCAAGTCTAAATGCTGTCTTACAGGATTGTTTAAGTGTGACTGCAGTTCTTTCTATATGTAGCTGCCAATTGATATTGATAAAGAAAGTTATGGATAAGTAGTCAAAACAACTCACACAAGTAGCAGCCGATATCATAACCACACTGTAATAAGAACGGAAATAGGATTGTATGAAGAACTTACACATCCTTCCTTCAATTTCACAATAAAGGCATATTGAGCTCTACATTATCTCACAAAGTTGTTGTTATATCATAATGTAAGCACTTATCTATTGAAAGTTCTCAAAATACTTTGTTGAAAAGCAGTCACAAAATAATATATAATCTAACATGCATGTGTCACTTGTGAAAAAGCAACTGCACACCATTTTTTAAAGGAAGTGCATTATGTTTGTTTTGAAAACATTCACTAACACACTGAATAATAATTAGGATTGTGTGTTAATAAGCTGCATTTTAATCATTTAAAGGCAGTCCATAACAAGAGAAATTATTTTAAATATATATATCACTAACTCCAAGATTATTTCTTAAATACACGAGTCTTAAATAATAGTATCATTTTCATTGCACGTGTTCGTCTGATAAAATCAGTTGTGTAGTCAATGATTCAGAAGCTTCAAACTGTACTTTTTCTTACTTTATACTAGAGGTTGAACGTTACCGTCTATATAGATTCATGTCAATGCGGCTCTTTGTTACTTCACTGACATAGTTCAAAGCACATCCTAATCATTCTACACTGAGTACTTTGTTTGAAGGTTACATTTCATCTAAATATAATTCTAAAACAGTTGGATTTTTCCCAGCAGTCCCCTTCTTGATAATAATGTCTGTTTGAGTTAGAATCTTTTTAACCATCATTGGTTCACTGATTTGAAAATAAATGTTCTGCGGTGTTTGTACTTGACTTTTTTTCTTCATGATTGCATCAGTGAGCAATAGCTTTAGTGATGTGGACTCTTGGTTTGGGCATGAAAGGGCCTCCAGTCATAAAGCGTATAATCCAAGTGCGTAGCACCGGAGGCTGCAGCTGGAACAGCTGCAGCGGGCGCGCGACGCAGCTCCGCATTATCACCGGGTACAATAGAGATCATTTCCCGCCTCCAGCCTTTAGCCTGCGTAACCGAGAGAATGGCCATGTAGCTCTGAACTATAACCCTGGCACTTTTATTTAGAAAACAGGCCATTAAATGTCATTTACAGTTTACCTTCAACAAAGAGAAATGAACCACAAATAACTGACTGACACAGAGCCACTTAACAGATTTCTACTGAAAAGGTCGAACATTTCAACATTTAGAGATCATTTCTCTGTGTTATTGGTTAGGGCATCACAGCTGCTTTTACTGCTTTGGGGGACGTCGGGAGAAACAGATGCGTTTTTACCATTTACTATCCATGAGAGTTAATAGAAAATGACCTAGAAATAAAACTATTTTTTTCGCTGCATGGTAAAATATAATTTTTTTTATTTCATACGCAATTAAATGTGAGCATGCTTAGCAAATGCCAATAGTATACAAATATAATATTTGCAAATGGATTGTTATTAGGATCAATAATTAAAACGATTTTATATGTTTACTTTTTTTCTAATATATGCACCTGTCTCAAAATATAGCTTTCTCAAATAAACCTGGATTTACCAAAATGTGTGCTAAAATATTTTGAAAAAACAACGTTATTTAAGAGTTTGCTGTTTACAAAAAGGAGTGGAAAAATGGATAACTTCTTTAAAAATAATTTGTAGCTTATATTGTAGAGGGCCTACTCTGAATCAGTATATTAACCCCTTCTATGCTCATGACGAGCTCAGCTCGTCATGCTGCGCAGTGCTCGTGTGCGCATGACGAGCTGAGCTCGTCATGAATCCGCCCACTCAATGAAACGCCCCGCACAGGGCGAAAATCGGCCGTGCACCGAAGGGGTTAAACAGTTTTTCAGATTAGATTATCATCAACGGGGTTCAGCCGTTGAACACAAATTAATGAATCAACTTCAATACGTAACCTTTCTTAAATAAAGTATGATCCTGTTTTGATTCCATAGAGGAAGGTTTTTTGGCATACTAGGGGGCAGATTTATGAACGAGTTGCGTTGCCCGCAACGGGGCGCACGGGTGACACAACTACCAAGCCAGATTTATCAACCCACGCAAGGCCACCTTGTAATGCAACGCAGTGCAAATCGCTGTGTTGCGTTATTCTGCCCCAGATAGGTGTTCCATGGGAAGAACGTGGGTGTCTCCACGCATCCACCCATGGATTTTGGCGCATTCCTAGAAATACTACTACTGGTAGGCCTGGGAAAGTGTCAAAATATCACACCTCCGCAAGTGAGGTGTGATGAGGAGAAACATAATTTTTCTTCTCTTTTTTTTCTCTTTCTATGTGTTCTGCATTCTGCCATGAAAAGAGGAAAGTGCCTCAGAGGTTTCTTTTTGTGCAAAAAGAGGCCCCTTCCTTCACAAAACAATACTGTCTGCAATGCAGGCACCCTTGCACCATGGCTCAAGGGTGCCTTTGTTGGGGTTCGGCAGCACATTGTGCGCCAGTGCAAGGAAAGGACAGGAATGCGTCGTATGAAGTGGCTTGTTGTGCTGCTTGACATATTGATAAATCTGCCCCAGGGTATTTTGCCAGCAAATGTAAGCTCCACTTGCTACGTGAGAAATAAAGACTTGGTGCAGAATTATCAAAGTGCAGCACACATAGAAAGAGGAAAAAGCCTCAGAGGAATGTTTTGTGAAGGAAGGCGTCCCTTCTATACAAAAACAATCCTGCCTGCAATGCAGGCCCCCTTACATCATAATTAAAGGGAGAGGACAGGAATGCACCATATAATGTTAAATATGGCACATTCCTTCCCACTCCCTTTCAAGCAGCACTTCAAGGTATCTTGCCCCTTGGATTCTAGAGCACTTAGTAGGAAATCTGCCTGTAGTGACACATACTAAAGAACAATCTTTGGACCATTGCATGCTTTTTGCAAATGAGTATTCCGCATTAATCGGATATGACAACTGTTAAGTTTTGGAAGTGTTTATTAATTTCCACGTGTGCATACAAATTGCATTTTATTATATCGATGTAAAATGCAGAGACTCTACATTAGATTTCTACAAACCCCAGACTGTTGTATCACCTTCCCCTATTAAGTTAACCCACCAGCTATTTTACACAAGCCTTGGTCTTATCAGCTGAAAGGCTGAAAAGACCAAGAGTCTGATTTAGAGGAAGGCGATAATGGAGATTTCATCCAGTAAAATGCAGATTCACCTTCTGCACCTCGGGAGCTAAATTCTCTTACGGTGATGCTCCACATGAGCAGGATTTGACTAGCAGAGGTTTTTCCAGCTCCAGCATGGTTCAGCGTCACCTCTGCCATAGACAATAGGGCACCTGCTAACCATATAGAGTGGCTAATCCTCCACTATACTGACTGAGTGAAATATGTCGAAGCCGAACATGATAAGGCTGAAGTACGACCACGGAAAAGAAGACAAGGAGTCTGCAACATGCTGGAAAATAACCCCAACATGCTAGAATGACTTTGTATGTGATCACTGACAAGAAGCCTAATTTTGGGGTTTTAGTTCAGTAGTACACAGGGATACCTTTCACATCAAGCAAAAAGTGACAGTTGTCCCATCCCAGAAGTGATGTCACTTCCGTTACAGGGACTTCCAGGCACCTGGGGGCCCTCCCTGGAAGTGATGTCACTTCCGGGGGTTCACGTGACCGTGTTGGTTCACGTGTGTTGTGACATCAACCTGGTCACATACTAGTCATGTGCTCATAGTCGTAAAATGTAGATAGGATGCTGTCATAACAGGTGCGTGCCCCATTGCCCTGAGTCTAGGGCTTTGTCACAGGCAAAACTGTAACACTCTCAGGGCGTACAGTATGTGAGTCTCTAACAAAGCAAGCCCAGGCATGTTCAGACTGCCGCAGTTGTGAATCCTTGATGAGACAGTTGGAGGACTCCTCAACGAGAGGTGAAGGAAACGCAGACAGAACCGCTGTCTCCCTAAGCCATCTGTCTTAGCTTGGACATTGCATATTTACCTTAAAAAGGTCTTTTGTGAGAAACATCTAGACAAATTCATAATTTAATCAAGACTGACAATAAATGGAACCCAAATGCAGATAGCTACTACTCACTCTCCCCAAAGTGGGCCCATTGCATAGTTAGCAATCTCTAGTAAGTATAAAATGGCTTTCCAAGGCCAACCACACAGTTAGAAGCAGCGATCTGCTCTGAAATGGAACCCCAACGCGGATGTCTGCTCCCCCTCTCCAAAGTGGGCCCATTGCATAATTAGCAAGCTCTACTAAGTATGAAATGCCGCCCCAAGGCCACATACACACACACACACACACACACTCAGAAGCAGCCGCAAAACGCTTATTTTAAATCTGTGGACAGAGGGGCCTGAGCAACATCAAGAATAGCTTCGAGCAGAATTTCGGGAAGCAACTGTGCGATACAGGACAACTTCTCCTGCAGGTAAAAAGAAGGATGGTTTATATCATTTAAATTATTTTTTCCATTCAATGTGTTGTATAGCAAAGCCTAGTTTCTGCTTTTCTTGGTCTGAAAATGTCTGCTTTTATTTATGGTTTGAAAAAAACATTTCAGCTTGTAGTTGGTAGTTGTGAAAATGCAAAAGTGTTACAGTGTTCCCCCAAAGTCAGTTGACTCAATGTTCAGAATAAATACTAACGTGTGCTATCCTGCGATGCTTACAGGGGTTTATTTCCAATATGCGGAGATGGTCGGTACCAGTCTTATGTAAAACTGTAAATGTTGACAAGGCAGCCCTTGGTAATACCATGTAATTATTAAAATGCGTGTGTAAAACCTGGATTTTCAGTTTTTCCCATTCGGTCATTTTTAACTGAGCCGTCTCAATGCTCCCGGTGTGACTTGTTGTTGTTCATTAGCTTAGTGCACGGGCTCAGAAGCATGTCGTTTGTTTCATTGTTTTGCATTTGCTTAGGAGGGTGCAGGCCGTGTCGAAATCTGAGTTTACAAACATGTACAAATAAAATCTGTTGTTTAGACCACGGTTTACCAGGGGTTAAAGGTAGGCAGCATGCTTTGAACCGAGCTACAATGCTGGGGCGTTGGTTGTGACAAAGTCCTCAGTACGGCGGTGAACACTATGGGAACAGGGGGCTGAAAGGTGGGAGTTGAGGAGGAGCTGACTCTATCTATAGTCTCAAGGGTTGTAGAGAATGTGGTTGAAAATGAGCAACCTGTATGGGCCAGCCCCAACAGTGGCAGCCGCCAGGATTTAAAAAATAAAAAAATGGAAAAGTTGTGCTGGTTTATTTTTTGCGCAGAAGACTCTAGTGCTTGAATATTTGCTTGTAAATGTTTATTGGTCTGTGAAATAGCACAAATTGTCTGAGGTAAAATGTGTATATTCATACTTTGCTTAACTGTGATTCGGTTATTTTGAATAGGCTTTGGCGCAATTCTGTAAAGGGTGGGTTTAAGGGGAAATGTTCACAAGGCAGCCTCTGGCAATATCCTGTAATTATTACAATGTGTGTGAAAAATAGGGGCGTCAGAGGGACAGCTATTTCTTTTAACTGTGTGCACTCAAGGATCTCAGTTGCGGTTTCGGAAACGGTAGCTGAAGCATGTCGTTTGTTTCATTGTGTTGCATTGCTTACGTAAAAATCTACATTTACAAAAATATACAAATAAAATCTATTGTTTAAACTATGATTTACCAGGGGGTTAAAGGTCAGCAGAAGGCTTTGAACCGGGCTGCAATACAGACAGCTCCAGGCCATGGCATGAGGCGTTGGTTGGGATAAAGGCCTCAGCGCAGCTGTGACCAGCATAGGAACGGGGGGAGCTGAAGGGTGGGGGCTAAGGGGAAAGCTAACTCCATAGGGATAGCTGCGATAGTTCCAAGGGTTGGAGCGAATGCAGTTGAGAAACAACACCCTGTATCTACCAGTCCCAACAGAGGCAACTGCCAGGATTAAAAAAAAAAAATGAAATGGTTGTGCTGGTTTATTTTTTGTGCAGAAGACTCTAGCTCTTGAATATTTACTTGTAAATGTTTAATAGACTATGTAAAAGCACACATTGTCTGAGGTAAAATGTGTATATTCACGCTTTGCTAAACCATGATGGGGTTATTTTGAATAGGCTTTGGCACAGTTCTGTAAGAGGATTAAAGATCTAGCGCAGCCCCCAGGGCTTAGACACCAGAACTGCTTAGCGCGGTTTCAAAGCCCCTGCTTTAATTGGCCCTGCTGGCCACGCAGCTTGTTAAGAATGCCTGTTCCAACAACTGTAAAATATTTAAATATATTGTGAACAAACACTTTTTTTATTGATTTGTTTCTTTTTTTTAAATGACTCAATCAACTATGACGTGTGCTGTTTGTTAGAGTTGTTTTTAAAGCAAATCTGTCTGCTCTGCCCACAGGTTCTCCCACAATTAACATGAAACCATGAGAAAATGGTTGCCTTTCAACAAGGTACAGATATTTAGAGCGCTATAGTTCGGAGACCATTGCTAACCTTATTATCTCACCATCACAGACGTTTTATTTTCCTTTTATTTTTTTAAATGTATTCTGTGTGTGTGTGTGTGTTTTTACAGGTTATGAGGTAGAAGTATAGATCATTGTTGATGAGCTTAAACAAATCTATGGGGTGTATTTACTAGGAAATGGTGCAGCGGGACACTGCGAGCAATTTTGCAGCGCCCCGTCATTTAAAAAAACTCAGGGATGCACTGTATTCACAAGAATACGATACACCCCTGTGTTATCACTTGCGCCAGCGCTAAAAATACTTGCTTAGAGCCAACGCAGACACCTTTGTGACATTTTGCAAGGGTGCCTGCATTGCAGGGATGATGGTCTATGTGCAGGAAGGTGCCCCTTCCTGCACATAAACAATAAATAATGGCGACTTGCTACTTCTATGTGTGCTGCATTCTACCCACCCATTGCACACCCCTTCAAGCAAAGTGATGCATGAAAAGGGGTCGTATATGCAAGGTGGCATTAAGCTACTCAAAGAGGCTTAACGCCACTTTGTAAATACGGAGCACGGCATAGCACCACCGGAGCTTCAGTAAAAGTCATGCTCCAGTGGCGATATGCCTGTGTAAATATGCCCCTTAGAGTCTAAAGATGCATCGGACAGCGTACAGTAATAAGTTTGCTATGACAAGTGAATAAAAGGGTGGCCTTGAATAAAGGATGTGCAATAATTAGCATGTACAGTCCAAAACCCCCCAAGATTTCATCAGGCCCGCAGAGAGTGTGCTAAAGCAGTATATTATATTGGAAATGTGACAGTGATTCCTTTTCTTCACAGTTCCCCTAGAAGTGTATGATTGCGCCAAACCTCAGCAAACTGTAGACCCTCGAACAGAATTGGTGGGCAGAGGCTCATCAAGTCCTGAAAGGGTCCCGACCTCGTTCAAAAAAATTAAGTCTTCAGGTCCTATAGACAGACCTGCTACAAAGAAAAGGGGTTCCTCAAAGGGGCAAAGCAGGTGTGTTTTACAAAATGTTGCGCCAAAGGAATGATTGTGTATTTTTGTCTCAAGCATCGTGTTCCTCCAGCATCTAGTAAGGGCTATAAAAAATGTAAAGCAATAGTTGGACAGGCGGTTAATATCTTAAGGTTGTAAAGAGTTGTTCAGGCTTTTTTTTCAAATGTGTATATTTTTTTTGTTTCCATCGTAGAGCCAACACAAAAGACCATCGCTGGAGTACCACGAAAGGTTAAGTGCACATCGATGCTGCTAAAGGACATCACACAGATCCGTCAAAATGACCCAACACCAGCAAACTGGTGAGAAATTCCCTGTGTGTCATAACAAGCCATGCATGGACTCTGCAAACGCCAGCCTTAGAGACACTTGTTACTCTAACCGCTACAATGCTTTAACAGTAAAACCCACAACCAGTACAGCGAACACGAATACAGGAAGACCATTTCTGGCTAGGGGTGTAGACTTCAAAGAGTGCACACTTCCAGCCGCAGAAACACAAATGTCAGGGTCATGTAAAACCAGGAAGTAGATCTCATTCTAAAAAAAGCTAATTGAGTCACCTTTCCTTATAGAAGAAGAAGAAACCCATGGTCCCAGACCTACCAACCATCCATTAAGATTTTTCTTTAAAAAACACAGTTACCGTGCATCCATGTCCCATAATCTTCATGCAGGCAAATGTTCACTATCTGAGAGGGTGAATGTCGATGTGGTCCCCAGAGGATCCTTAAAACCGAATATAAATATCTCACAGAGGCTTTGGGACGAACGGCTTGAAAATAATCATGCCAAAGTGGGCACACCTATAAAAATCACACATACTCTATTTGACAAAGGGTTTGAAAATGATCATCCAGACCAGGACCTATATTCTGCATGGATAGGGCTTCTCATGGGGCTAACTGGTGAGCCACAACCGCATATAAAAATCTCACAAACCCTAGTTGATAAAAAGCTTGAAAACGATCATTCCCAAATGGCCACATCTTATGTAGGTACCAGGTTTTGCAAGAACCTGACAGGGGTGCCAGCGAGTTCTGAAATACCAGCTGGCATGGCAGCCACTCACAGTGTTCCTTCTAATGTAGACCCCAAGAGGCAGCAGTCACCTGTTCCCAGCCCCAGGACTTCCTATACATCCACTGTGCAGAGCTATTATGACCAACATTTAAATTCACCATATTCTTTGCTACTGGTTACACCTCCAGGCTCGTATGATCCCACCAGCCCACATCAAGTGTAAAACGTCCATCACACACCTCAACATACCGTGACAGCAGTACAAGTTGGAGTGGATGTCATAATGAGAGCTTTGAGTGTAGCAGCAAGGCGTCCTCAGAAGCAGACAGTGGATACTCCCCTGGATGTTCAGATTGGGAACCGCTTCTTTTGATCCCCCAATTCTAGATCTTCAGAACGGTGTTAGGGGGTAGCCAGGGAGTGGTGATCAGGGAAATCCAGGGTAATATATGCCCCACCCCTACTGTCAAAGAATATGCCATGGAATATGGGTTTGTAGCCCAAAAAGCTGTACTATGGTCATATATGAAAGACAACTACCACGTTGTCAGAAAGCTAATTTCCAATCTGAGCTCTAAGGCCTGCATTTTAAAGTTTTAATATTGTTTTAGACACTTGCAGTGTGCAGAGTGTGTTTTCGTTTTTGCTTTGTGCTATTTCAGCCTCTGAATCTTACCTTTTGGCTCACTCTTTTCGCCCCGGTCCACCGTGGCAGGCTGCCGATTGTGTGGAGGGCGGTAACTTGCTTCTTTTCCTCCTCTTTGGGTGACGCATTTCCGGGTGGCGGGGGGCGGGGGGCGGTACTGAGAATCAGTGCTCACCTATTTAGCAAGGTGGGGCCGTGGGCACGCAGCAGTTATGGTGAGGCCATTTGTTTTTACTTGCCTGTACCTGTTATTACCCTGATTCCTGTATTTTAAAGTTTTAATATTGTTTTAGACACTCACAGTGTGCAGCGTGTGTTTTCGTTTTTGCTGTGTGCTATTTCAGCCTCTGAATCTTACCTTTTGGCTCACTCTTTTCGCCCCGGTCCACCGCGGCAGGCTGCCGATTGTGTGGAGGGCGGTAACTTGCTTCTTTTCCTCCCCTCTGGGTGACGCATTTCCGGGTGGCGGGGGGCGGTACTGACAATCAGTGCTCACCTATTTAGCATGGTGGGGCCGCAGGCGCGCAGCGGGCGCTCCGCTGGTGCGCCGAAGGCGCACCTAAGGCAAGCCCGTCTGCGCCCGTCCACGCCTGTCCACTGCCAGGTGCCAGACATGCTGTCGGTTTGGTCAGAGATAAGTCCATCTATTCTGCTGGCGAGCTGCTGGCTATTAGGGAGGCAGTGAAACTCTGTGGAAATTCTATAGGCAAGCTGCCGGAGGGCCCTTTTTGTTGTAAACACTGTGGCTTCAATTCTTGGGCCACTTACTTGCCTTTTATTATGCCTTCCCCCCCTGGGCATAGTATTAAAATTTTCAGTCTAAACTGTCGCTCTCTAGCGAAGCACTTTCTTGATGTTCACGAGCTCCTGCAGGATGAATCTCCTGATGTTCTTTTTTTAATGGAGACTTGGCTGTCAGCCGATATGGTGGCTGAGCCCGGTCTGGCGCTTTCCTAGGGCTTTAGTATCATGACTCTTAACAGAGACTCTAGGGGAGGTGGCATTGCAGTTGTTTACAAATCTTGCTATACCTGCACATTTGCCAAAATGGTTCTGGTTGGCTGTGAGTGCGCACGTTTTGGCCTTTAACGCTGGCTTCACCTTGTCGGGGCTTTTGATCTACCGGCCCCCAGGACCTTTTAAAGAATTTAGGACAGCACTCATAGAGACAGTCAGTTCATTGGTTATGAGAGCAGCCAATTTTACTATCATTGGGGATATGAACCTGCATTTAGACAACCCTCTGGACCCGGAAATAGGTAGCTTCTTGGCTGACTTTGAGGCATGTCAGATGATTCAACTGGTTCAAGGCCCCACTCACTGTGCTGGCCATTTGTTGGACCCAGTTTTTTCGAATCTTCGCTCCCTTACAGTCAACTCCCCTGCCCCAGTGTGCTGGTCTGACCATTACCTAATATCTATGATTCTCACTGGGGTAGAGCCCGTTCGCAGGGCGGTTCAGCACTCCTCTTTCAGGCGCCCTTGGCATAAATTATAGACTGAACAATTTCATGCCCTCCTTTCTACAAACACCCTTAACATACCAAATGACCCGGACGCTGCTGATAAAGCACTGTCGGACTGGATTCTCCGGCCACTGGACGTGCTTATCCCTGCTAAGTGGTCCAAGTGTTGCAATACCAAGTCCAGTCCCTGGTACAGTGACAAGCTTGCCAGTATGCGTAAGGTTTGCAAAAGGTTGGAGCGGGTGTGGAGATGCGATTATGATTCGATCTCGAAGGGGCGCTATCAGGAAGCTATTAAGAACTACCACAGGGCCATCCAGTCAGAGCGGGCAGCTCATTTCGCAGCTGAGCTCAGGGGCAGTAAGAACCCCGCTAAAAGTATCTTTGGCATACTTAAAGATCTTAAACGGGCGGGGTCACCCCCAGCACCTCGTATGACATCAGATGAGCAATGTGAGGCTCTCGCCACCTTCTTTGTGAAGAAGGTGGAGAACATTTATCACTCCTTCTCTCTAGCTGCTCCATCTTCGGGCTCTGTTCTTAGTCCCTGCACTACCCACACTCTTGCGGCCCTCCCATCAATCTCCCAGGATGAGCTGTGTTTGTTATGCAGCAAGGTGAAATCAGGCTCTCCTGCTGATCCCCTCAAGCAGGAGCAATTTATGAATTCCTTACTCGTGCTCCTCTCTCCATTGGGCCAGGTGATTAATATGTCCTTGTCCATGGCAGTTGTCCCCAGGACCTGGAAGCAAGCAAGGGTGATACCCTTGTTAAAAAAACCTTCCCTGGATACAGCCAAACTGGAGAATTTCCGCCCCATATATCTCCTGCCTTGGGTATCCAAGATTGTTGAGACACATGTTAATTCCATTCTGACAGGCTTCTTGGAAGACAACAATATCTTAGACCCCTCTCAGAATGGCTTTGGTCCAGGCCACAGCACGGAATCTGGCCTCCTAGCAGTGACCGAACATCTGAGGGTCACACTGGATGAGGGACGTACTTCGGCACTGATTCTATTAGACCTCAGTGCCCCGTTTGATACGGTCTCCCACCAGATTCTGCTGCAACGGCTGGAGGAGGTGGGTATTGTGGGCTCCGCCCAGGAATGGTTCGCCTCTTTTCTTTCTGAGAGGACCTTCCAGGTGACGGCTCCCCCTTTTTCCTCTCGGATCCATACTATCAAACAAGGGGTGCCACAGGGCTCACCATTGAGCCCCACGCAGTTCAATCTTTACGTTCAACCACTAGCTGCTGTGGCTAGGAGCAGAGGGCTGACAATAGTATTGTATGCCGACGATACACAGCTGATAGTGGCACTCTCTGGCAATTCCATGCAGGATGCTTCCAAGTTTCGGAGCGATCTTGCAGCTATTGCCGAGTGGATGTCAGCCAACTGTTTGCAGCACAACGTGAGTAAGTCTGAAGTCCTGCTGGTTGGGCGGGATGTAGAGCTGTGGAGTGAGCGTTGGTGGCCTACGACCTTGGGCTGTGCTCCCACCTCCATACAGGTGGTAACAAATTTGGGCGTCAGGGTGGACTCGGCCTTCAGCTTTCAGGTCCAAACCAAGAAAGTGGCAGGGACCTGCTTCGGCATTCTGCGGGGGCTCAAACCATTGTTAGGTTACTTTGATCCATCCACCCGACAAGTTACCATTCAGGCTGCCATTCTGTCTAGATTGGATTATGCCAGCTCGCTCTATCTGGGGATCAATAAGTTTGAGACTCTGAGATTACAGAGGGTTCAGAATGCGGTGGCCAGAACTCTTCTTGGCCTCCCGAGAACTTGCTCTACCTCTAGTGCCATCCGCCGACTACATTGGTTGCCGGTGGCCAGGTGCGTGGAGTTTAAGTCCCTTTGCATTGCTTTCAAAATCTTGAACTCTTCTTCTCCTGCCATTTTGGCCACCTTGCTCTCACCTTACACTCCCTCCCGCCAACTCTGTTCCATGGGAAAATGTCTGGCGGTTGTTCCTAGGGTAAGGAGAGTATGGGCTGGTGGGTGCTCCTTTCGCACACTGGCAGACAAACTCTAGAACTCTCTCCCTCTGTCCATCCGTGGCCTGACCAATTACTTGGCATTCCGTAAGGGAATTAAGACACATCTCTTCCCTTCGCTGTAGGTTCTTTTATTTTTTTCAGTGGTTCTCCTTTTAGCTGCTATTAGCGCCGGGACATCCCTTTGCTGGGGCAGCTGTGCACTCTACAAACAATATAAAATAACATAACATAACATAAAACTGTGGAAGACAGAAACCGAGAACCGACCCTTGAGGGATGTACAGAGGGAGATAATCTAGAGGGTACAAAGGTGTAGAAGAGAGGTGTTACAATCTTGCGAATCAGCCATTGCAGACGTAGAGGTTATTTTATCTTGATGAGGTCTTCAGCACTCCTTAAAGAGCAGTGGTTCCAGCTTTATTAATAACTCACTCCAAAGTTCCAAATATAAAAAGAAGTTACAAGACATCCTTACTAAAGCGCGACGTTTTTTACGTGTCCGCACGGCCAAAAAGCAGTTACAACCCCGCAGACAGGGCCTAAAGGTTCCAAATACCATGACAGCACATCCTAAAATGGCACGGATTAGCCCCCCGAACACAAAGTTAGGAGAGGACTGCAGGCACTCTAGGCGTTTCAAGCACTCATGAGGTAAATCGGAGAGACCCGGATACACCGAACATAAAAACGGTCTTGAAGTAAAGGCTATAGCTGGGGAATAGGGAAGGCCAGCTTCAACAAATACTCCAGAGACCATTCAAACCTGCTCTGGGGTGCTACCTAAAAACGAGTGGGCCAGTAAGAATTAAAAGTAGGCTAATAGCACCAAGCAGAATAGGCTTTGAAATAGAAAATGAAAGAAAGCCAGAATTTGTGGTACAAGAAGGCTTAAAAATACACTGCCTCAGAGTCAGCCTCCACAAAATGATTAGCCAGAGAGCTCAACATCCAACACAAACCCCCAATCTGAAGATTTAGTGATGGTGTTTTTAGAGAGCGTCAGAAGGTACAGGCAAAATGTAGAGATTTAACGCTACTGAGTATTACGAAGACTTAAGGTTTGTTAACTGAGAATGCATAAACTCATCTGATCATGTGCTTTTAACTATTCACCAGGCCATACAAACTCTCATAGAGCAGTTGTTACATGACGTGGGGCCGAATGATTTCTTTCAGCCCCGCATCCAAGGGCAGGGTATTGACAGCCTCTCTAAATGTTTACAGAGTATAGCAGAAATAGCAGCATTTGGGACCTTCAGAATAGTCGCCCTTGTTGTTTGGGGCCACAAGTGGGTGTTTCACAACCTTTAAAGAGTTTCTTTTGTATTATAATCATTGAAAATAACCAGCGCTGGTTGCTCAGCTTTAAGACTGGCATGACCAACATGTGTTTTGTGGCTAGCATCGATTGGTTACTAATGGATCGCAGCACTGCTGACGCAGTTGTCCTTTCTAGAGCGGTTAAGGCTCAAGCTGCGCTTGATATACCTCCCGACAAACTAGGAAGCTTTGGAGAACTGGGTCTTTTTGAGAACTATTTTGCCGTCATGGTAAAAGTTCTTTGCTACAGTGGATCGTGGAAGTACCTCACATCTGCAGAGCCTGTGAAAAGTAAGATGGTTTACATTCTCCATCATGAAAATCACTTTTACAGTATCTTGAACCTGAAGGGTTTTCTAGGAGCCAAGTACGTGTGCACCCGTTATGATCATATCTACAAAACACAGACAGCTCATCAGTGTGAAATACATTGTAACATTTGTCAAAGGGACAGTTGCATCATAGTAGCGGGTCAGAAGGTGACATGTCCTAGATGTAATTTATTCTGTCGCTCACAAAACTGCTTAAGCATACACATTGGGGTTATTCAGTGCATCCCTAAAACAGACAGTGCAGGTGCTACACAGTCACCGATCACGAATGCAACGGTATGAAATACCCCCGGTGTAAGGTGTTGTTTCCTCTGGGAACAGAACACATGCGTTATATGACTAAAGGGCGGCCCCAGACCAAAACAGAAGACTACATAGTGTTCAATATTAGTGTACCCAAGTGACCGGAGTGCACCAGCCTAACTATATTTTCGTGCACCATCTAACTTCCAATGAAAACTGGGAGTCTGAAGGCCCTCCTTGCATGACCGAATTCCTTAGCACATTCATGCAGACAAAATTCAAAGGGTATACCCTGATGGCCCATAACTCAAAAGCGTATGGCTCGTTCTTTGTTTTGCATGAAAAGATGCCTGTAGAACTCATTACCCAGGGCTCCAAACTGATGCTGCTAATGGCTGTACCTTTACATATAAGGTTCACAGATAGTTTGAATCTTCTGCCCATGAAATTGAGCAAGTTGCCAAAAGCCTTTGGTTTTACAGGTTGTGAAGGTTATTTCCCCAACTTTTTTAACACCTGGGCAAACCAGAATTATAAGGGTCCCATACCTCTGCCCAACAGCTACGGTGTTCAGTATATGATGCCAGAGGATAAAAAGAGTTTTCTACAGTGGTATGGTGAAAACCACAAAAATAAGTTTAATTTTCAAACAGAGTAGAAACCTTACTGTCAGGCAAATGTAATGATCTTGAGAAAAGTTGTAATCTAGTCAGAGGCATTATTGTAGAGATGATAAAACAAGAGATGGTTCTGAAACCCAAAATAGCTCTAGTGCCGCCCGACCTCAATAACAGTAAACAGAAGCATTATTCTACCCCTTCTATTCAATGGCTCATGTATGTCTCTGACAAGGAAATTATCTTCATCTAACATGACTTGCAGGGTGGTGAATACCGTGTGGGCCCTTATTTCCTAGATGGGTACGCTGTAATTAACGGCATGACAAAGGCCTTTAAATACAATGGTTGATTTTACCACAGTTGCCCCCACTGCTACAAACCCCACGAGTTTAATAAGCTGCTGGGTGCCGAATTTGAACACTGTGCTGAAAATGCTATTCACAGATAGCCCCAGCAAAGAAAGGCCATCCTGTGTGCGGCTTCGATTTAGTGGCTGCCATTTCAGAAATCGCCCTAAACACCCTAAAGGTAATGTCCCTATATCAGAGTGCCAATTCCGTGTTTTGAAGAAGAAGTGCCACCTTATCTAGAAGCTCAGTAATAAAAGGGCTTCCCTCATTTCTAAGAAGAAACTGGTAAAGCAGACAGGAGGATTTATAGGTTCTTTGTTGGCATAGCTATACTGCTAATTACCAGCCTCCTAATCGGTAACTGATGGATTACGCCCAAAATATTACCTTGATACCACAGCAGCAGCTGGAACAGTTGGGCACATCTATGGGCGATGCCTGTGTTATCCGGAAAAATGAGACTCAGCACCTAGATTCTGAGATTAAAGACATTTTGAACTGTACTGATTTAAAACCTTACAACAAAGCATCTCTTTACTCCAGCACTGTTCAAGACTTTTAAAAATATTACAGGCAAGGGAATGTGAAAAAAACAGGTTGACTCTATATGCCCCGACTCTGAACAGCCTCTACCACCCCTTCAATGCCTCAAGAACCACCACCATCCTCAGACATCATTTTTGAAGAACTTTTCAAAAATATAAGTCAAAGGTACAGAAGGGTCCACGAAATGTTGCTAAGTAAAATATCAGCTTCAAAAGACCTGTCCCCATGGAATGAGAGAGGCAAATTCCTCTACAAAGGTCAACCGGTTGTTGGATCAACATATATGACCTAGTCAAAGGTCTTATGCACCCCAAAACACTATCGCTCCAGAAAGCGCCTAGAGGTTGGGAACAGTTTCTGCGAGCTTCTGTGGAACTCAATATTCCTTCGACGATTGGCAGCAATGCTGAACACAAGAGGCTGCTTGAAAGTTTGAAAGATCCAACTCACAACCCACCAAGTACTCCAACACCTGTTGTTTTTAAACCCCTCCCTAAGATGTCAGCATCCCCTCTCTTTCTCCGGCTATCCCCCTCTTGGAGCCCCGAAGCTCTGCCTCTCGAACCTAAAAAAAAAGACATTGTCCAAAATGAACACGAGGTTAGATGTCTGATGTTTGAATCTATGTATATGTGTGCCTGTTTTAGTGTGTATAGTTTGCCATAGTTAACATTTTGAAGTTTTTCTTCATTTATTTCTTTGGTAAGTTTATCAGTGTGTCGTTTGTACTAAAAAAAAACTGTTTAATAAATAAACCTTTTAACTTTTCAAAGTGTTTCTGTCATCTTTTAAAAACATTTTAAATGTGTGTACTTTTGTCAAAATAAAGATACTGAGTCTGCGTTCAAGTTTTTATTCTTTTATTTTAGACAGTCACCATTACACATAAGAGCTGTTACACGACCGTACACTTTTGACAAACTGCGTATTCTGTTTTAACAGCATTTAATGTAGACTTGGAGTTTTCTTTCACATATTTCATAACAATACTGTCATTGTTAATTAGGTCATTAGAATATAGATTTAAAACATTTCTAAACATCCTAACCTCAGAAATTTTACTAATAAAATATATACAATGCTCCCTGCATGTGACGGTGAGAGAATACTGTACCTGCAATTTGTTATACTCCACCCTCACAGCAGTTTTCAATATAGGTTTTGTATAAATGCTATGCTCTGAGACATATGCTGGACTGTCAATACTGTAACCTTGTCTTTATCTAAAAACAGGGCCACCCAGTGAGTTCCTTCCATGTAGTACGAATCTGTGTAAAATGAGCATGCAGGGTCATTCGGACCCTATTTCACCGGGTAGACTGTCGCTTGAAAAACACCTAAAAAGATTTTCTTAGCCTATTTATGGTGGCTTAAGAAATCCCAAATCTGAACAGTGTCCATTTTACAATATTTTAAAGATAGTCAAACAAAATCTGGCAGGCATGGTTGATCTGAATGACGTTATTGAATACAGAGAATACAACCATGTTCACATTCGTAACAAAGGGCTGACTAAAACTTTACCAGCTCACTTTCAACAAGAGCTCTTCTAAACAGAGCTTTGGTGCTTCGGAAGCTTCCAACCCCACCTGTATCGTAATAAAGCTTCCTTAACCCGTCTCCCGACATGTTAGCCCTTGTATCCCATGAAATGAAAGACAATGGTTTTGTGTAAGGGCATTTTATTAAAAATAATGAATGTTAACAACACATAAACAGGGCATACTTTACAGTTTCATGGTACACGTCTTGTCATTGTTGGACAGTGGTGCTGCCTTTTCACTATGTATACATAATATGACACATGCTACATACATTACTAGGGGCCTGGCAGTTAATTTGCATCAGCGTCACAAGTTTTGATATTTTTACAGCTATAAACTCAACAGCTCTAGACAGGACTTCCCAATCACCCTTCCTATAACTTTGTACACTTAGGATACTGACAGCATTCAAAAGATCCTACAATTCTCTGTCGTACAATACAAAACCTTTATTTCTGAAATAAACTTTGGTCAGATGCACAAAGGCGATATGTAAGCTGGTCGTCGGTGATAGCATTAACTCTCTCATACGGCATTTGTACCCGCTCCAGCATTCATCCATTGTAGGTAGCCATGCATTGATACACCAGTTGGCTATGCATGCAGGACTGTCACACTTCATTGCCATGGGCTGCTCACCAAACTGCAGATAGCACAGAGTTCCAGGTTGTATTTCAGTGATTCTTTTTTTAAGCAACACATATACTAATCTGGCAATAGATATGTATCCTGAACATATTTCTGAAGCATCTTGAGCACCTACATTCTGATGCATGTTCTAAAAGTGAGTAAGTATGTAACGTTAAATAATACAATATTGACACGATACTGGGGGACTCGTCATTTTTTAATACAGTTTTCGTATGGCTAAAGAGGCGACTTGTCTATTTTTAAAATAAATATCTCACATACGTCTTTCTATAGCCATTCTGCCATCCTTCTTAAAAAATACATACACAAACCTTGCATACAACAGAGTTTTAAGCTTGTCTCACTCGAATATCGGATCTCTTTGAGCATGGTCAACAAGACCTTAATCAAATCAAGGTGGACATTTTTCTTTTCCTCAGACAAACCATACACCAACCTTAACAGTTTATATACTTTGTTCGGGTCTAGCAAGCTACATATATGACAGATTGTTCTTGAAGAATATGAGTCATATAGACATTTGTGAACCTCCAGCTGCGGATCAATAATTTTATGGCTGTAACAGATTATATAATATTAATGGCTGACACACATGCTGACAACAGTTGCAGCAAAACATTCAACAGGCCATATGGTGTCGTAGGGTCCGTCTGGAGATTCCTTTTCAAAATCTGCAATATTATAGGTACAAACACAGTTCTTACGTGGCTCTCTGTTTTGGATTGTTGAACTTTCAGTCTGTTTTGAACAGCATAAGCAGTAAAAAGTTAGAGCGTTAATCATTGGCGACGTCCCCTCTACCACGGCTCTATTTGCTGATGCTTTTCAAAGTTCAAAAAAGAAAGAAAGAAAGATAGCCTTTTGGCTAATAATAAAATGTAGTCGTATATACAGTATAAGTTAGTATTTATAACGATTTTTACTAACCTCATTCTTTCCTCCAGAAACCTCATAACTTCCTAGACCCGTGAGTTAGGAGCTGTTATAGATTCTTAACCATCTTCCAAGTTGATGAAATTGTTTCTAGCATTTGCTTCATTACTGGAAGCTTTGCTGCTGCTGCTGGATCCCTTTATAAGAGATATCTGTAGTGGCAAATCCTTGAGACTGAGCGTTTCTAACCGCAGCTCCTCATCAAAACCGGTGAAGTCGTGACCACCATCTTTAAGTTCACTATGCTGCACATTCTGCTCCATTGCTGCTGGTGTCAGGCTTCGATAATATCTATGACTAGTGTTCAAACCACCATCAGAGGGCATATTTTTGATGAGGTGGCTGTATCTCTTCATAATGACCGAGCGATCTCTTTCTGGAGGGCGGTACCTGGGTTTGGCACACAATGCTTACGGGATTCTTATATGTATTCTAAGCATCAAAAAAGGGGGGTGCTCCTCTACATCACATCATGATCACCTAATCTCCAGGGTCTCTGGTTCGTTGAGGGCTGCCACATTGCCCTATCCATGTGGTGGACCCATGAGCACATGACTAGCACATGACGAGGGAGATGTTACAACACACATGACCCAACACGGTCACTTCAGGGGAGGGCCCCCAGGGGTGCAGAAGTCCCAGTAATGGAAGTGACATCACTTCCGGAGCGGGACAACTCTCACTTTTTGCTTGGTGTGAAAGATATCCCTGTGTACTACTCATTTCTAATGACCATATTTTGATGCAGGAATTTAGCCAGCAGTGACAGGTCTTGGTTGTTGTGACAAGCAGAGGCACCAAACACATTCATCAAGCTTTTTGCATGTGAGCTGCCTTGTGACAGTCCATTCTCATGCTGCTCCAGGCTTCAGATGGCACTTCCCTGGTGACAGATATCACGCTGCCGGGCCTGTCCTCTCAAAACTCCCTGCTGGCTGTTTTGGCATTAATTGCCTAGTATCGCAGAAGGTCAAGGAGCCTAGTTTGTTGGGAGATTGATCCTGATCCAAGATGACAAACTTAAATTTAGCATTTGTGTCTTGCAACTAAATTCAAGGTGGAGGTTTGAGAATCTAAGGACTCTTCTAGTGTTGCCACTATAAAAAGAGGAGCTTCATATCTCTTTCTTCCACTGCACCACCTGCAGAAGCTCTTTTTCAATGTGTTCTTTTCCCTGTGACTCCATTATTGTTCTAGGTTTTTCCTCCCTTGGTACTGGAATGTTTTCTTAAAAAAATCCTTCACTCTAGAATATTCTGCTCCTGTCATGGCCTACAGCATTAGACGACTGCTATTACTTGCTCCTCTTTCTGGAATTCTTTTGCCTTTCGGCTTTTTCTTCCATTGAGCCTGGAGTGTTCTTTGGGCACTGGCAGCTTCATGAGAAATGGAAGAGTTAATTTTACCTCTTGCAGTAGAAGACCAGAAAACTAAGTATAGGACTTGTCTAGACATTACTGCAGACCCAGGCATTGCGCAGGAGTGGAACCCTGATTCTGCCTCTTTTAAGACCATCTTTGGCTCTGATTGTGAAGGGGGCAGCGACATTGCAGATACTAGTGGGAATCATGCATGACTCAACTCCTCTGACATCGAGGAGGAAAACATTGCCACAAATACCAGGATGCATAACGCACAAGCTGCAGGATTCTTCCCGACACCAGGAGAGGACTTATGCCTTCATAGGCACTTCTGTACACAAGAACCAAAATCATGTGAGAATAGAGGCCTCACAAGACCAAGCAGCCATTCTGGATGTGGCTGGGTCCGGCCGGCTACTGAGATGTAAGCATAGATACTGAACTATGTGAGAGGCATAATTGTGCAACATACTATTTTACGTGTGCTGATTTTATTAAGTTGATAACTCAAGGCCTTATTAACGGTTTGGCGGTCCTCCTGTCAGCCCACGACTGCTGCGCCGACAGGAGGACCGACAAACCCATAGTGTGCCTACCTGCCAGATTACAAGTGTAATCCATGGCGTTCGGGCAGTGCTGTGGTGGTCTCTTGGCATAGGAGAGCCTAACATGAAGCCCTCCGCCAAAAGAGCACTTGCAGCATGAACATGCAGCATAAATGCCACACCGTTCAGGAACTGGGGTGCAATTACAGAGAGGCACAACATGTGCCTCCCCCGCATGCACCCCCAGGCCCAGATCTGGAAGGGGGCCCTGTTAGGGCCACCTTTGTTGCCTCTCTGCCACCCTTTTCATGGCGGGCTCACTGCCATGAAAATAGTGGTGGTGAAAAGGCAACTTGTAATATGCTTGGTGGTGCTGGCAGCGGCACCTCCAGTATATTCAGTCCGGTTTCAGACCGCTGACTGAGCGGGATCCTTAATCCCGCCAGAGTCAGCTGTCTCGTGGCAGTCCGACCGCCACACGCAGTGTGGCGGTGGTCGGACTGCAACCACAAGTACTGTGATCCTGAGGACCGTCATACTCATAATAAAGCCCTCAATTTTGTTGTCATTTGCATAGCATTATTGCCCAGTGTCTAGAGGTATACAGCGACAATCATCTTAACTGTGGTATGTACATTATTCATTGATGTACAATAGAACAATATGATAAGTTCCTCGTGTGTCAGGGAGACACTCATTTATCACAACTCTTGTGTATGTTTCCTAAGGTATTATCAGTCCCAATGATTACTGTGTACTAGTGAGTCAACAGTTAGTCCAGGCGGGAAAAAGGGAATGATCAGGTACATCAACCTTTCTATGGGGTAGAGGAAGGTAGGTGGTCAGGGGTTATGCTTCTCCCTATTACACAGCATTGAACTCACTAGTGTGTCTTCCTACAGGCAACTGGAGAGAGAGTTGATATCCACAGACAGGCTGGCCAAGAGAGGACTCAGACGGCGCAGATAACTGGAGCAGTGTCTCTTATCCCCCATTTCTCTTTCCCCTATTGGGTTAGTGTTGCCTTGCCATATTTGCATTGTCAGGAGACTTGGACCTGGTGGTGGAGTTGGGGGCTCCGCATCGCGTCCTTCAGCTCACTCCTGCCGGTACTTTAGGTGAGTGCTTGACACTATGTGTGACCAGACACCCAGCTCTTGACTTCGGTATATCTTAATTATAACAACAAAAGATGAAACGTGGAATGCTTTCTAGTGTTTTAGCTGCTTATTATCTCTTATGGCTGCATGCCAGTCTGTTCCCTTCTCCTCTCCAGATGGGGAGTAACCATATGCAAATCAATATTGGTCTTGTTCCAATAGAAACCCACAGTCCATCCTGATCTGGCAGGAACCTTCAGTTTGAATGACAACATGAGCAAACCAAGAACAGTTTCAGCCTAGTTATGCCTCATCAATGACATGCAGCTTGGATTCTACAGCAAGGGACCAATATCTGGCATACCTGTCACACTAACAAAAGGTGATGGAGGAAATGGTAGCAAAAGTATATTTTGTTCATTTTTACTCTCCCTCTCAAATTAGTCATATGGGGTCCCACATGCCACCTGAAGTCCTGCCTATGCTGGAATATCCTGCAAGTTGACATATTTTGCACTCACCCACAGCTAGTCCAGAGTTGGAGCCATTGTCATATGAACAAAACAAGAAGAAGAGAGAAAGGGTATGACAGAACATGTCCTGGTCCCTTAAGAAATACTACAATCAACAAAAATGGAATAGTTCCGAACTGAATATTACCGCATCAGGGAAACTGAAATGAATGATACTAGAAAAAAATCTTATTATTTGTCATATGCCCACACCATCCAATCTTTAAAAAAAAATGTATTTATTGATTTTTCAAACACAACCAACAACAAACACAAGGCAGTAGGCTCAGCCAGTTTTACATAGTAGCAGCACATGTGGTTTGCATAAATCATGCAGTTATGCAGAGCATGATGGATAAAACACAGGCATCAGCTGGTACAGATCCATACAATTAATACCACAACAATAACAATGTTCCAAATTTTACAGTGTAACTCCCACGCACTCTGTATAGGGGGGCCAGGTGCCCACACCCTCATGACGATCCAAAGGAAAAAAAGACCACTTGGTTGATATACCACTTAGTGTTCCTATACCACGCCTAAGCAATACACCAATGATATGTTAGCATGTCCCCGGAAGACTAGGTTGGATCAGCTTGTGTCTCCCTCGCCTCCTGCTGTAAGTGGGCCCAAGTCAAGAACGGCTCCCATATGTCTTTCGGCCGAGATGCAGATGGCATTAGCTCCCAGAAGGTAGTTAATTGTGTCTGACCAAAGGTGACATCCCGCAACCAAGCTTCCACCGTGGGAGCCTCGGCCCTGCCCCAATGTATGGCCACTCTGCGTGTGGCAAAGTGTAGAAGCATCGCATGCAACTTTCTGTGTTCCGCCGCCGTGTCTCTCATGTAGCCCAGTAGGCCGATGTGGGGTTCAGGGTCGACTGGAGTACTAATAATATCATGAATTGTGGTGAATATCTTGGCCCAGAATATTGCCAGCCGAGTACAATGCCAAGCCATGTGTATAAAATTAGCCTGCCTGAAACCACATCTCTAGCAGCTATCATCAGCCCTGACCCCCATTCTATGTAACTGAACAGGCGTTCTATAAAACCTGTGGAGGAATTTGAAATGGATTAAGCATACTTTATAGTTGGGCGATAGAGCAGTCAGCTGCCCAAAGCAGAATGTCCACTGGTCTTCCGTAAGGGGAACAGATAAGTCTGAGTTCCATCCCTGGATTGCTTTCGGTGTGATTATGGGAGCAGTATTTTGCATAGTGCTGTAGAGTCGTGTGATGAGCCTGTGAGGTGAGGTCAGCTTGATGATATTTTCAAGCGCCTGCAATGGAGGGGGGGCGGGGAAGGTATTATGTATTTGCTTACATGTAGCCCTTAGTCTGTAGTAAAAGAAGAGCTCCGAAAACGACCCAGGTCTACCATCGGAGGTCTTCGGCGGATCTCTAAAAGTGTCTCCAGGATAAAGATCCGCGAAGGTGTGTAGGCCTAAATCTCTTGCCAAGGATCTGTTGCCGCCCTCTGTCATCAAAGGGAGCATGGGATTGTGCGCCAGTGGGATGGGAGGGGCGTACAGTGTCAATAGTTTGGCTCTGTCTCAAAGCTTTTCCCACGCCCATCTCAGGGTCTCAACCATGTCAACACCATCAAGCGATCGTTTGTAAGCCTGGCATATCGCCACTTGGAGGAGGACTGGCGCCGCCACATCCATCTCCACAGCAGCATGCGGCTGGAACGGGATAGGATGCACCCAGAATTGTAGAAATTGTGCCTGTGCACAAAAGGCATACAGCTGAAAGTCCAAGGCGCCAATTCCCCCCTGCAAGAGAGGTAGTGTTAGGAGTTCCCATGAGATCCATGCTTGCCCGCCCGCCCAGACCATAGCTATTAGTAAAGACCGAAGTTTACTAAAAAAGACCTGAGTTAGTGGAATCGGGATATTAACAAATAAATATAAAAAAGTAGGTAGGACCACCATCTTGGCCGCCGCAATCCTCCCGGCTAGAGAGAGAGGGAGTTTATCCCAGGCGTTAATTCTCTCTTCCAGCCATGTAATGACTCCCCCGAAATTCATGGCCCAGGTCTCTTGCACATCCCTACTCAGCCACACTCCCAGGTATTTTACCAGACCATTGACCCACTGTAGAGGATAATCGACCAAGAATGGGGTTGTAGCGTCTGTGAGGGGAAAGATAGTAGATTTACCACAATTTATGGAGATACCAGAAATTCCACCAAATTTTGTAAGCTCGCGCAACAGTGGGGCCGCATTAGTCTCAGGATTTATTATGTACAGCGTAATGTCGTCTGCATATAATGAGATGAGTAATCCCCTTGTACTGAATCCCAACCCTCTCGCAGAGTGGTGTTGCCTTATCCGTGGCGCCAGTGGCTCCATAGCTATAGCAAAGAGTAGGGGGGATAAAGGGCAGCCCTGCCTCGTACCCCGAGTGATATGAAAAGGTCTGGAGAACATGCCGTTGAGACGAATTCTGGCGGACGGTGCCGTATATAATAGTCGTATGAGGCCCAAAAATAATGGGCTAAAGCCCATCCTCGCAAGTGTTGCGAATAGGTATTGCCACTCGAGCGAGTCAAGCGCTTTTGTTGCATCTAAAAAGATGGCGGCTGCTTTCGTATCTGGGTTTAGATAATGAAGGACAGTGAAAAAGGTGTGAATATTATGTGCCGTGGATCTGTCAGGAATAAATCCCGACTGGTCAGGGTGTGCTATAAGTGGTAGAAGAGGTTGAAGTCTAGTGGCAATAAATTTTGCAAACATTTTAACGTCTACGTTTATAAGAGAGAGAGAGGTCTGTATGAGTCAATTTCATCGCTTGGTTTCCCAGGCTTAAGCAGCGTAATTATAATAGCTTCACGCATGGAGGGCGGGAGGATTCCAGTGATCTGTGCCTCCTCGTATACTGCAATGAGGTGTGAGGAGAGCTCCTCAGCATACGTTTTATAGAATGTAGTGGTCAGGCCGTCCGAGCCAGGAGCTTTATCAGACGGTAGCCCGCGAATGACTTGAGCTACGTCTGCTACTGTGAACGGATTATCGAGGTAGTCCCTATGTCCCCTTTCCAGCCATAGAAGTTCTAGGGATTCCAGGAATGGTTGCAGACCCTCTGGTTGTGTATGGTGTGTAGTTGTGAAGAGATCAGAATAAAATTGGGTAAATCTATCTAGGATCTTTGGCGGGTCTCTGATCAGCACCTGGTCTCCACCCCTGATCTCGGTGACATACGTGGCGTTGCACGGTGCCCTAAGCATGTTCACAAGTGTTTTGCCTGGCCTGTCCCTCTCCCCATATCGTCTAGCCTGTGTATATTTTCCCATAAACTTCACCTCCCGATGAGCCTCTTCCTCAAACTCCAGCATGCATTCCTTTAGTCGAGCAATCAAGTCTGGGCTTCCAGTAGTATAAAATTGAGTCTCAAGGTCCCTAATGCACGCCCCGAGGGAGGCGAGTGTAGTCCTTATTGCCTTCAAAACACCAGCTTGTCTCGCAATGCATTTACCCCTGATGACTACTTTGAATGCTTCCCAAAGGGAGGACTGGGTAGTGACCAAGCCTGTGTTTAGATTTAAATATTCGACAATGTCTCCGCGAATCTCCTCCTAGAAAAGTCTCGTCCAGCAAGGCATTTGGAGGGAGCCTCCAGCTGACCAGTCTGTTGGGGGTATTGGGCATGACTAAGCGTAGAAGGCAAGGTGCATAGTCCGATAGGGACCAGGGAAGGTGACCTACCTCCCGCATCCATGTCACCACATCTATGGACAGCAGCCAGAAGTTCAGTCTGGACCATGCTCTGTGGTGATCTGATATACATGTACCTTCCATTGTGCTAGGGTTAGATCTTCTCCAGACATCCATCAGATGACCATCTGATATAATGGCATTAAGTGTGGCACTGGAGTTAGGGTGTAGAGAACGGAATATGACCTTCCTGTCTAATGAATCATCAAGCACAGCGTTAAAGTCCCCTCCCCAAATCACAGTGTCAAAACCTGTGGATTTGATTTTCGCCCATATATTTTGAAAGAAATCTGGCGGGTCCGTATTTGGGCCATATATTGCTACTTAAGTAACCAGTGCACCCCCAAGTGTGCCTAGTAGTATAACGTTTCTCCCTTCAGGATCAATCATGGAATCGCGTAATTTCCAATCCAGACCCTGCCTAACAAGCACGGCTCCCCTGCGCGTAACTGGAATAGACTGCTGAATAAAGGTGTCCCCACCTCCCTTGTTGTAGCCTGGTACATGGGGCGCAGTTCAGGTGAGTCTCCTGTAAAAAGCAGATATCTATGTGGTGTCTAATCAAATACGTGTGGACCAGTCTAGCCTTCCTGTGGTCATTCAAACCCCGAATGTTCCATGTTAAAAGGTTCAGTGTCGTCATGATACAGCTGATGGCAATTGTAGTGGGTCGCGGCCCCCCATGTCTGGAGCCACAGCTCCGCCTGTGTCCATGGGTAGTCGGGTGATAAGGACTAGGATCCTCGTTACCCGTAGCTATCTACATGCATCTCTGGTGGAGTCTGCCAAACCACTGCCTACAAGTGTGCTATGTGACCTTGTTGTGCCTAACAAAAAAACATTAACTGACCCCCCCACGCCACACCCACACCAACCCCCCAAACAAGTTGTGCATTACCGACTCACCCAAAAATCAGAAACAACATTGAACCCCAAAAGTAAGTTTAGAAGGGGCCTTTGGGAACTCTCCCTGGGGGGCGTGGGATCCCCTGCATACTTCCCTGCCAAAAGGCAAGGTGGCCGTGCTTATATCGGAGGGTCATAGCGATGAGACACGCGTAAGGCATGTGTGCGCCTCACGGCAATCACCCCAGCAAAAAAATAACTCATCTCCCCAACAATACAAATTACGAATAGGTGACGCAATAAACTACAATTGTGGTGCAGCATATTTACGATAGGATAAGATAAAGTCTTTGGGGGAAATCAATCATTGTCACTTAGACCAGCCTCGGAGGTGGTGCCAGCAGGAGATCTGTGTGAATTCTTCTTTCCACCCACATGTTTGGCAAACTTCAATGCGGATTTTGCATCCGTGAACATGTGCGAAGACCCTTCGCGTGTCACTTTAAATTTTGCAGGGTAAAGTAGGGCATAGGGAATCTTGGCCTGCAACAGAATGCGCTTCGCGGTTAGGAATTCCATGCGGGCCACCTGCACCGCCGGTGTAAAGTCTGGGTAAAAGGAGATGGAGTTTCCCTTGTAGTCGATGGACCCCTGCTCTCTTGCTAACCGCAGTATCATGTCGCGGTCTTGGTAATTTAACAACTTAACTAGAATTGGCCTGGGCGTTGCTCCAATGAGTGGCCTAGGGCCCAACGCGCGGTGAGCTCTCTCGACCGCGAATACAGCTGACAGGCCGGGGCCAAAGATATTGTGCAACAGTTCAGTAACAAAGGGCTCCATTTTGACAATGGCCATCGTCTCGGGAATACCAGTAATGAGGAGGTTATTCTGCCGAGATCTGGCTTCTAAATCCTTGTTCTTTGCCCGAATTAAATTGAGGACCTTGTCCATCTGCAGCAATTGTTCTCTGGTCTCCACCTGAAACTCATGGTTCTCGGAACTACGAGTCTCAAGAACATCCAGTCGTGTTTCATGAGTGTCCACTTGTTTCTTGACCGCGTCAAGTTGGGAGGTGAGTACATCGAGCTTAGTGTCAATCGTTTTCAGGCTAGATCTAATTTCTAACAGTAGTGTACGTAAGTCTTTCCCTTGATCATCTGATTGGGGCGTAGGTTGACGGTCAGCATCTACCTCTCCCTCCACCTCCGTCAGTCTAGTGTGCCGTTTATTTTCAAAATTCAGTTTGGGCTGTTTTGCATCCTGTTTGCCCATTTTGTCAGGTAGCTACGCAGTCCTTCAATCAATGAGGCTGGAAAGGACCAGTGCCTCGAGCACTTCTCCTTCACCCAGTGATAACAGATTTAGACAATAACGATTCAGGAATAGGACCTACTGGACCTTTTGTGTAACAAGGGAACTTGTACAGCTGGCGTCAGTGCTGAAACTGAGTGGTGCAGTGCTAGGGCTCTAAGTGTCTGGAGTACCAGTCACCCAGACTCGATATTGACCCAACCAGTACCGTTCTGCGTGCTGTTGGGGCCGAACCACACCTCACTGGGCTAATGGACCGTCATTTAGCAGGTGTACTTACATTTCAACGAACGCCCAATGGCCACAGGGCAGCATCCACATAACCTGGGCTCTATAACGTAAAGCGCAGGAACCGGCCACACCTCACGAGTAATCGTCACCACCAGACCCCCATGGCTGCAGGGTCGTTCTCCCAGGGTGTGTCAGCGACCAACTGCCGACAACAGGGGCCACGCCCTCCCCACCGCAGCCATCACCACAGGCCTCACACGGGGGCGACACAACCCTCTCTCCACGGGTTGACCATTAAAATGTGCTGCAGAGGAGGCAGCCGCGCATCTGATCAGACTCGCCGGGCTCCAGGCCGATGCAGCGGCCTTCACGCACCCCAACCAGGCTGCGCCTGACTTTAAAATGGCGGTGCGGCTCACGCTCCGCCCATCGGCCCAGTCGCTGCCATCCGTCGAAATCGGGACTGTGGCGTACCTGCTATAACTGGCAGTGTCTCCTTCCCTCAGAGCGGCCGCCGGGATGTCCACGTCCGACACCCGCTCATCCGCCACAGGATAGCTCCGATCGCACCACTTCGCCGGTCCGAGGCGTGCAGCACGGCGGGCAGGCCTTGCACACTAGGCCTCACAGAGTTAGTCTATATGCCGGACACCGCCCCACAATACCGATCAGCCGCATCGCTGGCACTACAGCAATTCCCTGGGGCAATTATAACATATTGGTGGCCCTACAGATGTCAGGATTATGTGAGGATCTTCACACGGCCGGTGGAGCTCGCTCAACAAGCGGCCATCACGCAGCACGGTTAGACCACGCCCTCCCCACACCATCCAATCTTCAGTTACTTAAAGGTTCCTGGCTCTGATACCTGCACAGACATCTAATAATACTTAGCTGCTAACGCATATCATAGCCCAAGGCTGGTGGTGTCCTACCAACGATAACACAAGTAAAAGACTTATCACTGCCTCTCGCTTGACAAGTTTCTTTAATGTTCAATTCTTAACACTTTACATGAATACAAGCACAAAGTTGATTATGGTTTAATGGCTCTGAAGAGCAGATCTGTCCTTCCTACAGTAAAAGCTGCCCCTGATTGATGGCCTCCACTGTGAAAATGACAAAAAATTGACACAGGTAGTTGATAAACTTTCAATAATTTGTGACCGCTGGTACATTTTCAACTAAATGCCACATTTCCTTGTGAATTATATAAAAAGGGAGCTTGCCTCTTTGCATATCTCTTCTCCTTAGGAATCACAATTTGGACATTCTAAGTCACAAAGAGATTTGCAACACAGTTAAGCCCAAGCAGAATTTTTTATTCCGCTTGCAGAATTGGAGAAATTTGGCAACTCCGCATTACTCTTATAGCAAACACGGAGTTTCCACCACATTCCGCTAATCGCCGCGTGGACATTTTTTTTTCCCATTCGAGCAACCTGATGACAACTGGAAGCAATGCGAGGCTTCAGAATGGGAGCTGGTGGGTGCAAGGAAGATATGGAGCCCCCCAGTGCGATTTCCATTCGCTAGGAGGGCTTCCTGCGTGATTTTTTAATGTGGGTGGTCGAGAGCAGTCGCAGGCAGAGGACTGCTTCTCTGTAGATTTTCTGCCAGAGAAACAACAAAACCAACTGGCATGCGCTTGCACACTGCGTGGTGCAGTTCTTGCTGATTCTTTACCCATTGGAGGACTGCCATGGAATCTGGCAGACTTTTTTATGTTATTCCACGGAATTCCACGAGTGAAATTCAGCGAGTTCAGCCCAAGCCTAAACACAGTGGGGCAGATTTACAGGAACTGGCTCATCTCTGCATATTAGCAGGGATGCAGCAGTTAATTTGCGACACGTAAAATAACCCTTGCGCCAGCATGGATGCGTCGCATTTACAATGCGGCGCACCGTGGCGCAAGGATAGACAGATGCATGACGCATCTTTTGGCGTAAGGGCAGCGCATTGCTGGAGTCGTGCCGCAAGCACGACGCAACTCCAGCAATGGTCAGGAATGCCTATTCCCACTACATTGCGTCACTCCTTACGCCTGCTTCAAGCAGGCGCAAGGTTTTGACGCAGTGGCGTCGTAAAAGTGACTCAGTGAAATCTCATAGATTTCACTGCATCACTTTTATGAGGCTTTCTTGCGTCGGAACGCCCACCCTGCATACATTATACCTGATGCAGGTATAATGTAGCGCAGGGCTTTACAACGTGACGCATCTCCCTAGATGCGTCACGTTGTAAATATGTCGCAATGTGGCACATTGTTTACGAAGCCGCTGCATCACAGAAGTGACGCAACGGCGGCGTAAAGTTGTCGCAAGGGGCTTGTAAATCTGCCCCAGTGTCATTTTTAATACATTACAATTTTATTTTTCATCCTCTCAACGCCTGCCTCTCTGCACAGCACAATGGGTTTTGAGGACGAAAACAATTTAAAACACCCAGCCCAATCTTCCTATTGTTCCCTGCATGTGATTTAAAAAGAGAATCTAGCTGTGATATGACGATTCTTGAAAATATAAAACGTAATAATTTCGATGACATAGACAGAAAATCACTGATCAAAATTATGTATTTTAGTGACGATTGTGGTTGAAAAGCCTCATTCAGTATTTTCTTTGATGTTTTCAGCTCCATGCCCATTTTTCTAATTCTCAGCGTTCGGTGTGGGCCTGAAAATGGCATTTAAAGAAAGCTGCAGTCAGTCACAGCCCTGTCTGAATGGGCACTTCACGGGGAGCGCTCGCCGCTTCTAATGACTAAATGACTGCAAGCTTCATGCTTTTCTGCACAATGTCTGTGCGGTGAGCCTGCTTCGGCACTCTCTGACAAGAGTTTATACAGCTCAGCGCTGTGCTGACATACTGGAGAGGTAGCTATTGACTCCTTGCACTCTATTACACATACCTCCTCTTAAGGATGTCAAGAGAAATTATACCCATGCACTCCTGTTCCAGCTAGTGAGCCAAACAGAGAATTACAGCTTGGGAGCACCAGCCTTGACATTGTGCTGACAAGAGAACAGACAAACGTCTCTGCAACTGGGTTGAGTGTTTTTTTACTTTTCAGTGCTCAGATACATGTGCAAACACATAGGTGCGACCTACTGAAACGTGCTCTAAATGTGAGCTTCTCTACAAAAATGTGATCATATTCTGTAAAGAGAAGCACTGACAGATCTTAAAACACTTGCAAATAGCACTTCTGCTACATAATAAATTCCAAAAGAAGCACGTAGATGCTAAATCGCGTCAAGCTTTACAGTCTCTCGAGATACACGTCAATCTGTCGACAATAGAGGCGATGCCTCACAGCAACATACATGTTTAAGAGCCTTAGGTGAACCTCGCAAGCTCCATTTAGCTGACATCCACCAGCATTCCTTTGATATAGCCTTTTACCCCGCTGCCAAGGGCTATACCCAAGCTGCAGGAAAGGGCTTATTATGAGGGAGGTTTTTTTTATAGCCGTATAGCCCAACGCACAAAGGCTATAAAGCTATTAAAACATTCCACTCACTAAGAGTAGAATGTTCCAAATTAAAAAGGGAGAAGCAGAGAAACAAACATTGGAATGTAGGAGTTCAGGGCTTATACCAGTCATTATAAGCCCAGTGCTACTTCATTGTCTTCAATGGAGCGCTCAACAATCCAGTGTTCAAACATAGCCTTATAGCCGGCCATAGCGGGCTATGACAGCCATTAAAGGCCCACTCCAGTGTTAAAGGACTGAACCGAGGGCCTTAAACAAGGGAGCGGGACTTTAATGCCGGTATAGCCCAGCTGCGGAGGGCTATAAGGCTATCAGAACATTCCACCACTAGAGGTCAGTAAGTTCTAACAAATAAAACAAAGGCCTCATGGGGCGAGGGGATAATACCCTTGGGCTCTGTGAGGCCTTTGTTCACAGCAACAGCTCTGAAGGACAACATTGAAATGTTGGAGCTCCGGGCTTCTACCCGCCATTTGTTTTCAATGGAGCTCTCAACGTTCCAGTGTTCTAATAAGGAGTATTTATTGTCAAGTAAACAATCAAGATCCAGGTTGTGTCAGTATTTTATGGAAAGGGACGCTCCAAACCACACTACCCTTCGTTTTATTCATAGAGCACAAACACAAGTACTTTACCAAAGGTAAAAAAACAGTACATTATTATAATTACATTAATTACATTACAGTGTTAAAAACTTAACACATGTTGTCCCTGAAAAATAAAAGGGGAGAGAAATGATAGTTGAGAGTATATTTGTGATCATAAAACCATACTGAAATAGCTCAGCAGAAATTTGTAAAACAAGACACGGATACATTAGAACACACAGGACTTGATTCATGAGCAATTTTGGCCATGTCACTTCCATGTATGTGTTCTAAGCAGGTACTTTTTGAGTGCTCCTTTACAGTCATGATTCAGAGAATCAGTAGTGATTCACTTTTATGTTAAGAAACTGCACACACAAAGTGGAATCTACAAGTATGACAGAAATACTTAGGGGCTTATTTACAAGCCGCTTGCGCCACTTTTGCGTCATTTTTCCCATGTTAAAAGTGCCGCAAAAGTGGCGCAAGGGGCTTGTAAATCTGCCCCTTAATTTGTAAGTCTAGAGTAGGTTGTAGTTTGTGGCTTCTCATATTTGGAGCAGCCATTGTTCGAGACACCCCAAAACATTAGTTGCCCGCATTTACGTTGCAAATGTTCGCACTCTGAAAACATACACAGATTTACTCACCTCAAAATCAGTAGCCAGTGTCGTTACAACTTTATAAAACGGGCAGGAACAAAGCTGTATTTCGTGTTGGTTTAAGGCAAGGGGTTTCTCAATGAAAATGGTATTTTCCATGTTGGGAAAAAAGCAGATTAAGGACAAATCAAACTGACTCTTGCATCTTGGGGAACTTCTGCGTGTACGTGCTTGCTTTAGGCGTCCTTAAATACTTCTGTGATGCATTGTAAATCTCGGAAAAGTTGGAAATCCCTGGGAGCAAATTGCAGACATTTCAACAAACCTCCGTTTAAACTGGGCCCCATAACTGAAAAATAGTATGCGAGGTATGATAACCAAGTAAGAGAGATGCAAGAAGGGGTTGATTATGCAGACGGGATACATTTAAACAGAGAGTAAATAAATGGATAAGTGAAGGGCAGATTAAAAAGAAAACCAAAAAGGATAGACAAACTAAGGTCCAAATGAGAGAAGGCTTATACAATAATTCAAGTTTTTATAGCCCGAAAAGGAACTAAATGAAAAAATAGGTGCATTAAAATATTCACACAAGTGAAGAAGAGATGTGAGAACAAAAGGTCTAGGAGGAATAAAAAATAACAGTCAGGTTACCTGCAATTGTTGATGGAAGGAACGGGAATTATGTGGGAGTACAATAAAAGAATAATAGATGGGAAAGAACATTCTTGAGATAAGAAACAGGAAAGTCGAATATCGCAAGGAATTTGAGAGCAAAGTAAACATTATTTACACATAGGTTTTTTTTTCGGAGTATTATATAGCGCGAACTTATCAGAGCGCTGTACATGAGCACCAGTTATGTTACACGAGGACAACTTAATTTTTGTTA
Source organism: Calotriton arnoldi (assembly GCA_963921515.1). NCBI lineage: Eukaryota > Metazoa > Chordata > Amphibia > Caudata > Salamandridae > Calotriton > Calotriton arnoldi. The sequence goes on from CAWUFW010001242.1 coordinate 2,731,249, forward strand.
GGCACGGGGAGAAGAAGTGATTTGCCCAGCATCGCAGGATGTTGAGGGTTGATGGAGCAGGGTAATTGAAAAATTTTAACCTCCTAATATTTACGTTAAATAAATTAACACACAAGTTCGTCTTAGTGAATAACCAACAATGTATGTTACGTGTAAAGGGTTAAAGGTAACACGCTGTATATGTGCAAACTAATTTACTTACAATTGTTAACGTGGATAACGTAAGTCTGACCATTGCGCACTAATTAGAATAATAAATGCATGATTTGTGCTTGGAAATAAACTGTGTAAGTGGCAAAAATAAAGGATTGGTAAGTAAGGGATGGCTTTATATGTCGCTTTTGCTAGGTAATACCTAATTGGGGTACGTAGAATGACGGGAGGGAAACGAAAAAGGCTTATATTCTTTATTCCTAACTATGTTAGGTTTATCTTTATAATAGTGCGCTTAGGCCTGTTGAGCAGCGATCTAAAATGGCCGCCGTAAGCTAGAGTACGCAGGCGCGAGAGGAGTTATGAAAGAAAGAAAGGCCGTGAACAAGAGAGATCATGTGATCGTTCCAAAGCTTAGGATGGAAGCGTGGTCAAGGCTGAGATGACCTTAGCGCATAAACGTGTGCCAAAGCAAGACAGCGAAAAGCGTGAGAAGTCGCAAGGAATAAATGAATGGACAATAAACGGACCGACTGAAAGTATCAGAAAAAGATACAGTTTGAAAACCATGAACTAAGGGAGAATGTCATGAACCCGTGTGAAACGACAAAAGTATAAGTTTGCCACAAGGAACTGGTTGAAACATTGATATTCGTAATGAAGTGTATACTGACCCGAATGGACCAATTAGAGAAGATCTCGCCATAAAGATGTAACATTTTCACTTAGTAAGCTAGAATTAGGGTATAAGAAGACCTACTCTTGGAGGGGATGGGGTTAGTTGCTGCTGTTGGTGGTTAGCTGCTTTTTGATGCTGTTGATTTCAACGCTGCCGTTTTTATGAACTGATGCTGCGGTTGCTGCTGCTATTTTATATTTTTGATTGAGCATAAGACGCTGCTACTTGAGAACCTTTATGGTTTTCAATAGATTTTTTCCAATTTAAAACTATTAGACTTTTATTCTTAAGGTCCTAAAGGGAGAGAAACGAGAAGGCCTGTTATCCAGAACAGATAGATAGATCTTTTGGGAGTTCTTGCTGTGACAAACTTTATTTTTCCATCTAATAGGTATGCATTGCAATTTCAATTTTTTCTTACAATGATGCTAAATGTAATAACCTGAATAATAAATCTGAACTTATTCATGCTTCTAAAATTTATATAAACTTTATTATCTTTAAACCAATGAGGCAGTGGTTCTTTAGCTCAATGATAAATGTAAATGTTTAAAGGTTTATAGTGATTGAGCTGGTCTTAATCACCATCAACTGATTCCTACTAGTTGGTCCATCGACCAATGAGCGGAATACCTTAGAGCTTGAGAAGTATTATGTCATTTTCATAAAAAGGTATCCCGTCTCCTTCCAGCATATCATTAAACTGTTTTTCTCCTAGGAAAGGACGGATGAGATCCAGGGAATATATGAGAGAGTGAATGTATATGCGGTGTTATGGGCCCCACCGTCATATGGATATAGTTGTGTTTGAGAGAGATAATTGTACCTGGACGTCCAAAAGTATCTAGGAGAAGAAATGTTATTGTTAGCGCTGGATCAGATTTCTTGGTAGCAGAGTGATGGTTACTATAGATTAGTTTGGTGATTATTGATTATTGATTATTTCATGTCTAACATTTATGTTGAGTCGCGTTATGTTATATGTAAGTCAAAGTTTTAACGCTTCCGGGAAGTAGGAAGTGGAAAATGTGTGGCAAGAGAAACCACATGGAATAGTGCATTGTCTGAGTTCATATTGGTGATAACACAGGTTGTGTTATGATAGGGACATTTTCCGTATAAAAGGTGCATAATTGAAATAGCAACTGGTTTTCTTGTGAAACTCTGGCCTTAATTCTCAGGAGCAGTGTAGTCTCCACATGTGTTTTATCCCCAGAGAAACGGATTTACTCCTTGCTTGAAAGAAGGGTAAGGTAGAGGGAAGTGCTACACTTATCGAACAAAACTGTATTCTTGCGAGCTAGAATAAACTGTCACTTTTGTTTAGCGAAATCAGACAATGGAAATGTGTTTTTAATGTCGTAACTAGCAAAGAACTGTTGAAAATAAATTGCCGATAATTTTTGTAAAGGAGGGGTCAGGAGCAGAACTGATGTAGACAAAAGCCGCGCTGGTATTGGACAGTGCGCTGTTATACAGAAGCAGCTCTGATTGGAGCATTGGTGTGAGTCGCGCTGGGATTGGTCCGAATAACCAGTGACGTAGAAGCTTAGGATTGGAGCGTTGGTGTGAGTCGCGCTGGGATTGGTCCGAATAACGCATAGAGAACAGTGTTGAATCGCGGACTTTTGAGAAGGGAAAGAAATTGTGAATCATGGCTTATTATGAGTATGGTAGAGAGAAAACGTCGTGGATGTCAAAAGTTAGGAACTTTTTTAAGAAAGACAAAAAGGTAGTGACTAGAGAGGGACAAGTCACCAGCTTCGCACATGATGTTGAAGTACGGATATCATACCTGCATATGGTTAGAAAATTGGACTAAATATACAAAAAATGATGGAGCATTGGCTTTTCCTGAGAATGGTTCATTTAGTGAAAGCTGTACTTCGGAATTTGAGAGAGAAAATGGCGATGCTTGAACCTAAACCTAGACCGACACAATTTGAAGCTTTAAGTGAATGGGAAGATGAGATGTATGAACGAGAAAGATTCAGAGGATTAAGAAATCACGAGTTTGTACCTGGAAGGTTGTGGGGAGTGAATCATGAGGACAGAATAAAGCGTTGGAGATATGCTAATATGACAGGAGGTTTGTTTCCGGCTTTTACAGTTGAGGAAGAAGCAAAGAGAAAGTGTACAGAGAAAAAGAAACATGTGGTTACTGAAAAGTATGGGTATGGTGGTAGTGAGACAGAAGATGAATTGCTGGAAGATATTTTAAACAGAAACCCACCTCCATACCAACAGAATTCTGCGGTGGTGACCCCTAATGCACCGCCAATGGAAACTGGGAGGAATAAAAATCCAGAACGAGGATATGAGATAAATAGGTCACAAGATCAGTTGAAAACTCCACAAAATGAGAAGACAGAAAGTGACAATACAACTGAATTGGCAAAAACCACAAGAGAATTAACTGAAAAGATAAGAGAATTAACAATGAATATGGAAGCTGTAACCGTACCAGTAACAATAGGTCCAGTAATACCAGTTTTTGAGAATCAGAAAATTGAAGAGCATTCTTTAGTCATTCCTATGAATTCAAACTTGCAAAGAAGGAAAGAAGGGATGGAATTTGACAGTGAAGGTGCAAGAAACTTGGGGGCATATTAGCAAGACCCACGTTAAAATTATTGCCGTTTTAGCGGCAGGAAACTGCCGCTAAAACGGCGATAATGGGCTTGCTAATATGCGTTATGGAATTCCAATAGAAGCCCATGTTAGATGTCCTGCACATCTAACATGGGCTTCTATTGGAATTCTATAACGCATATTAGCAAGCCCATTATCGCCGTTTTAGCGGCAGTTTCCTGCCGCTAAAACGGCGATAATTTTAACGTGGGTCTTGCTAATATGCCCCTTGGTTAGTACTTATAGACCAAGCCCACCTACTAATTTGACGATAAATGAAAATGAGTTCAGGAGAATACCTATGGTAACTGAGTCTGCATCAGAGACGCCAGAAAGGAGTAAAAATTGGATAGAATTAAATAGTACACCTGTAGGTCCGACTCCAGATGAATTGAATGAATGGATGAAAACTCTAAAAACAAAAGAGACAGAAACGAAACCCTTAGATGTAATTAGGTTAAAAATAGACATGGAAGAATTGATTTTAGGAACAATTGGCACAGAAAAACTGAAATCTTATCAGGATGACGAGATTATGTTCTTATGTAAGAGTATAAGATGGAGAGCTAGAAATTTACATGACAAATTAGAAGAAACAGCAAATGAACTAGGAGTAGAATTTGTAAAAGTGAGAACGTTGCAGAAACCATATAGAGTAGATTTTTGCGAAAAAGATATAGAGAATTTGAACACATCAGGAAGATTAACCCAAATAAAAGAATTAATTGTTTTACTGAGGAAATGGGGTGATGTGGATAGATGGAGAAGCAGATGGTTTAAAAAGAATGAGAAAGTGACAGACAAAGCGTCTTTGGTTTTTGCGGTGACAGACAAGGAATCAATTGTAAGGGAGTACCCGATGAGAGAAAATCCAGGAGGTAGTTATGTGCATGTCCCATGGTCTAGACAGGATATACTGTCATTTACAAATGACTTCCCAAAGTTGAGAGAGAAGCCAGTGGAATGGTACAGACACGTGGAGAGGTTTGTTAAAGTTTCAAAGGTGTTGTGGATAGATTTGGATGGATTGTTTGATATAGTAGTACCAGCTGATTTGTGGACAGAATGTAAGATTACTGTTGATTGGCCAACTGTAGAATATCCAAGAGATGCTAAAACAGGAGCGCCAGGACCAGAAGTGATGAGGAAATATGATCAAGTAATTACCTTTTTGAAAAATAAGATTCCGCCCAAAGAAACGGATTGGGTAAAGATAGACAGAACCACGCAGGAAAGTAAAGAATCAGTGCATGCATATTACGAGAGGATACTGTTAGTTTTTAAACAGTATAGTGGTTATGAAATATTAAATGAGAAGGATATGAGTCATTTTATATATAGATTTGTTTATGGATTGAAACCAGAGATAAGTGAAATGATTAAACAGCATATGATTTGTTGGCAGAATAGCACAGTAGATGAGGTTTTGAGGTATGCTAAATATTGTAGTGATGACATTGAGAGCAGACAGCGTAAATTGAAGGAGAAAGCAATGTGGGCACAAGTGAAAGTTGCAGAGAAGCAGAAGCTCAATTGAGTAATTCAGTTAATGAAACAGGACAGACTAGATTTAAACCAAACATAGGTAAGGGAAAAGGGCAAATGAGCATAGAAGAGGCAAAGAAAAAGTGGCCATGCCACAACTGCGGAAAGCTAGGACATTGGAGAAACGAGTGTAAATTTCCTCCAAAACCTAATACGGAAATTCAATCATTAAATCCACAGGTGCAGAGTGAGGTAGTTACCCAACAAAGTCAGGTGCCACAACCACCACTTCCCAAGAGTGTTAATCAACAGAAATACAGTGCAGAAACAGGATTCTACGGAGGAGAGCAGGTAACACAATTGCCGCGCGCAGCTGCCATATCTCAGTACTGGCTACGACAGGATAGTGATGAGTCGGATGAAAGTTTATGACGGTGCCTAGGAGAGGAGGAAGAGTGCGTGCTTGGCGCAACTCTAGAGGTAGATCAGTCAGGTCCATTTGTGGATGGAGAAGTGAATGGTGCAAATGTAACATTCCTTGTGGACACTGGAGCTACCCGTTCTACTGTTAGGTCAGTGGAAATTCCAAACCTTCCTCTCTCAGGTGAACATATCCAAGTAGTAGGTGTTTCTAATCAGCAAATTAAGGCGCCTCTTACTAAATTAGTGGAGGTAAAAATTGGTCCATTTAGTGAAATGCACCGATTTGTGGTATGCGATTGCAGTCCTGTGAACCTATTAGGACGCGATTTACTTTGCAAAATGAACTGCACCATCTATTGTACGCCAGATGGAATTGCATTTCAGACCCCAGATGAAGATGTATTATATAAAATGACCATGGTAAAGTTAGAATCAGAAGCGAACGATTTATTTCCCATATTTGATGTAGAGAAAATCCCAAGTGAACTGAAAGAAACAGTGAGACAGGAAGTGTGGGACTTCACGGGAGAAGATATAGGGTTAATGAAAGAAGTAGACCCTGTTAAAATTTCTGTTAAAGAAGGAACGAGTTACCCAAATACGCCACAGTATAAATTGACACCCGAAATAATTGAAGGAATAACACCAGTAATAAACAAAATGATTGAGCAAGGGATTCTGAGAGAATTAATGAGCAGTCCATGTAATTCGCCGATAATGGGACTGAAAAAGCCGAATGGAACATATAGAATTGTATAGGATTTGAGAAAGGTAAACAAGATTGTTGTGCCTTGCTGCCCAATAGTGCCAAACCCCGCTGTGATTTTATATCAAATTCCTCGCGAAGCAGAATGGTACACAGTTATTGATTTGTGCCATGCATTTTTCTCTATTCCATTACATCCAGATAGCCAGCCATTATTTGCGTTCAGGTTCGGAGAGCGTATTTTGGCATGGTGCCTAATTCCTCAGGGGTATACAGAAAGCCCCTCGATTTTTAATCAAATTTTAAAGAAATCATTGGAAGATTTGAAAATGCCAGAGAAGTCAGTGATGGTTCAGTACATTGATGACCTACTGGTGGCATCAAAAACGAAGGAAGCATGTGTCAATGATACAATTGCTTTGCTGAATCATTTAGCAAAAGAGGACATAAGGTGTCCCCATCAAAATTGCAGTTTTGTCAACAAGAGGTCCAGTATCTAGGGCATAAGATTGAAAAAGGAGTGCGAAAGGTAGCGACAGAAAGAATAAAAATAATCCAAGGAATGAGAGCTCCAATGACACAAAGAGAGGTAAGAATGTTCCTAGGAATGGTTGGATATTGTCGACAATGGATAAGTGGATTTTCATTAATTGCAAAACCATTGTAGCGATTGACAAAGAAAGATGTAAAAGATCCATTTGAAATGAATGACGAAGAAATGAAAGCATTCAGAGAACTAAAAAGAAAACTGTGTGAAGCTCCAGCATTGGGAATGCCTGACTATGAAAAAGACTTTGAGTTGTATTGCAGTGAAAGAGATGGGTGTGCATTTTCAGTTCTGGTGCAGAGACATGGAAACATGAAAAGACCCATTGCATATTTTTCAGCTGTTTTAGATCCAGTAGCGAAAGCGTTGCCTGGATGTTTGAAAGCAGTTGCTGCTACTTGTGTAAGTCTGGAACAGAGTGAAGGCATAGTGATGGGATATCCACTGAGAGTATATGTCCCACACTCTGTGGAAATTCTTTTGACAAGAACCAAAACTCAATACATGACACATAGTCGGTTGACTAGGTATGAAAAGGTAATTTTGAGTGCAGACAATGTGACCATTGACAGATGCATGAATGTGAATCCTTCAACATCATTGCCAGATGAGGAAAGTGTGATTGAAATGGATGAAGTTGATCATGATTGTCTGAATGTACTCGAATATTGTACAAAACCGAGACCTGACATACGGGATGAACCTTTAAAAGAATCAGATTATATTCTGTTTGTGGATGGCTCATGTTTGAGAACGAATGATGGAGTTCTAAGTGCAGCATATGCAGTTTGCACAGTAGCTGCTGTGATGGAAGCATCTTGTTTGAAAGGGATACGTTCTGCCCAAGTAGCGGAGTTGATAGATCTAATTCAAGCATGCAAGTTGGGAAAGAATGTTCGAATAACAGTTGTCACGGATAGCCAGTACGGCTTTGGAGTGGTGCATGATTTTGGCCAGATCTGGTCACAGAGAGGTTTCTTGACGTCTGCAGGGTCACCGATAAGAAATGGTGAATTTGTGAAAAAGTTGCTTGAGGCGATACAGCTGCCTAAACAGATTGCGGTAGTGAAGTGCAATGCTCATAAAAATGGGGAAGACTACATAACTGTCGGCAATAAGTATGCTGATGAAATTGCACAGTATTGTGCTAAAAATGTGGTCTCATTGAATCAGAACCAAGAAAGAGAGCATATTTCATGTCCTTTGCTTTTTACTAACCCTGTTGAGTCATGGGATGAGGTGAGGTGAGACAATTACAGGAAGCAGCAGATGATGAGGAAAAAGATAACTGGATAAAAGCAGGATGTAGAAAACATGTGGAAAATGATGTTTGGGTTTATCGGGATGAAAGACCAGTTATGCCTGATAGCATGATTTCTGACATGGCACGGATGTACCATGGACAAGCTCATATTGGGAGAGATTCAATGATCAGACTTTTTAGACAAACATGGTATAATCCAAAATTCAGAGCCATAGCTGAGTGTCTTTGTCGAAGGTGTCTTCTTTGTCAACAGCTAAATCCAGGAAGAAAGACAGTAGTGAGTCTAGGGACAATAGGACGAGAGGGAGGTCCTTTCATGAGAATGCAAATGGATTTTATTGAAATGCCTCCGAGCAATAGACTAAGGTATGTCCTTGTAGTTGTCTGTTTGTTTTCCCGTTGGGTGGAAGCATACCCGACCAGAAGGAATGATGGAATTACAGTAGCAAAATTAATGCTGCGAGAATTCATTCCAAGGTATGGTTTTCCAGTAACGATTGAAACAGATAGAGGAACACATTTTCAAAATGAATTGGTTCAATTGATTTGTGAAGCACTTAGTATTAAACAGAAACTGCATTGTGCATACAGACCAGAGGCTTCTGGAATAGTAGAGCAGGTGAATGGAACAATTAAGAACAGACTAGGTAAAATGTGTCAAGCCACAGGACTCAAATGGCCAGATGCCTTGCCATTAGTCTTAATGACAATCAGAAGTATACCGGAAAGAAAGACAGGACTCAGTCCCCATGAGATAATTATGGGACGAGCAATGAGACAAGCACATGTACCTGTCAACAAACTACTGACTATAACTGATGATCTGGTGCTGGATTATTGCAAAGGATTGGCTGATGTGGCACGTTCTGTGTTTCATCAGGTTGGACCGGATGCGACCACTCTTGAAAGAAAATCGGCTCACGATTTGAATCCAGGAGATTGGGTCCGCATAAAAGTCCACCGAAGAAAAAACTGTTTGGTTCCTCGCTGGGACCAACCACGACAAGTGATCCTGGTGACAACAACTGCAGTCAAGTGTGCTGGAGTGAAACACTGGGTACATGCCAGTCACACCATCAGAGTTCCAGATCCTGAAGCTCGACCAGTGAGTCGACATCTGGAAATATCTGACACCAGTTCAGCATCTGATGTAGAGGAAGAGACGATCCGAATTCCAGAATCTGAAGATCGACCTGTAAGTCGACATCTGGAAGATCCAACTACAAGTGCAACGACAGGAGGAGTGGAGGAAATAGCAGAAGTTCCAGAACCTGAAGATCGACATGTGAGTCGACATCTGGAAATATCAGACACCAGTTCAGCATCTGATACAGAGCATTCGGATTGTGAGGAAAGTCTGAAAAGAAATTGGAAATTTCATAATATAGAAGAAGAAACTGAACAAAGAGACAGTAACAGTGAGCAACCAAGTACAAGTTGTGGTAAAAACACTTCAGAAACAATATTAATAGATAAAGAAGGGAGAGTTTCAAATAGAAAGTTAGAGAAATCGGAAGATCCCCGAGGAGCAATAGGGATAGATCGACGAACAAAAGAACAGGGAAATTTAGACGCAGATAGAGAGATTGACACAGATTCGGAAGAACCTCGAGGAGGGACAGAAGTAGGTGATCAAAAGAAAACAAGAGAAGAACCACAAATAGATGAAAGAAATGAAATTATAAAATTCAAGATAAGAGACAATAAAGAAAGAATTGAAACAGAATCAGAAGAAAGTGGAGAAGAAAGAAACCAGAGACTAGAGTCGAGAAAGAGAACTTGGAGAACAGAAAGAGAGGAAAAAGAAAGTGAACCCAAAAGGCCAAGAAAAGGAGACAATTGGCCCAACGAAGTTAGAAAACTGAGATACAAGATCATAAGGCTAGATGGAAAAAGTGCAGAGCAAGTAAATGAGATAACAAGTCAAAAAGAACCAGAGAAACAAGGTGGAAAACACTTGCAGAAAACAAAAAGAATAAAGAAAGCAAATCTGAAGTATAAATCGCCTGAATGGTTATACATTGCATTGACTGATATCAAAGAAGAAGAGATCACTCACGAGAACCCGGAACAAAGCTACAAGTTAATGGGTGAAGGTGAAGTGCAACAAATCTAAAGAAATTTGAACAAATTTCTACCGGACTGGACAAAACACTGGATTTGACAAGAAAGAGTTCTGAAAAGAATTAAAGAAAGTACCAAACAAGACAAAGTGAAAGTGCAGGGTGGCTAAAAGGTCATTTCTGAGGTGTGGTGACACATTTACTGTACATACTGTATAATAGGTAATAGAACAAAATAGTAGATATTAAAAATAGAAAGTGTAGATGTGAGTTCTTAAGCAGGTGGTGTAAAATGTGCTTCTTTTGTACAGGATTATTAATGACAGTATGGATTATTTTAGCAATCACCATTCCAATAAGATTAGCTGTAGAAGAAACGTCTATATTAAAGAATAACACAGAGAAAGAAAATGGAGCTAACATGCAGGAAACAGCTATATTAAAAAGTAGTGCAGAGTTGCATAAGGACAAATCAATAACAGATTTTTCAAAAATGTTTTTACTAAATTATTATATGAGTATGTAGAAACCATGGATGTGAGAGATTGTTATGTTTGTATGCAATTACCTGCGTCTGTTGCAGAAGGTGTGACCTATCATCACCTTCCTTTGACGTATGGAATAACATGTAGTGTTTTAGCAAGTCTATTTTACAAGACAGGGAGATTAGAATACTATTATACTGACATAGATAAGATTTTTGCAGAGATTCCTATAATTTCTGAACTAAACAAAGTAAAAGAAGCAAGGATGTTTGGCGAATATTTTTTAGAAGATAAAGTTCTAACATTAGATGATATAGTTAAAAACAACCTTACCTGTGAGCTAAGAAATGAAGAAAAGGTGTTTTTAGAAATGGTTGAAGATAGAAGGGTAAAATTTCAAAGAAAAGTGATAGAAGAGACAAAAACACCTCTTTGGGCGTTTGAGGAAGAAAATCATGACAAGAAAAAGACAAATGCAGCTATGTCTCTGGATTGGCCCCAACAGGGAAGGTTGTGCATTAGAAGAAATAGAACAAGATATGACAATTATTTCGTGGGTTCCAGTGATTGCCAAGACAATTATAACATTTTAGGAGGTTGGGGATTCAAAGGGGGAAAAGATCCAATATTTCCTGGGATCTATTATATTTGCGGTAACAGAGCTTATTACAGGCTGCCGGACCATTGGTATGGATCATGTTATTTAGGTCTGGTCTTTCCAAAGATTTTTCATGTAGACAGAACAGAAAAGGGAACACACGAAATGGTAAAAACATTTACACGTAGGAAAAGGGAGAGCTTTTCAGAAATAGTAGGAGATGTTTTTGGAGCATTGATACCAGCAGTGGGAATATCTTTGAATGCATTTAAAATTCGGAAATTATCCACAGTAGTAGATTGTTTATCTACAGATACTGCTGGAGGGTTCTTGATGGTAAATACCGAAATGGTTGCCATGAGAGCTATGGTGATGCAAAATCGACTTGCCCTTGACATTCTTTTGGCAAAAGAGGGTGGAGTCTGTGGAATGCTGAAAGTCCAACATTGTTGCACTTACATTCCAGATAAAAGTGAAAATATACAAAAGTATATTAAGAATATTACTGACTTGCACAAAGAACTTGTTCCACTGGAGGTTGAAAATGCATTAGGAAAACTTGGTAAGAGTTTTTCCTCAGTAATAAATTGGTTTACTAGAATGAGTAAATTAATAATAGGGAAAGTCATAATAGTAGCAACTATGATAATAATAATAATAGTTTTAGTACTGAAGCTAATAATTACATGTATAAAGAGAAAAAGAAGGCAGAACAAAATAGAAAAAGAAAATAAGATAAACAAAGAAAGAGAAAGAGAAATGGGTGAAATAGAACTAGAAGAAATAAAAGAAAACATGTATAAAAAGACAAAGAGACAAGTTGAAAGGGATACAGTTGTGTAAAACTAACAAAAACAAACGGACAAAGAAATATGCTATCTGATAGAATTGTATAACCTGGGTTTTTGTGGTGATATTAAAAATCACCAAAGGGGAGTTGATGGAGCAGGGTAATTGAAAAATTTTAACCTCCTAATATTTACGTTAAATAAATTAACACACAAGTTCGTCTTAGTGAATAACCAACAATGTATGTTACGTGTAAAGGGTTAAAGGTAACACGCTGTATATGTGCAAACTAATTTACTTACAATTGTTAACGTGGATAACGTAAGTCTGACCATTGCGCACTAATTAGAATAATAAATGCATGATTTGTGCTTGGAAATAAACTGTGTAAGTGGCAAAAATAAAGCATTGGTAAGTAAGGGATGGCTTTATATGTCGCTTTTGCTAGGTAATACCTAATTGGGGTACGTAGAATGACGGGAGGGAAACGAAAAGGCTTATATTCTTTATTCTTAACTATGTTTTGTTTATCTTTATAATAGTGCGCTTAGGCCTGTTGAGCAGCGATCTAAAATGGCCGCCGTAAGCTAGAGTACGCAGGCACGAGAGGAGTTATGAAAGAAAGAAAGGCCGTGAACAAGAGAGATCATGTGATCGTTCCAAAGCTTAGGATGGAAGCGTGGTCAAGGCTGAGATGACCTTAGCGCATAAACGTGTGCCAAAGCAAGACAGCGAAAAGCGTGAGAAGTCGCAAGGAATAAATGAATAGACAATAAACGGACCGACTGAAAGTATCAGAAAAAGATACAGTTTGAAAACCATGAACTAAGGGAGAATGTCATGAACCCGTGTGAAACGACAAAAGTATAAGTTTGCCACAAGGTACTGGTTGAAACATTGATATTCGTAATGAAGTGTATACTGACCCGAATGGACCAATTAGAGAAGATCTCGCCATAAAGATGTAACATTTTCACTTAGTAAGCTAGAATTAGGGTATAAGAAGACCTACTCTTGGAGGAGGGGGTTAGTTGCTGCTGTTGGTGGTTAGCTGCTTTTTGATGCTGTTGATTTCAACGCTGCCGTTTTTATGAACTGATGCTGCGGTTGCTGCTGCTATTTTATATTTTTGATTGAGCATAAGACGCTGCTATTTGAGAACCTTTATGGTTTTCAATAGATTTTTTCCAATTTAAAACTATTAGACTTTTATTCTTAAGATCCTAAAGGGAGAGAAACGAGAAGGCCTGTTATCCAGAACAGATAGATAGATCTTTCGGGAGTTCTTGCTGTGACGAACTTTATTTTTCCATCTAATAGGTATGCATTGCAATTTCAATTTATTCTTACAATGATGCTAAATGTAATAACCTGAATAATAAATCTGAACTTATTCATGCTTCTAAAATTTATATAAACTTTATTATCTTTAAACCAATGAGTCAGTGGTTCTTTAGCTCAATGATAAATGTAAATGTTTAAAGGTTTATAGTGATTGAGCTGGTCTTAATCACCATCAACTGATTCCTACTAGTTGGTCCATCGACCAATGAGCGGAATACCTTAGAGCTTGAGAAGTATTATGTCATTTTCATAAAAAGGTATCCCGTCTCCTTCCAGCATATCATTAAACTGTTTTTCTCCTAGGAAAGGACGGATGAGATCCAGGGAATATATGAGAGAGTGAATGTATATGCGGTGTTATGGGCCCCACCGTCATATGGATATAGTTGTGTTTGAGAGAGATAATTGTACCTGGACGTCCAAAAGTATCTAGGAGAAGACATGTTATTGTTAGCGCTGGATCAGATTCATTGGCGAGACTCGAACATCGTTCCCCAAATTTGAGATCGAAGGCCCCAGCCCATGAGGCCACGTCCCCTCCCCAAGGTTAATGGGCAATAATTTTCTTCTCTGGCTTTAAATGACGGCCTGCTACACAAAATTCATGTAGGCAGTACATACCACTGAGACAAATCTATCCGGAGGCTAGATTTTTCAGAGCCTTGAATTCGGGTGGGGTTGAGACTATGGAAAATGCGCATTAAAGCACGTTTCCTAACCTTCCGTCTGGGGATTATTTACTCTACAAAGAATCATTAAGCATCAGTTTAAGGTTAGCATTTACAAGACAATCTATGAAAATTATACATATTCGGGGACGTTCAGAATGAAGAAAAATGTGGATATCAGTCCAAACTATTGGCATGTGCCCACCAGTGCCTACATTTCTGCAGTTTTCGACAATCTGACCTATACAAGTAAATGCAGATTGCAAGGAGAGTTATCTAGAAATGGACATGTGACCGACAGACAAAGCGAGTGTTTGTGAGTTGGCAAAGAGGTACTCTATGGTTAGTGGTATTTTTTAGGTCTGGCGGTAGCCCTTATCTTTTGCTTATGCTAAAATTATAAGTATAATATATTTACTAGTAGGGGCTTTTAACTACCCTATTCATCCATTGTCTGTTTTGTGTCATTTACATTTTTCTTCCATCGACTACAGCAAGCACCATGGGGCAATGTTTCATCCCATTTAGCTATTGGCCAACGTTACTGTCAATTACAGAATTCTGCTCTTTGAGAAGGAGACCATTCACACACAAAGTAGAACCCTTAATTTAGTAATTATACTGTGGCAATATGTGCTTTTTGAGATTAAACATAATTGTGCTTTTAGCTAATGTTTTTTTAGATTAACGAGGACCCAGCAACATTCCAACCATAAAGTTTTTCAAAGAATAAGTCAACAGAAAAGCATTGAAAAAGTCAGAAGGCTGGCAGCCAACGCCAGATTTATTGGCTTTGGTAATGCTTGCTTATAGTATTTGTTGCTCAGAAAGAACTTTATGTATACTGATAATTGTGGTGAAAAACTGACACTGCTTAACGCCTGTAGTGCTGCACCCCCCAAACTTGCTATTTACAAGTAAGAGGGCCTATTATAACTGATAAGGTGAGTTTTTAATAACTATTACCAGATGATGCCTCCTTGCAAGGTTTGTAGAAAAGTATGTACAGACTGAACCTTAATAACATGTCTTTTCATGTAGTATAAATTGCACAAATGGCACATCACACCTGTGTGCATGCACTCTTAAGGAAGTCAACAGGTCTGGTAGATGAGACTGGAGGTCTATTTACGAAAAAGTCATGCACTGCATCGCAGCAAGTCACCTTGCTGCACTGCACTGCTTGACAGGGAAAGGGCAGGAATGTGCCTTTAGACAATACTGTGCATGCCTGCCTTTTCCCCTGTGCTGGCGCTCTTTTGGAAGCCTAGTGCCAACGCAGCCCCCCTTGGACCATGGTGCAAAGGTGCCTGTGTTGCATGCAGGATTGTTTTTGTGCAAGAAAGGGCACCTTCCTACACAAAAACAATCCTGAGAGACAAATTCCCCTATTTACGTGTGCTGCAGAATGCAGCACAAATACAAAGAGGAAGTAACGGGGGAGAAATAAATATATTTCTCTCGTCGTTACGCCTCTTCTGGGAAGGTGTATCTTTTTGGCGCATTCCCAGGTCTGCCACTTCTGGTAAATCTGGGAATGTGTCAAAAACCATGGAAGTTGCATGGGAACACCCACAAAATGTCTATTGAATGCCTTCCAAGGGCAGTGTAAAGGAACGCAACGATTTGCGCTGCGTTTCCTTACTCAAGATTTATGTTTCACTCAGGGTCACGCAAAGTGGCCTTGCGTGACTTCATAAATCCTACTTAAGGGTTGCATCGTACATGTACCATGTGGCATGGTGCAAATGCGACGCAACCATCTCGTAAATAGGCCCCTGGGTTTTTTGGCATGAACTTCACAGTTATATGATTGATATTTTCAGGACAGACAGTCTAATCTGCATTCATGAAATCTTTCCTATTTGAATAATTAGAGAAGGCACACGTGCCACTTTTATGGCAGTGTCATCCACACAATTCATAAGCCTCACATCATTAACTGAAAAACTACCATTAGTCTGAATAGGTAAATTTTTTGTTTTGCTGTCAGTAGCATGTGTTTGGATCAGCTGCATATATCAATGATGAGGCCATTCTTGAAGTGGTGGCCAGAGGGAGAAAAGTGTCTGTCTCCTTTCATCTTAGGCTTCATTTGAGGGACTGCGAGGAGGTTCCCTTTAGTACAGCAAGGATAATATGAGGCCAGCAGTGTTGCATCTTGTCCTAATGATAAAAGAGTTTGGAGAATGAAGGCACCTTCTCTGGTTGCCCCGTTCGAGTTAGGGAAGACAGTGAAGGCTTCTCAATTATCATGTGATGGACTGGTGAATCATTAACCAACAAATAAGGCATTGTGCCATATTTAAGCTTTTTTGGGTCTTTTTAAGACGTGTTGTGGAAGGCCAGAATAGAAAACATAATTGTAGTCAAGGCGTGAGTTTGGCTAGTCTGTCCTCTAACATGCTGTGGGTTTCTTCACTCATAAGTAGATTATCACGTTATTTTGTGATGACTCAAGCATAGCATACTTGCTGTCAGGACAGGATGCCCACCTGTGCATTGCTGCCATTTGGGCAAAGAAAAGAGTTACGTCTCGCTCAGTGAATAATGTCATTCATAAATGTGAACTTAAGTATATGGGAGTTGAAATGGTTACTGTACTAAGTAAAGAAGTCCAGATCGTAGGCAAGGTAGTAGGTTCCAAGATGTAATTTTTTATATTAAGTTCCAGGTAAGTAGATAGATGGTAGATTGTAGTAAGACGGTAAATACTAGTAATAGCTGTAATAGCCCCACCAGGAGCAGCCTCCCTCTGCTCAGCCTCTCATCTTCAACTGACACTCTCACCAAGCCCACACACCAACATTCTGTGACATCATACAACATTCTCCAGTCAATCAGGCTGAACAGAAGGGAGATTATTGGTGTAAAGAAAGAAGACAAGAAATCACACTATAACAGTCACCATTTTTAGGTCTCGGCAAGACAGCACATGCTCTGTCTCTTCAAGACATGTTGTTTCCAGTTAGTGGGTTGGGCTAACCATTTGTTAACAGCAACGTCACTCTAATATCCTTTGTTGCAATATGCCATGGCATGCATGTGTCATGCTTTTTTTTTGTGTTTGGCCCTCCCCTAGAGCATGGACCAAGACCTTGTGTCAATCCACTGGTCCTGTTTTTGGGAGTTACTTTTTTATTTGTGTTTATGCACGCTATACGAGTGCTTGTGCTTTTACTCGCTCCTTTCACCATTCATGTTGCTTCTTAACTGTCTCATCCCCCCTGCCCTTTTATATTTTTTCTTTACCTCCCCCCACACCCCATCCACCCACTCCAATCTACCCCACTCCAATTTAGCCCAATCTACACCACTCCAGTCTACCCCAATCTACCCCACTGCAATCAACCCCACTCCAATTTACCCACTCTACTCCACTACAATCCACCTCAATATACCCCACCCAACCTACCCGAATCTACCCCACTCCAATCTACCCCACCCAATCTACCCCTCTACAATCTATCACAATCTATCCCACTACAATTTACCCTAACCTACCCAACTCCAATCCACACATTCCACCACACTCCAGTCTACACCAATCTACTGCACTCTACCCCACTTCAATTTACTCCATGGCAATCTACCCCACTCCAATCTACCACAATCTACCCCACTTCAATTTACCCCAAACCCCCTCACTTTAATCTCCCAATCCAATCTACCCCACTCCAATGAACCCCACTCCTATCTACCTCATTTCAATCTATGCCTATCTACCCCACCCACCCTACCCCAATCTACCCCACTCAATCTACCCCAACTGTGATAAGTTGGCCTGGTATATGCTGTCCACTAATTAAAGTGGGCACCTTGCAACAGTCCAAACAACCCTTATGGTGATTTAAGCGGTCAAAGATAACCTTAGAAAGGTATCCAAGTGGTAGCAGTGGAGAGCAGCCTTCAGGCTTAGTCTTGAAGGAATGTTAAGCAGCTTGTTTTACCAGAATGCAACCTTATAGTATTGGTTAAATGAAAGGAGAACCACGCAGTAGTTATAAAAATATGTATTTATTGAAATAATACTCTCTAGTATGACACAGTATCTTCTACACGAAGATACTCACAAAGCGTACAATACTGTAGCACAGAAACAATAGTAAATAGCACTAATACACAGTGGGCTCCAGGGGGAGACCAAACCATATACTAAAATAGTGGTATAAAAACCACGACTCAAGTCAAGACAGTGTCTAGAGGACGTAGAATTGGTGGAATCCCAAGGAACCACCCAAGGTGAGTAAGTAGGGACCCTACGGAGGATGGGTGCAACGTGGGAACACGACTGCGTGCTCCGTACAATTCTATGGGGAAGTCGCGGTTGAAGTTTTAAAGTTTAAGGACCCTCCCCATTGGACTTCGAAGAAACCCCGTGGAAGTTAGGAGGTTGGAGAGCTACCCCACCTGTGGGTACCGTAGTACCAGAGTTACCTATCCCAGGGGAGCCAGGTGCATAGGTCTGAAGTGGCGTCGGAAACCGCCGTCGATCTCAATGGAGGACTTCAAAGAAGAGCCACTGCTGGAAGGAAGAAAAGTGTCCGCTGGAATCCAAAGGTGGATTCTTGTCGAAGAGTACCTGAAAGCAGTGGGGACAGAGTCTGGGTCACTCAGTAGTGACCAGGGGCTCGGTACATGAATGCCCACCGATGTAGGGTGCTTCAGGTGCATTGATAGAGTTCTTGACTCTTCAGCTACGGGGACCAGGAGATGTCAAGGACAAGCAGGAGCCGGAAATGAGCTGTCCCATGAAGAATGTCGAGTTCTGAGGGGTCGGTGTCTGGCGGGAGCACCAACAAGCCTTGGCAACGGCAACCCATGCAGAAGGTCAAAGAAGGTTAAGGGTCAGACCAGCAAGGTCCAGGAGACTCACCAAACACAGGGGAGTAAGGGCAAGCCTGGAGCAACCAGGGAGTCTAAGAAAAGCAAAGTTGACCCTCAAATGGACCCACTGGCCGGAGGCACAGGAGTCGCGAGAGGACCTCAATCGATTTCACCAAACAGCAGCCCACGGAGCACTCGGTGCAAGGAGGCCGGAGTTCTTGGTAGAAAGTGGTGCCACAGGTTGGGGCTACTCGGATCCCAATGCACTTGCTCAGGAAATGCCAACAAGCATATGCACTTGCAAATGAACGCAGAGCACAGGGGTACGGGTATTGCAGCCCCCATGAGGGATTCTGGCCTCAAACTTGGTAAGAGGGCAGCCTTCACCTCGAGGGATATAGAATCCTACCTCCTGTGTTACTGGAGCCTTCAGAGTCCAAAGGAGTTCAGCAGACTAGTCAGTTGTGATATGGTGCCTGCGGCTGTAGGGGAGTGACTCCTTCACTCCAAGGGAGATATCTTTGGGTGTCTTTGATGCTCCATAGGTCCTGCATGGAGCCTGTATGGTGCACAGGCACAGACAATGCTTCAGACTGAGAGGGAGACAAAGTCGGGTCCAAACGAAGTCCAGCGAAGTCCAGAGTGTCCAGACGGTCGAAGTTCAGTGGTTTCTGGTTCAGAATCTTGTCCACATCGAATCTAGGGTCCTACAGCCAGGTAACCCCATTTGTACCCACGGGAGAGGGTTGGACAGATTCAGGGGACCTTCCATGGGGAGGGTCTGGACAGTGGGGAGATTACTCCCATGTCCTTTGTCCAGTTTCGCACAAGAGCAGTAGCCAATGGCTCCTAGGACTGGTTTGAACTGGACTATGCACAGGGACAACAAATGTGCCCCTCATGCAGCCTTTCGGTCGCTGACAAGCGCACCCACTCAGCCCTAATACACTAAATCCTGTCTGGGAGGTGGTCACACCTCCCTGTGACAGGATGCCTATTATTCTACCTTCCTCTGCTCGAGCTTGACTCAGCAGCAGGAGGGCAGAAATGTGTCTCTGGTCGGCAGTAACAATTTTGTGCTGCCCGGGACTAGAAGGCTGGTACCAGGAACACCAGGGACCTAACGAAGCTCGCTTCTGAGGGTTGGAATCATACCTCCCACACCAGTTACCGGTGTGGGGGTATGATTCAACAATCTTTGACACAAAACACAATAGGGTTACTTTCAGCCGTTTTAGAGTTGGTCATCACGCGGTTGCATAATGCAACTATATATGTCGTAAATGGCTGTCTCACTGACAACCCAGGAGAATGGACTCTGTAGGCTGCAGGGGTGTTCTGCTCATGCAGTGGCACCCTCTCAATTAGAACCAGGATTGTTAAGGCCTGCTCTATGGGTGACTTATAGGTTTTAAGTGCAGTGACCCTTAGATATAGTAAACCTATATCTTAAGTAAGTGGTGCATGCACCAACTTACACAGGCTGCACTGGCATGCCTGTAGTTCCATTTTGCATGGCCTCTCATGGGTGGCATAATACATGCTTCAGCCCATGGGAGGCCTCTGGGGTACCTATGCCCTGGGTACATGGGTACAATATACTAGGGACTGACAAGGGTACCCCTGTATCTAATCTGGAGTGTACTTAAGTACATAACATAACATAACAGTTTAGGGAGAAAGCAGATAGACTGGGGTCTTCATTATTAGGATCCCAGTCAGACTAGTCAAAAACCAGCTTAGCACCAGCCAAAAAGTGGGGGTACACATGCAGAAGGATCCTACCTTCCTGCACCAACCTACCCCACTCCAATCCACTACACTCTAATCTTCCCCAATCTACCACACCCTGCCCCACTCCAATTTACTCCATGACAATCTATCTCACGCCCATCTAATGCAATCTTTCTCACTCCATTTAACCCAATCTAACCCACCTCAATCTACCCCACTCTAATCTACCCCAACCTACCCCACTCCAACTTAGCCCACTCCAGTCCACCACACTAATCTTTCCCAATCTACCACACTCTATCCCACTCCAATTTACTCCACGACAATCTACCCCACTCCAATCTAACCTAATCTACCTCACTCCAATTAACCCAATCTATCCCACTCCAATCGACCTCAAATTACCCCGCTTTAATATCCCCAATCTATGCCATTCCAATCAACCCAACTCCAATCTACCACAATCCACACCACTCCAATATAACCCACTTTAATGTACCCCTCCCATCCTACCCCAATCAACCCAACCCCAATCTACCACTCTCCAATCTGCCCACTGCAATCTACTGCACACCAATCTGCCTTCCCTACTATACCACACCCCAAACTACCCCACCTCCATCTACTCCAATCTACCCCACTCCAATCTATACCAATCTATCCCACTCAAATCTACCCCACTCAGTGTACCCCACTCCAATCTACCTCATCCAATCTAACCCACTCCAGTCTACCCCTTCTACTCCATTTTAATCTACCCCAACCTACCCCACTGCAATCTACCCCACTACAATCTACCACACTCTACACCACTCCAATCTACTTCACAATAATTTACCCCTCTCCAATCTACCGCAATCAATCCCACCCCTATTTAGCCCACTCTACTCCACTCCTATCCAATGTACCACACTCCAATCTACCTCAAACTACCCCACTCCAATGTACCTCAATCTACCCAACTCCAATCTACTCCAATCTACCCCACTCCAATTTACCCCACCCATCCTACCCCAATCTACCCACCCCATTCTACCCCAATCATCCCCGATTTGCCCCAATCTCCCCACCCCAATCTACCCCATCCTAATCTACCCAATATGCCCACACAATCTACCCCATACCAATCTGCCCACTTCAATCTACCCCAATCTCCCACCCCAAATCTACCCCACTCCAATACACCACACCTAATCTACCCCACTCCAATCTGCCCCACTCCAATCTACCTCAATATATCCCACTCCAATGTATCCCACTCCATTTTGGCCCAATCTACCCCACTCCAATGTACCCCAATCTACCCGTACTCAATCTACCTCACCCAACATAGCCCAATCTACCCCACTCCAATCTGCCACAATCAATCCTACTCCAATATACCCCAATCTACCCCAATAAAGTCAACCTCAATCCATCGCACTCCAATCTACCCCAATCTACCACACTCGACCCCACTCCAATCTACTCCACAACAATATACCCTAATATATCCCACACCAATTTACCCCAATCTACTCCACTCCTTTCTACCCAAATGTACGCCACTCCAATCTAATCCTATACACCCCAATCTACTCCTCCAACTACTTCAATCTACCCCACTCCAATCTACCTCAACCTACCCAACTCTAATCTACCTCATTCCAATTTACCCCACCACACCCTACTCCACTCACTTCTAGCCATGCTAAAGAGCAGCTACACTGGTGTATAACATGGCTAAAACACATTGCCAAAGCCAAAGGCAAGACCTATTGACCTATTTACACAGTTGCATTTCTATCAGGTTAATATTAATTCTCATCTCTTTATATGTGGTAAAAGGAGCAAACCAATATTTGGCATTTGGACATTTAAGTCATGCTGTGATCGAATTCAAGGTCAATTCATTAGCATCACAATGATGATTTCAATTATCTCTATTCCTTGATTCATTTGTATCTATCAATGTACAAAATACCGCAAATACGTTCTAAAATGTTAGTTCAATATGTCACTATGTACGCACATCCATTGCTTGATAGTTATTGTGATTTATTAATTATCATTTTACAGAGCTTTTAGCTTCTGTCACAGAGAACTATTTATTTGTACAAGCTCTAGAACATAAAGAATAATAAATGGGTAACTGTGAGTTAAAGGATGTTTTCACCAAGGTGTTACAAATGACATCAAAGCTCGAATTAGCTACAATGTAATTCAGAACCCCATGGTGAAAAACATCTAATGCCCCCCACATTCCCTATCTCCTGATCCAGCGCGACACTTAATCAGGGATCAATACTCATCAATATTACATACAATGGCCCATACACATTCACCCAAACCCCTGATGTGCTGGGGGTCAAGTTTGAAAGACGTGGGAATTGTTTTGTTCACAAATTCATGTTCAATTATTCAAAATACATAACTAGACCTATATATCAACTCGCTTTTCTCTCGGTCGATGGACGAATTAGTTGAGAAGTTGATGGTAATAATAGAACTAACTGACTATCTAACCAGCTAAATAATCACAGACACTCTGTAAGTTTTAAAGGGTTTATCTCAAATAAATGGTTAATGCTCATCGTATATAGGTCGTAATGCAAACAATGAATTTCACACAATGGAGAGAAAAATCAATCAGCAATGCAAACAGTGTCAAACTCATCAACAATTCACAATATGCATATGAGGGAGTGGATAGATTAAGAGACAAAAGTTTCAGCAAAAATAAATGCGAAACAATATACTTATGATGGAGTGGCTAGATGAAGAGACAAAAAATCACGTTTGCAAATGATTATGCAAATTTGAAGTCGGAAGATAATACAAACCCAAAGATCAATGAAATACCACACCCCTGGCCAAGGGAATAGTGGGGGTCTCCTGAAATAGAGTCAGGAAACAAAGATTTCAGGAACAGGACAGGACAAGGACAGGAACAGCTAGGCCTCTCTGTAAACCGACGAACAGTGACGCTTCTCCCCTCTCGATCTCCTACCGCTGCCACAACAACACCCTTAACCACACCCCGAAAGGCACCCCAGTTATACCCTAAAACCTACATGTCCAACCTACATTAATTGAAACATTGCACAAAATTCGAATGCTCATTGGATGCTCGGGGAGGTGGTGCATCACACCACCGTTATTTCTTTCAAAATTGTTCATATTCATCGTTCTACTTCCTTTCCCATCGCGTAATGACTGACTCGTCCATGCATTTTTATTCTTGTTACATTTCACTATGTTCTCAGCCACGTCTGCGAAAGAAGTCGTGGGTCCCACGGCCAGTCTCATCTTTTTGGCAGGCAATCAATATTCTTTGTGCTGCATTAGCCTTGAACTAGTGTTCATCATCCGCAGCGCTCAGCACTTCTGTCAGCTTGTCATTTTATTCATTCTCCAGCCCCTCATCTATCTGGACAACTTAAGAGATTTTAGGCCCATTTGACTCACTACGGCAAATAGAACATAAACATTTATTAATTACATGGTAAAACATTTTTCACTGTGTACCACCCACTCGTGCACCATTCCCTGTTAATATTTTTCTTAGCATAAGTTTCATGCAAAGCGGCATTATTTATTATCGTTTTCAAAGCAAGATGTAAAATGCAAATGCGAGATGTGGCCTAAACGTGCATTAGTCTTGTTTCTTTTGAAACGCAATGTAAAATGCGGCCTAGTTCTTTCATGCATTAGTTTGCATTAGTGCACGCATGCGCAAAGCGGTTTCCCACATGTTTATGTAATTTGCTCAGTTAATTTTACACTGTACACTGTTAAAAAGTATTATGGGGGTGTTAATTCGAGCAGGTTTCTTTTTGCGAAATCCTGCTCCATCAATCTCCTTTCCCCTTCCTGCAGCAGTGCTTTCTGTTTTCAGTAAAAGCAAACAAGCAGCTCTGCACTGACAGGCTTTTAGAGAGCGCTCTCAGCCTGGCCTGAAAAGTCTTTATGACATAGCAACAGTGGATACCAAGCTTTGGTATCAACTATTCCTATGTCATAGAAGTAAATCACAAGATTTAGAATCTTGTGTAAACTACAGAGGCTTCCTAGGGAAGCTGTGCATAACACATAGAATTATAGATATGTTACAGTAAAAACTGAATATATTTCACCGAGGGGTTCTGAATGACATCAAATAGACAATAAGAGTGAAGACCGAGTTGCCTATGATGTCATTTAGAACCCTGAAAAGCAGACAAGCAGTGCTGCACTGACAGGTTCTCAGAGAACCTTGCCAGTCTGGCCTGAAAGTTCTTTATAATAGAGCAACAGTAGGTAATGGGTTTTGTTATCAACTGTTGCTGTGTCATAGAGGTGAGTAACCAGATTTGAAATCTGGTGTAAACGATAGAGGTTCCCTATACGAGCCGTACATAACTATATATATAGTTGATCACTTCCTTTTTCCCTTTATATCACAATTGACTTCATACATCAGGGACACAAAAGACTTTTTAAAACAGATTGAGGCAACAACATGGGAGACAGACTTCCTGATGATAGTGCTGGATGTTTCCAGACTATCCACCAGCACAGCCCACAAAAATGGACTAGAGACAGTAAAATACTTTCTCAGGGGATGCCCATTGAAATTCATGGAACACAGCGAGATGTTAATAGAGTTTGTTGACTTTTGTCTACATAACAATATCTTCATCTTCCAGGATCAACTATACAAACAAATTTAAGGTACGGCCATGGTCACCTGCTTCACCCCCAGCTACGTAAATCAGTTCATAGGCTGGTGGGAGAAGTGGGTGGCCTGGTCAGACACCTATGATGAGTGGGTTGAAAGGATAGTTAGCTGGAGAAGATATATTGATGATTTATTCATTATATGGCAAGGGGGGAGGAATCAGCAAAGGCATATACAGCATCCCTAAACAATACTGATATTAATCTGAGGTTCACTAGTGAGATCAGCTCCACACAGGTCAATTTTCTGGATCTCCAATGTTCATTACCGATAATAAGATCTGTACAGCCCTATAAAGGAAGACGGCAGCGGGCAACTCAGTACTGCTTGCAACGAGTAGTCATCCCTTCAAACTAGTAAATTGTATCCCGTACGAAGAACTATTACGTATAAAAAGAAACAGCTCAAGGGACATAGACTTTCAAAAGGTAGCAGATGAGAGCATGAAAAGATTTGAGGTGAGAGGCTATCAAAGGACAGTACTTAGTAGATCCAAGAACAGAGTAGACAATAAACAAAGGGCGGACCTACTGAAGGAAGAGTCCGAAACCAAAGATAAGGCCTCACAGAACTATTTCAGAATGATTACAAACTTGTCTAGTACGGCTAGTAATGTAAGGAAAATCCTACAAAATAACTAGCGGATTCTGAAATCAGATTTGGTCATAGGCAGAGACCTCCCTAATCTTCCCTTATTAACATTCAGGAAATCAAGATCCATCAGGGACGAATTAGTAGAAAGTCACTTATCCAGAGAATAGACAAACACATCATTGCAACAACTGCAAGTTTTTTCCCATGTGGGAAGTGTAAAGGCTGTGTCCACAGCAATAAAGTATTTACCTATGAAGTTCGTGGTGTTCTAGAACCAAAGAGGATCATGAAATTCATGAATTGCAATACAACACACACAGTCTGCGGCTTAATGTGTCCATGGCAACTCAGATATGTTGGAAGTACCATTCATCCCACTAAAATATGCATCCTTGAACATCAGAGAGTGATAAATAACAAAGATACTTCTGATCCAGCACAACCCCTAATTCATGAACCAGGGATCAGGGAAAATCTCAACACACATAAATCGCTTTACCAAACAACGGGGCCCATCACACATTACCCATAAATGATCCCTGAAGACAGGCGCTGGATTTGGGGGGTTTAATTTGTCAGTTTTAGTAAGTACTATGCTTCCTATTAATAATATTTGTATATAATTCTAACTATTCGTAATCTCAACTTTCTTCTTCCTTTGGTCGATGGACCATTAGTTGAAGAGTTGATGGTGACTATGATTAACTAAACAGTTTAATATTTAACTAAATAACCACAGAGTCACTTTTTCAGTTAATGATTTTATATATTATTAAATGCTCTTAATTAAATTATCAGTGCACACACAAGATTACATATAAGAGAACAAATTATCAAGCAATGTAATCAAAATGAATCATTTGCATCGATATCAAAGCGTGCATAGGAATGGGGAAGAGAAGGTACAGCATAAATACTTGCATAAATATATTTGCAAAATTAAGCAATCAAGGAGGGTGATATCCACCAAAGAATCAGGAAAACCACTTCCTTGGCCGAGGTTGTGGCAAGAGGTCCCCAAAGATAGGCGCAGAGGACAAAGTTAACAGGACAGATGCAGCGAAGTTTGCCATAAACTAACTACTAAAAATTAATCTCCCAATCAATCTACCTTGATCTAGTTCTCCTCGGACGCAGTCTCCTCCCAAGCACTCCTGCAACGTTCTTGTACTTAAAGCGTTCTCTGGCTTTGTGCTGGTCTGCTCTCTCTGTCTTGGATCTGCCACCCTGGCCTGCACTGCTATACCGGACCGCACTGCCTCAGGTTCGTCTGATCTGTCTCGTCTCCTCTCTCGTCTCGTCTCGTCTCATCTCTATCTGCGTCTCACACACCCCTAATTGGGATATCAATTTTACCCTTCTGTCTAACACACTATCTTACAATGTTGCAGTGTCGGTAGAAACTCGGTCTGTGATTGGTTGTCAGAAATCATACTAGGGTCGCCTCATCCAGTTCTCCCCACAAATCCATCCTATACCAGTTCTAACAAAGGAAGGATTTAAGACCAATACATTTGTATACCACTAGCATTCATAATTATACATTTTGTCACATTGTACATTATGATATCCACTTCACATTCGAATTGCACGTAGTGATGGCTGTTCCCACAGTCGCTGTCGCGTCTTGGCACATAAACAATAGGACACAGGTCAATATGACCTTCACACGAATTACATCAGCTGGTACACTCTGCAGTCTGCAAGCAGGCAACCCATCCTGGCGCATGCGCGCTTCATACCGACCAGGCCAACCACATGCTGGTTTAAACAAGAGCACCAGAAAAACACACAAACAAAGTCCCTAATCTATACACAAGTCAATATGTGGATCATGTGTTGAGAGACAATACAATAAATCAATATAGTTGGAATGCAGTGGATATCAATTAAATGCAAAAGGTAAACAAATTCATGAAAGCAATATTCAAACAGATATGTCAGTATAAAAATTTATTAAAATTAGGACAAAACAATTTCATGTGGGCTTAAAAACATCTTATTTTAGAAAAAACATATTGTTGGTTCTAACGAATACAATTTGTACAACACAAGAAAACTACACAAAGGTCGACGCGGCGTTTCGGTGAGATGTAACTTCTTCACCTTCTTCAGGACAGAGTTTTCTAAAAACAATCTAAATAAAATTTATCTCCAATATTCTCAAACCCACTGTACTGCTTAAAAACTTGTAATAACCTCTCATAATATGCATGCACAGATTCTTTCGGCTCTTGGGTTGTTCTATCAATTTTTACCCAATCAGTTTCCTTAGGGGAAATTTTGCTTTTCAAGAAAGTAATCACTTGATGATACTTTTTTATCACCTCATCAGAAGGTGCTCCTGTTTTGGCATCCCTAGGATATTCATCTTTTGGCCAATCAACTGTAATCTTACATTCAGTCCATAAATCTGCAGGGACAACAATTTCAAATAATCCATCTAAATCCTTTAACAATACTTTCGATACTTTCACGAACCTCTCAACTTGTTTATACCATTCCACGGGCTTTTCTCTCAACCTCAAAGACAATATATCCTGTCTAGACCACGGAACATGCACATAACCTCCTCCTGGAACTTCTCTCATGGGACATTCCAAAGCTACATTTTCTACTTCTCTTACTGGACGCAAATGTATTTCTTTAGCAGCCAATTCTTCTTTCTTCCTCATCCATCTACCCTTCCATCTTTCCACGTCTCCCCATTTTCTCAAAACAACCATTAACTCTTTTATCTGCAATCGTCTACCAGACGTATTCATATTTTCTATATCCTTTTCAGTAAAATCCACTCTATATGTCTTCTGCATCACCTTTGATCTTGCTATGTCCATTCCCAACTCCTCTGCAGCTTCCACTAACCTTTCATGTAGATTTTTCGCTTTTCAAGTAATACTCTTACACAGATACATCAATTCATCATCTTGATAAGTCTTTAGCCTGTCTGGACTTATGGTCCCAATGATCATTTCTTCCAGATCTACTCTCAACTTACATACATCTATAGGCTGTGGCTGTCTTTTTCTCCTTTGTAACCCTTTCACCCAATCATCTAATTCTTCAGTGGTTGGACCTATTGAAACTTCACTTCTGGGAATCTCATCCAACTCTATTCTTTTGGGCTGTAACTGCATTATTTCCCTAGGTGTTTCAATTATTGTTAGATTAGTCGGAGGTGTTGACCTAGTAACTGAAGTGGGCTGTTCACTTTGGACACTTACAGCATTAATTCTACTACTAGCTGATGTTATAGCAGAATTTAATGGGACAGTTAAGGAAGGTTCATGGATAAGTCTATTTTTGAATACAGGTATTGCATCTATTTTCATATTCATCTGATTCAATTTTTCAACTAATTCTTTGGTTTGTATGGCAAATTCTACTTCTCCTTCCTGCTCTACATCGCTTACAGTTGGAACTGGTGTCGTTTGAGGTGTCATTGGGGTTTCCATTGACGGTGCATTTGGTGTCACCATCGCTGAATTCTCCTGAAAAGGTGGTGGTCGTTTAACTAATATATCATCCAGCAGCTCATCATCAGATTCATTCGGGTTATATCCATAACCAAATTGCTCTAATTGTCTCTTTTTCTCCTTACATTTGTTTCCTGCCGTCTCTCCTACCATTAAAACTGGATTCAATCCTTCAGTTATCTCTCCATTTCTCCATCTCTTCATTCTGTCTTCATGTCTTTCATCATGAAATCTTCCAAACATAAATCTATGAACTCTACCACCTCTGTGTCTTTCTCTTCATACATTTCAACTTCCCATTCTACTAGTGCTTCAAACTGTGTAGGTCTAGGTCTGGGGTCTAATGCCATCATCTTTTCTCTCAAATTACGCAATACTGCCAAATTAAAAGAACCATGCTCTGGAAAAGCTAGTATACCATCATTCTTCGTATATCCTACCCAATTTTCTAGCCAAATACATGTGTGATAACCATATTTTAACATCATATAAGATGCTCACTCCACCACTTCTTACCCATTTGCTAGACTTTTTGAATCCCATCATCAGAGCAACATAAATCTACTCAAGTTCTTTTGTCTGGATCAAGTGCCTCATGATGTGAGAGGCAGGGACAGAAAGCTGAAACTTCGTAGACTGGAGTCTAGATACATAATAGACATGCAAACTAAAACGCCCATGGGACTGAACAGTGGTGAGGAGATGGGGGTATATTTATAAATAAAGATAAATAAGGATAGAAGGTCATATCAGTACGATGTCTGTCAAGCATTGGTGTTAATCTTGGTCACCATAGCCATCTGAGAAGAGGAAAGGAATTAAGGTCATTGAATTACAATCTCATACAGGGTGTGATATACTTAAAGAGCAGGTCAAACATACAAGCATATGAGAACTGAGCCCATCGGTGGGCGTGATCAAGATAGTTCAAATCGAAAATCATGTGTAATGTGTCTACTCTTACATAATGTAATGAATTATGATGACAGTTAACTTTTATGTAATTCTGATCAAACAAAGTATCCACATTGATGAATTGTATATGGTATAACATGTTACAAGATGGTGCTCATGGTGACATTGGAAGGAGAAAAAAGAACACCAAGTCCGTTTTTGTTGTCAATGAATGTGTTGTAATTAACATAGATTTATAAAGAATGGAAATATGGCTGCCACCAACATTGATAAAGGCGCTTTCCTGAAATGCGTCTGTTGGCACGAAAGTCCCAATAAATTGGATTTCTCTCTGGTGAATGCTGGTCTCCGTTCCTGAATGAGCATGAGATAATTTGAAAGTGCACCCTCGCGCGACCAAGCACTCGCTCATGAGTGCAGAAGCAGAGGTGTGAAAAGGAGCTTTGATATATATGTATATATATATATATATATATATATATATATATATATCCAAACATAAAGGTTGCCCTCAAAGGAGACACCTCTCAGCTGGATAAACTACCTCTTTAGTGAGCTTAGCAGCACGCCAGCGCCAAACATAAAATCGTCTCAAATGGCCTGACGCGTTTCGGGCACTTCCGCCCTTGTTCACAGGCACCGGAACTAGCACACGACACCGTCGCAGTTAACCTTGTTTAAACATTCAATAAACTCCACCCACTGGGTTGAAGGAATTCTGGTCAAGGTAGTCCTGCATAATTGTTAAACCTCAGTGGGATGTGTCGTTGCTGGTAAATAGTCCATATAAACATCCAAGTGGATTGATAAAATGTAGGCACAAGGCGAGCTGCTAATACTACCGCTCACCAAGTGTCACCATCTGTTCCTAATGGTGGCTCGAATTTCAAGACCCCGTGGATCCGCTTTCATGCGGCAGGTATCTCCGCAACCGTACCAGCAGCAAAAACCCAAACATAAAGGTTGCCCTCAAAGGAGACGCCTCTCAGCTGGATAAACAACCTCTTTAGTGAGCGTAGCAGCATGCCAGCGCCAAACATATATATATATATATATATATATATTACCTACTGGCGGTAGCCAGTAGGTAGTTATAGTTAGAACCTTGTTTCCATAGGAAAAGCATTTTTTGATTTGCCAATAACTTTGGCGCCGTTTGACGAATCTTCACACAATTTTCAAAACTAATTGTTCACTCAGGTCACCTCCTGTCTTGAAAGTTTCCGGGTGATTTGTCAAGGGGGGCTGAGAAAAAAGGGGGGTCCCAAAACGTGTTTTCTCCATGTTAATTTCCATAGGAAACTTCAGACAGCTACAGCCTGAACTTCTGAATGGAATTACACCAAATTTGGCAGAGAGATAGTTCTTGGTCCCGAAAGCACGCTTTTTTTTAAATGGTGTAAATCCGTTCAGTAGTTTTTGAGATATTTAAAAATTGTGAGATCTGATTGGCTGAGCCCTCCCGAGCACGAGCTTGCCTCTGATTGGCTGCCAACACTTCAAACTAGGAAGTGTTGGCAGCCATCTTGTGACTCGGTACGAGGAGAAGGAAAAAGGTGAGTGAAACATTAAAAAAGAAGAAAAGGGGGCAGGGTAAAAACACCCTGACCGCCTAGGCCTGGTCAGGGGGTCCCACAGAGACCCCCAGGGCCAAAAAATGCATTTTATTTTTAATTTTTGGCCCGATTCGCACACCCGGCGTGACTCCGGCTGAAAAAAAAGCAAAAAACAAAGAGCGGGCTCCTGTGCTTCATTTTTTAAAGCCCCCAGGTGGGTCAGGTCCAGAGGGCATTGCTTATTTATGTAGAGGGGGCCCGCGGGGGCCCCCACAGCCCCGGAGGCCACCACCTCCTCGGGGCTTTATCATTTATGTGCGGGGGCACACGGCCCCCATGCAGCCCCAGGAACTGCCACCTCCCTGGGGCTTTATTTGTAAATGCATGGGGGGCTCCTTTCCCCCTCACGTTGCCCCGGGGACCACCACCTCCCCGGGGCATTCTTAATTATGTTTGGGGGGGCCTCCTCCTGGAGCCCTTGATGGCCCTGGGGACCACCATCCCCCAGGGCCGGCTCCTGCAATGTCCCAGGGTTCCCACCCCCGGGACATTGCTGTTTACTATGACAGGACGGGAGCACCGCTCCCGCCCTGTCATAGCAAACACTGCTTCGCTTCATGAAAACGAGAGCAGGTAACCTGCTCTCGCTTCCATGAAGTGAAGCAGATTGCTTTTGGGCAAGGGAGCTGCATGTTAGCAGCTCCTTGCCCAAAACAATGCTTGCTCCCGCTGGAGGCGGGGAGCCAGCAGGGACCGTGGGGGCATTGGGGCTCCCCCATGATCCCCAATGCTAAGGGCTGGCCCCGGGGGATGGGTCCCCGGAACCAGAAGTGGCCCAGGAGGGGGGCACGCAGCCCCCTCCCTTTAATTTAAAAATAAAAAATGGCCGGGCCCCGGGGGATGGGGTCCCGGGGCCAAAATCAGCCTGGGGAGGGGGGCCACATGGCCCCCCTCCTTAAATTTAAATATAAAATGGGCAAGCCCCGGGGGATGGGGTCCCCGGGGCCAATAGTGGCCTAGGGAAGGGGGGTCACGCGGCCCCCCTTCCCTATAAATATATATAAAAAAAGGAGGCCATGCCCCGGGGGA
Source organism: Calotriton arnoldi (assembly GCA_963921515.1). NCBI lineage: Eukaryota > Metazoa > Chordata > Amphibia > Caudata > Salamandridae > Calotriton > Calotriton arnoldi. Next base: position 2,763,974 of record CAWUFW010001242.1, read on the forward strand.
TGGGGTCCCCGGGGCCAACTAGCCCACCAGGTACCTCCAGTAAGTGCCACAGAGCTCCGTTGCAGAGAGGTGGTCCAAGGCCACGCCCCTTTTTACACCACGCTGTAAACGCGGCTTCTGGCGCACTGCTGCTCGGAAGATGAAGACCACTTGTGTCCTGAGGTACTTAGGACCCAAGAGGACCTCATTGCCCCACCACTAGTGCACCAGAAGCCGCGTTTGCAGAGTGGTGTAAAAAGGGGCGTGCCCTCGGACCATGTCTCTGCAACGCAGCTCTGTGGCGCTTACTGGAGGTACCTGGTGGGCTAGTTGGCCCCCAGGGACCCTCAGGATTGAAGGGGACTTAATCCCCCTATTTACAACGCACCAGGGGGGTGTGTTTGCACACTTGTTATATCAGGCCCCACCCCCTCCCTGCACCACTCTGCAAATGCGCCCCCTGGTGCTTTGTAAGTTCGGGGATTAAGTCCCCTTGAATCCTAAGGGTCCCTGGGGGCCACCTAGCCCACCAGGTACCTCCAGTAAGCGCCACAGAGCTCCGTTGCAGAGAGGTGTTCCGAGGCCATGCCCCTTTTTACATCATGCTGCAAACGCCCGTTGAAGAGAGTACGTATATGGTACTATCTGTATGAATAAGTGAGGTGGTGTGTGTGTATAACTGTATAGGTGAGTAAATGGCAGTGTAATTAATTCTTTGGGTGACTGACTAGGTGTTTGAGTAACTCTTTGGGTGAGTGGCAGTGTGCGAGTGTCTATATGGGTGTATGAGTGGATATATCAGTGACTGTATTGATGAATGACTGAGTGTATGAGTCACTGTATGGGTTAGTGAGTGGATGTGTGTGTAGACGTATGAATCACTGAGCAGGTGTTTACTAACTGCTAGTGGTCTGTCTATAGTTTCGATATTGGTAGTCTGTATTTTAGAGTTGGTGTATCAAAGGTTTTATTAGGGTGTGAGGAGGGGCATCAGATGATTACGTGGAAGATGTCATCAGTGATGTCATTTGTGATGTCATCAGTGATGTCACTGACCATGTCATGAGTGATGTAATATGTGACGTCATCAGCAGTGCATTGCAGGGGGGCGCGTTATAGTTAGCTCTACAAACTATAACGTCCCTGAAACCTGTGGTTTTTTTCAGTGAATTTCTAAGGTTTTTTAAATGCTAATCCCAACTATAGCGTCCCTGAAACCTGTGGTTTTTTCAGTGAATTTCTAAGGTTTTTTAAATGCTAATCCCTAACTATAACGTCCTTGAAACCTGTGGTTTTTTGAGGGAATATATATATATATATGTATATATGTATGTATGTATATATATGTGCATGTGTACACACACACACACACATATATATATATATATATATATATATATATATATATACACACACACACACACAATGCCCTTTAAGGCATAGAGTGACACCTAAACTTGGGAACTACCCAGAGTTCTCTAGTTCTCTGCTTCTTTTTACACATATATATATATATATATATATATATATATATATATATATATATAGAGAGAGAGAGAGAGAGAGAGATAGATAGATAGATAGATAGATAGATAGATAGATAGTTAGATAGATTTGTTTACTACAGATTTACACGCACAAAACTATATAAATTTGGGAGTTGCAGTTATCTCAAGTGACTATAACTCATGACCTAAGGTAACTATAACTCATGTCCCCGCCATGTACAGTTTTCTTATCAATATTGTAACTGCAAATGTTGCAGTGATATTATCAATGATGTCATAAAAGATGTCATGAGTGATGTAATATCTGAGGTAATTAGCAGTGCATGGCAAGGGCTCAAGTTATAGTTACCTTAAGGCATGAGTTATAGTTACTTGAGATAACTATAACTGCCAAATTTCTATAGTTTTGTGAGAGTAAAATCTGAACCTAACTATAACGTCCCTCTAACCTTTGTTTTTTTGTGTGAATTTCTAAGGTTTTTTAAGTTCTATTTCCTAACTATAATGTCCCTGTAACCTTTGTTTTTTCAGTGAATTTCTATGGTTTTTTAATGATATTTCCTAACTGTAAAATCCCTGTAACCTGCCATACATTATTCCAACCGCCGCCTGCGGCCAGGTCCTGTGGTAATCCCCCCACATGCAGTATAAGTGGCTGTGTGAGTGGGTGTGTGAGTGCCTGTGTGGATCTGTGAGTGGGTATGCGAGTGGTTCTCTAGGTCTCTGAATAGATGTATCAGTGCCATATGGGTGTGTGAGTGACTGTATGGGTGTGTGAGTGGGTGTCTAAGTGGGTGTATGGATGTGTGAGTGGGTGTGTGAGTGGTTGTGTGGGGGTGTGAGAGTATGTGTGAGTAGGTCTGTGACTGGGTGTATTTTATAAACATTTGGATCAGGATCTACGGATATGTCCCTGATTGTGATCCGTGTATCCATTGAGAAATCACACAGGGGACAACACTGAGCACTGCGAAGGATCCACAGATCCTCACACATGCAAGGGGTCCTCCATAGCCCCCTCCATCTGTTTCATAGTGTTAGGACACCTCTATCCTGACCCCTTATGTCCTATTTCAACTTTATTTCCCATCCTGGAACCATGTCCTGATTGACAAAATGGCGGACACAACTTTTCTCTCAGGTTGCGGTCAGCCAATGATTACATTGCTGTTGGCATGTGGATCCGCGGATCCACCATGGATCCACGTCTCTGGATATACATAAATCATTTTTGAATAATGTCAAAACTACTCAACAGATTTACACCAAATTACAAAAAGCACTCTTTCTGTACCAAGATCTAACTTGCTGCCAAATTTGGTGTAATTCCATTCAGTGGTTTGGGCTGTAGTCATATCTGAAATCCCTATGAGAAATGTCCAGCCAAAAAAACTTGATACTCAGGGGATTGCTATTTACCAGATGTGATAAATAACAGCAATTACAAGTTTTGCTCTTAAAATGCTTATCAAACCAACATCAGCATGTCCCAGCATTTATCAGTTCTTTCCCATCTGATACATTTTGGCAGATTTGACCTGCTTAAATATATCAGGTGAACAGTGTGACTGTCAGATTTGACACCTGGGCAGACAATGGTTTGCACACGTGTAGTGTTTTAACTTTAAGAGGCACTCATAACCTATCTGTTTAAACTATTAAATGTGATATTTGCTGAATCAATGATATGAATTTTGATGATTAAAATACTAAAGGAATGTAATTCATATATAAAACAATTTTGTGGAATTTCACCTTTCAATCTAATAAAGTTAAGTTGTAACCTGAAAACTATTTGTAGTAATGCAGTGCCAACCATAAACTTTTTTTGGGGTGACACAAGTCTCCAAATGGTAATGCAAGGAGAGTTGTAACAGTGGCTAGGACTAGATCAATATGAGGCAGAATCTTTAGATTACAAATTTCATATAAAGCTCAAAAAATCTGGGTAGGAGGGCCCGAGGCCAAGCAGATGTATCTGGGTCCTTATTACAGCTGGGACTTTTACCACTGCTGTTCTGAGACCCCCCATATGGCAACCCCAAAATTTCAAACAAAGTTCCTCCTATAGCACTTGACTCTCAAGGTAGCAAGGCAGATTATTCCAAGGCCTCAGCAGCGAGGCAAGGTGACCAGAAACCCACGACTCATCACACAAAAATAATGCTTAATAAACAAATGTTCAGTCAGTGCCTTTTCTTGAAAAAGAAAAAGGGGCTTATTTACAAGCCGCTTGCGCCACCGGTGCATCACTTTAAATATGGGAAAAAGTGATGCGCACGGTGGAAGGGGCTTGTAAGGCAGCCCAAAAGCACTTAATAAATACAAAACTAAGTAAGATACACACAATAGGTATGTACAAGATGGCAGGTGTAAAGATCATTCGGAACACCCTTCAAAGGACTTTGCAAAGTACAGGAGGCAAATGCTAAATAAAGGTATCTACTTAAGTAAACTCCTAAATGTGGACTAGACCCCTTAGGTCTGAGGTGGCTTAACACTTAACAGTTTGCACACCAGCAGACCCTAACTCCTGAAACTAATATACCTGTAAAAAGCAGGCATACAATGTACAATTATAGAAAGGCAGTCCTACTGGCTTTATCATGGAGTATCACCATACATTTAACAGTAACAAAATAAACATTTCACCATTATCACACATTGTGGGATGTAATATGCACCTATTTTGTTTTACAGTATAAAAATCTGTCTGTATGAGCTTTGATGTGTATTTCGTAGCAAACAATACAAAACAGTGAACATTTCAGCAAAAGTATCTCTTGACATTAAAACTAGTGTAAGAAATTGCGTTTTTTGTTGACTGGAATGTAAGCCCTGGTCAAGCAGCAATCACAATCCTTGTCAGTGTAAGGCACAAGCAAACCCTAAATTAACCTGAGCTCACCCGCTTGGTATCTTGGCACAGGGCAGTCAGGCTTAACTTATAGGCATTATGTAAAGTATTTGTGCAGCACTTCGAACAGTAAAACATTAACAACACACCACAAAAGGAGCCCACAACCGATTTTTCACCAAAATGTCCATCAGATTTCCTAACTGATCTGATCTGATCCACCATCCTGGTTTTCCAGCCATTCGAGCCATTCGAGCCGTTGAGCGTTCGAGCGCTGCATCACGTCGCTGAGTAGCAGCAGTGAAGGAGGCAGCGAGGAGGCAGCGAGGGAGCCGAGAATCGCCAAAAAACAGCCAGGGAATATCGGGCGGCTTTTCCTCCAGCCGCGCACCAAGCGCTCACCAAGCGCCCATCGGCGCCGTCAGACCGTCAGCCAGCCAGCCAGCCCAGCGGATAGAGACGGCGTTCTACACCTGTTACATCAGGCGTCTACATCCAGCCGCGGCCTGCGGGCTGGGCCAGGCTGTGAGCAGCGGCAGCTGTGGTCACGGCTGCGGAGCCCATTCGGTTCTGACCGGAAAGGTCTTACCACGGTCTTTGACTGCCGATTGCTGTGGTGAAAGCGAGCAGACTGACCAGCTGTTCGTGAGTCCTTCGTGAGTCTTTTTTTCTCCTTTTTTCTCCCTTTTTGTATGCCATATACGTCTGCACGTCTGTATTTTACCTGCAGCCCCACATAATCATACAATTAAACTTAAACTGCAAGCCCTGTGCCCTGTAGCCCTGCATCACCCCGAATCATCAGTTGGCTGGCACCCTAAGACCACCAAATGTGGAGAGTGGAGGGGAGGTGAGCGGAGGTGATCAAGAGGAGAGTACTTTGCCATACAGGGTGTGCCATCTCGCCTACCTGCCTGGGGTTCTTGCCTGTGCCAGTCTCCTCATCTCGCTTGGCGCTGTGCGTTGCTGCTGCAAGTTGGGTTGGCACCGAGTGAGCTGGGTGTCGAATAGCAGCCCCTGGGAACTTATCTGAACCCTTGCAGTGTATCTGTGTACCTGTGTATCAGCAACCAGCCCTTCCTCTTGGAGACTATGGGAAAAACAAAACCGAGGACTGGAAACTGACTTGGAGTGCACTGCTGCGGAGAACATAGAGGAGGTTGCAGGCTGCGCACCTGGTCTACTAGAGACAACGAGGGCTACAGAAGCACTGTGAGAGGAGGGGTGGCCAGCAGTCGGCAGTCAGCAGCTAGCATCCCGCGGCCCTAGCAGTCGGAGCAGTCCCGGAGGAGACACAGAGTACCCAGCAGTCCCAGCAGAGGCCGGTTCAACGCCAAGAGGCTGCAAGTGGTGGGCAGCCAGTGCGGGCTGTGTGGAGGCCAAAGAGGATAACCAGCCAACCAGCCAACCCGCCAAAGAGGAAATGGGATCTGGCAGGATCAGAGGGTGCCCGTCTAGAACAAACAAACAAACAAAAACGAGTAAGTGCAAAAGAGGATCCTTGTCGCCTAAGGGCTGCATGGCTGAGCCCCACCCTAAAACCAAAACTAGAGCAGGCGTTACCTGCCCTGATATGGGCCCCACCACAAGGGATAACAATCTGGAGACAGGACCAACTCAGAACTGCTACAAATTGACACAGCCTAAGATTTACACAAAATTTCAGTTTTTAAAAAACCCGGGGGACGCCCTCTTATCAAGCTCAATTGCAGCACAAGGTCTCAAAACTCCGATTTCACCACTCAAATTATTGGATAGCGGGATGAACAGGACTCAAATCAATGACCAAAGCACAACATCTGGCACAAAAAGTGACCCCGAGTCGAATGACTTACCATCTTACCCACATCGAACACACAGTACATCGGCTTTAATATCAGCTGCGCAAAGTAATGCCAAATCACTGCCGCAAAGGCCCCAGGGTCACCCAGATGCTGGAATGTCAAAAGCTTTTACACCCAGCAATCTAGAAACAACAAAGAAGCTGGCAAAGCCTCTTGGACGAGCTGAAAGAGAACACATAGACCAGCAGGAAGAGGGAGGTCGTAGTGGGAAAATAGGGAATAATTGTACCACAGACAAGGACTTGACTATAATAGAAATAGCCACATCACCAATTGCCATCAAAAAAGCAAGGACCAACTCGACCTCACCGCCAGATCCCCATCTGTTACTGTCATCAACGCCTCACAGCACGGAACTAGCACTAGAACAAGAGTCAGAAAATGTATAGGAACTTTCCAACATTGATGCAGGGGATTGGGGTGAATTACTGATAAATCCTACACAGCAAATACCAGTGAGGCCCAGGTTGGACCCTCATAATTTCCCCACACCAAAGAACATAGAGCTGAAAGGGACCCAGAGAAGGGAGGCCCTGTCATTGACGCCCGACTTAGGAAATTCAACCAGTCTTCAGAAAAAATTGAACTCTGAAAATGCCTGGGCTAGTTTACTTAAAACAGTACAACTTCTAGTGGAAGCCCTCCAGTATCAATCAGACAAAATGGACACTCAGTTATCTCTACTAAACACACTGGCAGTGTTCGTGGTGGCAATTGATGAAAAACTTGGTGCTCTGAACTCGCTCTTCAAAAGTTCACATGGAAAATTACAAGAAAGGGAGCTAAACTGTGGTTGCGGCCCAATAGTAGACAAACTCACCTCTCTCCCCTTAATATTGAGCGACTTGTGCGCCCAAATCAAATACTCAGCACGGAACTCCATCGAGTCTAACCAAAAGGGAACCTATTCCACTGAGGATAAGAATGGAGCAAGCACATATATCGCGGGAAATTCAGGTTATATCCCGTCCATTGCAAAGCCGACCACAACAGGCAATGCCAAAAAAGATTGCCGCATCAAGACACAGGCATCAGCATCTGAATCCACCCGGGGGACAGAGGTAGAGTCGGCTGACCCAGGAGCAATTTCTAATGCCAAACAAAGGCGAGCCCAAAGGAGAAAGGGTCGGAATCAAAAACCCATCTCAAAAAAGGAGGACTTTGCCCGTCTCTTTAGACAGACACTGCCTGAAACGTCTGACCTTTTAAATCAACCATCTCCAGTGGAAACGGGCAAAACTCAATCAAGTATATTGCGTCCTGGGCAAGGGTTGGTCCCAAATTCCTACCAACAACCTGCCACCACGGGTTCTTTGTGGCAAACATCGCCAGGGGAAGAAGTAGGAACCTGCACCCACAAGGATTGCAAATTAGCCAGGGTGGAAGGTGAACATCAAATACTGCCGTGTAGAATGAAACTGGAAGAAATCACCACACAGTGTCATGTTTCCAACCAAACAACAGCAGGACTCACGGTCGAAGATGACAAACTCCCTAAGACTGCCATCTCTACCACCCAGCCAGATCATCAATCAGAAAGGGTGTTTAATTACCCATCCATCAGAGTCTCTAATGCTGGAGGGGATGAGCGAATAGTTAACTATATAGATTCCAAACACGGTAGTATAAGAATCAAGCCCGTCTCCGCGGAGGTTATGGAGTATCTGCCCAGCACTAGGCTGCCCCGCACTGGGCCAGCCACAAATATAACTCTCACTGACCAGAGCAGGGCAGAAGCAGCTACAACACCGGCCCAAGCAAGCACAAACAACCACAAGTCCATTAACAGGTCACAACTAGATAGCCAAGTGAATGACCTCAACAAGAATGGGAAAATATTGGAGTTTACACCAGTATATAGATCAAGAGGGGCCCACAACATATTAAATCGAGGGAACATTCTTCGTTTATTATCACATATTCCCTCGTTATCGGAGGTAACCTCAACAGATTTGGACTCATTAGAGTTTGTCAGCCAAGGTGATCCTCAGGTGGGTGAGGTCACACGGACAACATGGATACCGGAAAACATTGTACAAAAGATATTACTGGAAAGATCGACATTTGAAAACTGGGGCATAAAGATAAAAGCTATCAACACACCCGGCTATCCCGCACCGCTAACACAGCGGCACACAGATAGATGGATAACAGAACAGACCAACACCTCTAAGTCAGTATTGAGAGGGGCAAGGGGGCGCTCACCGGTCACCATGAGGCAGTCACAGGATATAGGGATATATTGCCCAAATTATTCACATCAAGGTTTCTGCCAGGAAGGCTCAAGATGGCCCATGAGGGCAGCTACCAATCAAGTAAGAAACAATTGACAGAACAGTGGGTACAATTCGCCAGGAGGTGAAATAAATTTACTACAGTTATGCTCATGGAACATCAACGGGCTAAATAGCAAGCTGACAGACCATGGGGCCGATTCCGATCTCGGCCGGTAGGGCTCCGAATCGGACTCGGTATTACCGGATCCGATTCGGAGTCCTGTTTCCCGACCGAGTCGGACGTGCGTCCGGGCGAGCGAGTACGATGCGAGCGTACGCGAAATCGCCGACCGACTCGTTCGCGGGACCCAACCGCTCCGACCGACTCGCACGGACACGACTCGCACCGCGCAATGGAGACGTTCCCCAGCCGGGTAAGTACGATGCGCGCCACGAGCAGTCCGACCGACACGCGCCGTCCGGCTCGAAAGAGCAGTCGGAGCCGTACTTCGGGGGTCCGTGTCGGACCCCCGTGTATGCGTAGCCACGCGAGTCGCACACAGGGGGGACCTATGGGTCCCCCCTACCTGTGCGTGTACGGTGCGAGTCACTTCGCCGCGTACCCGCTGTAGGGGGCGCCCTTGTTCGCCTCGCATCCATTGAGGCAATGGGAGCCCGCGTACGCGTTGTACGACCAGCTCCCATTGACTTCAATGGGAGTCCGACCGACTCGAGTACGATAGCATACGGACGCATCGTACTCGTTCGGTCGGGCTGCACGGGTCCGATTCGGTCAGAAATCTCTCCGGGTCCGGCTCGGTCAGAGAGATTTCCGGCCCGAATCGGAATCGGCCCCTATGTCTTTACGAACTATCAAAAGTTATTTCACATCATTGCTTATCAGGAGACATGGATGACAGATCCACCACATCTACAAGGATATTTACGTTTCTTTGCACCAGCACTCAAAAGGGCAAGATTCGGACACCTGCAGGGAGGCTTGGTGATCTATGTAAACAACACCTGCACAAGCTCAGTTCATACAGTTAGTTTGACAACACCAGAATCCATCACCATAAAAATTTCCACCTCAAATGGGCCACCAGGGAATGGGCACAAGGATATAGTAATAATAAATACGTATATACATCCTAATAGGAAATCCAACGATGCAAAACAACTGGCCAACTTTGTAGAGTTATGCATGAGCGAGGTTAATACAGCAGATATGATACTTACAGGGGACTTTAATTTACATCTGCTTGGCTCATCGACAGCGGAGGAAGTATCTATACATAACCAGTTATGGAATATCCCGCCACAGGGCAACAATTCATCAGCAGAACCCTCAAAAGTCAGCCAGTGTCTAATAGAGGATCTTGAACATCTCAACCTCAGAGCAGCGAATGGCAGAAGTATAGGTGACACGCCCCCTGCATTCACTTATCACTCATCAACCAAAAACTCAACACAGGACTATACCTTTGTGTCTCTAACCCTTTTCAATGAAATTTTCTCATTTAGTATGGGCGACAAAGCTGATAGTGATCACCGGCCCCAGGAGCTTATACTTCGCACAAATATGCCAAAATTCATGAAATGGAAGGGCCAACCGGGCATAACTACCACAATTAATTATAGGAAAATAAAATGTATGCATGCGACGCAAGATAATTTCCGGCAAGCTGTAAAACTTTTATTTGAATCACGGGAAGGGGACAATGAAATAGAGAAATGGATAAATTATACAAATGCCTTGGCAACATCTTTTTCCACCCCAATTAAATCAAAATCGCAGTGGGGCTATAGAGGCCACACTAACCTCACCATGCCGCAAAAGAGTAAGATAAAATTCATCAAAAACAGTATTAATTACTCTTTGCGGCAGGTGCGCCGGTCTCCAACCAACATCTCAAAACTAGCTGTATTGCAACAGCAGAAAACACAGCTGAAGCAAGCAATTTGGGAGGCCAGGAAAGATAATGAGGATACCCTATGGGCGAAACTACATGCAGACTCCAAGAGGAAGGACACTGCGAGACTCTGGGAGACAATTAAAAGATTCACCCATCCAATGCATGAAGGTTTGTCTTCTAATATATCCGAGGAAGACTGGGCTACCTACCTTGGAAATCATTTTCATCAAGGAAAAATCTTATCGCACATAGAAACTAGCATGGACACAACACAGCGGCCTACCACTTTGAAACACCAACCCAATGAGGGAAATGCAATATCAGAGGAATGGCATGAAGGAGAATTAAGGGGAGTCACACCCTCAGATGATTACATTAAAACAATCAAAAGCTACATCAAGAAGGGAAGGCAAGAAGGGGCACCGGGACCCAACGGAATTCCACCTGTGCTTTACAAACAAGATACAGAATATTGGGCAAAAGCACTCAGCCCTCTGTTTATGGAAATAAGACTGACAGGCCTACTCCCTCCATCCTGGCGGACTTCGATAATTTCGCCAATCTTTAAATCAGGTGACAAGACTCAGCCTAGGAGCTATCGTTTAGTTGCCCTCTTGGACAATGAGGCAAAATTCTTTGCGGGCACTTTGTTGGACGAATTGCAACTTTGGGCGGAAGACAACTAGATCATCCCCCTAAATCAAGCTGGCTTCTCCAAATCTGTTGGGACTGTAACAAATATAACTTCAATGGCTCTTAATCGATAAGGCCGAGATTACAAAAATGCTGTTACACTTGTGCTTTATCGATTACCGGGCGGCTTTTGATCATGTAAACCGTCACAGACTCTGGTCGAAACTGGCAGGCTGGGGTATACCCCAGGCATTACTAAATCTGTTAATTAATCTGCACACTCAGACTTGGGTTCAAGTAAAGCTGGGGGACGGGTCAACTCTATCAAGGAAGATCCCAACAACGAAAGACCTCAAGCAAGGCTGTGTACTAGCCCCGACATTATTTAACCTGTTTCTTGCAGATCTGATCCCGATACTAAATGCCAGTAATTCACATTCTCCAAAGATCGGGAACTTAGCACTACCATGCTTACTTTACGCTGATGACTTAGTTTTGATCAGCCAAACGAAGGTGTGTCTACAGCGTCTTCTTGATATTACTTTTGAGTACTCCGAGACAAACAATTTAAATATTAACTTGGAGAAAACCAAAACCATGACAATTAAAAAGAACCTTAAGAAAACACCTGTCCGGTTTTGGGGCAAGACTCGCATAGACTCAGCTACAGAGTATAAATACCTGGGGGTGATTATCGATAAAGGTGGGCGCTTTGTACCCCAAAGGGATACAATCAAAAGGAGGGGAATAGCCCTAGCTGCTTCAATGAGAAACCTCAACTCCAAACTGACCGGCCCCTCACTTGCCCCACTGGTTGAAGTTATACGAGCACAACTTCTACCTACAATAACTTATGGGAGCGAGGCACAGAGGGGAAGGGACTTGAAGCTCCTAGATGTTGTGGTCGCAAAAGTGTATAGAATAATTTTTGGTCTACCAACACGAGTCTCTCCAGCACAGATCAGGCTCGAGTTTGGTGTTCAAAAACAGACCCTTGCAAGAAAAGGTGCGATAGTCATCTTCTGGGATAAAGTAAGGAAATCCAAACCAGGCACCCTAAATTGGCATTTGTGGTCAGAGTTACAACAGAAAGAATCATCACCAGCGGCAAACTACGTAGCAATTAGTCTGCCCACTTTAGGTCTCACCGAACTTTGTGTAACTTCTATAAGTCATTGCCTTCTCAAAAAAACAACAAAGAGAATAGTTAAGAATCAATCCTGGATTGAAGACAAGGCAGCCCTATCAAGAAGGTCGCACGGATGGATGATCTTGAGCTCCTATTCCTCCTTGGCTGCACAAAAGTATCTAGCTTTGGGGTTTGCTAAAGTTACTAAAATTCAATTTTTAAAATACAGATTAGGCCTGCTGCCATGCACAAAGCACTTTCCACATTGGCTGAAAAACCAATCTGATTCCATCTGTCGCCTATGCGGTATAGCGCTAGAAGATATGCTGCACCTTCTCTGTTCGTGCAAAGAACTAACACAGGAAAGGAAACAGCTTTTAAAACCACTTTTTAATCAGAGAGGTATTCGCACACGGAGGCAGGCTGTGCTGGCGTGCTTTGCACCTGGGGACACGCAGCTTAACTGCTGCCTTGTAAAATTCTTGAAACAAGTGGAGAAGAAAATGCCTAGACAGAACATCAATATAGCTGAAAAGCAAAAGTCGGACGCTGCTAAATAACTGCTTATTTTACCAATGTATTGCAAAGATCAATTAGTTTGTACTGATTTTTAACTGATTTTAGCAAACTGGTTTTAATATTTTAAAAATTGATGATATGTAATGAGATATTTTTGTAGCAATGGTTTTAAGTAACTGTTAAATAAAATAAACTTGAAACAACAGATTTAGAAACATAGAGTAGATTTTAATAAATTAAACAAGACCAAAACGACAAAAATCCAATTAATAGAACTGGAGATATTGAAATTAAACTTTTGTAGTCAAAATAGTGTCATGAAGCACAAAGCGCCATTTGGAAATATCTGGTGGCTGGACTGGGACAAAGTTACAAGTTCAGGCTGACCACGATGGAGTGCGGGCTGGCTACAGTGACGCAGTTAGGCCCACTGAACAGAGTACCTTAAATCCTGGTCGCGGAATGTTGGTGGATCTACCTCGAAGATTCGTCATACAACCCAAGCGATGAGTTGGTTCCAAAGTCCGGCAAGGCTATGGTGCGAGGTCCTGTTGCATTGTCGTTGAGGATCCCATTTACAGGGCTTGTGATGCGAAGTCCGGTATCAGGGATGCGGTGTGCAGCTGGTGATGCATCAATTCCAAGGAGCTGTCAAGCTGTGATGTGGAGTTTGTCATCGAGGCTGCCGTCAGCGAGAGATGTGAGGACTTGGGCTGTTGATGCATTGCGCCATCGGCGATGTATTGGTTCAGAGGACACTGGTGGGTGATGGGAGACTTTGCGACAGGTCCAGTCTACACAGCAGCGGCGATGCACCGGTTCTGGTCGGAGATGAGATGCACAGCTGAGAAGATGCGTCGGCTTTGCTCGGGGATGCATTGCTTAGCAGAGAAGATGTGTCAGTTCTATTGGCAAGCACCTTAGGCCCACCTCCAAGGGGCCAGGAGTTGGGTGGTACCACTTGTCAGGTTAGACTCACAGATGGCAGAGTCCAGGTGCAGGTGCAAGGAGGTTGGAAGCTTGTTATGTCCCTGAGGCTTCAGATCAGGACGCCAGTCAACTAGCCCTTGGAGTCACTCTGAGTTCAAGAGATGAAGGCCCAGTCCTCACCCAGGCAAAAGGGCAGCACATCAGAACAGCAGAAGTGTTGATGACTCGGGGGTGACTATAGGTGGAACACCCAGTATTCTGGGCATATTTGATAATGAGTGGAATGACTAACCAAGTTCCCATTATTATGATTGCTTCATTGGGTGATTGGTGGACTGCTTTGGATGGCAGATACAGTGGGAATCAAATTTTTCAGGTGATTTTGGAATTACCTAGATGTGGGGGCTTCTCTTTACTTGCGTGCACTTTCCTCACGGTTGGCCTGGCATTTTGGCAATTGAGGGCTACATGTGTTTGAGTTATAGTGGGTGAAATTAGTCGCTCTCAAAGGAGCATCGTGGAGTTGAGTAATGTCTCACTAAGCAAAAATCTAGCACCCACTTAACACATCCAGGGATTGACATATGTCAGTATAAATTACACAGATTGCATGGGACTGTTGACCATGGTTATATGCATCTGAGATTGGTGTCATATTTGGAGCACTTTTAACTTATAGTTTGTACCACAGAACACATGGCGTGGTTAAGAATGGCGATGTACTGAGAATAAATGTATTGATTCCTTCTCATTAAAATGATTACTGTTGAATTGTTGTCAGAGGCTCAACACTATTTACATGGTGGTGAGTCGTTTTCTTGTTACAATACACTTAGCGCCGTGTGTTTATTTTAAAAATAATGAGACTAAGGATAGTATCCGGTTTCTGTCTTATCACTTGCAGGTTGAAGGGTCAAATGACTTGGTCCTGATGAGACCCCTTAACTAACACAGGGTCGAAACTTTGACAAACCCTCTTCTTGGTATTTCTTGAGCAAAAATGATTGTAATAGGGGTACTGTGATGTACGGCACAGCCTCCCCACCTGTATAACAAAGAATACTATGTGAAACCAGGGGATTTCACAATGCCTTTATGTATATACTTTATATATATATAGTTTCACGCCTGAGCACTGCGTTGTCTGCACTTGATTAACCTTTGACTGCATGTGCACTCTCCATATGTATATTATCTACTATATACAATTGACAGAAATAACAAGACTTGTGGATTTATTTCTGATTTAGTCCGCAGTGCATTACAAACATTCATTGTATGGAGAAATGTGTTTATTACTTATTGGATTTTTCTAAGCCACAAGGGGGTCTCCCACCTAAAATGAGTCCCACTGGACACTAGTGTGTTTATTAACTTTCTAAAGGTAGGTGGCATTTTTGAATTGTAATTTAAAATCCAACTCTACCATGAGTTAGGATTTTAAATTAGGATTCCAGAGACACCAAGCTTGAATCAGTCATACCTTCCCATTTGGAAATTACAGTAAGAAAATGTAATAGGTTAATTCAAATGTCATCCTATGGGAGATATGGGCCTTTCAGTAGTGAAAAACGAATTTAAGAGTTTTCACTACCAGAACCTGTAAAGCTCAAAATTTCATGTCCTGCTCTTTAAATACATTGCGTCCAGTCCTCTGGGCTGTTCAGGGCCTACCCTTGGGGTGACTTATATATATATATTAAAAAGGAAGGTTTAGGCCTGGCAAAAGGTTTATTTGGCCAGATTGAAATACCAGTTTAAACTGCACACACAGACTCTGCAATGACAGGCCTGAGTCATGTTTTAAGGGTTTCTTAAATGAGTGGCACAATCACTCCTAGACGCCCACTAGTAGCAATTGATTTACAGGCCCTTGGCACTTAAAGTGCTACCTTACTAGGGACTTATAAGTAAACTAAATATGCCAATTGGGTATGAGTCAAAATTACCATGTTTGGTGGAGAGAGCACACACACTTTAGCACTGGTTAGCTCAGAGTACTAAAGCCAACAAAAACGAATTCAGCAAAAACTATTAAGAGGAAGGCAAAATGTTTTGAGGGTGACTGTGTGAAAAGGGCCACTTCCAACAACCAGATTACCTAGCAATCACATAAAACAGAAAATTTCAATGGTGCCATGCAGACCATAAGCACACCAAAAATTCAGCCTCCAAAGCTCTAAGGAAATTGTCTCCTGTGATACTGGATTGAAGGACTAGAAAAACATAGGGTGGGTCAATTTTGTATAAACTATGTGGGACTTCTGTGGGTGCCTACCACTCCCCTAGCAGCCCCCACAGCCAGAAAAATGCTTTGTATTGGTACTCCTGCTCTTCTTGGGGCACCACCAGCCAAATATGCAACTTATATGCCCCAGGAACACTATGAGGTGCTCCTTCAGGCCTAAGTTTCACAAACCATTTACAACCACAGGAAATGTCCTTTTCCTTTTCAGTTTCTTGTGCAGATCGTCTGTGGTTATAGTGGGTGTCTCCAAAAGGGGAACCGGGAGCTTATTTAGGTCCAGCACACATGCTCCTTATTTGAATAGTTTATTAAAAAAGGTGTGCAGTTGCTCAGTGCATAAGAAAATGGGAGGGTTATTGTGTTCCAGATTAGGGAATTATGCTCCAATAGGAGCACGCGCCCTTACACACCCCAGCGGGTGTCATGCTTCAGCATTGGGCTAGCTCCTCGTTGGGCCGATGCTGCATTGCCCGACGGGCACCCACTAGGGTCTCTTTGCCGGAGATCTTTTTATAGCCATATGATGAGGTGGGGGTATGTGGGCTTTTGTGATATGTGTAGAGTGGTGTTCTAATAGTGGGTTAAAATAGGTCTAGTAAAGTGGTGTTTTAAATTCTTTATTGATTGGACTCACTACCCTAATTAAAAATTGTGGTGCTTATCTATGGTGCAATGGTCCTAATGAGCAATTCAAGTGGTTCATAAAAACAAGGTCAACATGTTTCTTACCTGTGCTTGCCCAAACATATCAATTGGCAATTCTTCAGGACCTAACAAAATTAACCTACACTACCGCATGACTTGATTCAGTAATAAGTGCAATGTAATCAGTCATATCTCAGGTCATAAAGTGAAACTGTACCTTGACCTGGGTAGCAACCTGGAACACAAAAGGACAAACATTATAGATACAACATACAAAAGTTTTTGTTCTCCAAATACTCATCATGAATCCAGTGGCATGCGTAATGAAAATGACTGCATGCCCCATGTGATATAAAGGATTAAAAACGATTCACAGTGTCACCACCATCCAAAACAATTGTGTTGTGTTTTTTTTGTAGTTTATTGTACAAACAGCATGGCGATATGAATGATTTTAACACTCACCCTCAGTGGGGCTAGATCACACCCCTGGAGGTACTAGCAGAACGATATGCCTATTAGCGTCCGATATTCTTACCCTGGTTTCGATGCGGCAACACAAGCTACTGTTGTCTACTTACTCAGACACGGTGTGGCGTCTGCCATGAGACCTACCCCGGCTCGGCTTCCTCGTTGGGAGGCGAGACACAGGTGATTGGTCCATTTCAGGGCATCCGCTACGTGTCCCCGGTGGGCATGTCTGTGCTTTAGGAGTGGTGCGGTAACCTCTCCCTCCATGATGGGAGAGGGACATGTAATTAGGTAAATGGGAGGGAGGGCCATGGTGAAGAGCCATGTCGGCAATATTGACAGCTAGTCTATAGAATGTGTGTGAAACATGTATATTAAACTAATCGTGCAAAGTTTAATGAATCCTTTCTAAAATACTGGACTCGACCAGGCTAAGAGTCTTACATATTTGGGGATATACATTTTTAATCCTTATAGCGTTGAATGGTATCAGATTCTGTCTGTAGAGGTCTTGTTGCAAAATATTTGTCTAAGTAACCACAATTCCTGGGTATACGTTCACAATCCCGTGAAGGTCAGTGTGGAATAACTTGGATTTCAAAAAAACCTTCAATGATGGGGGAATGTGAAAAATATAAATTGTGTAATATCCCCACATGTTACATGTTTTTGTGTATTCCAAGTGGTGGAGTTATTTATTTAATTCTACCCGCAGAATATCATGATTCATGCCTTCCTTATCTGTAGATAAATGGAAAGTCCAGTATTGCTCTTTTTTAAAAAGGGCTTCTTGCTTCAAGAGTGGGTTTGTTTCAAGGATGGCCCATATCAAATCATCTGGGGAATGACCGGATGTAAGAAAATGTGCGCTCATTCTGGTATTGGATTTTTTGCATCCTATATTAATCCGATGCTCGGTGATTCTCATCTTAACCACTCTTGTTGACATCCCTATTTATTTCATTTGACACAGGCAGGTGATCATGTAAATGCAATTGCGTTAATTGCAGTTTGTGTGCTTTATCGGTATCCACCTCAGGGTATCATTGAGCTGGATGAAGAAAACTTAAAAAAGAGTTAACGCAGCGTCTGACCCTTAGAATAATAACGTTTGGACATTGAGAGAACATATTGTAAAATAATATATAGGCTTCATACTAACGTGGATGAGACGTTCCTTCCATTAAGATTTTGATTTTCTTAAATCTTAGTTAAGAATTGATGATAAAGTCTTGCTTAATCATATTAGGTGGGTTTATCTGCTTATTCCCATGAATACTATGGATCATTTGTTAGCATTTTTTAGTTCTATGTGTGATTTTTATATATTATTTACATCTAAAATTGTCATGTAATTTAAATTTGATATATTATTTTACAATATGTTCTCTCAATGTCTTGATTCTCTAATGGAATGAGTAGTATATGTGTTTTAATAAGTGTTTCTTGCTATTTAGATTTTTATGAAAACTTGTCCTGAAGAAGGTGAAGGAATCTGATTTCACCGAAACGCTGCGTCGACTCTTTTTAAGTTTTCTTCAATTTGTATTACTAACTGATTGTATTTATGTCAGATGTATTGTAACTTCTTAAACAAGAAGATGTTTTTAATTTTGTGAAAACTGTATACGGTCTTTGAATATAACATGTGTTTCTTTTTTCAAAATAAACTTTCACTGATATCGTGATTACCTCTTAAAATATTTATTTTTGTTTAAATTGCTTGCACATTGACATATTTTGTTACTTTTACTATATAGCTAAATATGCATGTTTTTCTTTGCTATAGCACATGATCCACATTTAGGCATACTCTTAGTTACGGAGATCTTTGCCCACAACATTAATCTTTTGAATAGGGACTTTTGTGTTTTCTTACTCTGCTACCCCGTCCCTCTTCTTAGAATTAGGGTAACTGCCTTTCCTTTGGATATTCCCAGTAGAGAACACAACAGCTCTTGTGTTCCCAAGGAGAAAACTGCTTGCTGTATTAGTGGTGTCAGGCCGTGGTGATCATGACAGCACTCAAGAGAGCCACCCGGTTGATAAGAAATCCAGCACAGGAGTGGATAGATTAAATATATTTATCTCCACATCCTGTGTGCCATTTCAGATGGGGTTTCATATTTTGATGCTCCAGCCACAAGAAGCGTGCTTTGATGGACTTTTAGCCTCTAATATTTGAGATAGTTTTCTGGACCCTTTCCAATATTTGTTGAAGCTCCCTTTCACTGCTGCTCCCCTCTCTTAGATGCAGTGGGAGGAGAAGAACTTTAATTTTGCCCCCTGTTCAGCTCTTTGTAATCTCCATACGCGGGATCTTACTGCAGCAGTGCCCCATTGTCATCATAGCAGACCACTCTCCTTCTTGCGCTCACCGAGCATCACAGGGCTTCAGTCACTCCCTGGGTGTCAGTGTGCCCAACAGGAGCCTGTAACATCCCTTCCTAGGCACCCTACCAAAGAATCAGTCATTATGAACTGTGGCCTGCCCTCATCTCTACGTCCTATCAGCCATGTGAGTGTATACTTCTAACTATCAGACAGTATGCGCTTCACATCTCTGCAGATGCTCTTCACAAGGTGCCTAAGTACAGCCAAGGCAACTGCTTTTTCAATGCATCCTAAGGTCTCTCATAACTGTTGTGAGTGGTGGCGGGCAATTTGAACTTAAAAATTATAAATTCTTCAATTTACAGATCATTCTTGAGAGGCAATCGAAAGCACTGTTGTTTCAAACCTTGGAGACTGCTGTGATCTTCTTTTCCAATTGACAGAAGTCTAGATTGAATACAGAGCTGTATTTTTACGCATCAAATTGTATTGTGGAGACAATACTGTATCACTAAGTACTGTTTCAGAGCTATCATTCAAGAACTTGAAAATTATGTTTACTTGCACACCTTAAGAGCCCACATGAGGAATGGGAAAGATCCTCGTTATATTCAAATACTTCGATTTGTTTCTCTTGATGCACATATTGTATAAGTTAGTGATATAGGTTGGGAAAGTGACTTTTGTTATTCTGGGGACTTTATAATTCAGATGAAATTTTAGCACTCTGCAGTTTAATAAATCAACTTTGAAAATAATTCTGAAACAGAGAGAGTACAATCATAAAATAGAATGTATTTAGCTGAGCTTTAAAAGGAGTAGGATAATTCCAAATACTTTTAAACGTCTTTTCATAGGTACTGTGTACATTTCAGTTCTCAGGAATTTAGAGTAGCTCCTAGAATTAGAGAGACCAAAAATGATATTTTGTAGGTACTTTGCTTGTTATAGAAAGTGATAGACTGTTACATGATTAATATATCATTATTTTGGGCCTGATTCACACACTGCATTTTGTAGCATGTAAAGTAGTACTACAGCACTACTACTTGCTTAGTACAAAATGAAATTTACAAACCTATGAATGGAATTCGTATCCTCCACCTCTTCTTTCTTTTCTACGTGGAGATCTCCGCACATGTAAGTTTACTAAATAGTACTAAATGCGGGTGGGACCATGGGGAGTGGTGGGAAATGATGAATAGTAGTTACTATATGGGAGAGATTTAGAGAGGGGTAAGGCGGGGTTTAGAGAAGGACATACAAATATAAATTCCCTCCCCAAAAGAGCAAGCCCATTGCTATTCACAAACTACACTTCTGAAAGTTTCCATGTCCCAAAAGACTACAAAACAGTTGTAAATGTACTACTAACTTGCAGTAAGTCAAGCACCACACATGGCTATTCACGGTTACTGCAACAGTCCCATCGAAAATAGTGGAGGTGGGGACTATGATTGATTTTTAGTGTTAAACATATAGTACATTTAAATACAATACATTTAAATTTAAATAAAAAAATAACTTATTTAAAACACTGTTACACTTTCAATAACATTTTAATAAAATGTTATTATTTTAAAAACATAACGTTTCCATAAATTTACTAAATATTATTTAAATGTTAAAATGCTCCAGAGGGTGGGATTTTTTAAACGTAAAAAAATTATATTTATTAAGGAAATAAATATATATGAGAATTCTTAAATTATTTAATCACCTTTTAATTTGAAAAGTTGATGTGCTATAAACTTTTGTTTTATTAGTTCTTGGTTAATAATAATTATTTAAATGTAATTAATATTTTTACTTCATGATAAAATATGAAAATTATTATTTAGAATAATGTATAAAAAAATTGCCCTATAATTTACAATTGGGGAATCACTGGGCAAGTTGTAGAGATCTCCACGTATGTGTCAAAAGTTTCTAGTTGCAACTTTACTCCTATAAATTCTGTCTTAGATGTCTCTGCTCTGTGGTTTCAAGTGATGGAGCCATATAAGTTTAGACGTAGGTATAATTCTGCACTCCGAATTGGTGAATAGCAGAAAAGGATAGAGCTACGCATAGGAGCAAGAGTTACATTACATGTGAGTAAATCCACACATGTAAATTTACCTTTGTGAATAGGGCACATTGTCTTTAGATATCAGCTTTACCACATAGAAGTCCGTGCTCAGCTGAATGACAAGGCAGAGCAGTCATATCTGGTGTCTCTGTTTTCTCCCTTGTCTCATAACCTAATCATCGCGTCTACCACTAACCATAATATTCATCTTGTGCATGGTTGTTTACGAATTTAAAGATGTATGGAAACATCCATCCCTCCTCTTGGATCTTGGCTACAAGGTTAGTGCTTTCTGACACCAGTCCACATAAATTCAAGAGGACCCCCTCCATTAGAGTTCCCAGCAAGTCCACCTTCACTATTACCAAGAGGTAGATGGGAAGCTTGCTCCATTAGCTCTGGAGACCGATTCCAACAAAAGTACAAGGATACAAATTCACAGTATCCCCCATCTCAGACAGGGGCTTATCCATGTGGTGAGTCCCTCTCCTTCCTCTTCTGTCAATCCATTCTTCTAAAAGGCTCTTCCTTTGGGTTTGAGTTTAAAAATGTAGGAAGAGAGATGAAGAAGGTGGAGCCCATACACAATCCAGCAATTTTGTGTCACCCTCTTCCCTCTATCTGACACTTTCCGGGGTCATCCACCTGGTTGCCCAATTCTCCAAGACTGCCACCTGGGAAGGGTCAAAATGGCAGCATTGAGAAACATTGGTGAATATCCCTCTTTGGAAGCCAAGTTCCATCTAATAGATCTAGTTACTCCCCGTGGGGGCTGGGACCAAATGTATGCCAATACTCTCTTCATCCACAGTGAGACCATCCTGCTAGTGCTTGTTATAGAACTCCAGCTATTTACAGTGTAGAGATTTTCCCCCAAACCAATCCTCTTCTGGGGAAAGGTTAATCCCTCTAGATGATCCTGTTGCTGAGGGGAAGTTTTGAACTTCCCATTATCTAGCATGTAATTAACTTGGCCAAAATGGTAGCGTAAAGTGTGAGTCCCATTAAGGCTGCCTGAGGGACATATGCACAATTTGAAGGTACATGAAGAAATGCATATAGAACAAAACTGACTCTGAACATACTTTCGGAACACAGGAAATATTTTTAATAAGCCATATTAGTTTTCTAAGTTATGCCAATCAAAAGTTTGCTTTATTGAATACTTTGACAAAATGTAAAAAACGAAGTTTAAGCACCACAGATTTTGCACTTTGGCCAAGAAGAAAGGTGGTATTTCTTCTTGAATCACAAATTAAATTTAATTTGTAAAAGTGCCACCTGTGTTTAGATACCACACTGGGTTATACAGGCTCTCCCTCTATCAGCCTGTACACGTGTGCACACACATGTGAATATGTCTCATAGGCAACCTGCTCAGAGCCCTTTATCCCAGCTGTTAACAGCAGCTGCACATTTTGTTAAAGATAGTCACTGACAGATGCTGATGAAGTCCATTTTACAGAGAAACTTACAGTGGGTGGCACTCTTCTTAGGAAACTTACAAAGCAGCAGTAAAAAAAACAGGAGGTCTAAAAGCAAAATGAAATTGGGGTTTTACAAGTTAGAATCACCTTTCCAATATACAGAAATACTGTAGCATGTTCTGCTTAATCTTCAGATATTTCAGCATCAGAATAGTTGTAAATCTTGGTTGCTTTTCTAAGAATTAGGTGTTTCTCATACACTGACTATTGTATTGCATTCATAGATATATATAGCACTTCATACACCATCACTGGGTCATAAAGTGCTCTAATTTGTATATTGTTCCTGGATGTTCTTTCAGAGTGTGTATTTGAAAAGCGGTTGATTTTACGCCTACTTGTGTTAGCTGCTCCCTGGAGTCAATGCCAGTGGGTAGATGCAGTTCAGGTCCTGAAGTCTCAGCCTGGCCTCTCCAGCTGAAACAGCCCCTTCAGCCTGGTCAGGTTCACAGACAGTTGCAATGTGCAGGGACGGTCTACCTAGCTGATCAGGTTCACAATCATGATATGCATGTGTAGCCTTCTGGGCCAATCAGGCTCACAGAAATGAGGTGCAGTTGTGGCCCTCCAGGCTGATCAAACTCACAGTGCGAGGTGCAGATGAGGCCCCCTAGGCCACATACAATGGTGAGATGTAGATGTGGTTCCACAGGCTGATCAGGCTTACAGTGGCAAGGTGCAGATGCAGTGTCCAATGCCGACCAGGTTCAGGATACTAAGGTGAAATGGCAGTTGCATAGAGTCATGAAGGCAGTGGACAGCAGATATAGCCATACCTGGCTGAAACAGCCTTTGAGGCAGTTCTCAGGTAGGAATGGCACAGAGAGACCAGGGAACTGAGGGACAAGAGAGGTCAAACCTGACTTCGTTCATTGAGAATGTTTGCTTTTTCTTGGTGCGCCACTCACTAGGAACATAGTGGGCTTCTCCTCCTTGACAGTCCCCCCTTCTGAAGGCCACTTCTTTGCTCTCCCAACAGGCAGGTAGGCTTCTAGGCACTCATGTCCTCCATCAGAAAGTGCAGATTTCAGGGGATGTCCTCTTACCTCTAGGAGACTGACTGCTAGGCATAGACAAGCCATGGTTACGCAGCAGTTCTTCGACTGACCTGCAGAGGACTCCTGCCCTTGGTCAAGAAGAACTTGGGACTGAAACAAAAGTGAGATGATTTGGGTTCCAGATTTATACACATTTTGGAGACAGTAGATGTGGATCAACTGTCTCAAACTTCAGATCTGGTAATGTGGTTCTTTTTCAAGTGTCCTCCTCAGGCTGCTCTCCAGACACAGCCTTTGTGTTAAGCGCTATTTCCCAGAACAGGTAGCACTAGGGCTGTCTCCATACAGGTGTACCGATCAATTGGGCACAATGACGTTTGAGAGCTCTACACTTGACTGTTGTCAGCCTTTCTAAAGAACTAATAAGGAAAGGCAAAAGAGGAGGCAGGGCTGATAAACTTCCTTAATTTGAACAGCAGAAAGTGTAGTCCCACACGTTACCCCAACCATACAACAAATAGCAGTGCCCAGGAGCAGATAATCAGCAGCCCCTTACTAACAAAGTCTTCATATAATTTCTAAAGGTACCTCTATCGCCATCCTCCTCAGTTCAATGTCTGGATCTCCACCCTCCAGTCACAGAAATGCAGTTCCACCACACTTCCCCTGTTGGGGAATCTGTCCTCATCCTCCATTTTGAGCCATGCTAAAGCAGGTACATCCAAAATGAATGCTACTGGTTCAGTGCTGAGATTCAAGTTCACACTGAGTCCTACTATCATGTTCTCCATAAATGTGCATGTCAATGCATGTTGCTGAGGTACATATAACAGTGTAACTTTACACAAGAGTGATAAGAAGGTCACACTTTCACTAACACAGACAAAAGTGTTTGGCTGCAATATAAATCACAATATACAACCACCACTTCTTTATGCTACACCCAAGTCAGGGACACTTGTCATCTTCCTAGTATTAGGGCATGCGTGGTGCATTACAGGACTGGTCCCTGAACATGCATTATTGGGGATAGACCTAGGTTTCTGAGCATATTCTACATTAGCGTGATGCCAATGCCAAAATAAAAGTAAGGATACCAGACATACAGTTGGGCACTCAAGGCAGGGGAACACACTCATAAACTATGAGAGAGACATTCTTTTTCCAACAGATTGTCATTTTCACTCGCACATTCCATAACCTCTATTTCCAGTACCTTTACAGTTAAATATTTTCTTTTTATGGCACTTCTTTATCCTTATCTTTTTGCTCCTGGCTTGAATAAAGTTCCTCATTACAAGTTCAGGGCTAAATTCCTATTTGCACAGGATTTGGGATTACAAGTTAATATCAGCTTTCCCCTTATAGTTTGCAGCCACATCAAACCTGCAGAAAGTTATTGGTGCAAACTGCCCGTAAAAAAAGGAAAAAATGTGGAATTCGGGTTCTTAAATGCCAATTCTGGATATTATGCCTCACTGTGATAAATCCCTCACTCTATGCCACTTATCTTGTAATGAGGCCATATGTTTCTGTTCTCTTTGCAAGTCATGTCCCAGCCCCAACTGCCAAGCCAGGTCCTCCCTGAATCTAAGTGCCCAAATGTGGTTCCTGGGCTCACTGTGCCACTGGAAACAAGCTATACCTGGCTGAAGAGCCCTATTATTGTGAAACCTGTGCTAAATTGCTTGTGTTCCAGTTCAGGGAGGACTTGGCATGGCATTTTGGGCTGGACTGTTCCCATGAGGAGCAGGGTTAAGACTGATTTGCATATGGCTGGGTCCAAACTGAGGTGCCATTTTGGGTGAAAACGGTGGATTGGGATGTAACCATGAATGATCGCCAGTGTCTGAGATTAATTAAAAAATTCCATACATCACCTTGTCCTTTTTATGCCTAATCACATCCACTTTCTTGCTAACCAGGCTCCAGTGCATGTGCTCTGACCCCTAAAATATGGCAACATTGGCTATACTCCTGAATGGAGCTTTTAACTTACCTAGACATTACTAGTATATGGTACATAGGGTACCCAGGGATGCAAATTCACCCTGTCAATATAAACCCTTTTTCACATAACAAAACCCTCCTTTTAAATATGAACGAGTCATCCCTAAGAATGCCTTAAATGCCCACAAAACAAGTTGCATGTTTATTTTTGTAATAGATTATGTAAAAGTTTAAAGTTAAACACGTTCTTCTTGTGAAAATGCCTAAAAGGTTATTTCAACTGTGGCAGTGTTATGGAATACTTCATTAAAGTTAAAACAGTTATCTCCACCTTAGTACCAGATGCAAATGTAATTCTTGGACTTTTTAAAATATTTTTTACAAATCCAATTCATTGGTAAAATCAGATCAGTAACACATATTTTATAAAAGGTACTTTTAAAAAGTTAACTTTAGCCTGCCTAAAGCCTCTAGAACCCCATTTGACTGAGCCTCCAACTATCACCCAGGAGCTGATTAACTCCTTGATTAGGTGTGAATTGTGTGACAAAAGGGAGGTGTCTTGTTCCTCTGACAGGATGACCATCCTGGCAGTGCCCAGGAACTGAATTATCTTCAAAGGGCCTGCCCTATCACAGGCAGATGTAGCTCAAACCTGGGTACACTCCCTCTATTTTTATTCTAGCCAGCCATACACCAATACCAGTGGGAGAGAAGCTGTCTCCAGAATCGGTTTTAAGTGGCCACATGGGAAGGTTTGCTCAATTCCCTGGCCACAACTCTAGGGAGGGAGAAGGAGCTATGCACAAGGGAGGAAATGTCAGCCATGTTGGATTTAAGTAGAGAGGGGCACTGTGGAGTAGTTTGTAGGAATGTTGGAAGGCTAAGACAGCCTTGCTGGGGTTCAAATGCATGCCTTTCAGATCACTGCAAATGCATGCATAAAACACCAGTTAGTACAAACTGAACATTAATCTAAGTTCACAACAATACTAAAATCACAAGTTGTCCTTGAGCAATCAACAAATGATGGTCTTACCCCATAAAATCCAACATTCTCTTAATAATGCCCTAAGAGTAAATTAATGCAAAACCAACAAGTTGACGAAAGAAATGCTTGCTTTATTCTCAGCCACTTTTGCATGGGCCACAATCGAGACCACTGTTTTTTAGCCTGTTGTGCCATTCTATACAGAGATCCACTCTATAAAATCAGTCTTGGTCCTGATTCAGTAGGTGACTGCAGAATTGCAGGATGGTAGGATTGCTTGAATTAATCTCTGTCAGTGGTAATCGCTCAAGGCCACATCCCCGACCATTTTTCTTCCTATTGTGTCATTGTCAACAGAGAGCCTCCTTAGGAAAAATCAGTCTTGGTCGGGCTCCAGTAGGGACAGTCCAGCTTGAGCTGCCAGGCCAGGTCCCTGCCAGCTGGGAACACTAGAATCCACAGACCAGTTTCGACCTGATTAGGTATCATCAGAGATGTTGTTTGAGTCTTAGGGCACAGTGAGCATGGGACTGCATCTGGGCATACCTGTTGCACTTAGTGTATCTAATGCAAAAAAAAAAGGTGATAAAAGAAATGCTTGAATTAATCTCATCCTCTGGCAGTCATTCAAGCTGCATTCCAGAGAATTGTTTTCCGCTGTGCCATTTTCGAACAGCTGACTTATGAAAATCAGTATTGGTCCTCTTCCAGTAGGAACAGTCCAGCCCAAACTGTCAAGCCTCGACCCATACCGATGGGGACACAAGCAACCCATGACAATTTTCAACTTACGCGAGTCCCTAAATATAACATGTATGGCAAAACATAAGTTCTATGCTCACTAGGTCACTGGAACCAAGCTGCACCTCACTGAAGAGGCCCAACTAGGCAACAACCAGTATTGGGTTGTTTATGTTCTAGTGCAGACGATCTAGCTTGGTAGTTTGGGCTGAACAGTTCCTATTGGAGCAGGACTAGGTCTAATTGGCATATGGCTTGGTCGAATGTGAGGTGGCATGTTGGGCAAAAAAACAATGGTGGTGGATACAGCCTCGAGTAATCACCTATGGCTGAGAATAACTTGAGCATTCTATCCATTACTGTTTTATACTCCTCAGTGTGATTCCCTAGGTGTGACAGGTATGCCCAGTGGTGGGTCTCATGCTCATTGTACCACTGGAACCGATCAACACCTGACTAAAGAGGCCCACCCAGGCTAAAAGCAGTTGTGAGTTTCTTTTGTTCCAGTGCAGAGAGGACCTGGTTTGATAGTTTAGGCTGCACTGTTTCTTTTGGAGAAGGAACAAGGCTGATGTGCATACTGCTAGATCTAGATTGAGGTGGCAGGGTTGTCAAAAAAATGATAGACTGAAATGAGGCCCTGAGTTACTACCAATGTCTGAAGTTAATGCAAGCATTTCATCAATCACTTTTTTGTACTCCTAAGTATAAATTAGGGCAGATCACGTAACTGACCTCCAGTAATGCCAGACCAGTTTAGGTCACTGTCGCAGGAATCTGACATATCGGGTCTTAGGTTAATTGTTTACTGTCCCTGGGGCTGTACTGGCTTGGAATCTTTGTGGGTGGTGGAGCACCTCAGCGCCAAGTCCTTTTGAACTTTTAAAGGGACCCACAGATGATTGTGTGTACAAATTATCCTTTTGTGGGTTGGCTAGATCCTTCGTTTTATGATGTTCCAATGTTTTTAACCTAGTACACCAAGATATTTTCCCCTTATTTTTTGTGGTTGAAATTTGTATCCTCACAGATTGGATGCAGCTATTTTTCTTTCTGTGGTCGATACATTGATAAAAAATTAGTTTCCAATATAAATTATGTTTTTTTTCGTCATCTCAAACTGCAAGACTGAAGAGTCAAACACTTTTACAGTAAAGAAAGTCAATTTAAATGGAGAATATTGGCGCCTGTGTTTGTGGATATTTTCCTTCCATTGAAATTGCAAAGTTATTAACATATTTTTAGTTAGTTATAACAGGCATGATTTTCTATGCACCGACGTGATATAAGCACAGTTAACAAAGCAGTAATCACATTTTAGGCAAAATGAAAAAATAAAGCATGGAAACTGATTGCTGAACATTGACATTATTTTATACTCTTCCAGTGCTTTAAATGGACTGACTTTTTTAAAGAGACAGTACCTGTACTCTCCCATTACTCACCCATTGGAATACTCTCCATTAGAAATATTAATCCATTAAAAGCACTGCTTCTGACCTTCTCTAAATGACTTCCTAAGGCATTGATTACAAGTTTATGGCTGAATTCTGTGAGTTGTGTTCCCCTGAAAAATTCTCTCAGGTCAAACTTGTTGAAATTTATTGAAGGAAAAGTCCTAAAAAGGGCAAAAAAATTGAATTTTTGGGCTAAATCTAGGTCTGGGTGGTGAACTCTGCTCCGTTCACGGAGTTTTCAGAGTTTTCCTTACTCTGCGCTCCGCGGAGCACTCAGAGTTCCGAAAAACTCCACTCCACATAGCAGAGCAGAGTTTTTTCTTCACTCGCCAACGTTAAGTTGGCGAGCGCGAGTGAGGTTAGACCACCAGCCAGCGAGATTTCTCAATGCGGGCAGTCGCAGAGGGTCATGATCGCTTGCCCTGAGAAAACATCCGTTCACATTGAGGAAGCTGCCGCTTGAGTCGAAAATCCACTCGAGCAGCAGAAAGAAGCAGTGCCCTCCTGTGCTGCACATGGTGCAGTTCGCCATGTTTTTCAAGCGCGGGACAAACACCCAGCACTAAAAATCAGTGCGAAGGGTGCAACCTACGCACTCTGCCGCTTGTGAAACTCCGCGTAGCGCGACAGAGATTTTAGGTCACTCCACAAACACCGCCCAGGCCTAACTAAATCCTAATTTTGCACGCTGTCTCATTTCCAATTGTGGTAAATACACTACCCTATCCCGCACAATTTGTAATCAGTATCTTGGTGTTGTGAAGCAATAAGAAACCATATCAGTCGTTTAAAAAAACATGAACTAGATTAATAAATAAATGTACAAATAAATATAAAAACCTGTGTCCTTCTGGTTGTACGCTGATTTATTCCAGAGATACATTGAAGTAATGTCCTCATTTATCGATGGATGATGCACTAAAGAAAGCGTTTTGCAAAACCTAACACTGATCGTCTGCTTTTTAATGCGAGTCTTTCGCAGAGTGTGTATGTTCCATTGCAGTTGCTGTGACAGGTATAAAAATATCTAGTTCATTTTGCTACTCTGAAAGAGAACATCGTTATATGTATGCAGGCCCAAAAAGATGAATACATCAAAATAACCTCTGAATTTCAGCTACTGCAAATGACAATTTCACATGTGGTGTGTCACCACTTCCCAAATAGCATTATACAAAGATCATGTGTGAGCATTTAACTAGAGGTTGGATTGATTGCCAGAAATCAATAACACAATATAATTCAGCCAACAGTAAAAAAAAAAAGAAAAAGAAATGCAGCCTGTATATGTGAAAACGGTAGTGAAACTCTTCAAGAGAAGTCTCCCCTTTAAAGAACTTGGAATACAAAATCATGCGTCCTCGCTCTACTTCTTTAGTAATTCCCATGTTTATGCTGTTGATTTGTTTGTTTGCACGTTATATCGTGTAAATATTAGAATAAAACATTTCCGAGTAAACAAAGGGTTACTTGCTGTCGAGATGTTTTGTTGTGTAAGATAAAGCTAAGCAAATGCCCACAGTGAACAAAAGCCGCTCATTAAACAGCTTAAAAGGATTTGGTCATAGCACAATCTTTCATCATTCTGTCACTGCGAAATTGTTGCAGGTCTGCCTCAGGACCAGAACGTCCCAAAGTGCCTTGCTAAGTGAAATGAGAAGGCAGGTGACAATTACCGAGAAAGTCACAATGAGTAATTCTGCCGGGACAGAGCTGCCAAGTCTTAAGCATCCTTACAGTCTAAAACCTGCCCTTAATCTCTTCCACAGAAGAATCTGTCGGCGGCGAATGACGCAAGATGTATGCTTTGGAAATCAGTCTTCTTTCAAAAATCCCAAGAAAAATGTATTAAAAGGCATGGAACTCTTCCCATGGATTATACAATTTGTCCGACTGGAACAGGTTTGCAAATTGGCATGGACGGAGCAGGTGACGTGCATAAGTCATCTGTTTGTGCAAGACACTGTATCAGCCTGTATTACCATAGGAGGGTTTGAAAGGTGTTCTGGTGATACAAAAGTTTGCCATTTTAGAGGCAGTGTAGGTTTAGCAGTGACCTGAGGGTATTGGGCAAGTGAAATTCAGGAGGACTGAATGGATGGTGGTAATGGAGAGGTTTAATGTCAAAAGGTGGCTAAATATGGCAGTTGATCTTTCAAAGTTCGGAGGAGTAATTCCTGTTCCCAATTGCAGTGAGTATGTGAGGTAAGACTTATCCCTTCTCAAGTCAGGCTTGGGGTGCCTCGCACTCTTAAATAAGGCACATTTTCACATACATTTGATAAAAAGTCCTAAAACTGTGATGGGCCGTTGAGAGATAGTCTTTTACATTCTTGGTGTGCCACCTAAGCCAGGTCCGTCCAGGTTTTGTTGTAGGTTGCCCTGCCCTAAGATAATTTGAAGAAAATGATCACAAAATGGTGCATTTTGCAGCATAATTCACCTATCAACATGCTTTAAAATCCATAGGGTATACAGATCATTCAGAAAATGTAATTCAGCATAGCCTATATTTGCCAGGTAAAGAAGATGGACCATAGAAGGGTGCCAAGAACTGAGGAGAAGATGTCTGTTTCCACCACTGGCATTAATCCCTCATCCTTTTTTCTAACATAATGGCATACCTGTTTCACAGTCCTGTGGACAAGAATATACTGGGAGGAGGATCACCCCTGGATCAACAACAGTATCACCACCACCAAAACAAAGCAGATGTCTCTCAATGCTGAAGTGACTACAGTCACAGCAGAAAGCAGTTTGTTTGAAATTGAATTGTACCAGCAGCAGAACAAATCTTACTAGGACACTCAACAGCAACAACAGTCTGCTGCACTTGATCTTTCAGAGGCAGGTACAGCATAGATTGTTAAGCTTGATGCACAGGAGGAGCTTTTCACTGTTTTCTGTCAGAAATGTCGCCTTCACTATTTTCTCCAAGGGAAAAAAAGAGCACTCCCCCATCTTCTCTAAGCTCTCCTTCAGATGACGGTGGCATAGAGTGCCCCCTAGAGACCAGCCATGGAAGACAAGGGAGAAGGAAGGTTCCTCAAAGCCTAGTTTGAATTGAGGAAGATGAACCAATGAGTGTTCTTGCCAAAAATGGCAAAAAGGAAGTGCGCATTACTTCTATGCAACCTGCTCTGAGTAATGTAGTACCACCACCATCACCTGCTTCCATCTTTTCAACAACACAACAACCTGAACCAGACACAAATGATTTGCATATGGCTGGGTCAAAACAGAGGTGGCATGGTGTGTGTTGGAAATGACCCTTTTTGCAGGGTTATCCCGAAACCTTTTGCTTCTTCCTCCTATTTTTCCTGACCTGTTTTGTTGGCTTTCGGACTCTGGGCACTTTACCACTGCTAATCAGTGCTAAATTGCATATGCCCTCCATGTAAATTGTGTTTATGGATTGGTGTTTCCATGATTGGCTTATTTGATTTACTACTAAGGCCCTAGTACAGTGCACTGTGTGTGCCCAGGGCAGGTGAATCAAATGCTGCTAGTGGGCATGCAGCACTGATTGTGCCACCCATACAAGAAGCATTTCAAAGGGTTCTCAGACCTGCCACTGCAGTGTCTGCACACAATTTGTAACTGCCATGTCAACCTGGCAAGTGCACCACTAGCCAGGCCCTAACCTTCCCTTGTCTTACATGTGAGCCACCCCTAAGGAAGGCCCAAGGTACCCCCCTGGGCAGGGTGCAGTGAATGTGAAAGGTAGGACATGTACTGGGTGTGTGACATGTCCTGATAGTGAAATACTGTGTATTTCATTTTTCACTATTGAAAGGCTATCTGTCCCATAAGATAGCATGGGAGATACTTTGTAACATCTTACACATATAACTTTTCATGGGGATAAGATGGAGTTTAGGTTATCTGAACTCAGAATTCAATAACACATCTTTTAGCAAAGATGGTTTTTAAATTGTGGGTTTGAAAATGCCACTTTAAGAAAGTAGGCATTTTCTTGCTTAGCCATCCTATGTGCCTCTACTGAGTTGTGTATCGAATGTCTGATTTTGGAGTGACAGGGGTTGGGGATGTGCATTCACTGCAGACCGCCACTGGGGGGTGTTGAGGTGTGCCCTGCCTTTCCTGGGTGACTCAGAGCTGGGCTGAATATACTTGGGTTGCATTTAGAGTAGTGAGAGGAGTTTTCCTTTCACCTCAATAGGTCCTGTCTCCAGTGCACAATGCTGTCTTCACCTCCTGCCAAGAAGCTGGACCAGAGAGGACAGAACTGATTTGGACTGAGGTGAGAGACTCTTTGCCACAAGAGGACAAAGGAAAATGTGGTATAAATATTGGGGCCTAGACCCCAGAACTTTAGAATGCTTCTGGACTCAAGAGGAACCTCTGCCAAGGAGAAGAGCTGGAGAACCTGTAAGGAGGAGTGCTGCCCCATTGCGATGTGGATGCTTTGCTCGGTTGTCCTGCAGGCAGCTTCTTCCAAGGACAAAGACTGAACTGTGCTGTGTATTCTGCTTGAAGAAGATCTCCAAGGGCTTGGTGTAGAGCTTGCCTCCTGTTCTGAAGTCTCAGGGACACGAAGATTTAATTTCCTCTGTCCTCCTGCACCTGGAACTGCAGTTTCAGCTGCCACAGAGGGAAAAAGCAACACTGATGTCGGCGAGCGACCTGCAACTTAGCCGTGGGCACCGCTCTTGAAGTGCACGATGCACCGCCCTGACTTGCACCACATCCCGATGCCTGCCAATGCCGCACCATATAGACGCTGATGCTGTCACCGAGGCTGCTGCCTGTGCCGCAGCCGAGGTCACCGTTCGTGATGCTCATGATGCAGTGCTCTGACTCACACTGCAGCCCCAACCTCACCGATGCCGGTGCTTCATCATCGCGGAGCCGATACCTGACGTGGGTGACCCCCCCCAAATCCATCAACCCGCACCGTCGTAAGGAACCGCTGCCTCGTTGCCACTGCTACGTCACCTACCCGGCTACAGTAAGGAACTGATGTCTGACCTCCCCAACAACAGTACGGAACCGACGCCTCACCTCCCCTGCATTGCAGTAAGGAACCAACGTCTCACCTCCCCTGTGGTCATAAGGAACCAACACCTAACATCCCCTGTGGTCGTAAGGAACCAATGCCGCCCGGCACCAACGACGCATCAGCTCCCTACGCCGTGCACCATCTTTGTTTTCATCGTACTGTTCTTGGGGGTCTGTGCAACTCTGTGCCCGGAATACATCAAAAAGAATCCGTAGGTGATGGATCAAAAGAACCTAGCCAAGAAACAAGGGCGGGTTCACCAATTGGGGTGAAGGCCACCTCTACTGGTAGAAAAGAAAAATGTCTTTTCTTGTGTCCCCTCACTCACCCAGGGTTGCCCCTAGGTGACATGCTTCATCATTGGGGCCATCCCAAACATCTACTGATTGGGGCGTGCTGCGACTTGCGGATTTACGTAGGAGCACTTACCTTGTGAGGCTATGTGTCGTGCAGTGTAGGGGAGTGGTGTAAGTGATGTTTTAAAAAATTACCTAACTAGTGAGCTATTGTTTTATTCCTGCTCCTAGTTGGTAGGGATAAAAAGGGGGTTAATAAAAGGGAAATGTAACTGTTATGTAATTATAATCCCTTGTATTATGTCAACATGTTTCAAGGTATCCCCTAAACCTTTTCTTCAGGACAACAAAGGGACCAGCCCTTTGTGTACCACTCCGTGCGGACCTATAATAAAGTGAAGTGAAAAATTATTAATGCACACCTATTGTGTGAGCATTGGGAAACATATATACATACGGTTGCTTCTGAACACGTAGTAACTGTCATTGGGAAGAAAAAGCAAAATGCAAATTAATACATACTGCCTGCCCACCGTTCTTGTGGGCAGGTAAAAGCGTTACGCTGCGCGTAAAGAAGGTACTTCATACTATGGTGTAAGTGCCCTTGAAAGCAAACTTAGTTAGTGCTCAGATCTTGTGTGGGTAATACTACACATGATACCTTAATTGTGAGCAGGCAGGGTTGAAAAGACATAATTTAAAAACACTTGTAGTCAAGGACAAAAAAACAGGACACACACAACATGTAACATAAAATCAATTTCTTTTGAAACATACTTATTTTTTGGCAAAAGTGCGCCTCATGGTCTGTCTGGGTGGAGGGGCCTGTAGAAACCCTATATTATAATAATAGACAAAGGAATGAGATAATGAGGATTTGTTATAAGCCACTCATTGCTTGTGCCTTCCTATGACTGGTTTAGAAAGAGCAAATGGAATTTAGTGAAAAGGCAAGTAAAGTTATGTAAATTCCTGTAGAGAGAAAAAAATTGATGATGTCCTGTAGGGAGAAAAAAGCCTTACTGTGCTCAGCAACCCTCCGTCAATACGACCTATTCAGTCCCAAGGCAGACCGCATCTTAGCGTGTCTTTGCCTTAGTGCCGGTATAAGTAGTCTGAAAAACAGCCGAGTCATTCCCTCGTGCTGTTAGAGACTAGAGCGTGTAAGGCGTAGTCTCGTATTGTGGTGTAAACGGTCCATCATGTTGTTGGTATTTTATGAAATGGGGGTGTGATTTTTGAAAGTCTAAATTACTAATTAGAGTGCAGGAGTACCTTATACGAAAAAAGAAGGACGCCCGGTATTTTGTCAAAATAGGTTGGGGTCAGTATCGAACCCTGGTCACAGGGAGACTGTGAGTTTCTTAAATGGCGGCCATATTGGAATGGTCAAAAAAACAATAAACAGAAAAAGAAAAGGAAAAAGGCTATGGATGTTTTGTCATACTGCCTTCAATTTTATCAAAAAACGAGGTAGAGGATTTCATTGCCTTTGTTCTTGATTTAGATTTTCATAAAATGCCGTTAAGAAACATGCCAGGCGTTTTTTTTAAAATTTATTTATTCTCAGATATCGGGGTTAATTTATCTAGTGAAATGGCCCGATGGTATATTCTCGTTCAAACCTCTAATTTGATGAAAAAGGGGTTGTGATTTTAAAAAGTCTAAATTAATAATTTGAGTGCAAGAGTACCTCGTACTAGAATAAGAGGACGCCCGGTATTTTGTCAAAAATAGGTTGGGTCAGTATCGAACCCTGTTCAAAGGGACACCATGAGTTTCTTAAATGGCGGCCATATTGGAATGGTCAAAAAAACCAATAAACAGAAAAGGAAAAAGGAAAAAGTGAAAAGGCTAGGGATGTTTCTTGTCATACTGCCTTCAATTTTATCAAAAAACACGGGGTAGAGGATTTCAGTGCCTTTGTTCTTGATTTTGATTTTCATAACATGCCGTTAAAAAACATGCCAGGTGGGGTTTCCAGATATCAGGGTTAATTTATCTAGTGAATTGGCCCCATGGTATATTCTCGTTCAAACCTCTAATATCCGTGCGTAATTTGAAAACCCATCTCTGCTCTTTCTCTAGTAGTATCTGTTCTAAATTTTCACAGGGTTTTATATGTTCCAACACTACCCACCGCATGTCATTTGGGGTGTGTTGTTTCTCGTTGAAGTGTGCCGTCATTCTGGTACTTGCTCTGTGGCATCGGATGTTGCTCCGATGTTCGCAGATTCTTGTGCTCACCTTCCTGGTGGTCATACCCACATAATGTAGGTCACAGTGGCACGTAATTAGATACACAACTCCTATAGTGTTGCAAGTGGTGAATTTTCGCAAATCCCATGATTTTCCTGTATTGAAAATGACCCTTAAGGTGGTTGTTGTGAGATGGCACACACTGCAGTTACCACACGGGTGGTGGCCCGTTGGTAAAGTACTGAGTATTTGTTGGCTACTTTTGTCTTGGTGCTTCGGGCGGGTGTGTACCAGTATATCCTTCAAATTTTTACCCCTCTTATGTGAGAACATCGGTGTTGGTATGTTCAAGGTACCACTGTTTAAAATCCGCCAATGTTTCTTCACTACCTTTGCGACTTTGTCTGATGCTACACTGAAAGTTGTAATACAGATGGGTCTTTTCTCTTTCTCATTCTCCTGTCTTTCATACGTTTCTAGAAGGGCATCTCTATGATTATTTCGTGCTCTTTTCTTTGCCTTTGCAATGATTTTAGAAGGGTATTTCCGTTTTTCAGTTTCTCTGCTAGGTCTTTCGCCTGCTTGTCATAATCCGATGTTTCCGTGCAGTTTCTCCTAAGTCTAAGAAACTGTCCAAATGGTAAATTTCCTTTCAGATGTCGTGGGTGGAAACTATCGTACAGTAAGAGGCAGTTTTTTGCAGTTGGTTTAAAATGTGTTGTGGTTTTGAGTGTGCCATCTACTGCATAGATGTTGAGGTCAAGGAAGACTAACTCAGACCTGCTCATTGTGTGGGTGAATTTAAGGAAAGGGTCCTGTAGGTTGAGCCATTCCAGGAAGATGTTAGCCTCTGTTTCGTCACCTTTCCATATCACCAAGATATCATCGATGTATCTCTTCCATATCACAATCTTTTGTTGATGTGGGTTTTGGTCTGATAGGATCTTTTGTTCCTCTAAATGATGAACGTACAAACCTGCCACATTCGGCGCGAAAGTACTGCCCATGCTGGTACCGTGTTGTTGTTGGAAAAGGGATTCTTCAAAACAGAAGTAGTTCTCTGTTAGAGCCCATTTACAACATTCTAGGACCACATGTTGTGGTGTGTGGTAGGGCCATGCTGATCCATATAGAACTTCCTCTAGAATGTACATAGTTGCTTTGTGTGGTAAGCTTGTATAAAGGCTTTCCACATCTAGGCCAATCAGGATGTTGCATGTAGGATCAAAATGAAGATCTCTCAGTAGGCAGAGTACTGCCTTGGTGTCCTTTAGGTAGGTGTTAGTGTTCTGTATCAGTGGACGAAGGAAGGCATCTGCAAATTTAGAAAGTGGTTCCAGGATGGATCCGATCCCGGAAACAATGGGTCGTCCTGGTGGTTTTACTACTGACTTATGAATCTTCGGGATTGTGTAGAAGTAGGGTACTGTCGGGTGGGTGTTGATCATAAATTCCCCTTCCTTCTTGGTTACCCAATCATGGGCGAGTGCCTCCTCTATCATGCTTGTAATTCCAATCCTGATCCATTCTGTAGGATCCTCTCTGATGCGTCTGTAGTTTCTTTCATCCGACAGGAGTCTGAGGCATTCTTGGCGGTATGCTCCTGTGCTCTGTAAGACAATCCCTCCGCCCTTGTCTGCCGGTTTTATGGTTATTTCCTTATTGTTGGCCAGAATTTTAATGGCTTCCTGTTCCTCTTTCGTCGTATTATGGAATGTTCTCATGGTGGTTGGGTCCATCTCTCCAACTTCCCTCAAGACCGCCTTCTCAAAAGCCAGTAATTCCACTGGTAGGGTGGCCGAAGGTGGTGTGAATGTTGACTTTCGGTATAGGCCAGTGTCTCCTTTTTGTATATCACTTGTTTCTTTATTTTCGAAAAAAAAACGCAATTTTATTTTCCTGATGAATTCGTTCAGCTCACAGTTTAGTAGGAATTTGTCCAATGTTGGGGTAGGCACGAAACCCAATCCTTTCTCCAAAACAGCTAGTTGTTTTGTAGATAGAGTGGTTCCTGATAAGTTTACAACTATACTCGGTTGTTGCTGGTGCTCGGTAGAGTCGGTGGGCCCATACTCCTCGTGTGACTTCGTGCTGACTCCAAAGGTTGTGCCCATTGTACCTGCTGCCCTCTTTTCGTCTTGCTTCTTTGAGCCCCTCTGCCTCGTCCTAAAAAAGGAACCAGTGAATATTCTGCTTGGGGGCTGTCTCCCAGTAGGAATACGGTTGTGGTTGGTATTGTGGAGGGCCGTAGAAGTAAGGTGGTGCTGGGAAAGGTGGTGGTTGGTAGGGGGCCAACCGTAGCCTCCTTGTCCTCCTCTATTTCTCAACCTCCCTCTGAAATTTCGGCGGCCTCTTGTGTTGTTTCTATGCCCATAACTACTGTCAGAGTCATTTGAGCTAGTGTCCGACCCATCTGTGTCTGTGTTATATCCAGGGTTCCTCCCTGACAGGTGATAGTCATCCCTGATGTAAGGGTAGGCCTTCTCGTGGCTGAAGTTTTTACCATCTTTCTTAAACTTGTCATATTTGGTCCTTTCAGTGTCATCTCAAATTCTGTCATGGTCTTGTTAAGCTCATCTAATCGTTTTTTTAATTCTGCTGGTGTCTGGAAAGTCTTACGTTTGACCTCTAAGGTGTGTATTTCTTCCTTCATGTCTTGTGCCAGGCGTGTTGCGGTTTTATAATAAGAACCAGCCAATCTCTTGTGCAATGCCAAGAGATCAGCGACCAATCTTTTTGAAAGCCTTATCCGTTTGAAAAATAAATGGCTCATTACGCACGATCAATCCCCTTGGCGATGCATTTATCCTTAGGTACTCGGTCATCATGACTCCATGGATGATCGTTTTTACCTGATTTCTTTTGAGTTCTGTTAACTCATCCCAACATTGGGCTGCTTCATTACTGTCTCTGTTTGGTATATCAACAAGAGGGGTCATAGAGGCTATAATCCTTTCCACTTCCTCCTCCGTGAATGTCAGGCCAGTTACTTCTGCCATGGTGTTGTGTTGTCCAGTTGTACAAGTGTAAACGCGTTTTTGAGAGAAACTCCCACAGCTTGCGCTGTTAGATATCAATCAGAAAAAGGGGGAGGAGGAGGATTGGGCTAGGTTCACCCTGTGCCCGGCCTGCACATGGCATGGTCGGCACCGTACTTTGGGATTTTCTTCTGTCATGACATCATAATAGCCCCAGGTGGAGCTATTTGTTGCTACAAGCTTTATTTTGGTGAATACTCTATTTTTGATGATATCGTGACATATGTATGGTGGATTTTTGTTGTTTTGGTCTTGTTTGGTTGAGATATAAGATTTCCTATTTTTCTAAACTGGTGTGGTGTCCACTTGTAGTGTTTTCACTGTGTTACTGTTTGTGTGCACAAATGCTTTACACACTGCCTCTGAGATGAGCCTGCCTGCTCGTGGTAAGCTACCAAGGGGGTGAGCAGGGCTTTTCTAATGGTGTAACTCCCTTACCCTGACCATGACTAGAAGCAAGGGTCCCTACTTGGCCAAAGTTGCAAACTGAGCTTATTCGCAGCATCGTGCTTGCAGACAAGGTAACCAGTGTTTTTGTTCAACTTGTACATTCTGTTTGCAGGGATATGCCAGAAAGGACTTGAGTGAAGCTAACCCCATCCAAATTAGCTTGTGGGTTTGATGCTGGAATCATACTTACTACAGTTTCAAAACTTTGATGAAGGCACCTCAATGGACTATCTAAAAACAACAGACAACAAAACTAAAGGTTGGTTCTGATATAAAAAGCTTTTGTGAGGTGATGCCTTCAAAGATACAGCTAATACTAGACTAACACCTTATTATTTGTTTGTTTATAGATAACATATCTGCTGGTACCATTCAACAGACTAGTGGGAATGCCTGCTGCAGTGCTGCGGTTGAGTAGATGAGCCACAGCATCTTTTTGACTCCAAATGCTCTCTCCATCCCAACCCTCTTCCCCCTGGTATTTGCCTCCGGAGAAGTGTCTCCCTCTGTAAACCGAGGGCAAGTCTTGAGAGGACTCAGGAACTAGTGTTGCTGCCCCATTGGTATCACCTGGGATCCAGGTAGGTGGCTTATGATACTAACTTTCCCTAACTATCACTAACCTGAGGCCTCTGAAGACAGTACTGGCAGAGGTCGAAAAAGTTGAATAATTTCAAGGATGCTAGGAAAGTCTTTGAGGTGACATTGCAGGAGGAATTTCAAGAAGAACCAAAACATAAAACATCCGGGAAGATGTTCTCAGTGTTTGGTTTGAAGATAATCTCAACGGGAGAGTGAAAAACACAAGTGAAAAGCTGAGCCCAAGGAGCTCAACACAGGTGAAGAGCAGAGCCCAAGCAGAGCCCTCTCTCTTCAACAGGATTAAAAGCCAAGCACCTGGCCACTCCCTTGCTGTGGCTTGTTCAGACTTCAGTATCATTGAATACTGCAGTAGATCCTTGAATCCTGAGATCCTCCAATCCTGTGGTGGATCCTAAATCCCTGGTTCTTTCAATTCTGCAGTAGATCCATGAATTCCGATGTAGCCTGCCACTTGGATGGTGATGGCTTTTGAGGTGCCTGCTTGGGACAGGATTGACTGTGTGGGTGATTGGGATATCAACTGGGCAGCACACAGGTCAAAGCCAAAATCGTAGGTGGCATGATTCCGGTCATGCAGTGCATATAACATGCTGAGTGTTGTGATGGAAAAGT
Organism: Calotriton arnoldi; assembly: GCA_963921515.1. Taxonomy (NCBI): domain Eukaryota; kingdom Metazoa; phylum Chordata; class Amphibia; order Caudata; family Salamandridae; genus Calotriton; species Calotriton arnoldi. The sequence continues at coordinate 2,805,119 of CAWUFW010001242.1, forward strand.
CCCTTGCATGGTAAGGGACGTGTACTACTGCCCTGGGTGCACCCAACTGCAATGATGTCTGGATCCCTGGTTCTGATATTTTTTTGTCATGGGCGAACAAGGACCATGCGTGTGCACCATGACATAGGGCTGTCTCACAGATTGCTGTCTTTTTAGGCCAGGACGGGCATCTAAAGCGCTACCCTTATAGTAGTGAAAAGCAACTGCCTTTGCTAAGAGTAAAGTAGCACAAGTGCGGTGGTGGCAGTATTCCGTGTAGTGATCAGTAAGAGTGAACAGGCACTTTTTTAACTGTGTCACTGGAGTGAGGCCTTCAGGCACTCATGTAATTTCTGCTGTTGGGTGCCTAACTCATCCTTGGTCCACATCACGTTAGTATGATGTGCTCTAGTGCTGTGCAGTGTGCATGCGTTTCATTTTGAGACAGCCAGTGCTGGCTGGAGGACCATGAGGAGGTAGAGGCATTCCCTCAGACAGATTTGTAGACGGCTGCATTCCTGTGAGCTGGGTGGGATTCACAATGGAGGCAGGAGAGCCAAGCTCTCCTGTACACTACGAAAGGTGCTCTTTTATCAAAGAGAGGTTACTGGGAAGGGCCTAGGCGCATTTCAGGAAGGAAATGGGTCTGATAAGAGAATCATAAAGAGTAAGGCTGAGGACCTTGGGTAAACGTTTGTTGCTCATACTACTGTGGCTGACATCCAGGTGTAAACCTCTGGTTACTCCTTTGGCCTGTGTTGTGAGCTATCAGATTTGGAGTTACTCATGCTGTGACAGACTGCTTTCTGGAGGGAAGTCAAAAATGAGTATATTTAAAACTTGTTCTTTATTTTCATCTTGTTAAACATGATAAAGACATGGACTCAGCCAACGCATTTCGTCCCATGAACAGCAGGACTTCTTCAGGGCTGTTAAAAAAAATATAGGGCCCGATTCACAAAAGCAATCTGAGACAAAAGTCTAAATTTACAACTTTTGGTATTCACAGAAGGCACTTACGATTTTTGGCATTCAAAAAAATCACTTCTGACTCCTATCTTAACGTCTGCAATCTCTGCACCCGGACCGTACTCTCCGCACCCAGACCGTACTCTCCGCACCCGGACCGTACTCTCCGGCTAGGGCCGTACTCTCCGGCTCGAGGAATGTGTGATAAATGGTAGAGGAGGTCCTGAAAAACAGTTTGGGCAGGGAAAAGGGTATGGCCCGACACTGGATCATAACCCAGAAAAGTTTTCTCCTTTGTATCATGGTACAATTTGCTCTCCCCTCAGTGTTGACTGTAGTGTCAACACCACAGTCAACACTAAGGGCGATCCCCTTCATGTTGACTGTAGTGTTGACACCACAGTCAACACTGAGGGGGAGCGCAAATTGTGCACTGCATGTACCATGATGCAAAGTAGCAAACTTTTCTGGGTTATGATGTAGTGTCTGGCCATACCCTTTCCCCTGCCCAAACTATTTTTCATGACCTCCTCTACCATTTATCACCCATTCCTAATGTTCCTTTTTGTAAAAATTGCATTCCAGCCCATTGATTACACTTTATCCGGCCCGAGCCAGAGATTTCGGCTCGAGCCGGAGAGTACGGCCCTAGCCGGAGAGTACAGTTAGGGTGCGGAGAGTACGGTCCGGGTGCGGATATTCCGGCCCGACTGTGGACGTAAAGATAGGAGTCGTAAGTGATTTCTGTGAATACCAAAAATCGTAAGTGCCTTCTGTAAATACCAAAAGTCGTTAATTTAGACTTTTGTCTCAGATTACTTTTGTGAATCGGGCCCCTAAGGTACCAGCAAGAGCAACATATACAGCACATACAGCTACATCTATATGCAGAGTACAATGTACAAAGCACAATACATTTTAAAAACAATAATAAACAATGGTATACATATATCACTGTTCTGATTAGTTCAGGATTTAGAACTTTAAGCAAGCTCAATCACACATAGAAAAACACAGGATACATCTTGTTTCAAAATAGATTCATAATTATATATTTAAAATTAATAATGAATCAAGTAGACGACTCAGTGGTTATTATGAACATCACAAAGCAAATGACCATATCCTAATTCTTCCTTCAATGTATTTCTAGGCTAGCAGGACCTACCTAGTTACATTTGCATTAATGATCAATTTATTGGGTCTTTGCTAATGATAGAACGGTAAAGAGAAAATATATGTACACTAAAATAAGGCTACATTAGATGTGCATCTTACCACAAAAAGTGCATCCACCATTGCTCATTTATGGTCCCAAAAGCTCCTCCATCAATTTGATTGCAGCATGAGTCCCCAAAAGCTTTTATATATAAATATTGTTCTATACTAACATTATCAATTTAATTAAGAAATAATAAATACCTAAGCCTCAGCACATGACCAATCAGAGAACCAGAGATAAGATCGAGATAGAATATCATCAGTAAATTGTGTATTTGACTTGTCTAATGATCAAGAGCAAAATCATTAAATGGTCTTATCTCCCATTAAGAGTATCATTCTAAAATCCAAGATCGGCAGATGCGCTGAGCATACACTATAAACATGCTTAAAAAATATAATCTACTTCTGTTTCAACACAAAATAATTGCAAAATAGCATAAGCACCATCCAGAAAAAACAAATCATCCAATAGCATTCTCCACATATCAACTCATCCCGCATAGCTACCAAAGAGATGCAGCACTCATGACAAGTGCCACCCAGTATCAAGGCCTAACTCTTGTGTCTTTTATGCCCTTTTCAGAGTGCAATGGAATTAGGAAAAAAGAAAAGGAGACCGCATGCAATATGCAAACTAAAGAGGCACTTCAGCCATCAATTTGGCAACCAAAAAAAGAAAAACGTTAAAGTACGATTAACAGATTTAAACAACATTTGGCTGCAATTTTAAAATGTGAAATCCTAAACTGATCAGAACTGTGATATATGTATACCATTGTTTTTTATCTGTTTTGTGCTGTGTACTTTGTGCTCTGTGTATATGTGTAATTGTATGTGCTGTACATGTTGTTCCTGTTTGTATTTTATATGTTTTTTAACAGCCCTATGGAAGTCCCGCTGTTTATGAAACGAAACGTATTGGCTGTGTCCATGTCCTTATCGTGTTTGACAAGATGAAAATGAAGAACAAGCTTTAAATATACTCATGTAGTTGTCCGTGGTATCTTCACCAACAAATTGTATTTATACACAAGTTGGATTTATGAATAATAAGTTGGACTCTTGCATTAGATTTATTCATGTGCTTTTCGAATACTCTGCTATGGTTCTAAAGTCATTTTTGGACTGATATGTACAGAGTGCTTCTCCCATATTTGTTGCTAGATTTGTTCATAAGTGGGATGTTTTTGGGATGGTTAGCCCTGGGGCACCTGCTCTTTGAGAATGACTTAGTGTGTGGTGACTTATGCCACAACCGTTCTCTAACTTAGGGAAATTTAGTGACTCTTGTGGTTCACCCTGAAAAGAATTGTGGCTGTTGTCTTATTTGGGCTTCCACCCCACTCAACCAATAACCCAATTTCTTGCAGACTCAGACCCTAAATCACATTTGGTTTCTGGAAATGGACTATATGAAGCAGAGCTCAAGGCTCCCAAAATTGTCAAAAGTAAAGGAGCCAGACAGGCTGCACGAGGAGGAGAAGCTCTGCAAGATGTCTGCCTTTGGCCAGGAATGGAGCCTAAGGCCAGCCAGTCTCCCAGCTGGGTGACTGGACATGGCCCAGGGACATCCAAGACCACCTGCACTGGAGCCTGGAGCACCAGTGTCTTCCTGCATGCTAAAATCAGTGAGCCCTGTGAGGAAGAGAGGAGCTGGAGGGAGTGAAGTCCTATGGGGAATCCTGGTGAGTGGAACCGTGTATCGTGGAGTGAGAAGATGGCTGCTGCAGTGATTGGGCCTTTGCCTATGTGCAGGTATAAGTCAGTGACCCCTCTGTACTGCCATGAGCAGTGAACTTTGCTGCACCAATCAAGCTGTTGCCTGTCTGCAGGATTAAGTCGGTGCCCCCGTATACCAGAGACCCCACCATGAAGAGGAACCTGCTGTTGTGCTGATCTGGTGTTACTCAGGCGAAGAACAGGTATGGTGACTCATATGTCTGAGGTGGCCACTGGAGAAGGACAAGGAGCACAGCATGATGGATGCCATCTTCATGAGGGGAGACCACTGAGGTGACTAGTGTGGGCTCATGCCCCAACTAAGGAACCGCTGTCAATCCACTCCCTTGAGGGAAAGACCAAAGAAGAAATACTATTTCAACGGAGGAGCGCTGAGGATACCCAGCCATGTCCCCTGCAGAACTGCGTGTGTGATACTCACCCAAGGCAGCTGGTGCACCCATGAGAGAGACGCTTTTGGGGACTTTGGGCAGAAAATCCCTGCTGGTACAGGTAAGACTGAGCTGCGGGCCGGAAGGCACCAGGGGAACGTGTCTACTAAACTGTGCTTTGGCGCTGGAACACTTTTGACTTTTGTAATGGAGTCAGAGTGGGACAACTGAGACTCAGACTGCTGGTGGGGTCTCATCTGAATGTCCCTATAGTGAATGGGAAATAACCACTACTGCTAGTGAAAAGAAAGTGGGACTCAGAGGACTGTCAATAAACACTAGAGCCCTGGTGTCAGAGTCTGTGTGTATTGTGTGTGTATGCTGTAGTTCATATAAATACTACTTTTTTGTCAGAAAAGAACGCTTTTGACTGGACAATCATTTATTGCTGATATTTAATGTATTGAAAGAGTGAGCCTGTGCTCATCCTCAGGGTCTACCTCCCCCCGACAAGCCTTGGACTGCTCTACCCACGCTACTGATGGAGCAAGAATTCGAGAAAATGAAACTTGCTTGGAGAAATCCTTCATTAACTTTTACTAATCGTTAAAACTGTAGATGAGACGAAACTAATATACACCAGACACCGACACATGGGGAGAAAAGCTTACGCATGCTTAAATTAATGAGGAATAAAATGCAACGCGATTAAAACCCGCTTTATTTTCGAAAACGCTTTGCGCTTGTGCAAACCTGAAATACGTGGAGATAACGTGACTAAATCGCTTTGAGAGGGAAAACCTCACGCATGCGCAAGAAAAACTAACACAGGGTCTTGAGGTACCGCGTGCCCGGCATCTGCTTTCTTGAATTTAAAAGAAAGCTGCATCTGTTAATACTTTTGCCTAAGAGAGATAATAACAACATGAGATAGAATAGAAGTGGGTGGTGAACAGTGAGAATTATATGTTTAAGAAAATAATATCTGTTTATGATTCCTTTATTAATAGAGAAAATTCGAGCCTGCTAAAGCTTGACAGAAAAAGAAAATGGTGATGGATGACCAAAAGTTGCGCATGCTCAGTGAGTCCATGGTGTGACCCGGTGACCGAAAGAGCTGAATGACTGCCAAGAATCAAGGACAGAAGACATGAGAAAAAGAAGACATGTATCACTCGTCTATGTAGTCTGTATTGAATAAATTATTGCAATGGCAACAATATATGCATGGGAAGAGGACAATATGAATGAGCTAAAGGGGAAGGGCTAGCAAACAATAGATGTCTTAATAAAAATGAATATGTCAGCATGATGTGATGAAAACTCCCCTACCCCCGTCCAATCATATTCCGTATCTTAGTGAAATTTGCAACTCTTGAGGGTGGGACATGTAGAAATAAAGACTATAACTAGAGTAAATTGAATTAGCTAGAGATCATCATCGACGCTGAGAGAGAGAGAGACGAGTATGCTGCATCGAGAGAGAGCATCAAGATAGAGAGAGAGAGAGAGACAAGAGCAGACTGGGAAGATTCAGATCCGAAACGACAGCCTGATTAGATTCAAAGATTTGCGGAAGAATATCGAGGAGGGAGAGAGTGTAAGAGAGGGAATCGCCCTGGTATGTCGGGTTTGTAGAAAAGTCTAGTAAGTATTTGCCCTGTCCTGATTCTGTCCTTTAGCCTTTGTCTCCTGATCCCAAGTCAGGGGACCTCCACCATTCCTTTGGCCAGAGGGTTGGTTTTCCTGTCATCTCTTATTAAGTAAATGATATTCTATCTCAAATTTGCATTATTCTTTGCAAATGTACGTTAATATGTGTCTTTTGTCTCTACACCTCTCCACTCTTATGCATTGATTTGTTGAAAGAGGTTGTGTAATTGAATGTATTTTGCTAAATTAATTTTCTCTCTCCCATTGAAGAATGATGGAGTTTGCACTGTGAATCTGTAATGATGAGCGTTCAACTTTATGACTGAAATTTTAGATAAAACGTATGAAACGTACTCAGAGTCTGTGATTATTTTCACTAAGAATTTGTGCATTAGTTAAGAAATTGTTAATATCACCATCAACTAACTCAACTAATGGTCCATCGACCAGAGGAAAGAGTTGTTGATTTGTGAAGATTAGTTAGGCATTGAAATGTCAATTTAACCTGATTTGTGGTTAAGGGAAATAACTAATCAGAACTTTAGTGAATAATAAAACTAGACCCCCAGCGGTTTGCCCAGGGAGTGTAGATGAGCGATTTGAATAAATGTATATGGGCCCAGTGAAATATGCAGTTGTGAAATATTTTCAACCCTGGGCTTCCGCTGGATCAGTTTTTCTGGTAGCAGAGTTTAGGTTATTATTGATTAGTTTGGTGATTAATGATTATTGATTTTAACTACATGTTTAACACTAAGAGTTAGTGTCGCGTTTTATGTTGTCTGGAAGTACAGGTACAGAGATACCTGGGAATCCCGGGAATGGAATTTAGAAGAGTGTGGTAAGGAAATCACACTGCAGAAGGTTACTCGTCTGTCGTCATAATACCTAAAAGCTACGGAGGGCTGTAGGTGTTATATTAGGGACTATATCGTACAAGAGTAGAGTGTGAGTGATAGCGAAGGGTCCACCTGTGAAACTTTGGCCTTACCCAAAGGAGGAGTATCCCTAGAGGAGTAATAGGTCCTCCCCGAGCTTAAGTGAAGGGTAAACAGTGTTTTTTACTTGCAGTGTAAGGAAGTACTTTCTCTTTGTAGCAAGTGAATAAACTATCTTTGGATTAGTGGGGCAGACAGAGTAGCGCTGTTTTTACGTTGTTACTAACAGAAAAATTATAAAGAAAATTTTGAAAGTACATTGTTGTATTAACTTGTGAAGGGAGGGTCAGTAGCAGGAATCATACTGACGTCACAAAGAGCTGCGCTGGTATTGGTTGAGACAGCGGGCTTGTAACAAGTGCAGATTGTAAAGGGAGGGTCAGTAGTAGGAGTAATACTGACGTCACAAAGAGCCGCGCTGGCATTGGTCAGACAAGTGGGTGTGTTGAAAGCTCTGATTGGTTGGTAGACAAGAACCGCGTTGGTATTGGTTGCGGAAGAGAATACATAGTGAGGTCCGATTGGACTGTTGGTGTGAGTCGCGCTGGTATAGGACGACTGTTGGCGAATAGGATACGTGAGAATACGGAAGAGTTTCTAAGTTTTGATTGCTGAAACAACTAGTTACAGGGATCGGAAGAATGAAGCTGATTAATAAAATCAAAAATGTCTTTAAAAAGGATAAACGTGTAGTAACCAGAGAAGGAATTCTTATGCCACCCCCTAACACGCCTGCTTCCTTTATGATGTTGGAACGAGGATATCATACTTGTGTCTGGTTGGAAAATTGGGAAGAGTATACGTAAGGTGATGGTGTTCTAGCTTTTCCTGAACATGGTACGTTCAATGTAAGGATTCTTCAGAATTTTAGAAATCGGATGAATTCATTAGAGCCAAGTCCTAGGTTAACGCAGTATGAAGCTTTGGAGGAATGGGAAGTTGAGGCATTTGAACGAGAGAAATACAGAGGAGGTAGAAGAATAAATAGAGGGTTTTTACCAAGATATCAGTTTGAAACTCAAGGAGATCAGATGAAAAGATGGAGAAAAGCTGTAGTAACGGAAGGCTTGTATCCTGTGTTGATGGCTGAGGATCAAGTAGGGAGTAAGTGTAAAGAAAAAGTGAAACACATAGGTATGACAGGAACAGGATGTGATGAATCTGATGATGAGTTATTAGAAGACCTTTTAGTTAAAAGACCTCCACATTATCAAGAAAATGCTAGAGATACAACTCCAAGTGCACCAATGATGGGAACTACATTAGTTCCATAAGTTTTATATGATCCAACAATCACCCGAGTATTACAGGAAAAAGAAAGGAATGAGTTGAATAAGACAAAAGAAGAGATAATTCAGAAAATAAATCAGTTAGGTCTGAATGCTGAAGCCTTGACAGTACCAGTAACAATTGGTCCTGTTATTCCACTGTATGGTGATAAACGAGATACCCCGAGATTACAACCAGTGACAGTACCACAGAATAATGCTAGGAAAGAGGCAGTAATGTTAGAGGATCAAACTAGTGAGAGTGATTCGAATATCTCGTTACTAGATCTCCCTAATCTTGAAACAGTGACTGAGACCCCGAAGAGAATTACACCAGTAAATACTAGAAGAAATGAACCGCATGTCACTCCAGTAGCAGGGAACTCAAAAGGATTTTCACCAGAAGACCTAGAGGAGTGGGCAAAAGGATTAGATAAGAAAAAACCCCAAATACCAAATATAGATGTAGGCAAGTTGAAAGTGGATTTGGAAGAAATGATTATTGGTACTATAAGCTCAGACAGATTAGGTTCATATGGAGATGAGGAATTGTTGTTTTTGTGTAAAAGTATAACTTGGAGAGCAAAGAATCTTCATGAAAAGATAGTAGAAGTGGCTACAGAATTTGGAATAGATGTAGAAAAGTCGAAAATATTACAAAAACCATATAGGGCAGAATTTACTGAGAAGGTTTTCGAGAGTTTGAATGCGTCAGGAAGGAGATTGCAGATAAAAGAATTAATGTATATTTTGAAGAAATGGGGAGATGCAGACTGATGGAGAGGAAGATGGACAAGAAAAAGGGATGAGGCAGCTACAAAGGAGACATCTGCATTCCCATTAAGAGAGACAGAACAGGTTTTTTTTTTTTGTCCTCATTAATCATAAATAAGTGAGAGATCTTAACGCAAACCAAGGTTTATTTAAGGGTCCCCGTACATGTGTAATGATACCTTCGAGTTACTAGTCCCCCGGGGATCCAACGAAACCGGTTGCCAAGATTCTGATAGAGATTAGTGATAGGCAGTAGCGGCCCGTGGTGGGAGTGCTGCCGGGCGGTGACGTGGGGCGGGGGAGGGGCAGGGTTGGGGGTAGTAAACTACGGAATATGGCCGAATAGAGGTAAGTAAACATATAAATAAATAAAACGAATTCCGTTGCGCCCGCTGCATCGCATTTGGCGATGCAGCGCGCGCAACGAAATTCGTTTTATTTATTTATATGTCTACTTACCTCTATTCGGCCGTATTCCGTAGTTTACTACCCCTCCCCCGCCCCACGTCACCGCCGGCAGCACTCCCACCACGGGCCGCTACTGGTGATAAGTGTAGCGGGGGGTACCTTTCACCACCGCAAGGTAAATACACTAACTCCGCACTCACTTATTTAATAATCATTGGACTTTTATGTATAAGAAAACAAAAAGCAAAATAAGTTTTACCAGAGCTTATTCTTCCAATAAACCCAATTCCTCCATATTTTGCATCTTTTCCTTGATGAACTAGCCATATCTAAATTATAAATACGCCTAACCGAAACAACCCAATCTAGAATTACTGGTGATTTTGGTATAATCCATTTTAGGCAAATTTCACGCCTAGCTAGAAGGACCAACACAAACAAAAGAGACGCCTGTGAATTAGACAAATTATAATTAATACCCTCCTCCTGTAGAACCCCAAATATATGCATATGGCCGTGTCTGAACTGGGGTGGCGGAGTGAGCTAAAGAATGATGATGGATTAAACCCAGATCAGTTGACTGGGGTCGAGTGCTTGCAATGTTCAACACTCCGTCCATCATCCCCTTTGGTTTTGCTATGTTCGCCCTAAGTTGGCAGGGTATGCCCAGACGTGGGTCCCTTGCTCACTTTGCCACTGGATTCAAGATAGCCTGCCTGATGACGGCTGTAAGCCAGAAACCGGTCCCAGGATGCTTGTTTCCGGTCCAGGGAAGACATGGCTTGGCAGTTCAGGCTGGACTGTTCCCATGAGGCACAGGGTCAGACTGATTTGCATATGGCCATGTCTGAACTGGGGTGGCGGAGTGAGCTAAAGAATGATGATGGATTAAACCCAGATCAGTTGACTGGGGTTGAGTGCTTGCAATGTTCAACACTCCGTCCATCATCCCCTTTGGTTTTGCTATGTTCGCCCTAAGTTGGCAGGGTATGCCCAGACGTGGGTCCCTTGCTCACTTTGCCACTGGATTCAAGATAGCCTGGCTGATGACGGCTGTAAGCCAGAAACCGGTCCCAGGATGCTTGTTTCCGGTCCAGGGAAGACATGGCTTGGCAGTTCGGGCTGGACTGTTCCCATGAGGCACAGGGTCAGACTGATTTGCATATGGCCATGTCTGAACTAGGGTGGCGGAGTGAGCTAAAGAATGATGATGGATTAAACCCAGATCAGTTGACTGGTGTTGAGTGCTTGCAATGTTCAACACTCCGTCCATCATCCCCTTTGGTTTTGCTATGTTCGCCCTAAGTTGGCAGGGTATGCCCAGACGTGGGTCCCTTGCTCACTTTGCCACTGGATTCAAGATAGCCTGGCTGATGACGGCTGTAAGCCAGAAACCGGTCCCAGGATGCTTGTTTCCGGTCCAAGGAAGACATGGCTTGGTAGGTTCGGGCTGGACTGTTCCCATGAGGCACAGGGTCAGACTGATTTGCATATGGCCATGTCTGAACTGGGGTGGCGGAGTGAGCTAAAGAATGATGATGTATTAAACCCAGATCAGTTGACTGGGGTTGAGTGCTTGCAATGTTCAACACTCCGTCCATCATCCCCTTTGGTTTTGCTATGTTCGCCCTAAGTTGGCAGGGTATGCCCAGACGTGGGTCCCTTGCTCACTTTGCCACTGGATTCAAGATAGCCTGGCTGATGACGGCTGTAAGCCAGAAACCGGTCCCAGGATGCTTGTTTCCGGTCCAGGGAAGACATGGCGTGGCAGTTCGGGCTGGACTGTTCCCATGAGGCACAGGGTCAGACTGATTTGCATATGGCCATGTCTGAACTGGGGTGGCGGAGTGAGCTAAAGAATGATGATGGATTAAACCCAGATCAGTTGACTGGGGTTGAGTGCTTGCAATGTTCAACACTCCGTCCATCATCCCCTTTGGTTTTGCAAAGTTTGCCCTAAGTTGGCAGGGTATGCCCAGACGTGGGTCCCTTGCTCACTTTGCCACTGGATTCAAGATAGCCTGGCTGATGACGGCTGTAAGCCAGAAACCCGTCCCAGGATGCTTGTTTCCGGTCCAGGGAAGACATGGCTTGGCAGTTCGGGCTGGACTGTTCCCATGAGGCACAGGGTCAGACTGATTTGCATATGGCCATGTCTGAACTGGGGTGGCGGAGTGAGCTAAAGAATGATGATGGATTAAACCCAGATTAGTTGACTGGGGTTGAGTGCTTGCAATGTTCAACACTCCGTCCATCATCCCCTTTGGTTTTGCTATGTTCGCCCTAAGTTGGCAGGGTATGCCCAGACGTGGGTCCCTTGCTCACTTTGCCACTGGATTCAAGATAGCCTGGCTGATGACGGCTGTAAGCCAGAAACCGGTCCCAGGATGCTTGTTTCCGGTCCAGGGAAGACATGGCTTGGCAGTTCGGGCTGGACTGTTCCCATGAGGCACAGGGTCAGACTGATTTGCATATGGCCATGTCTGAACTGGGGTGGCGGAGTGAGCTAAAGAATGATGATGGATTAAACCCAGATCAGTTGACTGGGGTTGAGTGCTTGCAATGTTCAACACTCCGTCCATCATCCCCTTTGGTTTTGCTATGTTCGCCCTAAGTTGGCAGGGTATGCCCAGACGTGGGTCCCTTACTCACTTTGCCACTGGATTCAAGATAGCCTGGCTGATGACGGCTGTAAGCCAGAAACCGGTCCCAGGATGCTTATTTCCGGTCCAGGGAAGACATGGCTTGGCAGTTCGGGCTGGACTGTTCCCATGAGGCACAGGGTCAGACTGATTTGCATATGGCCATGCCTGAACTGGGGTGGCGGAGTGAGCTAAAGAATGATGATGGATTAAACCCAGATCAGTTGACTGGGGTTGAGTGCTTGCAATGTTCAACCCTCCGTCCATCATCCCCTTTGGTTTTTGCTATGTTCGCCCTAAGTTGGCAGGGTATGCCCAGACGTGGGTCCCTTGCTCACTTTGCCACTGGATTCAAGATAGCCTGGCTGATAACGGCTGTAAGCCAGAAACCGGTCCCAGGATGCTTGTTTCCGGTCCAGGGAAGACATGGCTTGGCAGTTCGGGCTGGACTGTTCCCATGAGGCACAGGGTCAGACTGATTTGCATATGGCCATGTCTGAACTGGGGTGGCGGAGTGAGCTAAAGAATGATGATGGATTAAACCCAGATCAGTTGACTGGGGTTGAGTGCTTGCAATGTTCAACACTCCGTCCATCATCCCCTTTGGTTTTGCTATGTTCGCCCTAAGTTGGCAGGGTATGCCCAGACGTGGGTCCCTTGCTCACTTTGCCACTAGATTCAAGATAGCCTGGCTGATGACGGCTGTAAGCCAGAAACCGGTCCCAGGATGCTTGTTTCCGGTCCAGGGAAGACATGGCTTGGCAGTTCGGGCTGGACTGTTCCCATGAGGCACAGGGTCAGACTGATTTGCATATGGCCATGTCTGAACTCGGGTGGCGGAGTGAGCTAAAGAATGATGATGGATTAAACCCAGATCAGTTGACTGGGGTTGAGTGCTTGCAATGTTCAACACTCCGTCCATCATCCCCTTTGGTTTTGCCATGTTCGCTCTAAGTTGGCAGGGTATGCCCAGACGTGGGTCCCTTGCTCACTTTGCCACTGGATTCAAGATATCCTGGCTGATGACGGCTGTAAGCCAGAAACCGGTCCCAGGATGCTTGTTTCTGGTCCAGGGAAGACATGGCTTGGCAGTTCGGGCTGGACTGTTCCCATGAGGCACAGGGTCAGACTGATTTGCATATGGCCATGTCTGAACTGGGGTGGCGGAGTGAGCTAAAGAATGATGATGGATTAAACCCAGATCAGTTGACTGGGGTTGAGTGCTTGCAATGTTCAACACTCCGTCCATCATCCCCTTTGGTTTTGCTATGTTCGCCCTAAGTTGGCAGGGTATGCCCAGACGTGGGTCCCTTGCTCACTTTGCCACTGGATTCAAGATAGCCTGGCTGATGACGGCTGTAAACCAGAAACCAGTCCCAGGATGCTTGTTTCCGGTCCAGGGAAGACATTGCTTGGCAGTTCGGGCTGGACTGTTCCCATGAGGCACAGGGTCAGACTGATTTGCATATGGCCATGTCTGAACTGGGGTGGCGGAGTGAGCTAAAGAATGATGATGGATTAAACCCAGATCAGTTGACTGGGGTTGAGTGCTTGCAATGTTCAACACTCCGTCCATCATCCCCTTTGGTTTTGCTATGAACCCCAAATATAACCAGACTTAAGCTTACCTTGATCTCTCGCCCCAGAACCTCCGAGACAGTCTTACCTATGTCTTGCCAGAAGCCCTGGATAGAAGAACACTGCCAAAACATGTGCAGATCATCCGCATCATCGGACTCGCACTTCGGACAAACCTTTCGATGAGCACCTCCCAATTTGGCCAACTTCTTTGGAGACCAATATGCCCTATGCAGTGTAAACAGATGGTTCCTCTTAAGATAGGCAGCTTTAACCACATTCCAAAGGGTGCGCATCTATACTTGCCAAAGACATGTTACGTTGGTCGAAGGCAGGTCTCTTCTCCAGGACTCCTCCATAGGTACTAAGGGGGGTTCACTCTTAATCAGAAGCCAGTACCATTTGGAAACCTCCTTTTGTTGAGATAGACGGCCAAGAAGAGAGAGTTCATGATCTACACTATCTTCTTCTTCTTTGTCCAAATTTGAGGCCCAACTAGATAGTTGATAAAACTTAAAACTTGCAAGTCTTTGATTTGTAGCATTATACTACACGTCCCACGGGAGGAGTTTATTCCCTTGAAGCAGTTGGCCCCAACTCATAATACCTTCCTCTTGTAATACTGTGAATAGGCAGTCTTTTAAACAGACTGGTATACCTGGGGAGTTCCAAATGGGGGCCCCTGCACTATAATAAGAAATCTTCAGTATCTTCCTGATTTGAAACCAAACTTCACAGGCCAAACTTAAAACCTTTAGTTTTATTTTGTAAAGAATTTTGGGTGTCCAAACTTAAAAAGAATTCCGTCAACCCCTTGTGGGGTGTTTTTAGACATGGCTAGGAGCATAGGAGGAAAACAAGAAGAGTTGAAGAGGAGAGGTCTTACACTCTTTAGCTGAAAAGCAAAACAGTAAAAGCGGAGATCCGGGCTGGCAATACCCCCCTCTACCTTTGAACATCTCAGCTTCCGCCATGCAATCCTTACCCCCTTATTAGCCCAGAGAAAGCTATTTATTGACCCTTGTACTTTTTTCAAAGCAGACTGATCAAAAGATAACGGAATCGTATTAAAGATGAAAGAGAACTTTGGCAGAATTGAAATCTTAATTAAGTTAGAACGGTCCAAGATAGATAGTGCAAGACTATTCCAAGAATTTAATAACATAACAATTTCTTTCTGTTTAAGATCTAAGTTTACCAGGGTCATCTTAGTGATATCATGAGTGATCTGGATGCCAAGATATCGAATTTGCTGTTTTGTTGTAACTGAGCTTACAGATGAGTTCCATGTCATAATCTCTGTTTTTTGAGAATTAATTAGATACCCTGAGATCCTTCCGAAATTCATCAATAGTTTCTCCAGCCAGGGTAAGATAGCAGGGGAGTCGCTTGAAAAGATCATCAAGTCGTCTGCATATAAGGCGACTTTTTTCTCCCAACCCTCCCATCTAAAAGGTGTAAATATGTTACTGGCCCTAATGCTACAAGCCAGGGGTTCTATGTATAAGTTAAATAATAAAGGGGATAACGGACATCCCTGCCTCGTCCCTCGTTCTAACTTAATTGATTTAGAAAGATTACCATTAATAATAAGTCTGGCAGTGTGCGTTTTGTAGATATTTTTAATCGCTCTAATAAAATAATCACCCAACCCAAACCGTTGAGTCAAATATGTTAAAAAAGGCCAGTTCACTCGATCAAAAGCCTTTGCCGCGTCGAAAGCAAAAATCGAGAGGGGACAGTTATGGGCAGTGGCTATACCAATCGCCCCAATTAGCTCATGTGTTAGCTCATGAAGCTGGCGACCTCTGATGAATCCCTTCTGATAAGGATGAACCAGGGAAGTCATTACCAAATTCAACCTCCCTGTTAAAATTTGTGCAAAGATTTTATAATCGCAATTTAGCAGGGAGATAGGTCGGTATGACTCGCAGTTCTTTGGGTTTTTATTTGGCTTAAGAATCAAAGAAACTGCGGCCTCATCCCATGACTTAGGGATTGGGTTATTTTCTGAAAAAATACTATCAAACAGAGTCACAAGAACCGGAGCGATCTCTTCAGCCAACGCCACATAGAGTTCATTCGGAATGGCGTCCGTTCCCGCTGCACTACCCTTCTTTAAATGTTTCAACACAGTCTTCAATTCTGCTAAATCAATCTTTCGATTCAACAAACTAGTTTGACTCTCAGTGAGGCGAGGGAGGGGTATATCCTCAGTATAGTACTTAAATTGCGACTCTGAGACCACTAAATCTTCTGTATACAAGTCTTGAAAAAAAACCTCAAAGGCCTGTTCTATCTTCAAATTTTCTGAGGAGGCCTCTCCTGAGTCTAATGTTATCTCTTTGATTAAATTCCTAGTTTGATTTACCCGAGACTTCCAAGCAAGAAGTTTCCCACATCCCTCCCCGCACTCATAAATAGCTAATTTGCTGACCTCCCATTTTTTCCTGATTATATCGTCCAGGTGGTCTTTTAATAATTGCTACTTGGTCATTAAATCTCTGCCTTGCTCCCCCTCCAAAAGCCCTTTCTGGCGGGATTCACACTCGACTCTTGCTTTAAGGATATCTTCCTCCAATTTCCGCACAACCTTCCTATTCTCCTTATGTTTCTTAGCCGCCAGATTTACCACTACCCCTCTAATAAATGCTTTATATGCATCCCAGATAATTTCTAATGAGGCAGAATTTAAGTTGATGTCAAAGAAAGTTTGTGTTTCTTCCTTCAGATGTGCAATTATTAAGGGATCGAGGAGGAGCGTTCTATCAAAGGTCCATCTCCTCGGAGACTCACATTTGGGTGTTTGGAGGACTAATGCAACAGCAGAATGATCAGAAAGATGTTCTGGGACGTGTCTAATTGATGACATGTGTTTCAGCAATCTTAAATCAATCAAGAAGAAATCAATGCGAGAACAATGTCCGTACTTTTTATTGTGGAATGTATAATCCGACGGTGCACCCAGGCCCTTATATTTTTCTCTCCAAATATCTATCAGACCTAAGTCCCTCATCATAACTTTTACAAACGAACCCATTCTTGAAGAGACTACTTTCCCCACTAGACCTATCTAGGACTGGGTTCAAGAGAATATTAAAATCTCCCCCATTATGATAGGATATTTAGATTGAATGAAGTGACTATGAATTGTGTTTAAAGGGGTTTCATCGTCTATATTAGGCCCGTAATAACCAACTATGATGTATCACTCCTTTTGGTTTTAACATCACAAATGACCCAGCGCCCTTTAGAATCCACCTTCACCTCACCTAACATTGCTCTAGCTGTCTGTTTAAAAATAACTGCTACACCTTTAGTACAGCAAGATTGTGTTGTGTGGCAGGAGAAATCAATCCATCTCTGCTTATCGCAGATGGATTTCCATTCCTCACATGTAAGGTGAGTTTCTAGAAGGATGATTATTTCGAACTCAGATTGACGTAGATATTGGAGGATTCTCCTCTGTCTAGTTAAAACTCTTAGGCCGTTAACATTCCAGGTTAGGAGTTTAATTGAGGTTAAAGAAAGGGTGCCAATAAAATGAGTTGATTACATAACCGCCCGCTTTTATTTGTGAAATCTTGTCTGTTTGTCAAATGAGGACTTTTTTTTCCTTTTTTCCCTAATTTGCACCCCACCCAGTGAAAAGAAAGAATAAAAATGTGCTTCCTCGAGCTGTGCCCACCCTTCCCTCCCATGGGAACCCTCCCTCCCATGGGAACCCTCCCTAACATTGACCTGGGCTTGATGATAAGCCGCCCAGTCGAGTTCGCTCCCCTCCCCTCCGGATAACATATATATTACACTATATTACAATGCAAGGATCAGCTTCAACCCTGAGCCTTAATTTGCTCTATGAATTTTCCCACCTCCTTTGGATCTCTAAAGTTGGTCATTTTGTTGTTCCACATTACTTTCAGCAGAGCCGGAAATCTCAATTGTGCTGTTGCCCCTAATGATCTTAAATTGGTATGAACTTCCCCAATTCCCATTGTCTATCTTGAGTAATTCTAGACAGATCTGATCTAATTCGAAAGGACCAGGCACCCTTGGTATAGGAGCCAGCTTTGAGTGCCTCAGATAAAATCCGCTCTTTCAGAAGGAATGTTTTAAAGTTTACCAGAATTCTTCTAGGTGTTGTTCTATTGGTGTTTTTTGTGAAAGGATCCCTATGGATTTTCTGAATATCTGCCTCCAGGTCTAGGGAGTCAATGGTCGGGATAAACTCTTTTACCAGCTTTATAAAGAAACTTTTAATATTATCACACTCCAGACCATCAGGGACATTTAGCACCTTGATGTTGTTACGCCTGCTGTTGTTTTCTAAAGCTTCAATTTTATCCATCAAAGATTTTTCACTACTTTTTAACAATTGAATTTCAGCACGATTTACTTCTACTTCCTTATTTAAAGCCTCCACAGAGGCTTCTATCAGGCAAATCCTCTCCGTAATAGCAGAGACTTTCACCTCCAACGCTTCACATGTGTCTTGGATTTTTGCCTGATTCCTTTCTGAAATAGCAAATTTACCCCTAATCCCCGAAGTAAGATTCCCTAGCATCTTCATCACTTCCGATTGGTTAGAACTCTGCGTCTCAAGAGGAATGTCCAATCTATGTTCCGGAGGTAACTGCTTAGAGGCCTGAGAAACTTCCTCGACACAAATGGCCTGATCTTCGTGCTCTACACTTAGGACTTGAAATCTATTAGACGTTGAAAAATTCAGATCGGTTCCCTGTACAGTCACGGTACTTTCTACTTCTCCAACTCCTCCTCCTGTATTGGCCATTTTAAGATCAACAATTTTCTCAGTGAAAGGTGTGACTTGAGATAATAATTGCCTTTCTAACCGAGGTATATTTGCCTGACGGGTTTGCTGATCTAACGGTAACACCTTAAAGAAAGATCTGAGAGACGGAGTTATTTTCAGCTGAGTGGAGTCTTTCCTTGGCTGTATTGGTGGGGATATAGAAGAGGAGTGAGATAGATCAGAGACATGAGAGAGCTTACTCCCTGTCTTCTTACTCGGTTTTTTCACAACCTCTCTTCCAGACCTAGAATCAGGTGGCACCCCGAAAGGGATGTCTGAAAATTTTCTGGGCCCAAAGATTTTATTTCTTAATGTATACCGGCTAGGGGACTCTTATCCCTTCCCTTCTGATGGCACGGCAACTCTCGTAGCTTGCACTGATAGAGCCAAAGACACAGTTGTAGTATCGGGATTAGCAGTAAACTCAGTTGTAGTATCAGAATTAGCAGCTACTGTGGGAGGAATTACGGCCGGTCTAAGTACAGCCCCCAGCCCCACTTGTTTGCTTTTGCCTCTGCCTGCTCCCCTCTTCCGGGAGGTATGCTCTACCGGCGGCAGCTCGCCAATAGAAGCTCCTTTAAGACGTTTAGGGCTCATGTGAGGGACTAAAGAAGAAAAAATAGTGACTGCTGACAGAGGTGAATTAGTGAAAACCGAAATAAGCTACCTCCCCCGCACAATTTCAGAGGGAGTCGGAGGTGTCAGCTCTATGTCAGCTCCTTTTAAAGAGGCATTACTCAGAGATTCTTGGGGGAGACGAGTGCAACAGATTCTTCCCAGAGTCCCCCGAAAGAAATCCTAGCGGCTGCCCGCCTCTTTGAGGCAACGTTATAAGCGGCTTGAAACTGTTGGCCCCCAAAGCCACAAGGGGGCACCCCGGATCCTCCCCAAGCCAGACTGCCTTGTAATAATGCCTCTTGTCAAATAAAACTGCCCGACGCCCTCAAAACAACTTCCTGTGTATCAGAGAATAGATCAAAGTACGTCAAAGTATGTCAAAGTAAGTAAGTAAAAGTACATCAAAGTAAGTCAAAGTAGACCAAAAGAAGAGTAAATCAATGGGATCTTACCCCCACTAACCGCTAACCGCTAAGCACGAAGTCCGCTGAGTTAATGCCACAATTAAAAGTCGATCCGCAGGAGAAAAGCCAGCCCGGCAGTATGAGTCGCATTGCTTAAAGACGTGCACCTCCTTTCTGCTTCTTCCGAAGCCCGGGACCAGGCGTGCACTGCTCCGTAGAAAATACCAGGAGCGTGGGAAGCAAAGGCGCGGAACACCAGGTGCACCAAAATCAGGCGCCGCAGCTGCAAAGCTGCAATGCTGCTTCCTCCCAGCCCCCGCGGAAGTTAGGAGCAGCAAACCACACCGCCTGCTCGAGAAAGACGCCAAAGTCGGAGGGAGGAATTGCCCAAGTCCGAATACGCGGTAAGGAAGGGAAGGGAAGTTAATGTGGTTCCAATTTGCACTAGAAGGAGAAGGAGATGGCCGGCTCACAACTCAGGGCATTCTCAATGTTTTTCTCTTCCAACTCAGTCTGGATGTTTACGGGGAGAGCTCACGGCCGGACTAACCGGCCGCCATGTTCCCAGTCACGTGTGTGAGCCTTGTGTAATGATTTTAATTAACTGTATAAATTAAGGCAATTTGGGATGCGACTTCTGTCCATTTTCCACCAGAATTTGGAATAGATGTAGGGCAGAATTTACTGAAAAGGATTTAGAAAGTTTGAATGCGTCAGGAAGGAGATTACAGATCAAAGAATTAATGTATATTTTGAAGAAATGGGGAGATGCAGACCGATGGAGAGGTAGATGGACAAGAAAAAGGAATAAGGCAGCTACAAAGGAAACATCTGCATTCCCATTAAGAGAGACAGAACAGGTTGAACGAGTGTGCCCAATGAGAGAAGTTCCTGGTGGTGGATATGTTCATGTTCCTTGGTCTAGACAGGATATTTTGTCTTTTACAAATGATTTCCCCAGATTAAGAGAGAAACCAATTGAATGGTACAAGCAGGTAGAAAGGTTTGTGAAAGTTTCAAAGGTATGGTTAAAGGATTTGGATGGCCTGTTTGACATAGTGGTACAAACCGATTTGTGGACAGAATGTAAAATTACTATTGATTGGCCAACTGAAGAGTATCCCAGAGACTCAAGGACGGGTGCGCCTACAGATGAAGTGATGAAAAAGTATCAACAGGTGATTACTTTCTTGAAAGGGAAAATTCCTCCAAAAGAAACAGATTGGGTTAAAATAGATAGAACAACTCAAGAACCAAAGGCGTCAGTGCACGCGTATTACGAAAAGCTGTTGCAAGTATTTAAGCAGTATAGTGGATTTGAAAATATTGGTGACAAGGATATGGGACATTTTGTGTATAGGTTTGTGTATGGATTGAGACCAGAAATTAGTCAGATGATTCAGCAACATATGCTTTGCTGGCAGAGCAAGCCCATTGATGATATCTTGAAGTATGCAAAGTATTGTAGTGATGATATTGATGCAAAACACAAGAAACTGAAAGAAAAGATGATGTGGGCACAAGTGAAGCTAACAGAACACCAAGAGGCAAATTCTGGTACTCAAAATGATAATCAGTCGAATGATCAGAATCAGAATAGTCAAGGATCAAATGGAAATAAAGGAAAAGGACGAATGAGTAGAGAAGAAGCGAAAAAGAAGTATCCTTGTCATGCGTGCGGAAAGCATGGACATTGGAAGAATGAGTGTAGAAATGTTCAACAGAGTGATGGGGTAAATCAAAATTTAAATCCACAGATGCAGAATGAGGTGGTTGTGAACCAGCAGCAACAGCAACAGGTAGTTACTCCGCAATTTCAGGTGCCACAAGCCCCTATGTCCAACCATGTGAACGCTCAGGTGCAGAGATACAGTGTGAACACCGGATTTCGTGGAGAGAGTGGTAAGAATACACAAACGGTTCAACAATATTGGATGCAAAGTGGAGAGAGTGATTCGGACACTTCTCAATGACGGTGCCTGAGGAGGGAGGAAGAATGCGAGCTTGGCGCATCCTTGGCAGTAGATCAGTCAGGTCCATTTGTTGATGGGAAAGTGGAAGGTAATGACATCACTTTTCTAGTGGATACTGGTGCTACCCGTTCTACTGAGAGAGCAGCAGAAATTCCAAACCTACCCCTCTCGGGAGAAACTATCCAAGTTGTAGGAGTCTCAAATAAGCAAATAAAAACCCCAGTCACTAAACCAATGGAAGTGAATATTGGGAATTTTAAAGATATGCATCGGTTTGTGGTATGTGATTCAAGTCCAGTGAATTTCTTAGGGAGGGATTTGTTGTGCAAAACGAACTGTACCATCTATTGTACGCCTGATGGTATTGCTTTCCAAACACCTGATGAAGATATTGCTTTCAAAATGATGTTAGCAAAACAAGGAACAGAAGTGGATGAGATGTTTTCACTTCTTACTGAAAATGGTTTACATGATGAGCTGAACACCACAGTGAAATCAGATGTGTGGGATTTTACAGGAAAAGAAATTGGTCTGATGGCAAATGTAGACCCAATTAAAATAATGGTGAAAGAAGGTGCAATTTATCCGAACACACCCCAACACAGAATGAGCCCTGAAGTAAAAGCCGGAGTTGCTCCAGTAATTGATCAAATGATTGAACAAGGTATTTTGAGAGAGATAATGGGCAGACCTTGTAATTCACCAATCATAGGCCTTAAAAAGCCTTGTGGCAAGTATAGGATAGTTCAAGATTTAAGGAAAATTAATAAGATAGTAGTACCCTGTTGTCCAGTAGTACCAAATCCAGCAGTGATCCTTTATCAGATACCTTGGGATGCACATTGGTACACGGTGATTGATTTGTGCCAAGCATTCTTTTCGATTCCTTTACACCAGGATAGCCAATATCTTTTTGCATTTCGGTTCGGAGACCGTGTTTTGGCATGGTGTCGGGTTCCTCAAGGGTACACAGAGAGTCCCTCAATTTTCAATCAGATCCTGAAAAAGTGTTTGGAAACATTGGTTATGCCAGGAAATTCGGTTTTGGTTCAGTACATTGATGACCTATTGGTGGCATCAAAGACACGAGAGGCTTGTATCGCTGACACAATTGCCTTACTGAACCATTTGGCAGAAGGTGGACACAAGGTGTCACCAGAAAAATTACAGTTTTGCCAACAAGAAGTTCAATATTTGGGACACAAGATAGAAAAGGGAGTCAGGAAAGTGACACCAGAGAGAATAAAAGTAATTCAACAAATGAGTCTGCCTAAAACTAAGAAAGAAGTACGAATATTTTTGGGGGTGATTGGATACTGTCGTCAGTGGATCAGTGGATTTTCATTGCTTTCAAAGCCTTTATTAAAATTGACACGAAAGGATGTGACAGATCCGATTGAATGGGATGATGAAAGTGAGGATGCATTCATAAAACTTAGAGATTGTTTGTGTCAAGCACCAGCATTAGGAATGCCAG
The DNA here is from genome assembly GCA_963921515.1 of Calotriton arnoldi. Lineage (NCBI taxonomy): Eukaryota > Metazoa > Chordata > Amphibia > Caudata > Salamandridae > Calotriton > Calotriton arnoldi. The sequence goes on from CAWUFW010001242.1 coordinate 2,827,948, forward strand.
ACTACACTAAAGAATTTGTTTTGTTCTGTTGTGAGAGAGAATGATGTGCACTGTCAGTGTTAACCCAGAGACATGGATTGTCAAGGCGTCCAGTGGCATATTTTTCTGCCACTCTGGATCCAGTAGCTGCGGCATTGCCTGGCTGCTTAAAAGCAGTAGCTGCTACCTGTGTGAGTCTGGAGCAGAGTGAATCGATTGTATGGGACATCCCTTAAAGGTATATGTGCCACATTCAGTCGAGATCCTTTTAACCAGGACTCGTACTCAGCACTTGACCCCTGACTAAGTATGAAAGAGTGATCCTGGGTGCTGAAAATGTAAGTGTGATAAGATGCACCACAGTAAATCCAGTAACCTTGCTGCCGGATCCATACTGTGAAGAAATAAAAGAGGAGGCTGATCATGATTGTTTGGATGTGACAGAAATGTGTACAAAGCCCAGACCGGACATCATTGATGTCCCATTGGAAGAATCAGATTATGTATTGTTTGTTGATGGGTCATGCTTGCGAAAACAGAATGGAGAATTGAGTTCTGCCTATGCTGTATGTACTGTATCTGCTATTCTAGAAGCATCCTGTCTAAGAGGAGTCAAGTCTGCACAAATAGCCGAATTGATAGCTTTGACAAAAACATGCAAAATTGCGAAAAAATTGAGAGTAACCATATTCACGGATAGTCAATATGGTTTTGGGGTTGTGCATGACTTTGGCCAATTGTGGATGCAAAGGGGATTTCTGACTTCTTCAGGTTCTCCTATCAGGAATAGTAAAAATGTTAAAGAACTATTGGAAGCACTACAATTGCCAAAAGAAATTGCAGTGGTCAAATGTGCCGCACATAAGTCAGGAAATGATTATGTGACACAAGGCAACAAATATGCTGACCAAGTTGCACAATTTTGTGCTCAAAATACAATGTCTTTGAACAGAGGGTTGGAAAAAGAAGTTACCAATTGCCAACTAATGTTTTTCTCTGCTTTTGAAACATGGGATGAAGTTAGACAGTTACAGGATGAGGCAGATGTAAAAGAAAAGGAATTCTGGATCAAATCAGGCTGCACAAGAAGAGCAGATGATGAAGTATGGGTGTGTCCAGATGGTAGACCGATAATGCCAGACAGTTTACTATCACAAATGGCAAGAGTATATCATGGAGCTACACACATTGGGAGGGATGCCATGATTAGGCACTTCAGGCAGACATGGTACAATCCCAAGTTTAGGCAAATTGCAGAGAGTCTCTGCCAGAGATGTTTGACATGTCAACAGCAAAACCCAGGTAGAAAAACAATTGTCAGCTGGGGAAAAATTGGAAAGGCAGAGGGACCATTTACAAGACTGCAACTTGACTTTATAGAGCTGCCGTCGTGCAATGGTTTGAAATACGTCCTTGTCATTGTGTGTCTGTTTTCTCAATGGGTAGAAGCCTATCCAACGAGAAGGAATGACAGCCTCACAGTTGCCAAACTGCTGTTGAGAGAACTCATTCCCAGGTTTGGATTTCCAGTCACTTTGGAATCAGATAGAGGACCTCATTTTAACAATGAGATAATTCGATTAATTTGTACAGCTTTCAAAATTGAGCATAAACTACATTGTGCCTATCGACCAGAAGCCTCTGGAGTGGTTGAGCAGCTCAATGGCACAATAAAATCCAGGTTAGGGAAGGTGTGTGCATCCACTTCACTGAAATGGCCTGATGCTTTGCCCCTTGTATTGATGAGCCTTAGAAGCATCCCTGACAGAAGAACGGGATTGAGTCCTCATGAAATTCTCATGGGAAGAGCAATGATACAAGCATTTGTACCTGGAAACAAACTGATGAATATAACTGATGATCTAATATTGGACTATTGTAAAGGACTAGCTGATCTGGTATGTTCTGTGTCTCACCAGGTTGGAGAAGATGCAACCGCAGCACAGCCGAATCCAACTCATGATTTATGTCCAGGAGATTGGGTTGTGGTAAAGAAGCACACAAGAAAAACGTGTTTAGAACCCAGGTGGAAAGGACCTCATCAAGTTATATTGGTCACAACGACAGCAGTGAAGTGTGCTGGCGTGCCAAATTGGATCCATGCCAGTCATACACAAAGAGTCCCAAGTCCACATGAACGACAAGAGCAGCAACTGGTAGAACCAAGAGAAGAACCAGAAGCTGAAAGTTGTGAAGTCAAAGAAGTCAGAGAAACAGACACTGAAGAATGCATCAATGATGAACAACCAAGTACAAGTCAAGTAGAGTGGGCACCAGTTACTGGGTCTCAAGAGACTGCTGTAGAGGCCGAAGAAGAGCAAGAGATTGAAAGACCAGAACAAATTGAAACAGAAAATCCAGATCAAGCTCAATCAAAAGAAGAAAGAGAAAAACTGACAGATTCAGAACAAATTCAGTCAATAGAAGAATCTACTGCAGGAAATTCAGATCAAGCTCAATTAGAGTTAGAAAAAGAAGGACTGAAAGAGCAAGAACAAATTCAATCAACAGAAAAAGAAAGACCAGAAAGTTTAGAACAAGTTCAGCTAAAAGAAGGAGAAAATAAAAGAACACTAGAAATAGGCGAAGAAGGAGAGAAAGCAGTACAAACAAAGAGGGTCAGAAAAGGTAATCATTGGCCAAGTGGAGTAAAAGGACTGAGATATATTTTAAGAAGAAAAACAGGGAAAGAACAAGAACAAGTAAATGAAGTATCAAGTCAGACTGAGCAAGAACATCCAAGAAGAAAATCTTTACGAAAAACAAAAAGAGTGAGAGTTCCGAGCAGAAAATATAAGGCTCCTGAATGGACATATATCATCCTCGAAGATTTTGAGAATCTTGATCTGAATGAAGAACAAGAAGGTGTTGCTATTGAAGGAATTGATGAAAGCAAATTGAGACCACCTTAAAGAGAAAAGACTCTGACACAAAGGGTGGAAATTGACAAACAAATAAAGGAGAGAAGAAAAGAAACAAAAGGAGAGAAGAAAATACAGACAGAAGGAACAAAGACGAAAGGCTCTTGAAGTGTGGGATCACACAAATATTCTTTATTTTTTTTTTTTGAATAAATGTTAGAATTTAGAAAAAAATAATTTAGATATTGATCAATTTTAGAACACTAAAAAATGGCAGAAACGAAAGTGACTGAACATTCGAAATCTAGTTTAAAACGAAGATGTGTTAAGTATTGTTTGTGCAGTGTTTTAATGCTAATGTTAATGTGGTTATTGCTAACTGTTGTGATACCTATTCTAATGGGAAATAGTAACAGAAATAACACTAATACAAGTGATGGAGTGAATGCAGTTACTTAAAGAACAACTACCACTAATTTAGAGCAAATGGATGAGAGCATGTATCATCATGATAAATCAAATAGTGATTCGTCATTTAATGTATTTACTAAACTTCTTTACGAATATGTAGATACCATGGATGTGAGTGATTGTTATGTTTGTATGAAGTTACCTTCGTCTGTCTCAGAGGGGGTGACATATCACCATCTTCCTTTAACATATGGTGTGTCATGTAGTGTTATGTCCAGTTTGTTCTATGTAACAGGCAAGTTGCAGTATTATTATTCGAATATGGATTTAGTATTTTCAGAAATCCCTATTCGAAGAAACCTGAACCCAGTGCTTAGTGCTAAAGATGCAGAATTCATGGGTGAGTTCTTCTTAACAACAAACCCAATAAACATAACATATGCTCATAAGAATAATCTAACCTGTATTTTGCGTGATGAAGAAAAATATTTTCTAAATTTAGTAGTGGAAAGAAGGCAGGATTTTCAAAAGAAGGCTGTTGAACAGAAGTCACATGTACCTCTATGGGCTAATAAGGAAGGGGACTATAAGAAAGGCGAGACTCATGCTGCGATGTCCCTAGACTTGTCAAAATTGGGAAAATTCTGTCTGCATAGACTAAAAACTGACTATAACAACAATTTCATTGGTTCTAGTGAATGTGAACATACCTTCCTAATAATGGGGGATGTGGACTAAAAGGAGGAACTGATCCGGTTTTTCCAGGGATTTATTACGTGTGTGGTAAAAATGCCTAATATAGGTTGCCCACGCGATGTTATGGTAGTTGTTATTTTGTAATAACATTTCCAAAGGTTTATCACATTACTAAGAACAATAAAATGGATGTAGTAAGTCAAGGACTAAAACGAAGTAAAAGAACAAGTTTTTCAGAAATAGTAGGTGATATATTTGGTGCACTGATACCGACAGTTGGAGTCATACTGAATTCACATAAAATACGAAAGTTGTCAACAATAGTTGATCGTCTATCAACAGATACTGCTGGGGGATTCTTAATGATTAATACCGAAATGGTTGCAATTAGATCTATGGTTTTGCAAAATAGACTTGCACTTGATATATTATTGGCAAAAGAGGGTGGAGTCTGCGGCATGTTGAAAGTCGGACATTGCTGTACATATATCCCAGACAAAAGAAAAAGTATTCAGGGATATATTAAGAATATTACAAAGATTCATGAAGATTTGACCAAACTAGAGGTTGACGGTGTCTGGGAAAGACTTAGCAAAAGTATTTCCGCTATAGGTAGTTGGTTTTCCACTTTAGGGAGTAGTCTATTAGGGAAGATCCTAATACCTGTAATTTCGATAGCAATAATAGCTCTGATAATAATGATGGCATATAGATGTTGCAGGAGTAAAACAAGAGCAAGAATGTTGGCCGAAATGAAGAATAAGATAATGGGAAGGAAGAGGAAAAGGGAAGAGATTGAATTAGAGGAAATTAAAGAAAGTTTATATGATAAAATGAAAGAATTAGACATGAAAGAGAAAAACAAAGAATTACTAGAAAGAAAGGAAGACACTAAAAACTAAATGAATGAAAATTGGGACTTGGTAATGATGGGTATTTTATGATGGCTCAAAAATGCCATCAGAGGGGGATTGATGGAGCAAGGATTCGAGAAAATGAAACTTGCTCGGAGAAATCCTCCATTAACTTTACTAATCGTTAAAACTGTAGATGAGACGAAACTAATATACACCAGACACCGACACATGGGGAGAAAAGCTTACGCATGCTTAAATTAATGAGGAATAAAATGCAACGCGATTAAAACCCACTTTATTTTCGAAAACGCTTTGTGCATGTGCAAACCTGAAATACGTAGAGATAACGTGACTAACTCGCTTTGAGAGGGAAAACCTCACGCATGCGCAAGATAAACTAACACGGGGTCTTGAGGTACCGCGTGCCCGGCATCTGCTTGCTTGAATTTAAAAGAAAGCTGCTGTTGTTAATGCTTTTGCCTAAGAGAGATAATAACAACATGAGATCTAGTAGAAGTGGGTGGTGAACAGTGAGAATTATATGTTTAAGAAAATAACATCTGTTTATGATTCCTTTATTAATAGAGAAAATTCTGCCTGCTAAAGCTTGACAGAAAAAGAAAATGGCGATGGATGACCAAAAGTTGTGCATTCTCAGTGAGTCCATGGTGTGACCCGGTGACCGAAAGAGCTGAATGACTGCCAAGAATCAAGGACAGAAGACATGAGAAAAAGAAGACATGTATCACTCGTCTATGTAGTCTGTATTGAATAAATTATTGCAATGGCAACAATATATGCATGGGAAGAGGACAATATGAATGAGCTAAAGGGGAAGGGCTAGCAAACAATAAATGTCTTAATAAAAATGAATATATCAGCATGATGTGATGAAAACTCCCCAACCCCCGTCCAATCATATTCCGTATCTTAGTGAAATTTGCAACTCTTGAGGGTGGGACATGTAGAAATAAAGACTATAACTAGAGTAAGTTGAATTAGCTAGAGATCATCATCGACGCTGAGAGAGAGAGAGAGACGAGTATGCTGCATCGAGAGAGAGCATCAAGATAGAGAGAGAGAGAGACGAGAGCAGACTGGGAAGATTCAGATACGAAACGACAGCCTGATTAGATTCGAAGATTTGCGGAAGAATATCGAGGAGGGAGAGAGTGTAAGAGAGGGAATCGCCCTGGTACGTTGGGTTTGTAGAAAAGTCTAGTAAGTATTTGCCCTGTCCTGATTCTGTCCTTTAGCCTTTGTCTCCTGATCCTAAGTCAGGGGACCTCCACCATTCCTTTGGCCAGAGGGTTGGTTTCCCGGTCATCTCTTATTAGGTAAATGATATTCTATCTCAAATTTGTATAATTCTCTGCAAATGTACGTTAATATGTGTCTTTTGTCTCTACACCTATCCACTCTTATGCATTGATTTGTTGAATGAGGTTGCGTAATTGAATGTATTTTGCTAAATGAATTTTCTCTCTCGCATTGAAGAATGATGGAGTTTGCACTGTGAATCTGTAATGATGAGCGTTTAACTTTATGACTGAAATTTTAGATAAAACTTATGAAACTTACTCAGAGTCTGTGATTATTTTCACTAAGAATTTGTGCATTAGTTAAGAAATTGTTAATATCACCATCAACTAACTCAACTAATGGTCCATCAACCAGAGGAAAGAGTTGTTGATTTGTGAAGATTAATTAGGCATTGAAATGTCAATTTAACCTGATTTGTGGTTAAGGGAAATAACTATTTAGAACTTTAGTGAATAATAAAACTAGACCCCCCAGCGTTTTGCCCAGGGAGTGTAGATGAGCGATTTGAATAAATGTATATGGGCCCAGTGAAATATGCAGTTGTGAAATATTTTCAACCCTGGGCTTCCGCTGGATCACTACCACTGAGAGTCAAGCCCTGAAGAGGTACTTGGCCTAGTGGCTCAGGATCCATAGTAGGTCATGCCCAGGAGATCAGGAATAAAAGGCCTCTGCTTTTCCATGGCCCTCTGAACGGGGATCTAACACTGAACAAGGGCTGGAAAATGATGCCCAGGACCAGAGGTGAATGAGAGAGGAGGAGAGCACCTGTGATAAACCATGACAGAGAACCTGTCCTGAGAATCAAAAGCATTCCCAGAGATGCATTTAGAGTAGGATGAATGATGGGTAGCTCACCATCCTCTGATAATTTCTTAAGAGCAATGCACAGGGAAGAAAAAACAAGAACCTCCAGGAGGAATCAATCATGGGTCTGATATTTAACTTTCAAGGTCCTCTTTGTCCAATTTGAACTGTACTTTCACCATATTGCCACTATTGGATTTTAAAAATCACTGCTTATCTCCATTCCCTTGGTCTCTTATGAGGTACCCTGAGCATGAAATGCTATCAAATCAGTTTCACTGCATGCTGGCCCAGAAAATGCTGCATCCATCACTCTAGCTCCCAAAGCCTAACTGCTCTATTGGCCTAATCTGATTATTCCTCACCCTAAACTCATTCTTCTTGTTCGCCTGCTGAAGCACCATTGCTTGGAAGGAATAACATAGGCCGAGGGGAAGGTTGATCTTGCATTTGAAACACTAATGTTTTCAGGGGGACCAAGAGCAAATCCATTTGTTAAAGAGTACCTCCATCTACCACTAAGGCCCTCATTATCAGTGGCCACATTTTCCCCACCCAGGAGTTAGTGATACCTGGAGTACTGGTAACTTTTTAGGGTAGGAGTATCTGGTCCATTACAAGCTGACGTCTGAGAGTCCACTAAGAAATGAAGAGTTACCAGGGGAATCAGAAATTCTGGTCCACATTCCCCTGATAATTACTCATTTTTAGCCTTTCACCCAGAGATTTTGGCTCCATTTAGCTGCTGAAAACTGCAGGTGAATGTAAAGAAATCTGTGTTTTTTTCTGCAGATTTCATAATCCCAATAGAGATGGTGATTGATGTTGCCACCCTTATAGGAATTAAGACACCACTCGTAATGGATGTCAGTTGAGAATTTTTCATTAGTTAAAGACAAAATATTGAAATCCCTATACATTTACAAACCAGTCTGATATCTCTAAGAATACAGAGGATACACAGTGAGAGCCAGGCAAGAAAATGTAAGGTCTTGGGGCAGCAAGGGCTACAGTTAATATGAAGTTTCCTGCAAACCAACATTTAATGTGCAAAAATTAAATGGGTACAATTAAAGCAAATTGTTATGCAGATGACCTACTAGAACATGTCCAAAACCCAGAACTATTTCTGTTGTACAGAGAAAATATAGGAGCCTATTCACAAAGGCAAATTTACACCTTTAGATTCAATCACACTTACCTTTGTACCTAGTAATACCTTTACACACTTTTGCTATTCTCCATTTTTTTGTGTAAATGTACTACTAAGCGAAAACCTAGATGTTTGCACCTTCTCAGAACAGGGGTTGGAGCCTTTTAGAACAGGATTTACAAATGTAAAGTTAGTAATAATAATTTTTCACATGTAGGCCAAGGTTTCGCACCTAAAGATTCTGTATTCGGGGCGAAGAACTCCACACATATAAGTATAGGGAGGGCAGAATTGTAAAACTCCACACATAGGACCTGATTCAAATAGGTAAACTTACTCTTTTGGGTAAGTTTACATTTGTTTTGCTATTCACAAACAATGAGTTAATAGTGAGTTTACAACTGTGGGGACTCCACAGTTGGGGTGGAGAACTTGGTATATTAAAAGATAGACCTGTCCTGTTCATTTGTATTTTAATTAAACTCGGTTCAAGACACGGTAGCGCTAACCCACATGTTTTGTTCAGCCGCGGCCGCTGCAGTTAAGAGCGGTGGGGCCAGGTGAGGGGGGATTTCGAGAGACGACCAAGAGTGAAAATTAAATAAATAATTAATTTTCCCTTGTGGTCATCTCTCGAAATCCCCCCCACACTTCTTACCTGCAGCAGCCACGGCTGGTTTTGTTGGGTCTATTCATTAAAGAATTAGCAGTCTGGTTAAGACAGGGATAGGTGATCATTTCAAATGTTTAGACATGCCATTTGGAAAAAGGTGCCCTATATGCTGATTATCTGGCATAGTTTGTATCGCAACAAGAAGCTTGTATCCCTTGCCATGATAAAGTTGTTTCACAATTTGGTAACATTTCTGGGTTTAAAACCAATGATGTTAGAACAGAGATGATGATTTGACATTTTTAATACCAATTGTATCATTTAACCTCTTAAGTGCAGAGCGATATGTCCTCATGTCCTCTACAGTACCTTTGTAGTATGCCTAACTTGGAGATCAAATATTCCCACTATAGAGTGACAAAACCCATGGTGCTGGCACCTGCGGCCTCCACATTTGCTCCCAAGAGTGAAGGCTAATGTAGATGCATTTCTGTGTCAGCCCCCTGTACAGCCTTTCAGGATTGCTAACCTCAGCACACCCCCAGTCCTCTGACACCAACAGTCAAGATCCCAGTGTTCGGGGACACAACTCAGCCCCATGACCACTGATTAGAATGGGATGGATAACTCTGGAATGGAAAGACCATGCCCTTTCTAGAGATGACTCTCTTAGTGGTATCCTGCTGAGGGATTACCACAGAAAAGCAATATGCCAAACTATCAGAGAACAGGTTTCGCAGGAGGAGCGGGGCCTGCATGGTTAGTACCCCACCCAATCAGTCATACATAGTAGCCTCTCAGCACCTGTGAAGGACAGAGCAGGGGCCGTATTACGCATTGGCATTGTTTGCGTCCGGCGCACCTTTCAAAAAGTGCGCCGGGCACAAACAATGCCAATCCGCCCTATTATGAAATATGTGCTGTACCCAGGGCAGCCGTGACCTTGCGCTGCCCACAGGGCAGAACATTCGTGTGAAAATAGGGAGCAGCCGCTCTGTGTTTTCACAGTGCAGACGGCGCCTGCCTGCACTTTCAAAGGGGATTAGAGATCCCCTTGCAGGCGGGTGCACTCAGTGACTGCACCCGCCTGCAAGGAGATGTCTGGGGGGTCCATGGGACCTCCATTACCCCCTGCAGAGGGCTGCTGTCAGGAGGCGCACTGACAGTGCGCCACCTTTTAAATGGCGCACTGTCAGTGCGCCTCCTGAGGGCTGCTTTGACTCTGCGCTCGCATCTGTAATATGGCGCTGGCGCAGAGTCAAAGAAATTCCCCCATTTGCATAGGGCATGCCCCTATGCAAATGAGGGAACACCCTCTGAAGGTAGCGCTGGCGCATTAAGTGCACCAGCGCTATCGGTATTATAGAAGGGGACGCACAAACATCTGCGCCGTTGCGCCCCCGGGGCACCTTCTGTAATACAGCCCCAGGTGTTTATCCCACATCAGCATTCGCTCCCCTTCGGGGGCTGCTATGCTCAATAGCTACCAGGGTGTTTCTTTATCTAAATAAAAAAAATAATGGCATGGGAGGCCGAAATTCAACTGGCACCTTTCAAATCCTACCAACCCTGAACATTTTTGAAAATGATTCCCAGGAACATCCTAGATTGTGTGACTTGCATAGATTTCACCATGTTTTACGAACAAGAATGCACTGCAAACATCACAATTCTACATTACAAACCCCAATTTCATCCATGTAATATGGCTATAATATTTGCACCAGGATCAGTCTGTACCTAGAGAACCCTACCAAACATGGAAGATTTGAAAAACTAGAGATATAGGGGAATTCATTGTGTTTTGACTTTTGAATTCCAGCACACTTTTCCTGTCAAGTAAAAAAAAAAAAAATCTCCTTAGTGGATTGCTATAGTCTTTAGGCTCATGATAGGCTGACTCCCAGGGAACACTAGACAACCTGGGCATTAATGGAAACTAGAGACAAAAGGGATCCACGGTGCTATTTCCTCTTAATCTCCACGTGGGATCCCTGTTGTATTTGGGTGCAGCATCGTCTGGCACCCAGGGAATCCTATCAACCCTGGAAATTATTAAAAATGTGGCCCATGGGTAACTCAGGGTGTTGTGCTGTGAATGAACGCCAGCTTGTTACATGTAAGTATCAAAATTGTTTGTAACAACAAATCCTCCCAGTATCCATTGCGGATAGATGCATTGTTTTGGCTTGACATTTTCCTACCGAGAATGCAGTGCAAACATCAAAACTATACGACCCCCCCCAAAAAAAGTGACTCTCGATATCCATGGAGGATGGTGACAGATTTTGGAACTCGTGTCAATCAGCACCCAAGGAACCCTAGCAACTCTGGAAATTTTCAGAAAGTAGAGTCGCAGGGAAATGCAGGAGAGAGTGGGCTAGAATTGGTAGCAGTACCCTTACTCATAAAGAATGCCAAGAAACATCTCAAAACCATATCTAAAAAAAAACTATGTTATCTTAGTGTTCATGTAGAATGGCCATAGTATTTGGACCATAAGCTCAGCCAGAACCCAGGGGGCCAGACCTGATCTGTATATTTTTAAAAGAAGAAATTAGTAACCTGAGGTTTGTGTCAATTCCAAAACATTTTTCTAAACATAGTGTCCAACAAATGACAAATCTATGCATAAAATAATTGCCTTGGGGGATGCCTTTAGAATTTGCGTCAGATGTCGACCAGCACCCAGGGAATTCTATAAACCCTGGGCATTTCTAAAAAAAGTAGAGACTCCATGAAATACTGTGTCTTGTGCTTGCATGGATCCCAGGAAGTTGCTGTACCACGAATGCCCTCAAACTTCAAAAGGATAACTAAATTAGCCAATGTCCTCAATATCAATGTGAATGGCTGTAGCAATGGGGCTGAGTACCCTACAAACATTAAATGAAAATAGGAATCCATGGTAGTTAGACTTGTATGTAACCCAGAAAATGTTCACACCTTTTCATACTTTCTTCTTCTGGGTCAGTGCCCGACCAGTACATGCTAAATTATATGCCTTGTGCTGTTCTGTTCTGGAGTGTTCTGTCAAAGGAAATGTGTGGCATCCATGTAGGTCACACTATCCCGTATTCCCCTGGGTCTCTAGATTTGAGGAGTGCATAAGGTTAAAAGGTTTCCCAGAGTTCTGACACACCCGGCCCGAATATGCAAGTTACCCACATATCAAAAAACAGGCATGTGGCAAAGAAACTTTGAAGACCTTTCAATGATTGCAGATGTGTGCCCGTACTGAGTAATAGGCCCATCCAGGAATACTGTTTTTATCAGCAGACGTTTGGGAATGAAGGGTTATAAGACGTGCTACGGTCTCTTTGATTTCTTTTTTCTTTTGGATTCCTGTTGCAAGTTACTTCTATTGAAAATGCTTTACGAATAAACTCCATCACAATTACAAGTTGTTATGAGTAATTCATTATGCAGAGCTGTTGAAATGTCCCTTATTGCTATGTTCAGATTCTCGGGTCTATTTGAAAAAAACATATCTTTTGTTCCTTCTCAGTTTTTAGACTTTACATTTTCTGTTATCAAACAATATATTCTCAGTACACAATGCAAATGATTGCGAATTATGGCTCTGTTGTTGGCTCTTTGTATAGAAGGTTTGTAGACAAACTACAAATACTTTGCCTATGACTGTAGCCAAGTGTACCTGCCTGCATTTCACTTTTGTACATTGGCCTTCAATGCAAAAAGTGACAGATGAAATTCTTGTTACCTATTCTCGTTTTTCCATTAATGTTAATTATTGTTTTATTTCAACAGTTAGTTTCTGTCAGGAAATCTTGAGTGAGCTTCAAAAATGTCACTTGCTGAATTCAAATCTTGCCTTTTTTCAGAAATGCACCCTTACAAGAGTTTTACACTTGTTTCCCCCACAAATTGTGAGTGAATAGAAACCACAATATGAAATATCTACCATTCCATATATAAATTGTAAAAACAGTGATGAGAAGTATTTTTTCCTCTGCAGTTTTCTGAAAGGGGCAATTAAAGCACAGCATATGTTTTGTTTATGTCATTATTTAAAAACGCATGGTTTTGCACAGCATGTACTCCCTCTTTTTAAGAAAAACAACACTTTCCCATATTTGGGTTGTCGCCTCAGGTCACTTCTGGGTAAATCACACACCCTGGCTCCCACTTGTCAAAAAGGACTCATCTTAGCTTCTTATTTGAGAATATTTGGCTCTTTGCGGAAAAAGAGTATATATCTAAAGCACAAGCATTGATTAATAGCTTTTTATGGGTCGTTAGATGCTATAGACTGCCACGAAAAAAACATTACAGGACATTCAGCCAAGAAGGACGGGCTATGCTTTATTGCTTCCCTAATTACTGGGCCATCCAGGCTAATCAAAAATTAGCTTTATTAAGCATTCTTTGCATGGGTTTGCTCATATAAAGAGAATGCATTCTCTGAATCCCAAATAATCTCAGCCCACAATATTTTTTAAACGTTAGACTGATGGTCTTGGTATAATATTTGAAAGTATAGAGTGATGTCTGAAGAAAGCTATGCATAATTTACTATGGTACTTTTCAGTCTCTTTGTATCAGGGTTGCACTCGCTTAACCTTAAATCTAGTCACAAGCCTAGCCTCAGGTCCAATGGGAATCCAGAGTAGTGTCCAAGTGGGAAGACAAACTCTCAATGCACAAACATGCATTCAGGCATTAGGTCAATAGCCTACCATGCACCACTGTTAGCCCCAAGGTCTTTGCTGTCCTCTGTTCCATTTAATGGAGTGTTGCAGTCTTGCCCTATTGTCCTGACACAGGGTCTTTACTGATGGTTGTCTTTGCCATATCACTCGGGAGAATGACTGCAAAACTCATGAGAGATCCCATGCACATTAGACCAGTGGCTATTTTGGGCATTGTAGAGGAACCAGGCCCTGCCTAATCACATTACCCTTGCTTGTCTTCCAGGATCTCTGCATAAAAGCAACCAGTGACCAGTGTTCCCAGCTTCTTCCTTCTGATAATCGCTCAAGCCTGGAATCACCAGAATAAGTCTTAAACATCATATCTGCAAATCTAGAAACATAAGAATCATGCAATACATAATTGAACTTAAGGTACAGCATCATTGTGTGCATTTTCATTTGAGCCAATTACCTAACCATTATTAGTCCACGGAGGCTCTCCATCATGCATGAAGTAATGAGTATGCCAGTGGGTCACTGGAATGTTCACTTTTGAAAATTGTGGCGTTTGCATTGGAGTAGGACATTTTGGGGCTTATCTATAAGCCCCTTGCGTTGCCTGTGTGTCCATTTTTGTAACTCTCCAGTGGCGCAGGAGCCTGCTCCATATTTACCAGGCAGCACTAAGCCACATTTTTGGGCTTAATGCTGCCTTGTAAATATCGTTCCCTTTAATGCAGCTTTCTGCGTTAAAGGGATGTACAATGTGTGTTGCTGGGGGCGTTCCGAGGAACAACCATGGCTTTTTGACACTGCCCCAGATTTAGGAGAAATCGTAACTCTGAGGCAGCGTCAAAAACTCAAGCCACCCATGGGAGGAGTAAGGGAGGCACAACGAGAAGAAATATTTTTATTTCTCCTCGTTTTTCCCTTTTCTATGTGTGCTGCATTCTGCAGCACACTTAAAAATAGAAAAAAGCCTCTCGTGACTGTTTTGTGCAGAAAGGTTTCCCTTCCTGCACAAAAATAATCATCCCCGCCACCATGGTGCAAAGGTGCCTGCGTTGGGGCACGGCAGACCATTGTGCACAAGCACAGGGGAAAAGGACAGGAATGCGCCATATCTGATAGATACAGTGCATTCCTTCCCTTTTCTTTTGTCGTAGGGATTCTCAGCAGGAAGGCCTGCAGCACTGCCATATGGCAAAAACTCATAAATGAGGTCCTCAGTATTTACCTTGTTCAGCCTTTTGGATTTCAAGATCAGTGAGACAAACAATTCAGGAGTAGCATGGCATAATGCAGATAATCATTCTGGAATGAGCAATAGACCATTAGTGAAAGTCCACAGGGCTGGGGGCTTAATATATACATGCAAGATATTAGGGAAAATGATGCCCATATTGTAAACAGTTACAAAAAAAGCTGTTTATCACTTAGTAGGCAGAACTACATTTTCCATGAATAAGCCTATGATGAATATATTTAGTTTTATCTTATCTTGTCCTGAGAAAAGATTAGAAGGTGAGTCAAATTTATCTTCCACTTATAATTAAAAATCTACTTCACTAAAAGTAGATTTCGATAACTTTAGTAAAAATGTAAATTTAGAAATGTATACTTTGTGTAAACTGGTTCCATAGTCTTAATACACATCCCTGACAGGCTATTAATGAACATCCTGGATGACAATTGCTGGTGGATAAAGTGGGACTGGTGTTAATAGTGGCCACTTAACAGGGATTAGCCACAGGGGAGTGTGAAAGGAACATTTAGCATCAGAAAGGGCAGCTTTCATGGCTCTTTCTTGGAAGTGTACATCTCAAGTGGGGCTGTCAGAAACTGAAATCATTCATTCCGAGAACTTTCCAAAACTTTCTGTCTGTTCTTCCAGAAAGAGGGGCAAGAGGATCCTCAACAACTGCATTCCCAGTCACTAAATCGTATGAAATAACACATGCTTAATTTAGTTTGCCCCCGCTTTGAGAGCTATATAAAGTCGAGTAATACTGCTTGAATCTGTCAGCAATCGCCGTTGGGTCTGTTAAAGGCTCCCCGTTCACGCCGTTGATCACAGCGACTCCCATCGTCTCTCTACGTTTCTTTAGCAAGGAGGCCAGAACCGAGCCTGGGCGCTCGCCCTCTCCATACGTGCGGGCAGTCGCATATTTACCCAGATGTTTAATTTCTGAGTCAGCAGTATCATGGTCCTCCTTCAGTAATGCTTGAAATTCCTCTTTAACACTATCGTCTGAGTCAGAAAGGAACCTTTGTTCCAGTACCTTTAGGCTGCTCTCTAAGTCCGAAAGTCGCTTTCGGAGCGCGCGGAGAACTCCTGAGTGCTTGGCCATAGCGATCCCACGGATATAAACTTTAAAAGTTTCCCATACAACAGTGAATGTGTTGACGGGCCCTATATTACACGCAAAGAAAGTGTCCATAGCTTCCGCGAGTTCAGATCTGAAAGCTGTATCAAGCAGTGAGCATGGAGGAAAACGCCAGGTGAAGGGGGGATGTGTTTATGTGGGCTATCCATTACCAACAGTACCGGCGAGTGGTCTGAGTAGGTACGCGGGAGCACCAGGCAGTCTCGTACCTGACTATATAGTGACCTAGAAGCCAACCAATAATCAATCCTAGTATATAGGTCGTGATATGCAGAATAGTGTGTGTGTCCTCCCTTCCCGGGGGAATGCGTTCTCCATACATCGCATAAATCTAGCTGTGTCGCCGCATCAACTATAGTCCGTGTCGCAGCTGTAGTGCGCCGCTCCGGCCCTCCTGACCTATCGAGCCTAGGGTCTAAAACACAATTAAAGTTGCGTGTCACCTTCATAGCCACTCAGCTTCTCCAGTAGCTCTGCGTAGAATCTAGGGTTGTCGTAGTTTGGGCCATAAATGTTGACTAGGATCAAGTCGAGTCCCTTCCCACTGCATCTTGAGATGGCAAATCTCCCCTCCACGTCAGTGTCGAGAGGTTCTAACTTTAGCTCTGTCTTTGGATTAACTCAAGTGATCATGCCGCGGGCATGAGACGTGAACCCCGCTACATGTGTGTTACTCTGTAGCCCCCTTCTACGTAGCATTTGGCTGTTAAGTGGCAAGTGTGACTCCTGCAGTAGAGCTATATCTATGTTGTGTCTAGCAAGACAGGCCAGGACCTTCCTCAGTTTTCTATAATCGTTAAGGCCGCGCACATTCCGAGTTAACACATTAATCCTACTGGTGTGTGTCTGTGCCATGTGTACTGGCGGGCCTCATCGTTGCCACATGTATATATACTCTGATGCCTCCCTGTGCTATGGTGTTGCGGAACAAGCTATGCATGATCAGATCAATCAACTCAACATAAAAATCACAAAAGGAAGTAGGTCTCTGTGTCCCTCCCCCCCTCCCACGCCAAGCATACCCCAACTCTGCAATGGTGAAATCCCACCTTGCAAACCCCTTGCTTCATAACAAAGCTCACATCTGACAATTTCGAACAACAAACAAATTCGACAAAACTTCAGGTTGTGGTTCACACACGTGGGCAGATGTTGCCTGTGCCCTCTATTAACTAGTCCTTGGTAGGCTGTATGCCTAGGACAATCTGCCATCAAGCACATCTAGTGCAACTGTCTAACTACGCAACAGCTCCATATCTGCAGAGTAATCCTAACATTATAGTGCAGGTCCCAAATTCGGGGGCCTCGCTAACAGCCGGGCCCGTTCGTGCTGTGCCGGGTTACCTGTTATAAAACAATACTCTCGCTCCCACCCCTCGCCCTCAGCATTGGCAGAAATGCAAATATTACCCAGTATGTCTCCCTCACCCCCCCACAAGGCAAAATCTTATCTGTCAAATTGAACGTCCAGGCAATTAGTCCTGATCATCCAGACTGCCTTCAGCCGCACCCTCTGGACCAGACAGTTCGTTGCTGCGCGGTTTGTCCTTCGACCATTCTTTCAAGGCGTTCTGTAATACCTTAGGGTCCGTAAAAATATGAGATCTGCCCTGTCTGTTCACTCGAAGTCGCGCCGGATACAACTTGGCATAGTCCAAGTTTTGCTCCCGCAGTTGTCTCTTTAGTGGTGCGAATTGCCTGCGCGCCTCCTGCACACGAATCATAAAGTCTGGATAGAGCGCAATAGCTGATCCTTCATATTGTAGCGATTGCTTCTCCCGAGCGGCTTTCAGTGCCGCGTCTCTGTCTCTATAATTCAGCAATTTAGCGACAATAGGCCTCGGGGCTGCTCCAGGGGGCGGCTTCACGGCCCAGAGAGCGGTGAGCTCGCTCCACCACGAACATCGAGGAGAACGTTTCAGCTCCCAGCAGAGTCACCAATAGCTTCTCCACGAACAATTCCATGTTTCCTACGCTTGTGGACTCCGGAAGGCCTGTGATGCGGATATTGCTTCTTTGAGACCGAGCTTCTAGGTCCTCTGCCTTGTCCTTAAGAATTTGCAGCACTTTTCCCATCTGCTTGTGTTTGGAATCCATCTCTGTCTGGGCTTCCTCGACTTCCGTGACTCTGCGCTCCATCATATCGATCCGCTCCGCCTGTTTATCCATGCGTTCTGTCATTCAATCCATTCGGTATGCCAAGGAGCCGATTTTACTATCAATGGTGGACAAGCTCTTTTGCATTGCGGACAGTATGTTGCGACTGTCCCCCTCCTTTGGCTCTGGCGTATCCGCGTGCAAGTTCAAGCCCTCTTCAGAAGTGTGCTCCCGCAGCCTGGATTTCCTCTGCTCAAAGTGGAGCTTAGGCTGAGTTTTGTCCACCTTTCCCATGATATATAAAACAAAGAGAGGGACCCTTTGCGACCAAAGGACTGGGGTTCATCAAAACTGTGAAATCGTTTGTCCTTTATCAACATGACTAATGTAAAGCCCAAATACACATTATCAACACCATCCACTCTCAGATAAAACTAAAAATACTCACACTCAATTACTCAGGGTATAATATTTTGTCCAACAGAAAATTATTGCCACTAATAAAATCACATCAATCAGAAATGCAATAATTAAAAATTCAATTTATTAATACACTTATGCACAAAAAACTTTTAATCCTTTTTTCCTAAAAAGCATGCATTGTTTAAAAATCATCATTTTATACTAAAAGCCAAATTTCTTATATAAGACCATTAATCAATACAACAGTTCATAAAAGACAATTATCAAAAATAGCAGCATGAGAGACCCGTATTTACTGCTTTGAGAATGTTGCGTAAACAGAACAGATAAAGCAACATTGGAGGAAATGTAACAAAAGTCCATTACACCAGGCTATGTAATAATGCAGCCTAAGGGAAAAGGCAATTCAATGCATTTAAAAGTTAGAATTTCTTTTTAGTAAAATAAACTCATAATTAGGTTCAAGCATAATGAAATAAATCAAACATATCACATATGAAAATAATTGTAACTTTTGCCGATGATTATTGCATAGAAATGTTCAACTCTGAATATGGCCTGCAACCAAAATATTAAAAGTACATACATGCAAACTTTTCTTAAAAATCATTATAATAAAACTATTTAGGAAATCTAAGACTCTAATAATGTCAAGCATTTATGCTGAAAGTTTCAGTCATTTACAATCTAACATGTTTTATTTGCATCAGTTTTGTATTTGCTATGGTGCATTTAAGTGAAGGCAGTAGAGATGCTAAATTTCATCATTAATATTTACACAATTGTATGTAAGACTCATTTGTTAAATGAACATACTGCTTCATATTAATAATTTGTGTTAATTTGGATCATAGAAATCTTTTTTCCTCAATAACTTTTCATAACGACTTTGGAAAAATGTATGGTAATCAGTTAATAAACATGTTAAATTCATTATTCTATTAATCCTGCTAATTCTGCAAACCCAAGCACACTTTTACGGTGCTGGTACTTCAGCTTTTCTCAGTTTCAGTGTTATTTTTCTAAATGTGTGCAACTTGCACATTAGAGTTTCGTTGTCATAATCGTTTTTTGTGTCATGTATGGAATGATCAGCTTTTACGCTGTAATAACTCCATGTTGTGATTCGGCACTCAAAATAAAGTACAGATTACATTAACTTTTTTTAAATACTACTTGCATCTGAAAACGCTTCAATATATGTATTAGTCAGATTGTAACTGGATTGTTGCAATTTTTCCATTTTATACCCTCACAAAGACATTTGGGGATGTGTGCCAAACAAAGAATCAGATGAATGTTGAAGTACTGTTGTGGAACAGGATCCCAATTAACCCCTTTACCGCGGCCGAAATTCTGCCGCAGTGCGGCGGCTTTGAAGAGTGGGCGGGGCCGCGTCAGCCAACGGGCGTGCGCAGCACTACGGAGGTAGTGCTCGCGACGGCCGCTGGCCGACAGAAGCAGCGAACGGGTTAAAAGCCATGTTTGTTTGTCTTTAACGAATAAAAAACTTCATATATCTGGTTTAGAAAGAATATTTTGGATTATTATTATTGTAAAAATTTTAAAAACCTTCCCAGTATCTACACTTCAGAAGAACCAATACTCCAAAAGTTTCAACGTTTGAAAGAGAGGCACTTCATTTCAAAAGCTCCAACGACTGCTACTAAAGTTATACAGTGCAAAAAGAGCATGCAGTTGACAGAAATGTAACTGGTTTCAGACTTCTGTAAATAAAGAGACCTCATCCCTTTTATTCTTTCTGACTTCATTTTTTTCATGATGTGTTTTAATGTCTGGAGGTTGTTTTGCAAATGAGTGAAATGCCTTACTTTACACTTATATGGCTAACTCTTTGCAGAGACTCTTTAGCTTCGAAAGGAATTAGAATTATGCATATAACTGTATTTCAGTATCACTGAAAAAATCAAATGGGACAATGAAAAATAGAGCCTTTGTCATGACTTCATCATTAAGGAGTCTGTGACTGGGGTGGGAGGGGAGAGCACTAGTAGGTTAGCTGTCAAATTAATTTTCTATTGCAGCTAATTCTTTCATCTGATAATTAAAAGCCAGTTGCCTATTTTGTCTCTTGTTAAATGCTCTACTGTGCCTAAATTGATAATAGCATAAGTTACTTGGTGAAATGAATTATTCAGAGAACACAATAATGATAGGAAAGAACATCAGACAGAGAGAAAGCACCTGGCATTAATTATCTTTTTCGATTAAAGTCCTGTGATGCACAGTATGTGGAGAGAGAGTTGACAGCGGTTGCTCTAACAAAGCGTCCATTGTGTAGCTATTTTGTAAAACTGAGCATGGAACTCACTCATTACTTTCCTTTTTCACCAACTATTCTTGGATTTGTGATCCTCAGAGTGTGAGGCCAAATTATGGGCCTCCTTATGACTCTGGCACAGTGGAATTACCTCATGGCATTTCCTTCCGCCTGATTCTGAATTGTTAGGATTTTGGACACCTGGGCTCATGTTTACTAATGCTTGCATAAACCCGACACAAAGGGGCCGATTCCGATCTCGGTCGGAGGCGCACCCAATACCATTCGGTCGGGAAAAAAGCCATGCGAATGCCTGTTTCCCGACCGATCCGTACAGCATACCGAACGAGTAAGTACGATGCGCACAACAGCACAGAATCCGGCCGAGTCGTACTCACCCAATCCAGGTCCTGTTCTCCGACCGAGGCGAATCCGGAAACGCAGAATCGAGTCGCATGGAAGGGAAAATGCAGCCCCGTCCGGCCGAACAAGTACGATGCGCTTTCCGTGCACGCGCCGAACCCGTCGCTACGCATGGCACGTCAAAGCATCCGGGAGAGGCGCACATAAGCTCCGATTCGCGCCACAACACGATCCACGGCTACGAGGCGAACACGCCAGCGACGAGGACGAGCGGCGAGAAAGACGAGCGACACGAACCAACCATGAATCCCTTCGTCCCGATCATACCAATATTCTACATTTACTACCGGAACAGGCACGGACGCGTACGGCGCAGAAGGTAAGTCAGACACCAATCACAAAACACATACAACACGTACACGACACATCACACACACACAGAGGGATGCAGAATTTACTTACACCAGCAACAGCAGCACCATAGGGGCGGGATGCCCATCACCAATGCCACATATGCACACAGGGGCCTGAATGCGCACCACCACCACCACCCCTACCCAGGGGGGGCCGGATGCCAACCACTACTACCACCCTTAGCCAGGGGGGTGCCAGATGCCCACCACCACTACCACCCTTACCCAGGGGGGGTTGGATGCCTACCACTACTACCACCCTTAGCCAGGGGGTGCCAGATGCCCACCACCACCACCACCCCTACCCAGGGGGGGCCGGATGCCTACCACTACTACCACCCTTAGCCATGGGGGTGCCAGATGCCTACCACTACTACCACCCTAAGCCAGGGGGGCTGGATGCCTACCACTACTACCACCTTTACCCAGGGGGGGCTGGATGCCTACCACTACTACCACCCTTAGCCAGGGGGGCTGGATGCCTACCACTACTACCACCCTTAGCCATGGGGGTGCCAGATGCCTACCACTACTACCACCCTTACCCAGGGGGGGCTGGATGCCTACCACTACTACCACCCTTAGCCATGGGGGTGCCAGATGCCCACTACCACCTTTACCCAGGGGGGGCTGGATGCCTACCACTACTACCACCCTTAGCCAGGGGGGCTGGATGCCTACCACTACTACCACCCTTAGCCAGGGGGGGCCAGATGCCTACCACCACTACCACCCTTACCCAGGGGGCTGGATGCCGACCACTACTACCACCCTTAGCCAGGGGTGCCAGATGCCCACCACCACTACCACCCGTACCCAGGGGGCTGGATGCCTACCACTACTACCACCCTTAGCCATGGGGGTGCCAGATGCCTACCACTACTACCACCCTTACCCAGGGGGCTGGATGCCTACCACTACTACCACCCTTAGCCAGGGGGTGCCAGATGCCCACCACCACTACCACCCTTATCCAGGGGGCTGGATGCCTACCACTACTACCACCCTTAGCCATGGGGGTGCCAGATGCCTACCACTACTACCACCCTAAGCCAGGGGGCTGGATGCCTACCACTACTACCACCCTTAGCCAGGGGGCTGGATGCCTACCACTACTACCACCCTAGCCAGGGGGTGCCAGATGCCTACCACCACTACCACCCTTACCCAGGGGGCCGGATGACTACCACTACTACCACCCTTAGCCATGGGGGTGCCAGATGCCTACCACTACTACCACCCTAAGCCAGGGGGGCTGGATGCCTACCACTACTACCACCTTTACCCAGGGGGCTGGATGCCTACCACTACTACCACCCTTAGCCAGGGGGCTGGATGCCTACCACTACTACCACCCTTAGCCATGGGGTGCCAGATGCCTACCACTACTACCACCCTTACCCAGGGGGGCTGGATGCCTACCACTACTACCACCCTTAGCCATGGGGTGCCAGATGCCCACCACCACTACCACCTTTACCCAGGGGGCTGGATGCCTACCACTACTACCACCCTTAGCCAGGGGGCTGGATGCCTACCACTACTACCACCCTTAGCCAGGAGGGTGCCAGATGCCTACCACCACTACCACCCTTACCCAGGGGGGGCTGGATGCCTACCACTACTACCACCCTTAGCCAGGGGGGTGCCAGATGCCCACCACCACTACCACCCGTACCCAGGGGGGGCTGGATGCCTACCACTACTACCACCTGTTGGACTTGGCCCTTTTTGGCCGGTTCACCCCTAAACTTTTTGCCTTGTGTGTCAGTAGTTTTAAGTCTCTGGGCACTTTAGCACTGTGGGCCAGTGTAAAGTGCGTGCGCGCTGAGTGCGTGTGGTGAGATTGTCCTGCCCTCCCATAGGAATGCATGGGGGATATGTGTGTCCATGGTAATTCCTGGTGTGAGAGGAGTGCAGGGGCGAGTTTAGTATGTGCAAACTCGTGAGAATAAATGCTGCGCAATGGTGTGCGCAGATTTATTGTGACTGGTATAGAAATGCCACTTTTAGGAGTTGGCATTTATGTGTGCTCTGTGTCTGCCTGCCTGATGTGAATTGCATGTCTGGCTTGTGAGTGACAGGGGCTGGGAGGTGTGGGTGGCTCCTGGAGGAGCAGGGTGAGTCAGCGCAGTGGTGAATAGAGAGAACTGCATCTAGATGGGAGGGAGGAGTTGCACCTGGGGCCTGAATAGGGCTGTGCCTTCCCTCCACAATGCTGGCTCCACCCCCTGTGGTGCGTCTGATGTCCCTAGCCTGTCCTGTGAAAGGAAAGAGAGGAGCAGAGCAAAACAAAGTGCTCCAAAGCTCCCCCAAACCAGTTGCGTCTGGTTTTTCCCCAGCCCTGTGCTGTGACACAAAGGGAAAAGGGTGTATAAATGAAGGGCGGTGACCCCAGGTAAATGTTCAGTCCTTGGTTGCTGTTCCTGCGGGCGTGCTGCTGTTGGGGCCCAGGGGGGGGCTGCCATGAGGGCTTGCCTCCCTGGGCCCTGCAATGCCCCTTGATGCCTGAAAGGACTTTTGGTAATTCTAGCGCCTCATGTGCGCTTTCTTTGAAATTTCCCCAAAGAGAGGAAGAGCGTGGGCTACGCAGCGCTGTGCTGCCCGTCCTTTTGCGGTGAATCCCGACGTGAGGGATTCCCCCGTGATGCTGCTGGAAGCGGGAGCCCACCCCGTGTTGGGAATTGTTTGCGGGTGCCCACCCCGCGTTTTGAGCTAATTGTCGGGTGCCCACCCCGCTTATGGGTGATTTCACGTTGGAGAGCGGGTGCCCACCCCGCTCTCATGCTATTTTGGATAGCGGGTGCCCACCCCGCGTTTCACCGCCGCGGCCCGTGTCGCGACCAGGAAGCCAGGCAGCCTTGCCTGGTTGTGGGCGGGGCATAGCGGCCGGCTGACCAATTGCGGGCGCGGCCGAGAAAGGAGGTGAAGGAGCCTCGCGGGCTCCATCTCGAAGTCCCGGTCCCAGGAGGGGCCGGGTGAAGGAGGAGTGCGGCCGGAGCAAGCAGCGACCCCGCAGGCCGCTGCAAGAGGAGTCTGGTGAGTGGAGCTGGTGCGGAGGGGGCGCGAGGCACATTGTCGGTGCCTGCCCCTCCGCACTGGGGAGAAGAGCGGAAGGCACCCTGGAGCCTCGTGGGCTCCACCTTGAAGTCCCGGTCCCAGAAGAGGGACCGGGCGAAGCCAGCTGATCAGCGGGGCTCCCGTGAGTGAGGAAGCCCGCGCCAGGAGGACCGGAGGAGTCCCCGTGCAGTCCGGTGAGTGGCCGCCGCCTGCTGGGTGTTGGTGCCTTTCGAGGCACGTTGCCGGTGCTTAGGGGACTTGGGGCATTTCTGGGCACAGTTGTAGTGCCGGGCACCTATTTTTCTTTACAGCTGCCCCGCTTGCTGGTGGGCAGCTGCAACGTTTGGGCATCTTGGTGTTTAGAGCCCCTGAGGGCCACAGAGGCCCGAGGGCATATCGAGGCACATTGTCGGTGCCTGGGCGGTCCCTCAAGAGAGCGGGCCGCCCCAACGATGGGGGCATGTGATTTAATGCCACTAGGAGGGTCCAGAGGGCACAGAGGTGCCGGGCCCCCTCCTTTATGCAAAGTGCCACGAACTGGGCACAATTGAGAGAGAGTCCCTGAGAGGGACCAGAGGCACAGTGAGTGCCAGTGAGTTGCACAGCTGCCCAGCAAGTAGTGGGCAGCTGCTGCGTTAGGTTTGCGCAGTTGCGCACCCTTGACTTTCGCTGCGTTGGCAGCGCGCCCTGACTCTGTGGACATAGGGCATTTGAGCCCCTTTAGAGATGGCCAGTTGGCCAGGGGGACAGTTAGATTTATAGGGCACCAGGCCCTAATGTGAAAATGTGGTGCTAGGGAATGTAATCATGTAGTGTGATTTACGCACCCCGTATTATACCTCTAATGTACTGTTATGATTATGAGGTTCTGCATAATGTTTTTATGCTTGTGATTTTATTATTACCTAATGCGTTTAGGTTGTGAGTTATTCTCTACTGCGCTTTACGCCCCTAATGTGAGTTATACTTAGGAGGTTAGGGTCTAATGGGTTTAGACTTATGAGAGGATTGCATAATGTATTTATGCTGGTGAGGTTGGCGCAGAATGTAATTCGCGCCTGATGTGATACTGTGCATAATGTAGTTTATGTTACAGGCTGATGCTAAGTACAGTGGTTACCAGTGATTACTGGTTGTACGTTCATGATGTGTTCTACATTTATTATAAGTACTACCTATACTAAGTTCGCTTTGTGCTGGTTCTGACAGTGGTCCAGTTGGCCCTGTCAGGTGTAAATAATTCCCTTGTAAATATGACCCCGTGCCATGTGGCACGATGTATATTATGTGAGTACTATTCTAATGTGTTTTATGATAATACAAAGGCTATTTTTATATATAACCTTGTGTGGAGTTCCTTTTTGTGGTGTGCCTAGTATGTTGTTGCTGTGGGTGTGTTGCGCAAGCGCTTTACACATTGCCTCCGGGATAAGCCTGACTGCTCGTGCCAAGCTACCAAGGGGGTGAGCAGGGGTTATCTTTGGCGTGTAACTCCCTTGCCCTGACTAGAGTGGTGGTCTCTGCCTGGCTTTGGCGCAAGCCTTAGCCAACCAGAGATCCCATTTCTAACATTGGTTGTCAGCAGTGAGGATAGGACTTGCGTTTGCGCAGTACCACAGCGACAACTGGCTGCACTACAAAACTCTGCATTTTAGATAGTCACATGAAAAGGGATTATTGTTTCTGAGTTTGTTTTAAGTGTCATTTCTTTTTGAAATGTGTTTCTTGTGCACTATGAGTTCAGTGTACTGCCAAGGACAGAAACCAGAGAATCTGGAGGAGTGACTGCCCTTGTGCAGACTGCTATTGGGTTGGCCTAAAGCTGGAGGAGGGACTACCCTTGAGCCATTGTGCTGGTTCTTGGGTTGGCCTGCAGCTGAGGGAGGGACTGCCCCTGTGCTGTCTGCTAGTTCTTGGGTTGGCCTACAGTGGGGACTTAATTGGTATGGAGTCACTAGCTCGGGAGGGTAGATTATCCTCTAAGTGCAGTGTGAGTTTTCTGGATTCACCAGTAAGGGTGGGATCCAGTGGTGGCAGCGAAGTGTGTGTCCAGTGCATGAAGTCCCCGTCCCGTTCCCAGGGTATGGTACCTGGTGCTCAGTAAGAGGGGTGCAGGTTGAGATTCAGGGACAGTAAGGAACTGTCTCACCGGTCTGGGGGGGGGTGTGTGTGGATGAGTGATGTGCTGCTGGACGCTGGAGTGAGTTCTCTGAAATAAGGAGCTTGCATGGGGGAGTGACCCTAGAGGAATGGTGCAGGTATCTCCCAACCCGTGTGGTGGAGATGGTTCAGAGGAACACAACTAGGAACCGTTATAGTGAGAAGGTTGCAAGGCCTCACATCATGTCCTGCGAGGAAGGTGTGAGACTGGGCCGTATTCCGAGCCTCAATCTCAAGTCTCCGGTACTGGATGGTTCTTAGAAGGAACACCAGGAAAGGAACCTAGTCTGTCCTGTTGGACTGTTCTGTGGGGGATCTCCCGTGGTAGGTGAGCTGGAAGTGGTTCCAATAAGTGTGGCTCGAGTATCTTCCAGTCCTGTGTGGTGGAAGAGGTTCAGTGTAGCCCAGCTAGGTCCCAGTGTAGCGGGAGGGGTGTAGGGGCCCACGTCCTGTCTCAGAGGAGAAGGAGTGAGTGTGCCCGAAACCCAGTCCCAGGGCCTGGATGGTTTCTTCAGGGAACACCAGGTTGGGGGGCCTAGGCTGTACTTGTAGGCCATTTGAGGAGGATCTTCTAGTCTCTAGAGGACGTGGAGCGTCTGTAACCAGAGCTCCAGCAGTCCTGGTGCTAGGCAGCACCGCTCCTAAGTGGAGGGTGCAGAAGTCCTGATTGAGGGGTGAGAGGGGAGAGGTTCCCCAGTGGAAAAACCAGTGGGTCCAGAGGGGCCATGGGGACACCACTTCTGCCCTGGGTTTGTGCCCGGCAGACTGTCACACGACACATTAGTTATGTGTCACCCTCGGGGGGCATGCGTGCTCCCCGTGAAGTCCTGGTTCGCCGGGCATCTGACCAAGGGTAGCGTCCCTGGGTTGGGAGCCAAGTTCAGGTGTTTGCCTGACCTGGACGGCAGGGCGACTGTAATCAGTGTCCTGGCCGGTTTGCCTTTCAGGGAGTACCACTCCAGTTGGGAGGGTATCGGACTCTGGAAGGGGGTGCAGAGGGAGGAGTCCTCGCCTCTGACCCGGTGCAGCCGGTGAATTTATTTCCCAGGTGGTAGACCAGTGATGGAGAGAGGTCCTGAACTGGTGGGAGAGTTGTGTTCTGGAGGGTGCTTCCCCTGGGAGGGTGCGGAACCCCAGAAGTAGAGGTAGGGTGAGGAGACGCTTCACCCGTGACCTCTGGTCAGCCTGAGGGTGCGGACCCTCGGTTGAAGGATCAGTGGTAGTTTGGAACTACACTGAGAGGGAGAATGGAGAATGGCTATTGGATGCCAGGGGTTACTGCCCCCACTCTGTGGATTGGCAAGGACCAGTGGCCTAGGGCCTGGTCCTGGCCGTGGACAACTAAGAGTACCGGTGGGGTAGCCTAGTTGGTCCGGAGTTTTTTCTTAGTTGGATTCCATGGGTTCCAAGTGGCGTAGAACCGGAGGGTGTCCCTGCAGTGCGGGCCCGCGTCCGTGTTCTATCGCCCCAAGCAGGAAGCCCATCACGGTGGTGATTGGTCTGCCCTGCGTTTTGGATGGAAGGGGGTTGTGTTGGACTTGGCACTTTTGGCCGGTTCACCCTAAACTTTTTGCCTTGTGTGTCAGTAGTTTTAAGTCTCTGGGCACTTTAGCACTGTGGGCCAGTGTAAAGTGCGTGCGCGCTGAGTGCGTGTGGTGAGATTGTCCTGCCCTCCCATAGGAATGCATGGGGGATATGTGTGTCCATGGTAATTCCTGGTGTGAGAGAGAGTGCAGGGGCGAGTTTAGTATGTGCGAACCCGTGAGAATAAATGCTGCGCAATGGTGTGCGCAGATTTATTGTGACTGGTGTAGAAATGCCACTTTTAGGAGTTGGCCTTTATGTGTGCTCTGTGTCTGCCTGCCTGATGTGAATTGCATGTCTGGCTTGTGAGTGACAGGGGCTGGGAGGTGTGGGTGGCTCCTGGAGGGGCAGGGTGAGTCAGCGCAGTGGTGAATAGAGAGATCTGCATCTAGATGGGAGGGAGGAGTTGCACCTGGGGCCTGAATAGGGCTGTGCCTTCCCTCCACAATGCTGGCTCCACCCCTGTGGTGCGTCTGATGTCCCTAGCCTGTCCTGTGAAAGGAGAGAGGAGCTGAGCAAAACAAAGTGCTCCAAAGCTCCCCAAACCAGTTGCGTCTGGTTTTCCCCAGCCCTGTGCTGTGACACAAAGGGAAAAGGGTGTATAAAAGAAGGGGCTGTGACCCCAGGTAAATGTTCAGTCCTTGGTTGCTGTTCTTGCGGGGCGTGCTGCTGTTGGGGCAAAGGGGGGGGCTGCCATGAGGGCTTGCCTCCCTGGGCCCTGCATTGCCCCTTGATGCCTGAAAGGACTTTTGGTAATTCTAGCGCCTCATGTGCGCTTTCTTTGAAATTTCCCCAAAGAGAGGAAGAGCGTGGGCTACGCAGCGCTGTGCTGCCCGTCCTTTTGGGGAATCCCGGCGTGAGGATTCCCCCGTGATGCTGCTGAAGCGGGAGCCCACCCCGTGTTGGGAATTGTTTGCGGGTGCCCACCCCGCGTTTTGAGCTAATTGGCAGGTGCCCACCCCGCTTATGGGTGATTTCACATTGGAGAGCGGGTGCCCACCCCGCTCTCATGCTATTTTGGATAGCGGGTGCCCACCCGCGTTTCACCGCCCGCGGCCCGTGCCGCGACCAGGAAGCCAGGCAGCCTTGCCTGGTTGTGGGCGAGGGCATAGCGGCCGGCTGACAAATTGCAGCGCGGCCGAGAAAGGAGGTGAAGGAGCCTCGCGGGCTCCATCTCGAAGTCCCGGTCCCAGGAGGGGGCCGGGTGAAGGAAGGAGTGTGGCCGGAGCAAGCAGCGACCCCGCAGGCCGCCGCAAGAGGAGTCTGGTGAGTGGAGCTGGTGCGGAGGGGCGCGAGGCACATTGTCGGTGCCTGCCCCTCCGCGCTGGGGGAGAAGAAGCGGAAGGCACCCTGGAGCCTCGTGGGCTCCACCTTGAAGTCCCGGTCCCAGAAGAGGGACCGGGCGAGCTCAGCTGATCGGCGGGGCTCCCGTGAGTGAGGAAGCCCCGCGCCAGGAGACCGGAGGAGTCCCCGTGCAGTCCGGTGAGTGGCCGCCGCCTGCTGGGTGTTGGTGCCTTTCGAGGTACGTTGCCGGTGCTTGGGGGACATGGGGCATTTCTGGGCACAGTTGTAGTGCTGGGCCCCTATTTTTTCTTTACAGCTGCCCCGCTTGCTGGTGGGCAGCTGCAACGTTGGGCATCTTGGTGTTTAGAGCCCCTGAGGGCCACAGAGGCCCGGGGGGCATATCGAGGCACATTGTCGGTGCCTGGGTGGTCCCGCAAGAGGCGGGCCGCCCCAACGATGGGGGCATGTGATTTAATGTCACTAGGAGGGTCCAGAGGGCACAGAGGTGCTGGGCCCCCCTCCTTTATGCAAAGTGCCACGAACTGGGCACAATTGAGAGAGAGTCCCTGAGAGGGACCAGAGGCACAGTGAGTGCCAGTGAGTTGCACAGCTGCCCAGCAAGTAGTGGGCAGCTGCTACGTTTAGGTTTGCGCAGTTGCGCACCCTTGACTTTCGCTGCGTTGGCAGCGTGCCCTGACTCTGTGGACATAGGGCATTTGAGCCCCTTTAGAGATGGCCAGTTTGCCAGGGGGACAGTTAGATTTATAGGGCGCCAGGCCCTAATGTGAAAATGTGGTGCTAGGGAATGTAATCATGTAGTATGATTTACGCACCCCGTATTATACCTCTAATGTACTGTTATGATTATGAGGTTCTGCATAATTTTTATGCTTGTGATTTTATTATTACCTAATGCGTTTAGGTTGTGAGTTATTCTCTACTGCGCTTTACGCCCCTAATGTGAGTTATACTTAGGAGGTTAGGGTCTAATGGGTTTAGACTTATGAGAGGATTGCATAATGTATTTATGCTGGTGAGGTTGGCGCAGAATGTAATTCGCGCCTGATGTGATACTGTGCATAATGTAGTTTATGTTACAGGCTGACGCTAAGTACAGTGGTTACCAGTGATTACTGGTTGTACGTTCATGATGTGTTCTACATTTATTATAAGTACTACCTATACTAAGTTCAGCTTTGTGCTGGTTCTGACAGTGGTCCAGTTGGCCCTGTCAGGTGTAAATAATTCCCTTGTAAATATGACCCCGTGCCAGGTGGCACGATGTATATTATGTGAGTACTATTCTAATGTGTTTTATGATAATACAAAGGCTATTTTTATATTTAACCTTGTGTGGAGTTCCTTTTTGTGGTGTGCCTAGTATGTTGTTGCTGTGGGTGTGTTGCGCAAACGCTTTACACATTGCCTCTGGGATAAGCCTGACTGCTCGTGCCAAGCTACCAAGGGGGTGAGCAGGGGTTATCTTTGGCGTGTAACTCCCTTGCCCTGACTAGAGTGGTGGTCTCTGCCTGGCTTTGGCGCAAGCCTTAGCCAACCAGAGATCCCATTTCTAACACCACCCTTAGCCATGGGGGTGCCAGATGCCTACCACTACTACCACCCTAAGCCAGGGGGGCCGGATGCCTACCACTACTACCACCCTTAGCCATGGGGGTGCCAGATGCCTACCACTACTACCACCCTAAGCCAGGGGTCTGGATGCCTACCACTACTACCACCCTTAGCCATGGGGCTGGATGCCTACCACTACTACCACCCTTAGCCAGGGGGGCTGGATGCCTACCACTACTACCACCCTTAGCCATGGGGGTGCCAGATGCCTACCACTACTACCACCCTAAGCCAGGGGGGCTGGATGCCTACCACTACTACCACCCTTAGCCAGGGGGGTACCAGATGCCCACCACCACTACCACCCTTACCCAGGGGGGCTGGATGCCTAGCACTACTACCACCCTTAGCCAGGAGGGTGCCAGATGCCCACCACCACTACCACCCTTACCCAGGGGGCTGGATGCCTACCACTACTACCACCCTTAGCCATGGGGGTGCCAGATGCCTACCACTACTACCACCCTAAGCCAGGGGGCTGGATGCCTACCACTACTACCACCTTTACCCAGGGGGATGGATGCCTACCACTACTACCACCCTTAGCCAGGGGGATGGATGCCTACCACTACTACCACCCTTAGCCATGGGGGTGCCAGATGCCTACCACTACTACCACCCTTAGCCATGGGGGTGCCAGATGCCTACCACTACTACCACCCTTACCCAGGGGGGCTGGATGCCTACCACAACCACCACCCTTACCCAGGGGGGCTGGATGCCTACCACTACTACCACCCTTAGCCAGGGGGTGCCAGATGCCCACCACCACTACCACCCTTAGCCAGGGGGCTGGATGCCTACCACTACTACCACCCTTAGCCATGGGGGTGCCAGATGCCTACCACTACTACCACCCTTAGCCAGGGGGCTGGATGCCTACCACTACTACCACCCTTAGCCAGGGGGGTGCCAGATGCCTACCACTACTACCACCCTTAGCCAGGGGGGCTGGATGCCTACCACAACTACCACCCTTAGCCATGGGGGTGCCAGATGCCCACCACTACTACCACCTTTACCCAGGGGGGGCTGGATGCCCACCACTACTACCACCTTTACCCACGGGGGCTGGATGCCTACCACCAACACCACCCCCACTCATAGGATGGACAATGCATGACACAACCAGCACACCACAACCTAGGGAATGCAAGAAAAAGACATCCCCCAACACCATGACAAGCGTGTGTAGACTGTGTCAAATGCCTACAACACTGAACATGACTTTGAACATACAATGTGACCCCCTATCACATGTGCCACACATATATGTGTGTGGCCCCCACAATGCAAGCAGGCCATGACCATTGTGGCAATGGGGTCCAAACCCCCATCATCACAGTGACCAAAATGTAAGTGTGGGGTCCATAGCTGAAGCACATTTTGAACAGTGTGGCAATGGGGTCCAAACCCCCATCATCACAGTGACCAAAATGTAAGTGTGGGGTCCATAGCTGAAGCACATTTTGAACAGTGTGGCAATGGGGTCCAAACCCCCATCATCACAGTGACCAAAAGGTAAGTGTGGGGTCCATATCTGAAGCACATTTTGAACAGTGTGGCAATGGGGTCCAAACCCCCATCATCACAGTGACCAAAATGTAAGTGTGGGGTCCATATCTGAAGCACATTTTGAACATTGTGGCAATGGGGTCCAAACCCCCATCATCACAGTGACCAATATGTAAGTGTGGGGTCCATAGCTGAAGCACATTTTGAACAGTGTGGCAATGGGGTCCAAACCCCCATCATCACAGTGACCAAAAGGTAAGTGTGGGGTCCATATCTGAAGCACATTTTGAACAGTGTGGCAATGGGGTCCAAACCCCCATCATCACAGTGACCAAAAGGTAAGTGTGGGGTCCATATCTGAAGCACATTTTGAACATTGTGGCAATGGGGTCCAAACCCCCATCATCACAGTGACCAAAATGTAAGTGTTGACAAAGAAAAAGCTGCAACTGCCAAACTGCATGGATGATTCCTGGTCACAGAACATAAAACACATCAGTGGCAAAGTAGTGCATGTGTCCCATTGCAACATAGATTGGGGGAGGCAAATACTGCAGTGCAAATAAGACATACCTTTGGCCATGTGCAGACAAACAACACCCATGGGGGCTGACACTGTCAACATTCATCAATGACACAATGACAGAAGTGACCATCAGAATGCAGACCCACATATTTGCACCAATGGGCACACAAATGCAGATACCCTGTGGAGACTGTAGATGTGAGGTGAACAGATACCATACCATGGCAGCAATGGGACACACAAACCATGATCATTGTGCTGACCGATGACCTAGGAGTCCCAGGGACAGCAGGGAAACCCACCAAACTACATACAGCCAATGGCACACCCAAGATATGCCAATGCAGTGGTGCAGATGCACAAACACAAACAGGCAAACCCACACTGCACATCATACACAACAGGTGAGGGGGGGGGGTGCCAGTGTCCCCAGGCAACCACACAACACATGAGGAGGCCTGAACACCAATCATACAGATGTGGATACAGTGCCACACAAAGGTAACTCATGGATCCAAATCCCCTATGTGGGCAAGCAGGCATTGTCAGATGAGAGGGAGCACAAATCACACATGTCACACAGGCACGTAGGAACAGCAACTGACACAGCAAGACACAGATACACCACAGCAGTACCCCCAGGGCCCCCACAATGTGGTGACCCTGGGCTGCATTACAATCCCACTGTGATGACAAAGCTAAATGTCGTTCACACTGTGAACCACAGTCATGTGTCCTGAGCAACAAACTACCATCACACCTACACAAGCACAAATCAATCAGCACGGCCAGTAAGCCAAGGCCAACATGGAGGCAGGGGTCTAGCCGGGCAACAACTCTCATCTGCGCACACTCAACACCACACACCTCGACCTCCAACAATGTGCAGCAGTGAAGCACACATGCACTGGTGACATTGCACATGCACCCATGACTATTCCAGGGGTGGTGGGTGGGAACCAAGGTGCAGAAACACATCACACATGGCCACTCAACAAGACTCCTGAATGTCTGACACACTGCACACTACGCTGTACATGGACATGGACATGACGGCAATACCACACCAACCAATGGGATCCCAGCCACAGTCACACACCAATGAAGAAGCCAAGGTCACCCACAAAGAACACACATAGACAACAACCAACATTGCAGCCCGGACCCTGAGGAGTGCCAGCAGTCACACACACAACGTGTCACAATCACTGAAAGATAACACAAACTGGAAATCACATGACAGGTGCAAACAACAAGTGCCAAGGAAACCTGACTGTGACCCATCTGCGTCTGCACACAAACTCAGTCCTGACAGCAAACACACCTATGGGTGACACCCTGATGACCAGTAATGTGCCATGCACCCACATCACAGAGAACCCAGGGAGAAGACTTTGGGGAACATAGGTCAAGTCAGCAAGCATCACAAACAGGTACAACACTAGGGATCACAGCATGCACAGCTAAACGGAAGTGAACACACAGACATGCTCATACAACACCCCCTTGGGCGCAGGCAATGTCACAGGAGTACACACTGCCATGAGGGGACTCCACTCCTGTGTGAGGAAAGCTGTGCCATATGTTGCCTCAGTAGGGCCCCATCATGTCAGCTGAGCACTTGGTCACACAATCAACAATTAGCACCAAATGAAGGCTCCTGTCACATCAGCCTGGTCATGGAAGTGCCAACAAAATCATCAGCACAGATCAAACACACTTGTATAGCAATGTTGCACTGACAACACAGATGAGCCCTTCCCCATTGATGCCCAAACCTGCATGTCCAGTGGAGATGGCCACACGGTCAGGGAAGTAGACGAATTGAACAATGGCAGGCACAACAGATGTGCAGGGGTGGAAGCCACAGATGTGAAATTGCTAATGTAAGTAGGAAATCCCATTGCCAAATACTGAACACATGACACCCTCAGATGCTGCTATGGATGACATGGATACACCACAGGATAGGACACATTCCCCCTGGACCACATGGGTTCCTGCACAGTAACACTTCATTATCATGAGACCAAATATCACCATCACTGCAGCAAGGGCATGGTTAGCATCATCAACAACATGTACATCAGAAGCATAAGCACTAGAGAACAGAAAGTTGCTTTATTCAGCATATGTGTGTTTATAAGTGAAAGTCCATAAAAACACAAAGGCCAATGGCCAGTCCATTGTCAAAGTCCAAACAGGGTGACAGTGGCAGATGTCACCCTACGCATGCCTGCACTGCACAAAACCAGGGACAATCCACTAGGAGGGGCAACCGGGGGCAGGCCAGGCACCGCAGGGACAGGATCAGGGCTCACCAGGAGGAGGCAGGGAAGGGGTGGTGGGTGCTGGAGAGCCACTGACAACTGCAGTGGAGGTGTCTGACATGGTGTGTGCCGGCACAACAGGGGGCATGACTCAGATGTTGTGGGTGCCGGCACGACTGCAGTGGACCCTGCAGATGGAGTGGACAGGTCCGCCACTGCAGTGCCCAAGTCAGACAGGGTGGTAGTGGACTCCACTGCAGTGCCTACCACCAGGGGAGGAGAATGGGGAACAGGCAAGGTGGGCTGGACAGAGGGGAGGACACCCTCACCACATCAGTGGCACAGACAAGCGCAGCGGGGGTGTGGTGCCGGGAGAGCAAGTGGCAGGGGAGAAGGCCGGATCCTCTTGGGGATGGTATATCTGTGGGTGGGGAACCTGGGGCAGGGTGTGGTGGGGGCACCTGTGGAGTGGGGGCCTGAGGGATGGAGGAAGGAGACCTGGTGCCTGAGCTGCAGGGCAGCGGCGGGGTCTTGCTCTTACGACTCCGGGGGACTTGCGGGTGGGTGCCTCAGTCTGTCTGCGCCTGGGGAGGGTGTCCGGGGGCGAGGGCACTCTGCTCTGTGTGGGTGGGCTTCCTCTTCCCCTGAATGCTGTATCAGCTGGATCGGAGGGAAGAGGCCGAGGTCACTGAGGAAGAGCCGCTGGGCCTTTGGGGTTGCAGGTGAGGCAAGGGAGGGTGCTTTGGAGGGAGAGGCAACTGAGGACTGCGCAGTGCTCGTGGATGCGTGTGTGTGTTCCAGGGCCCCATCCCCTGTGAGTCTGGTTTCAGTCCCCTGACTGTGCGTGCGTGTGCGTTTTGTTTGTGGCGTGTGTGTCTGTGTGCTGGACGTGTGTGTGCTGGTGTGTGCCTGTGCCGGTGTGTGTGTGCTTGGGACGGGTAAGGTGCTGGGGAGTGTGGATGGAGCAGAGGCAGGAGGGTGAGGGACTGTCTGAGGAGGGACACTGCTGCCGTCAGGGAGGAGTCCATGGACCTATTGCCCCTCTGTAGGTCAGACATGCCCGATGAGATGCCCTCCATGAACGACACCAGCTGAGTCAACAGAGCGGTGTGCGCATGGAGGACAGTCAGCATGGCTGTCTGCCCTACATGGAGCTGGCGAAGGAGGTACACAGACTCCTCACTCAGGGCAGCAGGGGACACAGGGGCAGGGGGTGCGGTGCCTGGCCCAAAGGAGACACGCTCCCGAACATGGGAGCCTCCACGGACCTGGGGAATGGGAGCCGATGGGAGGGTGGTGGTGGTGCTGGTGGTGACGGGGACAGCAACACTAGCTGGGGTGTGGTGGCTGCTGACACCCGCCTCCATAAGGGAGTCATCCTCCGAGCTGCTGTGGTCCTCAGCTGAGGTGGATGGTGCTGAGGACTCCTCGGTGTGGCTCCCCTCGCCCTCCGTGCCACTGGGTCCCTCCGACCACTCCTCGACTGCTGACCCAGTCTGGCTCTCCGGCTCCTCCTGGTCCGTGGAGCTGTCCCCTTCCGTGGCCGTGGATGTATCTGCAAACAATGGGGAAACAGACAGACATCAGTCACCTGCACCAAACGCACACACCACTGTGAGCACAGCACATTACAGAGCAAGCCCTGGCATCATTAGTTGAACATTGCTAAAAGTGCCCTAACTGAACAGGAGAAGCCAATTGTCAGTCTGATGCCAACCATGGCACTCACATCCCACATGGCCTTGCACCCATCTGTCTGGTGTCTGTTGGATAGCAACACCCCAGTGTGGACACATGCACCACCTACACAGTAGTTGGACAGTGCAGAGGACACGGTGTAGCATGTGGACATGCACACATCACAACTCTTGCCACTGAGTCAGTACAGGTTTCCGGATGAAAGGGATGCCCAGAGTCAAATAGGAAATGCATGTGATGCATACCAGCGACAGACACCATGATGCACCCATGTCCTGATAGCCATCGCCACAATGGTGTGCATGTAGCACATGTCACTCCCCTGCAGTATCACCAATAAGTAGACACATGCCATGGCGGAGGCATGACTGCTAAGTCATACATCACTGTCTCAGTGATGTATGACTTAGCAGCCAGACAACAACACTCTGCACTGTGTCACAATAGTAGGTCATGGGAATGCAAGTCCTGGAGCTGCACAAGTGCACATGTACATCCCCCACACAACACATCATCTTAACCCTCATCTGTCCAGGTCATACCGATTGGACATATGGGAGACCTGTGACACTACCCTCTGAACCTGAGCCCCTCACAATCTGCTGTGAATGGGAAACAGCTGCCTGAACTTCACATTCGCATACCCCAGTCTGCACGGGCAGCTGATCAAACACCTATGTGACACACAAGTATCGTCTCCTATGGTCACATCTCCAGTGGCATGCTGAGCCCCTACCGAGAAACACCCCAGCAGTCCTGGCAACAAATCCACAGCACACTGACACAGAGGCAGACACCTGAGGGTCAAATCACTGCGCACAATGTGTCAGCTGATACACGGGAGTGGGAGTACAGGTGTATTGGATGGGCTGGAGTAGGCATGACTGTCCTGCCCCACATGAATGAGGGATGAGCCCTGGACAGTGGATAGCTGGCTATGTATGTGTGACACACGTAATCTGCACACTCCTGGGGCCCAAACATTGTTCCCACCCGCTGCATGCGTGTGTGCCAGATACCCCAGGCACATGTGGTGGCTCA
The DNA here is from genome assembly GCA_963921515.1 of Calotriton arnoldi. Taxonomy (NCBI): domain Eukaryota; kingdom Metazoa; phylum Chordata; class Amphibia; order Caudata; family Salamandridae; genus Calotriton; species Calotriton arnoldi. Next base: position 2,866,037 of record CAWUFW010001242.1, read on the forward strand.
GCTCAGCAAGTGGACCGCATATCAAAGCAACACGCAGATTACATGTCCGAACACAGGCGTTGTGTGAACAATGGACCCACCCATGATGCCCACAACAGAGTTAGGGAAACAGATGCTGTCCCCCACCTTGAGTGAAGCAAACTGCAAGGACACAGTCCCAAGTGACACAATTCCCTGAATGTAAGGGCCACACCTGGGTATCAGATGAGGAGTGGGCAGTGCACAATAGAGGGACATGGCTCCTGGACAACATGACTGCTGTACTGTGGCAGTTTAACCAGGCCAGAGGAGGGCACATAGCATGTAATACAGAGTTCACAGTGCAGTCTTTGACTCACCCCCTCCTTGCTGCTGTCTGGCCTTCAGCTGCCCATCCAGGTCTGGAAACACCACCGCCAGGATCTGGAGCATGTGGGGGTCAGGGTCCGTGTTCCGCCCCTCCTGCGAGGAGGCGACAGCTTCAGCTGGACCCGTGCAATCCTCCGGGTCCAGCCCGAAGGTCCTGCCACCTCTTCTGGCAGTTGCGGATCCGGCGCTTGTAGACCCCCACGGACCGGACAGCCCGGACGATGTCCTTCCAGATCTCCTGCTTCCGATGGGCATTAACCTGTCAGGATGACAAAGTGAAAAGGCCATTACTACACATGCAACATATCCGTGCATGACACAGTTGTATATACATGTCTCAATCACAGGGGCACATGATGTACACAGGCAGTGCAACGCTGCCCATGGACAGTTTGCCAGAAGTCACTACATGGTATCATTGCATGGGAAGTAAAACCTTGTTCAAATGCACTGTCACTGCACCATACCTGTCCAGTGCATGTCACTACACACTATGGGGGGTGACAACTACTCAGTGAGCCTGCTAGCCAGTGGCGTGCAGACTTTCAGCCTTGCTAGTCAGACAAAATGCACATTCAGAAAGGCAGTGCACAGAACACTCACCTGCTCCCCTGGTGTCCCATACAGCTTGCTGTACTGTGGAAATGAGGCTGTCCAGCAGGGCCTGGTTCTCCTCAAGGCTGAAGGCTGGGGCTCTCTCCACAGTACGTGCCATTGCAGGGTCCAGAGGGGCAGAGACAGCAGCAGTGCAGTGGCAGATGTCGTCCTGGAGCATGTAGTGCAGGCAAGTGAGCTCTCAGGGGAACAGCCAGCAATATATATGTGCTGGAGAGGCAGATCCTGTCCCATGTGTCCAAAGTGATAGGTCCAAGTCGTTTGCATCTTCTGAATCTGGCCAATCCATGGAATAGCAGCACCAATACACGCCCACAGCATCCTTCAAATCTTCAACTTCATGACATACATGATTTTGCAACATTGCTGTGGGTGACCAACTGAATTTCCAGCAACCGACTCGTTCGAATTTCGAGCAGCGTCCGTTGCCAGGCTAAACCATTGTCAATGGGTGCGCACCGATCGGTCCATTGCTGTTCAACGCGTACAGGGTACAACGCGAACCCGCACACATTGAATGCAATGGGCCGGCCGGGGGCACCGATCGGTCCATTGCTGTTCTACACGTACAGGGGTACAACGCGTACCAGCACACATTGAATGCAATGGGCCGGCCGGGGGCACCGATCGGTCCATTGCGGTACAACGCGTACAGGGGTACAACGCGTACCCGCACACATTGAATGCAATGGGCTGGCCTGGCGCACCGATCGGTCCATTGCTGTTCAACGCATACAGGGGTACAACGCATACCCGCACACATTGAATGCAATGGGCCGGCCGGGGCACCGATCGGTCCATTGCGGTACTGCGCGTACAGGGTACAACGCGTACCCGACACATTGAATGCAATGGGCCGGCCGGGCGCACCGATCGGTCCATTGCTGTTCAACGTGTACAGGGGTACAACGGCGTACCGCGCACATTGAATGCAATGGGCCGGCCGGGGCACCGATCGGTCCATTGCGGTACAACGCGTACAGGGGTACAACGCGTGCCCGCACACATTGAATGCACTGGGCCGGCCGGGGCACCGATCGGTCCATTGCGGTTACTAACACGTACAGGAGTACAACGCGTACCCGCACACATTGAATGCAATGGGCCGGCCGGGCGCACCGATCGGTCCATTGCTGTTCAACGCGTACAGGGGTACAACGCGTACCCGCACACATTGAATGCAATGGGCCGGCCGGGGCACCGATCGGTCCATTGCTGTTCAACGCATACAGGGGTACAATGCGTACCCGCACACATTGAATGCAATGGGCCGGCCGGGGCACCGATCGGTCCATTGCTGTTCAACGCGTACAGGAGTACAACGCGTACCCGCACACATTGAATGCAATGGGCGGCCAGGGGCACCGATCGGTCCATTGCGGTTCTACGCGTACAGGGGTACAACGCGTAACCGCACACATTGAATGCAATGGGACGGCCGGGGCACCGATCGGTCCATTGCGGTACAACGCATACAGGGGTACAACGCGTACCCGCACACATTGAATGCAATGGGCCGGCCGGGGCACCGATCGGTCCATTGCTGTTCAACGCATCCCTGTACAAGTGACTGGCATATGTCACCATGCCTGTCTCAGATGAACATATGCCAGCCACAGATAGCTCCCAGGGAGTGAGGGGCACACCTACAACACGACAGCCTGTCCAAACTGTATCATAAGGCATGTAAGGCTGCATTTCCTATTGTGTGTATGTTGGTGTACATGTTGTCCTGTGGGTGTCACCTGGGGGCAGCCACCCCCAGGCTCTGCACGTGTTCATGAGGACAGGATCCTGGGTGTTACGTGTACATGACCACTGTGATGTGCAACTGTTCATATCTGTGCATGTGCCATGGTCACATTTCACGGTGGTGTATGTGTATGTCATGTCACATACCCCGTGAGTCCCATGTGGGACGGTATGTTTGAGCCAGGGTGTCCCAGTGGCACAATAGTGATGGTCCTCCACAGTCTGTGTGCATGTAGTGTTTACAATGTCTCTGATTTCATGTGCACAATGGGAGACAGTCTCCACATCCACGTTGTGTGTGCATGGACTTTGATGTTGTGCGTGTGTGTGTCACAGACGTCCATGTCTGTCCTGCAGTGGCAAGTGGGACCACTACCTGTGGGGGTCATGGTTGTTTTGCTGTGGTGTATACATGATACTCCATGTAATGCCAGTGTCCATGTGGCAATACAGGGTCCCTGGGAATGTACCTGTCGTTGAGGTGTGATGCCTGGGGCACATCTGTCCTCACATGTCACTGTGGGGGTGATTGTGACACGGCAGCAGGAGATGGGAACTGTGACACGGCCTCATGATATCCAATGGGCCAACCTGGGACTTATTGATGCCACTTGTTGAACCGTGATGACAGATGTTGGCCATGTATGTACCATACATGTCCTTACGGAACTGCACACTTCATGTAGTTGTGCCTCATAATGATGTATGTTGTGATATTGAGTGTGTTCAATGCCGCATATGTGGGGTGACTGACAATCTTGCTTTCTTCTCCTGTGCACTGCAGGGCTCCTGCTGTCCATAGACCATTCCCAGACCTGGCAACGATGGTGGAGCGGGACAGCATCCGACGGTACCGCTTCACCAGGCAGCTGATTGAGGATTTGGCAGTGCAGTTGGCCCCACATTTGCAGCCTGGCCGGCCGTATCCTACAGCGCTGACCCCCAAGGTGAAGGTGATGGCAGCCCTACACTTCTTTGCCACCGGTACCTTCCAACATACTGTGGCGACTGCTGGTGGGATGTCACAGACCATGTTGAGCTGTGTGCTCCGCGATGTTTTGGAGGCAATGTTGCTATTCCTGAACCGGTACATCTATTTCCCTAGACTGCAACGACTCACTGACGTGAAGAGTGACTTCTATGCCCTGGGGAGGATGCCGCATGTCATTGGCTCCATTGATGGGACACATGTGGCTTTGGTACCACCACAGGCCCAGGAGCAGGCCTACCGTAACCGCAAGCACTACCACTCGGTCAATGCACTGGTGGTGTGTCTTGCAGATATGACCATCACACACGTGTGTGCCCGTTTCCCTAGTTCAGCACATGATGCCTTTGTGATGAGGAGTAGTCGCATCCCCAGGATGATGGCACAGATGCAGAACCAGCGTGCCTGGCTTGTCGGTGTGTACTGACTTTGTGCCATTGTGTGTGATCTGATCTGTAGTATTCCGCCCACTTTTCCAAGTCAGCTAATGTGCACTTGTCTGTCCGTAGGTGACTCGGGATACCCCAACATGCCGTGGTTGCTGACACCCCTCAGGAACCCTGTGACACCAGCCCAGATGCGCTACAATGAGGCACATGGTCGGACCAGGAGAGTGATTGAGTGGACATTTGGTCTCCTGAAGAGCCCCTTCCGCTGCCTGGACAAGACAGGAGGGTCCCTCCCATATGCCCCAGTGAAGGTGTGCAAGATTATCATTGTCTGCTGCATGCTCCACAACCTGGCAGTGCGGAAGGAGTTGCCTCTCATCCAGGATGACAATGACCAACATCCGCCACCTGTGGAGGATCCTGGCCTGGACCACGATGCCAGTGATGATGATGATGATGAGGGTGATGTCCGCACACAGCTCATCACCAACTTCTTTAGCTGAATGTGAGTATCCTGAGGTGTCATGTCAATGATGTGAGTTGGCATGATATGTGTAGGTGGTGCTCTGGTGCTGTTGGAGTGTGTCCATGGGCTACTTGACTGGATGTGTGTAGCGATGTGTGCTTACAGGTGGTCTGTCCTCCCCAACAGTGTTGACATGCTAACTTGGTTCTGGGTGGGTATCTTGTAACATGTATTGTGCATGAGTTTTGCTGTCTGTCCTGTTCTCCATTGCTTTTGACTGTGTGTCATTTCTGTCCTTCACAGGGTACTTTCAGATTCGTTTGGTCAACTGTGTCCACCGGCGAGCGGGATTGTACTTCCAGGGTGGTAGCTGTTGTGTCCCTACAGGTGATGTGCGCCACACCCATGGACTTCCTTCCTTCTACAGTTGTTGACTGTGTGCCCGCTGCCAGGTGGGATTACCTTGCATCTGTAGTGGTTACGACATGTTGCAACTGTGTAATAAACCTGTGCTTCACTTTGTGATGTGCGTTGTCTGTGGTCACACATTTGACTGCCATTTGCTTACTGCACCTGTGGGCTACTTGACTACAACTGGGAATAGGTGTGGTGTCAGTGCATTGCACCGTCTTCCCTGGCAACATCAGTGTAGGCAATGAGTCAGATGGCCTAGGAGTGTATGTGTTGTGTAGCCCTGGTGGTGTGTCTCCCTCATATGTGTCACGTTGCCTTAACTCACATGCCTGTGTTGTACTTGCTGTTGCAGTTCGCATACACAGTGTAATTTTGCAGTTCATCATCCCCATGACAGCACCCACGTTGGAATCACAACAGAGGCAAGTATGGTGTATTAGTGTGTTTATTGTGATACATTTGTGTGAATAGTGCATAGGATGGTTAGTGCTGTACATATATATTGCAATCAGAAGTTCCTAGGTGAATTGAAAGTCCTGGTAGACAAAATCCCCAGTATCGGGGCCACAGTTGTCTGAGACATTGGTCCAACTTGTACTCCCCATGTCATGTGTGGGAGTTGTGTTGCCGTCAACAGGGTGAACAGTTTGTGCACAAAGGTGAACATCCAGAACAGGTTCAGGCTTCCTGGGGGTTGCACTTGGCCATCGGCCTCTCACTTGCCCCTCCTCGGACGACCCCACTTCTTTGGGGGGGGCCCCTCAAGTACAGGCTGCTGCGGTGCAGGGGACTCTCCGCCAGAGTCATCCTCCCTCCCTGTGGCAGTTGCAGTTTGCTCAGCACCAGATGTTGTTGGCACACAGGGAGGTGTGGACTGGTTGCTGTTCATCTGGCGGAGGCATTGTAATATGTCCCTGTGCACCGCCGTCATCTCTTGCAGTGCGTCCCACTTGGACTCCACGCGGGACATGTGTGAGTCCAAGCGGGCATGATGGGCAGTCTGCTGCTGTTTCATCTCTCTGAGGAGCCCCACTACCTGGCTGAGATCTCTGGTGCTGGACTGGTACGCATCGGCTATGCGTACCAGTTGTGGGTCATCATGCACACCAGCAACCTCTGCAAGCAGCGACCTCTGTCTCCCACCCCTCCCACCACCCCTGCCGACATGTGCAGTGTGTGCAGTGGCACGCACAGATGACCCTGGTCCCCCTTGGGGGTTGGTGGTGGTGGTGGTGTCCATGGCCCCACGTTGGTCCAGGGTCCCTGTGCTGGTGGTGCTCCTTGTTCTGTCCATGTCGGCAGGGATGGTATTTGTGGTGACAGTCGTTGGAGGTGTGGGTGCAGGGGTGCAGCAGGTGGTCCTGCTGGTGCTGCAGCTGGTGGTCCTGCTGGTGCTGCATGTTGACTTGCACCGGATGTGCCAGGTTGGTCTTCTTCGTCCGAGGAGGGCAGAGGCTGTACGACACCAGTGAGCTCCGTATCCTCTTGAGCCTGGGACTGGGACTCCTCAGCGTCTGCTGCTGTGTCCCCATCATCACCTGTTTTTGGGAGACACACACAATGTATGTTATGTTTCTGCAGGCATCAATGGCTGACACACCTGACAGTTGTGACTGTGCCTCTGGGTGCGGGCCTGTACATTGCATTGTCCTAAGTTGTCACAGTCAGGGGCTGATATTGGTGTAGCACATTGTCCTGCATTATTTGGGCATTTCTATGTATTTGTTGGGGTGTGAACATGGCCTGCATTGGTTGTATTTGGTTGACAGCCGGCCCTCCTTCCCACCCAGCCAGTCAGTTATCCCACCATGGACTGTGCTTGCATTGCAGGGAGTGCAAGTTGTCTTTCAGGATGTCAGTCAGTGGTGTCCTGCTGTTGGTTGTTGCACAGTTGCCAGCAGGGCCTTGTGCTCCCCACAGCAGTAGCCAGTGTCAGCCATCTTGTCAGTTGTTTTCCACTCCCTGTGATGTGAGCATGGTTCAGGGTGGTGTTGATGGGACAGTTGTGAGGCTGAGCAATATCTGTGCCTACTACTCCCATCATGCTATTGCCTCCACCCCCTTCCCAGCATGCCCATGCTTCCTTCCTTTGACTCTGCTTCCCTGTGGGGTGGGCTGCCTGTGCTGACAGGATGGCTGGGAGTGTTGTCCTGGCAGTTGTTTGGCTAAAAGTCCCAAGAGTGTCCCTGTGCTTCACACAACATAACCCAGGGTGGTGGTTCTTTGTGGGATCTTGAGTTAGGATGTGAGGCATTGCATTCTCCCAGGTGGGTTATGTGGAGTATGTGTTGAGGGTGTGTGTGAGGGGAGGTGCTTGTGACTATGGTCAGTGCTGCAAGTCCTCCTTCCCACCCAGCCAGATATCCCACCATGGAACGTGCCTGCATTGCAGAGAGTGCAAGTTGGCTTTCAGGATGTCAGGCAGTGGTGTTGTGCTGTTTGTTGGTGCACAGTTCCCAGCAGGGCCTTGTGCTCCCCACAGCAGTAGCCAGTGTCAGCCATCTTGTCAGTCCTTATCCACTCCCTGTGATGTGAGCATGGTTCAGGGTGGTGTTGATGGGACAGTTGTGGGGGTGAGCTATGTCTGTGACTATGACTCCCATCATGCTATTGCCTCCACCCCACTTCCCAGCATTCCCATACTTACTTGCATTTGTCTGGAGTTCAGTGTGTGTGGGTGTGAGAGCAATGGCAAGATGGCTGACAGTGGTGTCCTGCTGTTTGTTGGTGCACAGTTCCCAGCAGGGCCTTGTGCTCCCCACAGCAGTAGCCAGTGTCAGCCATCTTGTCAGTCCTTATCCACTCCCTGTGATGTGAGCATGGTTCAGGGTGGTGTTGATGGGACAGTTGTGGGGGTGAGCTATGTCTGTGACTATGACTCCCATCATGCTATTGCCTCCACCCACTTCCCAGCATTCCCATACTTACTTGCTTTTGTGGGGAGTTCAGTGTGTGTGGGTGTGAGAGCAATGGCAAGATGGCTGACATTGGTGTCCTGCTGTTTGTTGGTGCACAGTTCCCAGCAGGGCCTTGTGCTCCCCACAGCAGTAGCCAGTGTCAGCCATCTTGTCAGTCCTTATCCACTCCCTGTGATGTGAGCATGGTTCAGGGTGGTGTTGATGGGACAGTTGTGGGGGTGAGCTATGTCTGTGACTATGACTCCCATCATGCTATTGCCTCCACCCCACTTCCCAGCATTCCCATACTTACTTGCTTTTGTGGGGAGTTCAGTGTGTGTGGGTGTGAGAGCAATGGCAAGATGGCTGACAGTGGTGTCCTGCTGTTGGTTGGTGTGCAGTTCCCAGCATGCCCTTGTGCTCCCCACGACACAGCAACAGTGTCAGACATCTTTGATGGGCCTTTCCACTCTCTGTGGGATGTGCATGCGTGAGTGTGAGCTTGCTGGGCCATGTGGTGGGGGATGTAGAGCTGTGCCTACGACTCCCATCATGCTATTGCCTCCACCCCCTTCCCAGCATGCCCATGCTTCCTTCCTTTTGACTCTGCTTCCCTGTGGGGTGGGCTGCCTGTGCTGACAGGATGGCTGGGAGTGTTGTCCTGGCAGTTGTTTGGCTAAAAGTCCAAAGAGTGTCCCTGTGCTTCACACAACATTACCCAGGGTGGAGGTTCTTTGTGGGATCTTGAGTTAGGATGTGAGGCATTGCATTCTCCCAGGTGGGTTCTGTGGAGTTTGTGTTGAGGGGGTGTGTGAGGGGAGGTGCTTGTGACTATGGTCAGTGCTGCGAGTCCTCCTTCCCACCCAGCCAGATATCCCACCATGGAACGTGCTTCCATTGCAGGGAGTGGAAGTTGTCTCTCAGGATGTCAGTCAGTGGTGTCCTGCTGTTGGTTGTTGCACAGTTGCCAGCAGGGCCTTGTGCTCCCCACAGCAGTAGCCAGGGTCAGCCATCTTGTGAGTCCTTTTCCACTCCCTGTGATGTGCGCATGGTTCATGGTGGTGTTGATGGGACAGTTGTGGGGGTGAGCTATGTCTGTGACTATGACTCCCATCATGCTATTGCCTCCACCCCACTTCCCAGCATTCCCATACTTACTTGCTTTTGTGGGGAGTTCAGTGTGTGTGGGTGTGAGAGCAATGGCAAGATGGCTGACAGTGGTGTCCTGCTGTTGGTTGCTGTGCAGTTCCCAGCATGCCCTTGTGCTCCCCACGACACAGCAACAGTGTCAGACATCTTTGATGGGCCTTTCCACTCTCTGTGGGATGTGCATGCGTGAGTGTGAGCTTGCTGGGCCATGTGGTGGGGGATGTAGAGCTGTGCCTACGACTCCCATCATGCTATTGCCTCCACCCCCTTCCCAGCATGCCCATGCTTCCTTCCTTTTGACTCTGCTTCCCTGTGGGGTGGGCTGCCTGTGCTGACAGGATGGCTGGGAGTGTTGTCCTGGCAGTTGTTTGGCTAAAAGTCCAAAGAGTGTCCCTGTGCTTCACACAACATAACCCAGGGTGGAGGTTCTTTGTGGGATCTTGAGTTAGGATGTGAGGCATTGCATTCTCCCAGGTGGGTTCTGTGGAGTTTGTGTTGAGGGGGTGTGTGAGGGGAGGTGCTTGTGACTATGGTCAGTGCTGCGAGTCCTCCTTCCCACCCAGCCAGATATCCCACCATGGAGCGTGCTTCCATTGCAGGGAGTGGAAGTTGTCTCTCAGGATGTCAGTCAGTGGTGTCCTGCTGTTGGTTGTTGCACAGTTGCCAGCAGGGCCTTGTGCTCCCCACAGCAGTAGCCAGTGTCAGCCATCTTGTCAGTCCTTATCCACTCCCTGTGATGTGAGCATGGTTCAGGGTGGTGTTGATGGGACAGTTGTGAGGCTGAGCAATATCTGTGCCTACTACTCCCATCATGCTATTGCCTCCACCCCCTTCCCAGCATGCCCATGCTTCCTTCCTTTTGACTCTGCTTCCCTGTGGGGTGGGCTGCCTGTGCTGACAGGATGGCTGGGAGTGTTGTCCCGGCAGTTGTTTGGCTAAAAGTCCCAGGAGTGTCCCTGTGCTTCACACAACATAACCCAGGGTGGTGGTTCTTTGTGGGATCTTGAGTTAGGATGTGAGGCATTGCATTCTCCCAGGTGGGTTCTGTGGAGTTTGTGTTGAGGGGTGTGTGAGGGGAGGTGCTTGTGACTATGGTCAGTGCTGCGAGTCCTCCTTCCCACCCAGCCAGATATCCCACCATGGAACGTGCTTCCATTGCAGGGAGTGGAAGTTGTCTCTCAGGATGTCAGTCAGTGGTGTCTTGCTGTTGGTTGTTGCACAGTTGCCAGCAGGGCCTTGTGCTCCCCACAGCAGTAGCCAGTGTCAGCCATCTTGTGAGTCCTTTTCCACTCCCTGTGATGTGTGCATGGTTCATGGTGGTGTTGATGGGACAGTTGTGGGGGTGAGCAATATGTGTGACTACGACTCCCATGATGCTATTGGCTACACTGACTTGCCCAGCATACACAGAATTCCTTCCTTTCAGTGGTCTTCACTGTGTGTTGGTGTTGTAGTGGTGGCTACATGTCTGGATGTGTTTGTTAGTTCTATTTGTGCCACTGCCTAGCTGTAGTTGTAGTTGTGTTTGTACATGTGATGACACGGTTAAATGTAACTTTGAGATGGCATGTGTTGTGTTTATCTGACTGACATACACATTTTGGGATGATTCTGTTCTGGTTGCTGTGTAATTGCTATGAGTGCATGGTTTGACTCTCCCCTTGACAGTGATGTGTGTGTGTATTGTGGCAGAATATTGTGTACATTTGTTGTGTACTCACCAGGCTCTGGGATGTTCTCTAGTCCATAGACGCTCACTGGCGGAAGGATGGCCCGCACCTTCTCCTCCCAGGGCCTGAGGTATACTGGCTTGGCAGGAGGGCCACTGCCGGTGTATTGGCTCAGGAGGTAGTCCTTCTTGAGTAGCTCCCGTACCCTCCTGCGCACGTCATACCACCTGTTCTGGATGTCAGTCTTTGTGCGCAGACATGGTGATTGTGCGTTCACCCTGTTGATGATCCTCTCCCACATCTTGGTTTTCTGGGAGATGGGTGTCTGTTGGACCAGTGTGCCAAACAGCTGTGGCTCTACCCTGTGGATCTCGTCTACCAGGACTTCCAATTCACAATCTAGGAACTTGTGATTCTTCTTGGGGGGCATGGTGATGGGTGGTGATGGTGAGTGATGTGTGTGTTGGTGTGCAGGTGAGGGTGTGTAAGTGTGTGTTTTGCTGGGTGTATGTGAGGTAGCTATTTGTTGGTGTGCTGATGGTGTGTGGCTTGTGTGAGGGATGAGCTGTGGGTGTGTGGTTGCTGTCTGTTGAGTGCTGGCAGTAGAATAGCATTTGCAAAGGATCATGGTTGGGATTTGTGTCCTTTATATGGGTGGAGTTGTGGGTGTGTCTTTGTTCTCTGTCCCCACCCCCCCATTATTTATTGGCTTTGTAATTGCTTGTTTGGCCTTTTTTTGTGTATTTTTCCTTAGTACTGTCTGTGCATGTTGGAAACGTTCTTGTGACCGAGTCGGACCCTGCATTTGTCTCGTACGGTCTTCTCCGTTTCGTTCACGCTGTGTTTGTGCAGTTTTCTATGCTGCGTACGTGTCGGTCACGGTGTTTTGTGTTACTTCGGCTCGGTTTTGTATGCGTGTCGGTCGTACGGCTTGTCCTCCGTTCGACTCGGTCGTGGTTTTCGCGCCTTGCATCGTACTTAGCGGTTTGGAGTTCGTGTGTACGTTTCGGTTGGATTTGTTCCGGGTGCGTGTCGGTCGGTTCGATTTGCGTGTTTTTCCGGCCGGATTGCTGTTTTCCGTGCGGCTCGGTCGTTCGGCTTGGGTTCAGTACGTGTCGGTCGGATTTTGCACGCCTTGCATCGTACTTGACGTGTCGGGCGCCACAGGTACGTGTCGGTCGGAATAAATTCCGGCTCCGAGTCGGTCGGTACTTTTTCCGGCTTGAATCGGAATCGACCCCAAAGTGTTATGCTGGTATTTACTATCCAATGCAAATCAGGATTTGCGTTAGGCAGTTTCCAAAAGTAACGCAAAGGTGCGCCCTACACTGCTTTAAGTTAATTTAATTCAATGGTGTGATCCATAGGTGGTAAATGGGTGTTCTCATGTAACTACCAATGAGTTTTGAAGCAAATCCCCAGACAGGGATTGGTGCTAAAATCTTACATCTTTCTGAGGCAGGTGTTATGATGAGAAATTTTTCCATTTCTCCTTTTTTCCTACTTTGGATGTGTGCTGCTTTGTACAACACACATACTGAGAAGGAAAAGTGTGAAAGGATATTTTTTGTACTGGATGGTTCAACTTCCATTACAAAAACTATTCCTTACAGCACGCACACACCCTTGCACTATGGGAGCCTAAAGTGCACCAGTCTAGGGTGAGAGGAATATATCATTATATCTTAGTAGATATGGTGCTCTCTCCTTTACACACAATGCTGCTGCCTTGCGTGAATGTTTCGTAACTCTTGGCCCAGGTTTTCTAAATCAGCAGTCAGGTCTCATTCCCATTTTCCTCTGACTGGCTCCCCTTACTAAAAAATACTTTCCCTTCCCTTTACTACTTCCCCCACTCACCATCCCAAATGTATGCATTAAAACCCCAGGGACTGGGAATTAAGTGAGGTTTCACGACTGAAAATATTGGTCCCATACTGTAATTCCTATTGCATAGGCAGGGCCACTGAAATTATGCAGCAGAGGAGAACAAAATTATGCAGCTGGGTTGACTAAATTAGGTGGCATGAAAAGCCAAATTATGCGACATAATGCAGCACATTTTATGATAGTATTAATTTGTTATTATGTAATTTTAGACATGTTGGGGCCGATTCACAGAACTAATCTGAGACAAAATCCTAAACTTACTACTTTTGTTATTCACGGAAGGCACTTACAATTTATGGTATTCACAGAAATCACGTACGACTACTAACTTTACGTCCGCACTCGGGCCTGAATTTCCGCACCCGGAGTGGAATTTCCGCCTCCGGGCCGGAATCTCCACCTCCTGGCCGGAATCTCCGCCTCCAGGCCGGAATCTCTGCTATCGGGCCGAAATACCCGCATTTGGGTCTGATGATCATTTCAAGTGCCTACCATCCCCCACCATGCTCAAGTTGAATGTGTGATAACTCATGATAATTAGTGCTACACACTTCTGCAATGGTAGGGCCCACACTGCTTGTGCTCATCCTTTGTGCCTGAAATTGAGTGCATCACATGTGGCAGCAGAAATGTAAAGTTGCAAAATATAGTTACATTATAAAATATCTTGGCTGAAAGGCACAACATATATCCAGTGTAGGCGGCAACCATCATCTGTTGTCAGCTTAGTTCTACCATGATGTAGGAAATGGATTATGGGAACAGAGGACACTCAAAGGATGGACATTACAAATGTGTTATCTCTCAATCCAAAATGAGCTTTGTGACTTCATGAGTAGGGAAGCACAAATTACACACAAAATGTACCTGACTATTGCACATCCCACATATGAACTCTGCAATGCAATGTTTGAACTGATGTGCAAATGTGATACTGGTCAGCCTGTGGATGTACACTCCTTTCAACTTGTTAGCAGACAACATCATACTCATGAGACATGTTAGTCTTAACGGTGAAGGTGTAATCAATGTAATGCGGTGGCGTCCTGATTATTTCTCCCCTTCCTGCAAATATCAGTAACCTTCTCATACACGTTTGTCTATTGATGTGTCATCTCATTGATGTCAGTGCTGTGTGGAGGTACCAGCTGGCAATTGCTGCAAGTGAGCAGGGGCCCACATGTAAAGTCCATGACGTAAACATGCTGCACATTGTCCAGGAATATCCTATCAAAGGTCATTGAGAATGACATATGCATGTTAGCTCATAGCTACCATCTGGTGTAATGAAATATGGACATGTATGTCTCATCACAGCTGCTGACAGGATGACACCAGTGCAGCATACAACACCATCCCGGGGAATGCAAGACATCCTGGCTGCAGCAGTGAAACCCTCTCGCACATGTCCATCAGGTAAATGTGGCGTGAAGTGTTTCCCTATCAAAACCATGACTAAGATCAAAATCCCCTTCTGCATAGAACCTGCAGTTGGTGTTAACAAAGTTACATACATATCATAAGTGTCACATGTGCCTGTTTGTAAATTAGTAATGCAGATGATTGAGAATGGTGTCACTTCCCTCTACAGCTGCTGGATCAGGGACTGCTTCGTCAACAAAACATATGAGGAGCATGGTTCAGCAGTTGACATCAGGGCGGATATCAAAGGGACACAAAGCTGTGGCTGGAGCTGGTGAGTTTGCTTGTGCAATGTACATCTCCGTTTCACCCCTCAGTGCTATGGTGTGAGCTGTCACTTGTAGGGTTACCCAAACCAGGTCACATATGCGTCATCTGTTGATGCAAAGTACAGTAGAACCAACCCTTGTGTTGCACCACATCTTATGCTAGGTCAATTACTTCTCCTGTTGCAACCTCTGCGTTCCAGGTGATGATGACGATGAGGAGGATGGACCTTCCACCAGTGTTGGGCGACGGGTAATCAAAGGGGAAAATCCACTGCTCCTGCAGGCAGCAATGTCGGCTGCAAGTACTGCGCAAGAGGGCGGATCGCAAAGGGACACAAAGCTGTGGCTGGAGCTGGTGAGTTTGCTTGTGCAATGTACATCTCCGTTTCACCCCTCAGTGCTATGGTGTGAGCTGTCACTTGTAGGGGTACCCAAACCAGGTCACATATGCGTCATCTGTTGATGCAAAGTACAGTAGAACCAACCCTTGTGTTGCACCACATCTTATGCTAGGTCAATTACTTCTCCTGTTGCAACCTCTGCATTCCAGGTGATGATGACGATGAGGAGGATGGACCTTCCACCAGTGTTGGGTGACGGGTAATCAAAGGGGAAAATCCACTGCTCCTGCAGGCAGCAATGTCGGCTGCAAGTACTGCGCAAGAGGAGGAGGAGAAAGTACCTTAGGAGGATGAAGGATTGGACGATGATGGTGACTATCTGTTCATCCTCTCAGAGGATGAAGAGTCTGATGCCATGGACAGAAATATTCCCACATCGCCCACATTTTGCAAGGCCTCACACCCTCCGCCCCGCAAAGTACCTCAGCCTCCTCCAAAACAAAAGATTGCCTGTCCCCAGCATAGAGCTAACCAGCCACAGCTCACACACACCCCAACACAGACATCACTCCCTCACAGCCCTCACATCCAGGACAGATGTGGTGGTTCCCCTACACACTCCCCCTATATGGTGTATCCCAGGCATTCTCTTACCATCTGAGGGAAGTACCAACCCTGTTGTGGTGCAGGTATCCACTGGGCACCATTCTCCTATCCACAGGCTTCCACATGCCACCCTGCCCCCTGCTGTTGGACCTGTCGGTCTCATCCATGGCCGACCCCTGCTGAGAGGACCTGCACAAGGCCATGGTGCCCAGTGGGAGCAGGACTTCTAACAACAGCAGGCAGATGTGAGGCAGGACATTCATGCCATAGGGGCCACCCTGTCAGACATGTCTGAGGCCCTGCACCAATTCCCTCAGGTGGTGGACAGACAGACCCATGTTTTGGATAGGATGGATAGATCTTGGCAAGACATGTGCAAGAATATCAGAGACATCATATCTATCCAAAGGGAAGACTGTTTAAGACACCATGCCTTGGCCATGAAGATGATGGAGGGCATGATGAAAGTGATCCAAAGTCTGCCTTCACGGTCAACGCAGGGAGGGGAGCCATCACATCTGCCTGCAGCACATCACACCCATACACCTGTACCACAAACTGCACAGGACAACAGCAAGAGTACACACCCACCACCGCCCCCTACGTAGGCACTCCACCCACCTGCACAACCACCACCACCCCCTGAACAGTCACTTCCCCCACCTGCACAACCACCACCACCCCTGAACAGGCACTACCACCACCTGCACAACAACCCCCTGTCTACGCACAAACACCAACTGTACAGACACCATCCGCCCCTTCACATGAAGTTCACCCTGTACAGGCAGATGCACCACACCAACCTGCACCTCGGTGACAACCCAGACATGATCCCTCACAGCGATCCTCACCTCCGAAATTGCGAAGCCGCAAGCACGATCCCCATTGATCACATCCCAGGAACTTTTTGACCAGTGTGAAAATGTGTAAATAAAAAGAAATTCTCTTCACAAGTCACAACTCTGTTGCGTATCATGTCATGATAGGCTAATGTTCACCAATTTTGGTGGCCTAGAGATGTGAGGATGTATGTGTGTGTGTGACACATGTACAAGTGTAACCCCGTCATTGCAGCAAGCCCTCATGTGCAGAGCAGATGACTTCCAAAATACATGTCCATATTTTGTACAAGACATTCACAATGAAGTTAAACAAGATAGAGAAAGTATGATCCAAAATAAGATGTTATGTAAAAAAAAGTGTGGGGTTAGAAAAACAACAACAGTCCGTTTGGAAGGGAGAAAAGAAACACAAATGATGTTCTTACTGCAGATGGATACGGGAACTTGGATTGGGGTGGGGCAACATAAATATAACACGTCAGGGAGCTTCAGGGAAAGCAGTCTATTTACAAGGGGAAAAGTAAATAATTGTCCACAAAGAAAAATCTGTCCAACAGGTCAAGTGTCCTTCTGGTCATCCTCTAGTACCACAATGTCCAGATCCTCTGAGTCCGATGCGGGCTCCTGGCTGGCCGGTGCAGGAACAGGCACCACACGGGGTCGGGACATACGAGGAGTACGGGGGGAAACAGTGTGGGGCAACGGACAGGGGGAGACATTGACGGTGGTGTGGGAAGGAGGTTGGGATACAAAAGACAACATGGCTGCAGTCAGGGAATTGACACTGGCAGTGAGGGTGGCCAGAGCTTGGGCAATTTCCTCTCACATCATGCGCACCTCTAGACATATCTGCAGCATGATGCGAGAGGTCATGTCTGGCTGACCCTCACATGCCCACATCAAGTCCTCTGGTACAGCCACAGACGGAACAATACAGGGAGGGGTTTGGGTTGAACATGAGGGGTGTGGTGCCTCAGGTTCGGAGCCAATGTTGGTGTAGACCTAGCAGCTACGATGAGGGGGACTGGTTGCAGGGGATGCAGCTGGAGGTCCCGATGGAATGGGGGCCTCTAGAGTTAGGGAGGGGCTGATGGCAGGCCCAGCTTGCATAGTGGCCTGCCCCGGGGACACCTCGGCAAAACTAACAGGTGAATGGTCCGGGGGAGAGTAGCTCTCCACCCCCCCCTGGCCAGAGGTGTCCAGTTATTCCCCCCACTTCAATGTCCTCAGCCTCCACCCAGTCCATAGCACCAGAGTTGGCTTCCTGGTCAGTCCGGGTGGGTGCAATCCCCCTGCCTCCTGATGTTGAGGGTCCCGCCTCATCCTCTTCTTCCTCACTGTTGGAAAGAGGTCGTAGCCGCCGGCGCACCAAAGATGTCCTGCTCCGAACCGGGTCCTGCATTTGTTCCTTTTGGCCAGCTGAGCCCACTGAAATGTAAGACAAATCATTATGTAGTGGTTGTACACGTCAGGACAAGACACATATCAAGATGAGCCAAGATCAGACTTTGTTCTCCTCTGATCACACTATACAGTTGTCAGTGTTTATGAGATTAAATTACCTGTATGTTCACTGTCATCTCCTGATTTGAGTCTGACATGGACATCTCACAAGATGTTTGGTGGCTTGCACATCTGTACTGGCCAACCCTCAACTTTGGCATTCTTGTGACCTGTGTGTCCTGTCACTGCTCCATGGGCAGGTTCCAAACCCAGTCTATAAAAGGAGATCAGAGGGAGTCCAGATGGTATTGATAAGGGCCTGTGATATGGAGTCTCTGCACTTTTACGTCTGGAAAAATGGTATCTGCTGTGTAGCATTGTATGGGACAACAAAAATGCCGATTGGGGGTCACACATCCATATAGGGTCTGGGCAATTAGGCTTGCTAAGTTGTGAGTCAAACCTTTTGATATTCCCTCACAAAAGCTGACAATCCAGTGCCACATATTGGCTTTGGAGACTGATCAGGTAGTGCTGTGCACTGGTGAACAGTAGTGTCTCGTTGTTACAGCTACCTGTACATCAAAAATGGCATACACGCCACTGGGGGTAAGGCGTTTGTCTGTGGACACACTTGGCAAAATTGGAAACACTTAAGAGTGAGGCAAGGATCTCAAAGTCTGTCTTGACTCCATGGCACTTGATGATCTGTCTCAATCAGAACCCAAACTCACCAAAAGCAATGCAAGTCACAGCATCCAATACCCATTGGCCTCTCATACACACACTGGACAGTGTCTGTACCATTCGTCATCTAATGCACACGTCAGTTATGATTCCCTTGTTTCACTGTTAGTGGTGCTGGCAGTGCAAATTTCTGTACAAATGCAACTGTGTGGCTCAATTCTCCAGTTGTCATGATGAAACTACAACTCCCAGAATGCACTCTGCCCTGTATAGTCAATGCGCTACAGTGAGCCTTTTGCTTCATGATGACTGCTGCATAGACACAGAATAGGTGAATGGAGACATGGGACACATGATGGTACAGCTCTGTCTTTACTCACATCATACTTACAGACACATATTGCATATAATGCACTTACCAGGTCTCTGCTGCTCATGCTCCTCCAGCTGAGCATGGAGGGTCGGATGAGATGCACGCAGGACCCTCCTGTACAGTGGCGAGAGACAAGGACGATGCACATGGTGCTGGGAAGACTGGCCCAGTAGCTCCTCGGCCTTGTGCCTGGCCCAGCGTTTTAGGTCCTCCCAGTGCTTGCGGCATTCCCTCGCGTTCCTGGTGTGAACGCCCACTGTACTGCAGCGCTCATCAATGTCGGCCATAGTCTGGCCCGCGCTGCATTACTCAGCTGGTCATCTGGCCCCCCATATAGCTGAGGATATTTGAGTATCACCCCCTCAGCTAAGATGTCTAATTCCCTTTCACTGAAAGGGGGTGCTTTCTCTTCATAACCCTCAGCCATGTTAGGGGAAATAAGGTTGAAAAGAGCAGCAGGATGGCAGAGGATCTGGTCTGTGAGAGAGGATGACTCAGAATGAATACAAAATGGCTGCCAACAACTTCCTGTGATGTATTTCCTGTCTCCCACTTCCTGTATGCCATTTCCTGTATGAAATAATGGGTTCCGGTTCAATTTCGGAGATTCCGGCCCGGAGGCGGAAATTCCGCTTCGGGTGCGGAACTTCCGCTCCGGGTGCAGAACTTCTGGCCCGAGTCCGGAAATTCCGGCCCGAGTGCAGATGTAAAGTTAGTAGTCATAAGAGATTTCTGTGAATACCATAAATCGTAAGTGCCTTCTGCGAATACCAAAAGTAGTAAGTTTAGGATTTTGTTTCAGATTAGTTCTGTGAATCGGCCCCTCAAACACTGTCTTGGTAAAGAGTTCACCTTATTAGTATCAGTCTAACACATAATACAGCAATGAGCAACTGAAAGGTGATCAGTCAACCTTTGCAAAGGGCCTTCCACTGCACTGTATCACGTGTTACCACATTTTTACTAACTTTTGATCCGTTTGAGCTAGAAATTGTTTTTGTTGAAACCTGCAGATTATGCAGCATATGATGTACTATGTAGCAAATGTGTCACGTCCATAACAATGCAGAAAACACCACAGCTGCAGAATCACATAGTTTAATAGTTAAAATGTCCAAAATTTGAAAACAGCATGCTAAGCAGCTGAATGACAATGACAAGTCAGTTTTGATGTTGCTGCAAAATAACTATACACGACCCTCAAAAATACCCTTTCAACCTATTTCGGTAAACATACTAACCCATTCTGTAACAAAACAAAGGGAATTTTTAGTAGAGCAAAATATAATGCTGCTCCTGACTATCAAAGAAGTGGGAATTTGGCCTTTAATGGAATATCGCACAAAATTATCTTCATTTTTCCAGGATAGAATATCTAGTATCGGGCCAAATTTTCCATCAGAGATTCCCAATGAAGCCTCTTTTTCAAAAATGTAAAAATCAACTAGCAATCACGTCTTCATTTTCTCTCTCTCTCTTGTCAGAGTCCGCTATGATCAAACCTCTGTCAATCAAATTCATCCCATGACTTGATCCTATTCCAATGAGAACCATCAAAATGCCCATGAATGCTATTGCATCTGTTGTAAGTAATATGTACAATCTTTCACTCTTCTGTTCTATTTGGAAGGAGGCTACTGTAATGGCTTCTCTAAAGAAATCGAGCACTGGACCCTTGATTTTTGCCAATTGCTATTCTCCCATTTCCTACTATGGTGATTGAGACCATAGGCACACTCAGAACACACCTGCAGAGTAAGAATCTATTGGATCCATGTATAACTCTGTACCGGCCACTGCATGGAACAAAGTTGGTTCTTACCGCTGTGCTCGATGTGATATTGGACAGACGGGGATCGGCAGCTGTGGACACTCTTAGATCTCACTGCCACTTACAACACTGACCTCAATGCTCCACTTGTACAATGCATGTGCAAAGTTTTAGTGGGGCGCAGTGCATTAAGCTGGTTTCATTCTTTACTTCTGGAATAGTCACAAATGGTAGCATGTGCCCTTTTAACTTGGCAATGAATCAGCTGGCCTGTAATGTCCTAGAGGAGTCATTGCTTAGTTTAATGCAGTTTAATATTTATATTCACCCTCAAGCTGCATTGATACTGTCTTTAAGGCTCGATTTAGAGCTAAGTAGACAATAAGCAGCTCATCACCTATTTGAAGCTGACTGAACAATGATTTAATATCTGTATGATTTTGGTGGATGAATGGATGGAATTCAATGCCCTCCAACTCAGTTCTAGCAAGACCAACGTTTTGTTTGTCAAATGAATAAGTACTATTTAGTTTTGGTCATGTCGACCCTGCACTAGGTGTTCTTCACCTACTAGAGTAAAACTGGATAGCAACTTTATCACATACCATGTAGTCCCATTGTTTAAAGTCACTTGATCTTGTTTCTAGATTTTAAATATTCTAAAGACATTTCTTCCACATGTGCCCATTAACTGACAGAAAACCATCATGCAGATAGAAATTTCATTATACCTTGGCTATGCTAATTTCCTCCATGTAGGACATCCTGTTCAACATCTTACCAAACTGCAAATCATTCATTCAAAATACAGCTGTAAGATTGCTCTTGAGCCTAAAATTCTATGACTCAGTTTCTCCATATTTAAAAAATATCGAGTGACCTCTGAAAGGCACACAGGCTTTGTTCAAGTGCTTCTTTATACAACACATGTACTTTTCATTAACACTGATGTCTTAAATATGTTAGGCTCTGCAATTTAGGAACCACATCACCTCATGCCTTGCATATTCCAAAATGTGTTGCATGAAAGCTGGTGGCCCTGCTATGTCTTTTTATCTCTCTAAAGTCATAAAAACTCTACCCTGGTTCATCAGGTCATAGAAAAATAACTTGAGACTCCATACACTTTTCAAAACATAGCTCAAATACCACAACTGTCTAGTACTCTTTGCCTCAGCCTGTCCACTAGTGCCGGGATGCCCATAAGTGTCTCTCTGTGATTTACAAGTACAATCATCATCATCATCACCTCTGTAGATTCTGCTTGCAAAAAATTACTATTAGCAATTGATATCATGAAAAGGGCACATTCAATTACCCAACTGACCCAAAAATTATCAATATACAACCTTACATAGAACAACTGACATGTTTTGACAATCATATTTCCTCAGTGTGTTGCTTCCTGCAAAGTGTTGGAAGGAATGATTGAATTAATCTCAGCAACTGACGATCGCTCGGGCCGCAATACATTCCTTCGTTTTCTGTCCTCTTTGTCACTCTCAATAGAGACCAGCCACATACAAATGAGCATTGATCCTGCTCCAATAAGAACAGCCCAACCCAAACTGGCAAACTAGTCCTCTTCCAGATGGAAATACAAGCATTGCCCTACCAGTTTCAACCTTCATCAGTGAGGCATAGCTTGGTTCCTACAGCACATAGAATAACTGAAGAGATCTGTCAAATGCAGTTAGCCAATGGAGGACTTCAATTTAGTCCCCCACTAATGGTCCCAACTATCTACATGCTATGGCCTCTTTTTACATCTTACACTGACAATCATATATGGGAAGCTATTAACAAAGTCCATCCCAGCAGATTTCTACATCAATCTCTCCCTCTAACCTATGCCTTCTCAGGACCATAATCTTTAAACAAAATAATGCAGAGTAGGTAGCCCAATGAAATAACCAGCTAAGAGGACTATGATCACAAGAAATACCAAAAATGCACCTGCAGAACTGCTCAAAGCTGCCAGGTTACTGAAAACAATAAACTGTGCACCTCACTCGCACACTTTGGTGGACATCACTCAAAACATGGAAAACTTCCCACATAGGAGCAAAACAAAGACAACACACTTCCAACCACACACCAGCATGGTGAAGCATGCTCCCCATGTAGGGAAGCGCTTCAGCACCCCACATAGGAGTATTACGCACTATATAAATGTTGCAATAGAATACAATGTTATGTTAAAACGACTTGTTGAGCGCACATACACCAAACGGTTTCTTGGCGCTGAGCCGAAGCATTTAATAGACACTAGACGATGAATTCAGTTGTAAGCCTGGAGAATAGCCATGTCTTAAGTAATTTCCTGAACTGAGTATAGGAGGTGGCCAATCGTAGTTCAGGAGAGAGAGAATTCCAGAATTCCAGAAATCCAATACAACTTTATACTTTCTCCTTTGAATTGGAATTAGGAGGGTCATATTCAATCTTTATTTTTTATGTTTTTTCCTCACCCTCTACCTCTGTGCCGGTTAAATACACATTACATTTAGTAATACTTAGTTTGGTACTGGCTGCTTCCTGCAAGGGGTGGGCAAAATTGCAAAATTGTTCCCTTGCATAATTTGAGTGTATTTTCAAACACATGTATACACAAAATACATGTAATACATTAAATGGACTTGGCTGGCATATTATGTGAAATAAGTACACCAGGGCATGCAAAAGTCAGGAAAGTCACAGAGATACCAGCAGAAGACCCATTTGAGCAGAAAATGTCGTGCAGGTGCAGCACACATGAGTTTCACGATTCCTAAGGCACATTTTTTACTGAAACCATTTTATGAAAAATATGCAAAGCCTTAAGGTTGAGAGTTACAAAGATTACTTTCAAGTAATAAACATTTCTCCCTGGTCTATTTCCTAGTCCAACCTACTCATTACTGCTGCTATCTTATGTTCTACCTGATTGCTCAGCAAATATTCATCTCCTGCTGCAACCCTCTCTCTGCTAAATTCTACAAGGGCATTGTATCTTTTCTACATTCAGCTCCCCTGCTACACATTTGAATTCCTCTTTCAGGTAGCACATTGTCCAGAACTGATTGGTCTCATCCTTTGGGCCCATTTATGAAGAAGTCATGCTGTGCAGCTCTCCAGAGCCATGCAGGGGCATTTCCATACTAACAATGCTTGAGTACAATCAAATCAAAATGAAACCCAGTTGTAATGTTAGCAAAAATCATGTCTGGTACTGAAGGAAGGTCTCATCAACATGATTTCATGAAGTATTCAACAAACTAACCCCCCCACCCCGAGTTCTGTAAAACAAATAGAGCGCACTCATCTCCTGCTATTTCTTATCTTTGATACAGAAGTTGTCATAGTATCACATTCAATATCAGATATACAGAGACAACATCCAAACTCACTTCTAGACAGGCAATTAAAATCAGTTTTAGAGTATGTCTACATGTCTTAGTCACATGTACTGAAAGAATATGGAGAGCTTGATTTGTTTAAATGGTCGTAAAACGTACATTTTCAGAACATTCTCAGTGCTGACAGGGGTGTGCCATTTTCTTGGTCAAATGAGCTAGAAACATTCAACCTACGATCAAGAATAACGAACATAGGCATATGGTTCAATTACATTCTCTCTTTTATTCACCAGTTCCTCATAGTGGTGAAAATGCCCACAGATGGTGAGAGATGGAGTAATGGAGAGGCAGTTTGTACACGCTGTAGATAAGATATGGTGCAGGAAGGCCATCTAAGATTTAAAGCAATGGCATAATCAATTTTGAACACTGACTACTGCTTAGAGAATTATGAAATGAGATTTCTCTGGAAGAAATTGCAAAATGTTCCTTAGAACTTTAAGATGGAAGAAATAGGATAAAGAAACTTCCTTCTCCACCTGGTCCTTAAAGTATACCTCTTCACTGAATTCCACCATGCTGTTTAAGGATTGGGGCTATGAACCATAATATGGGGCCATCGTCTGGAAGATAAAGTAAAGAGTGAGCCACCTAATATCATCACCTCTGTTTTGTTAGGTTTACTTTCAAACAGTTGCCTGACATCCAGTCTGCAACAATCTTCAGGCCTAAATGAAAATTAAGTTAAGTCAAAGTGTTGTTATCATCAAGCCTCAAAATTAACAAAGTATTATCGTTATAGTACATGTGAGAAAGCTGGTATGAATTAAAAGGGCAATTAGGCCACATAAGGGTTAAATAGTGTCGGGCTCAAAGGTGAACCCTGAGGAACCACACAAAGTAGTTGCTCGGCTGAAGACCTAAATAGAGACATGAAAACTGTTTGGCTATGATCCAGTAAGAAGAGTGGATCCATTCTACAAGACTCCTCTGTAACCCTAGCTCTCAACACAATATCTCCACAAGTGTGGCATGCACCACTATGTCAAAGACCATAGAGAGGTCATAGAGAATTGAAACTATCATGCTACCCTTGTCAAGAATCATCCAAATTTCATTTTGCACAGCTTCAAATGACACTTCAAATATGTGCTTGGCCTGAAATCCAGCTTGTACTGAATAAAACAGTGAATTGTCTGCCACAGACTCGGAGAGCTGGGAATTTACCTAATTTTCAGGGAGTTTTGAGGAGAAGGGCAGTACAAATATGGGCAATAATATTCACAATGTAAGAATTTAATGATGGCATTTTCAAAAGAGGAATAAAGAGTACCTTTTTCCAATCAGCAAGGAGAACCCCGTCTTAAAAGATGAGTTCACCAAATTACACAGAATTGACTGCAACCATATGTAAAATAGGGGTTGGTTAAGGATAGTTTAGAGAACTCAATTGAATAGATTTCATATTCTTAAGAGTTTCATCTGTGGTAGCAATTTGCAACTTGGACTGGAACTGCACAGTCAGATGTGATACCATCATAGAAAGAGGTCACAGTAGAGTGAGCTGGAAAAGACTGATGCATGGGTAAAGTTGTAATTCTAAAAAAACTGATCGAGATTCTCAAAGGGCAGGCATAGAGGTCACAACTTGTTATACATTAATCAGGTTGAAAAATTCCTTAATCAGCCTGAAACTTTGTTCAGAGATAGACATTGATTCTCGAAAGTAGTTGTGAAGCTTAGTGCTGAGAGTGGGCCAATCTAATCCCCTTCTTATAATGTTTAAAGGCAGCAGGTAGCTTTAGTCTCGGGCTGGTAATCATAGGCTCTCGAGCCATTTACAAGTCTGCTTGGAAGCAGAAGGGATTGGGGCATAACAGGGAGCAGACAGGGAGTTGAAATGGGAACCATATTCATGTATGGGAGCAATGCGATCAAGAGGGGAGAAAATCCAATAATTAAAATTAGCGTTATTAATTTGCACATCATCCAAAAGTTCACGGGGGGCTTCAAGGAAGAAATTCAAATTATTGTTGTCAATGCTGGAGAATTAGCACTTAAGTCATAGAAGAGACAGTGTTGAACAAGGATGAGGATGATACTTGCCATAACTCAAAGAAAAACCCCAGGCTATGTGATCTGACCAGATGACTGGTATAAAAGAAACATCAGACACAAGTTCATTTGAAATGAACAGGAGTTCCAAGAAATGTCTAGCTACATGAGTGGACTCGTTCACTAATTATCTGATACCTTACATGTTCTCATAAAGATAAATTCAAATATCTTTGTACGTCTTTCAAAGAATGGAATATTTTGGTCTCACTTAGTTACAGGATTTGTTTTCCCCTTACCTGCCTAATCGGGTCTTTAGATCAAGCAATGCAAACCTGATCCATTAACTAGATATGCAACAGGTCAGAAGGATGATTCACAAGGGTGGTGGGCACCACACTCTGGAATTCACTTTTACAAGACTTCAGGATGCTCTTAAAAAATACATACACATCTATTCTATTTGAATATGTTTTTCAGCCCCCTTTAAAGCATTTGTGCCTATCTTGTTTAGTGATACACACAGAGCCTGGGAGAGCACACATCAATGTAACCTTCAGTCGAACTTGACCACCCACTGTCCAGATTCATCTTTTTAGACATAGTTATGAGGGGTTCACAACAAAAATTCTTTATAAGTGCAATTCCCTACAAAATAGCTTCTATTACAAGGTTTCAGTTTGCAAAGCAACAAAATCACTGGTTGTCCTGGATGAACATTGCTTTTTTTAGTAATCTGTCTCAGAGCATTTTTATGCCACGTCAATGTTCAATTTTCTATATTCCGAACTCAATGTCACTTTCTTTCTCGATGCCACTTATTTCCCCACTAGCATCGTTATTTGTGTCTCTCTTTCTCAATATCAGCGTTTTATTCACTCTCCTACAGTGATGTGTGTTTTCTCAAGTCAACAGTGTCCGCTTGCCTGTCACAGTATAAATGTGTGTGTCTCCCTTGGCAAATGTTATTGTTTTGCAGTCCACGAGTCAGTGTTACAGATCCCTACCCCAATCGTGTTGTCAGTGTTGAGTAACTCTGTTCAGTCATGGTGTTGTCCTGGCTAGTCTCAAAGTCTCCCTTTCTCAATGAAATACTCCCCTTCACTAACATCAGTATCATCTGATCCCAAGTGTCAGCATTCAAGTTTGTCACATTGTGATTGTGTCTCCATGATAGTGTTAACATTTGATTTTTCCCATTCCATTGTTAGTATCTTCTTCTGTCAATGCTATTGGTTCCCTGTCCCGATCACAATAGGCCCCACTGCCGGCATGCCCGGATGTGTGTGTGTTTATTTCCCAGTATCTCTGTTTATGTCTCCCTGCTCTTTGCCATTACGTTCCTATCTCATTGTGTCTGTCTGTTCCAACACTCCACTCTGTCGGTGATTGAGTATCTCTTCCCCAATACCTCTATTTTTGTCTCTGTGCACTTATTTCAGTGTTTGAA
The DNA here is from genome assembly GCA_963921515.1 of Calotriton arnoldi. NCBI lineage: Eukaryota > Metazoa > Chordata > Amphibia > Caudata > Salamandridae > Calotriton > Calotriton arnoldi. The sequence goes on from CAWUFW010001242.1 coordinate 2,893,215, forward strand.
TTTGTAGGAGCGTTTTACTAAAATCAAGAAATTAATAAATTCATAATAATGTGCAGAAATAATATGTAAGCTTTAATGAACAATTTTGCATTTAAAAACAAAAAAATTGCAATAGGGAGCCATATTTACTCGTTCTAAGCCTCAAATGGCTAAAGCAACATTGCCTGACAAGCTGACTTGACTAGAAATGCTAAATGTGCATAACATGTTTAATTCTTGACCTTTTCATGAACATGTTTTTCATAATAAATACATGTTTTCATATATTTCCACATAATGTTTCTACTTACACAAACATCACTGTTAGGAAATGATTAGAAATTAGTCTTTTAATGGGGTAGTGAAGAGTTCATATATGACGATGCAGCATTCTTAAAGAAAATGAATGGTTGCTGTGTTAAAAGTTTTTGTTTTCATTTTATTAATGTTTTAACTTCTACATAGACCATTGTTACGAACCTGATATATTAGAAGGTTAGAAATGTATTTTATATGTGGGAAAGCAGATCTGAATGGGAGAATGACTCACATGAATTTAGAATTCAGACAACTTAGCTACAAACCTAACATTCCTGTCTGTGGACTATTGTATTCCTGTGAGAAGATGAGGAGTTATCCTTTTCTCATGAGAGCATTGCAAAATGATTAGTTGGCTGAAGGAGGAAGCTGCAACATTAATGAAATGTGTTGTCTATATTAGTGCATGTTCCTAGAGTAGGTTAGCACTTCCATTTTTACCATTTTCTATTTACTCAGACCCACATCCTTATTTCTTTGAGACTCTTCTGAGATTCTTGCACCTCCCTTTAAGGAAAGTTCTGCTTTATTGATTTTATTTTATTTAGTTGACTGATGCAAAACGTTAATGCTTTTCTCTCACTCGAACTAGAGCTCTTTTGTCTGACTGACACAATTGTCTCTCTCCATTCTTAGAATAGGGGTTCTTTCATTTAAGGAATGTGATTTAATGTATTTATTATATTTTGATTGACCAATATTGATTTTCTATTTCTGTCATATATTGATGATTGAGATTAATACAAATTTAACTTGTGAATTTCAATAGAGATGAACTACTAAAAATGTTATTAATAAAACCCTATAACTCATAACAAACTCTCATTATTGACTGAAAATAGATTAGTGATTGTGATTATAATTTGCCTGATGCATAGTTCCTGATCTTCTCTAAAACAACGGCAAAGAATCACTGGACCTGGAGAGATCCAACGTGGGGATTAGCCCGGATGATGGTAGACTGAAATATATTAATTTAAACCAAATACCCGCTCCAGCAATTTCAACTGTCCCTTCCTCAATGAGTGCGATTACCTGACTCAGCGTCATTGTTTCTGAGGCCCAAGATACATATTTGTGCCTTTTTATCTTATCATCTAGTACTGGTGCCAATGTTTCTGCCTCTACAAATGCCAAAATTACCATGAGTTACTGTTAACAGTTCTGTGGAGTCCTTGCAATAGAGTCAATCCTCAATTGTCACTACACCAGTTTCATTGCTTGAATCTTTCTCTCCGAGTGTGATTCGTAAGAGTCAGTGATTTCATTCATCTGTGTCAGTGCATCCTTGTGCAAGTCTAAATGTCTGCTTGTAACAAAATTAAATTCTTCCTTTCTATGATTAATGTTGTACCTCTCTGGCAAGTGCTAGTGTTTATGCCTTCCTATTTTAGTGTCAATGGTGGTGTCCCCCGGTCTGACTGATTGTGTATTTCTTCACAGCTGTTGTGGCTTCCGTCCCATTGAAATGTTTTTGCCTCCATGTTTTAATTTTAATTTTCTGAACCTCCTTCTCTCGGTGTCTCTTAATTTCAATGCCTCGAAGTCTGCAGCATGGCGTGGGTGATCTAGGGAGCTGGATATTTGCTAGAGGTCATTAGGTTTTGGAAGCAAAATGCAGTGATTGGAATGAATGAAGTTAATGTTTGGTTGATCCAGTAATATTAGTTCAACCACCTCTGCCGACATAGAAGACTGCTGTTAGAAGATAAATACGGCACTGAATCATTGCCATTACGCCTTAATTTACAGACGAGATGAAGCAGAGGAGGCATAATCATCTTCCTTGTCCCTTGATATGTAACACCGGACTTCATTACCTTCAGGAGGTACTGAATTAATAGCAGAGATGTCACTCTAACAGGCCATCAATTCATTATGATCGACCTTTGTGATGGATTCTATTTAGTGAGACCCACATTGTGTACGGGTATTTCAAACTAAGTTTATATTGTAAAATACATTACAACTATCTCCAGCAAGAACATTTGCTCTATGTTATGTAGCGTCCTCCCCAGCCTGGGTACCCTCCAATTACTATGCCACACACAGAGCTTAGTATTACACGTCATCATTCATCTGCGTGTAACTGAAAATTCGACATTCTAAACCAGCATTCATTGCATACCGCTCTAACACTTACTTCACAGTTCTGCTGAGTTCATCAGGTGCAAGAGGGTTCCATCATTTCTAACTCGCCGGACACTACACGTTGGATTAAACCATTTTATATTTCGTTGTTTCCTGTTTATTATCACAAGATTGTTTTACCTAATTGACATTTTTAAAAAGCCCTTCAGTAGAAGAGATCCATTAACCTTTTCAGCTGGTGTATTGGACATTTCACAAGTCAAACTATAATAAATGCACCTTTTTTTAAATAATGTACCCATTGACACAATCTGGGAATTAGTTTTGCAACTAATATAGATCAAATTTAAATAAATTTAACCTATTTCAAAAGCAAATCCACATTGCTATTTATCATCTGAAGTGAGTGCAGCATCGTGTGAATGTTTTTTAAAAACATTCATTTAATATATTGTTTTCAACATTAATTGCAAGAATCATACTCAAAATGAAGTCAGTGAACTTTGCATCTGTGACAACAAGACACATTTTTCGTGCCAAGAATGCATTATCCGCACATGTGGTGACAAATGAGAATTCAAAGTGTGTTGCTATTTTTATGTTAAATGTTGGCATCAATATTAATATATTCGTGTCAAATTAAGACCAATTTACGAAGCACAAGCTTTATTATATTATTGCATACGTGTTTACAGTTAGTGAGACTTTTCTGAAGTTTGTGAGAATGATTTACTGCAAATAAAACTATTAGATTTAAATGTCTGCTTTCAAAATGATGAGGGGGCCAGGTGATTTATAGCTTTGAAAGAAATAGAAAACCGGCAACATAACCTAGGGATTGTAAGAATGGGCTGTGAATGGTGATGCGGAGACAGAAGCACAGCCCCAGACTAGGTATGTGGAAGGACTTGCTATACTTTTAGTTAACACATACTTGAAGGAGGTATAGGGCGTTCCTCACAGCTCTATGCAAGAGACTGGGGCCCAGACTTACTAAAAAGTCCCACAATGCAGCAAGACAACTTTCTGTGCTAAGCGATGGAGAGGGAATGTGCCATATCTACTAGGATATGAAGCATTCCTGCTCTCTCCCTGCCTTGATACACTGAGTGCTGCCTAGCACTAACGCAGGCAGCATCGCACCATGGTACAAGGGTGGATTCATTACAGGCAGGTTTGAGGAAACTTCCTGCACAAAAACAATCCTCAGAGGCATCTTCCAATTTCTATGTGTGCTGCAGAATGCTGCACATGTAGAAAGGGGAAAACCGAGGAGAAATAAACATTTTTCTCCTTGAAATGCCTCTGTTGGGAAGGCAAACCATTTTGACTCATTCCCAGGATAACTATTCTTAGTAAATCTAGAAATGCACCAAAATTCATGGTTGGATACGTGAGAACATCCACACTCCATCCATGGAACCCTTTCCCAATGCAGATTAACACAAGGCAGTGACTTGTGCTGCCTTATGTTACTCTAGATTTACTAAGCCCATGCAGAGCCACACAAAATGGCTTTGCGTGGCTCAGTAAATCTGACTTAAGTGCGTGCGTTGACTTTCATTACTTTGCGTAATGCAAGGCCAACGCAATCCCTTAGTAAATATGGGCCTCAGTTTGAGTATTAAATGGTACATCTGACGCCTTGGAGCACATCATCAATGTCAAATACGAGTAAATAATTAAACTGTCTCAGTAATGACCATCAGGTGGAAAATATTTTTTAAGTAAAATCAACCATTAAATGCACATTTTAATTGCCGATCTTGAGTTTATGTGGCTACACAGTAGAAAATTGTCTAGGGCAGGCAAAATTACTACTTCAGTATTGGATGATGAGCAGATCTCCGTTAGTGATGGGACTGAGTTGATTTTAGAGTTAATATCAAATAACATGCAGGGGAAAAGAGGAAATTGCGATAAAAAGATATTTGGCCATATTGGAACAATGGTCATTGTTACTGGTATCAGATACAGGAGGAAGATTTAGGTGGTTCATAGTTGATGACACCTGTTTAATGGTTTCAGGTCATTCTTGGAAGGACATGCAATGTGGACTTGTCTGCTCCAAAACTATGGGGGTCATTACGATGGCAGATGGACTGAAGTCCATCCGCCATCGTCCTGGTGATGGGGACTGTCTGCCTATAAGGCGGCGGTCCCACATATCAAATCACAATGCGGCCACCACCACGGCGGCCGCAAAAGGCATATTTTACATTGCGGCAGGTGCTGCTGGCTGCAGCACTTGCCGCAATGGAAATAAGGCAGGTTTTGCTTCTCCCTGCACTACGTGCCTGCCACATGGTGCAGGGAAAAGTGCAAAAATGAACTGACCCTGCACAAGGGGGGCCCGCAATGGGGCCCCAAAGGCAATCCCCACCAGCCTTTCCAAGGTGGATGAACCGCCATGGAAAGGCTGGCGGGCATCCAGGATCTTAATCTAGGCACCACCACCATTTTGATGATGTGGGGCATTCCGACAGGCAATCGTAACGATTGCTTCTGTCGGACCCGTGGCAGTTGGTCTTTCTGCCCGCCAGGACTCCACCCGCCATCACAATCTGACGGGCGGTAATTGGCCTCACGATGTTGGTGAACCCGCCACTGACAGCCTGGCTGCCATCATAATCAGGCCCTAAGTCTCAAAGACCTCAAAGGTTGCTTCATTCTCTACTTATTCCATCACAATTATAGTACAAATGACAATAGAGTTTATTGAGGAACTTCCTTTAAAAATGCAGATAGACAGTGCTAGATTGCTACACTAATATGTGCCATTTGACAGCTTTGAAGGCCTTTCCCACTGCCAGCACATTAGCTCAGTCTTTTGATTTTTATTAAATGCATTTTTGCACTTGCAAATTTCCATACAAATTTGTGACAGATGAACCAAATTCTTCTTCATATCCTGTAGAGAGACACACAAACTGTTGGGATTCCAATTATGTTAATCATCTTCGTATCCTCATTGTGCAGGAATAGCTCAAAAGACCAATCTGAACATTGATCATTATTTCTATTGTTTTTGTTCAGGACCAAAATTTAGGATTGTATTACTGAATTTCGAGACTATGATTACCATGGTACAAGAATATCATGCAAAATATGTTGAAGACTAAAATATCAAAAGGTAAGTGCATATAGAGGAAGTATGGCTTTACTATTCCTAACACCACATCTACGCAACTTAAAGATATATTTATTGCCAAGGCGCATATTTGTGGAGTTAGGTATAGTAAGTGTGTACTTACCTAATTTGGATTTACTATTCAATTTTCTGTCCTTAATATTTGCCTCCCTTGATATTCTGACTGTAATTCTCGAGGTGCACACCGAATTGAGTTGATCTAATACTACTGGCTACTTTGGCCTATAATAATACTGTTCATTCAGTTGAGTAACATCCTTTTTTACATCTATTACATATCTTCCACCTATGGTCCCTGCATCATTTACTCTGTCTTCTTCTGTACCATGTACAAGTGATTATTAAACTTTCTAAGAAGAAAACCCTTACTATAAAAGTCTAAAGGCTATGTAGCTATGCAGTTGTCCAGCCATCATGAAAGAAATGAACATGCTTTCATTCTGGACAATCCGTTTGATTATCAACCAACAACCTGAAACTATCAGTGGCATTATCCAACTAAAACCCACATACATAGACCGATACAATTTAGGAAGACTAAATACTTCCATTGCAGTACAGTTTTTCTTACCATTTTACAAGGCGTGATAGAAGTTGCATAGTTTTTTTTCTTGCCAAGAAGGTAGAATTAATGAGAGCAAAACACACAAGATGATGGACGGAATGCTGCACATTGGCAAACATTCACCCCCAGTCACAGATCTGGGTTTAATCCATCGTTATTTTGCTTCACCACGCCACCCCAGTTCAGACATAGCCATATGCAAATCAGTCTTGACCCTGTGCCTCATGGGAACAGTCCAGATCGAACTGCCAAGCCATGTCTTCCCTGGACTGGAATCAAGCATCCTAGGACTGGTTTCAGGCTATCAGCCTTCATCAGCCAGGATAGCTTGACTCCAGTGGCGTAGTGAGCACGGGACCCACGTCTGGGCATACCCTTCCCACTTAGGGCGAAATGCAAAACACACAAGATGATGGACGGAATGCTGCACATTGGCAAACATTCACCCCCAGTCACAGATCTGGGTTTAATCCATCATTATCTTGCTTCACCACGCCACCCCAGTTCAGACATAGCCATATGCAAATCAGTCTTGACCCTGTGCCTCATGGGAACAGTCCAGACCGAACTGCCAAGCCATGTCTTCCCTGGACTGGAATCAAGCATCCTAGGACCGGTTTCAGGCTATCAGCCTTCATCAGCAAGGATAGCTTGACTCCAGTGGCGTAGATTAAACCCAGATCTGTGACTGGGGGTGAATGTTTGCCAATGTGCAGCATTCCGTCCATCATCTTGTGTGTTTTGCATTTTGCCCTAAGTGGGAAGGGTATGCCCAGACGTGGGTCCCGTGCTCACTACGCCACTGGAGTCAAGCTATCCTGGCTGATGAAGGCTGATAGCCTGAAACCGGTCCTAGGATGCTTGATTCCGGTCCAGGAAGACATGGCTTGGCAGTTTGGTCTGGACTGTTCCCATGAGGCACAGGGTCAAGACTGATTTGCATATGGCTATGTCTGAACTGGGGTGGCGTGGTGAAGCAAAATAACGATGGATTAAACCCAGATCTGTGACTGGGGGTGAATGTTTGCCAATGTGCAGCATTCCGTCCATCATCTTGTGTGTTTTGCATTTTGCCCTAAGTGTGAAGGGTATGCCCAGACGTGGGTCCCGTGCTCACTACGCCACTGGAGTCAAGCTATCCTGGCTGATGAAGGCTGATAGCCTGAAACTAGTCCTAGGATGCTTGATTCTGGTCCAGGAAGACATGGCTTGGCAGTTCGGTCTGGACTGTTCCCATGAGGCACAGGGTCAAGACTGATTTGCATATGGCTATGTCTGAACTGGGGTGGCGTGGTGAAGCAAAATAACGATGGATTAAACCCAGATCTGTGACTGGGGGTGAATGTTTGCCAATGTGCAGCATTCCGTCCATCATCTTGTGTGTTTTGCATTTTGCCCTAAGTGGGAAGGGTATGCCCAGACGTGGGTCCCGTGCTCACTACGCCACTGGAGTCAAGCTATCCTGGCTGATGAAGGCTGATAGCCTGAAACCGGTCCTAGGATGCTTGATTCCGGTCCAGGGAAGACATGGCTTGGCAGTTCGGTCTGGACTGTTCCCATGAGGCACAGGGTCAAGACTGATTTGCATATGGCTATGTCTGAACTGGGGTGGCGTGGTGAAGCAAAATAACGATGGATTAAACCCAGATCTGTGACTGGGGTGAATGTTTGCCAATGTGCAGCCTTCCGTCCATCATCTTGTGTGTTTTGCAGAATTAATGAGAGAACTGCAGTTTTTATGAATGCTAAGTGAGGGTGGATGGCCATGTGTAAATCAAGACTTTTGTGATTCTTTCCATCACACAGTCCCTATTTGCCAAACGTTTCACAACCACAAATGGTCTTGCATATCTTTCTGGCGACAGCCCACTCTCCAGTTTCTGGAAGTGCACAGCCAATTTTGCTAGCAAAAAACATGTGGTACGCATCTACAGGTCCCATGAGAAATTTCTGCTCCATCCAACTTACCAGTAAAAGAAAGAAAGAATAGCTGGCATAAGAGCAAGTAAAACAGGAAAATCAGGAAATTATGCATGCTATGAACAGCCTAATGATAGGGATCCTCCAAAGGGACTCCCCAAGTGAATTGCCATCTGGTATTTCTTGTGTTGTTTCTGAAGTTTGTCGTTGAATTCATGCGCAGTACCCTATTCCCTGACAAACATCCACCAGTACAAGTGTAATACACTAAGGGGCCGATTCCGATCTCGGCCGGTAGGGCACCGAATCGGATTCGGCTTAACCGGATCCGATTCGGATCCCTCTTTCCCGACCGATTCGTATGTGTGTCCGGCCGGGCAAGTACGATGCGCGCCGCGAGCAGTCCGACCGACTCGCGCCGTCCGGCTCGAAAGAGCAGTCGGAGTCGCACTTTGGGGGTCCGTGTCGGACCCCTGTACTGCGTGAGCCACGCGAGTCACACACAGGGGGACCCATGGGTCCCCTACCTGTGCATGTATGCCGCGAGTCGCCTGAGGCGTACCCACTGTAGGGGGCACCCTTGTTCGCCTCGCACCCATTGGGTCAATGGGAGCCCGTGTACGCGTTGTACGTCCGGCTCCCATTGACTCAATGGGAGTCCGACCGACTCGAGTCCGATTGCATGCGTGCGCATCGTACCTGTTCGGTCGGACTGCCAGAGTCCGATTCGGTCGATAATCTCTCCGGGTCCGGCTCAGTCGGAGAGATTTCCGGCCTGAATCGGAATCGGCCCCTAAGGGTTCAAGCAAGTTGTTGAAGGCAGACATCGGTGTTGGAGTTTGTGGTTTGTGGTAGATTGGAACTATTATGTGCTGGTAGACTCTCCCTGAACTGGAGAAAGGCATGATAATACCATCATTCAGTCAATGCTTATTACAGATTACACCCGCATGCCCTTCAGTCCTTGAGTACGCAGGGCAGTCTTGATGCGAGGTAGAAAACTATTAGAGCCAACTGTCATCACATTGATCCTATCATTATCCTTCCCTTGACAGACAGCATATATACACTTAAATGCTTGTCCTTGTTACAGAGTAAGTCATTGGAAGACAGCAGCAGTGAGTAACAGTGCAAAAGAAGCAAGTGGCATACAACTTCCACTTTTCAAGTGCAGATGATTCCACTGTGGCCCCACCCCCTCTCACACACACCTTGAGTCAGGACATCTGAAGCCAATTAGTAATCAAGGAAAGGCCTCTACAAATGCACAACTACAGAAGGTCTGTGTCTGAGCAACTTCCTCGATGCAATATGGCATGCTAGACTGCTCCTGCTGGCCAAACTGGTAAGGTACCAGAGTATTGTTGTCAGAATAACGTCGGACATGAATATTGTGTCCTAAATGTTTTTTCTTGCAAAAACATTGCCACATTGGAGTTTCAATATGTTATGTTATGCAGATTTGTAGACCACAGCATCACCCTGGAGGGTATCCTGGTGTTGAGCAGGTGCGAGTCTGAGCACACCTACGGCCTAGTGGGACTATTCGAAAAACTAGGTTTTCAGCTTCTTGTGGAATTCATGAAGTGTATAGCAGCAGTTCATTCCATCCTTTAGGAGCAATGTAGGAGAAGGTTTGACTACTAGATCTGGATTTCCGTATGAGTGGAATTTGTACAAGTAGGAGTCTGTTTGAGTTGAGGTGTCTGGACAGTTTGAGAAAACTGATGTAATTTTAGGTATGCTGGGCCAGTGTTATGTAGTGCTTTGAAAGAGTGGGTGAGGAGATTGAAGTGTGCTTGTTTGTGAAAGGGGAGCCAGGGAAGCTCCTTCAGGTTTGGTGTGATGGGAGTGTGACATGGGAAGTTATGAGTAATTCAGGCCAACAAGTTCTGAATGGTCTTCAGCCTTCTGGTGATTTTTTTGTTGATCACGGCACAAAGGATGTTCACAGAGTCCAGCTTTCTTGTGACCAGGGCATCCATGACGGTTTTTCATGTGCTGAAAATCTTCCTCAGCATTTTCAGGGCATAGAAGCATGAGGCGGGGAAGGCCGTGACTTGAACGTTCATGTGGAGTTTGCTGTTGATGATGATCCTGAGTTTATTGGCGCACATAGTGGGGGTAGGTATCAGTCCTAGCTCTGTTTGCCACCAGGTGGAGTCCTGCAGTGATGTGCTCTTCCCAAAAGACAGGATTTTGGTTTTATTGAAGTTCAACTTTAGACAATTAGTCTTCATCCAGTGGGTGCTTTTAGTCAGGCAGGCATCAAACTTTATCCAGGTACTGGGTGTCATGTCCATGAAGGAGAGAAAGAGTTGTATGTCATTGGCGTAGGAGAGAACAATGATATTGTAAGAGTGGATGATGCTGGCTAGAGGTATCATATATGCATTGAAGAGGGCAGGGCTCAGGGACGATCCTTGTGAAACTCTACAAATGTCGTTGTGGGTGTCTGAGGTGTACGTTGCCAGGCTGACTGACTGGGTCCTTCCATTTGGAGGTAGAAATTCTACCCCAATTGGATGATATTATTGCAAACAAAATCTAAGACAAACTGGTTATATCATACAAAATTCCTGTAACTTTTGCTGTTTTTTTTCCAGTTTCTGCCGTACTCTTCATCTACCATTAGGAGATTTTCTTCATAATCTGTAGTCCCTTCCAGTCCCTTATATATTGACCGATCTAATTCTGATCCAGTGCAACTTGGTGGTTCCTTCCGACTCAAACTATTCAACTTAGCTTGTTTTAGTTTCTAATATTCACAAGGGGAATGGGTCATCGTTGCTCAGACAATGCTTCTGGAAATGCAGGTTATCAGCAAAAGTGTATTCTAGATATGTTCGACCACTTGGATAGTCCTGCAGCTAGGGGATATTGGTCGAATTGGCAAACACTTGAACTCACAATATTTCATAAGGACATTTTCTTGATTTGCTTTGTCTTTTTGCATCCCTTTTGTGTGGCACTGCTATCTGTTACTATGCTCCTGAGTTGAGCTATAGTGATACATGTTGTCGAATGTTGGTCCATGTGGGGGTAGGAAGGTACTTCTTTGGATCCGCTACTGAGTGTGCAAGTGGTTTTCAGCCTTAAGAACCACCCTACAAGTGGATGTTGCAGTCGGATCACTGACAAAATATCGATGGACAAAATATTGTGTTCCTGAAATATCGGGACATAAATATCGATGTCAAAAATGAATATACCTCGTTATCACGCAGTCTTTTTCCCCGCAGGGAATTACAACGCGGTCGTTACAACGAACGCATTGTAATCCCGCATACCATTACCCCGCAAGTCGTAACAACGACTTGCGGAGGGGGGCGCTGGATGTTGGAATAGTATAATTTACTATTCCAACTCCAGTCGATGCGGACAGTAGGGAAGGTGTTGGATTTTAAATCCAACACCTTCTCCCCCTCCGCAAGTCGTTGTTCCGACTTGCGGAGTAATGGTATCTGCGGACTACAACGCAGTCATTGTAACGACCGCGTTGTAATTCCCTGCGGGGAAAAAGTTTTGTGGTAAACGTTGTTTACCGTCAAAAATATCGAGATCCTATCTACATAATGGTAAGTACTAAAATATCGGGGAAAAAATATTGTTGTTAAAAATATCGAAGTTAAAAATATCGTTTTTTAAAAATGTATAAAGAAAATGTAAAATAAATTTAAAAATACATATAACTTAAAAAAAAATATTTAGAATTATTAAAATATGTTAACAATTATAAGTAATAAATGTAATGTAAAAATAAATTAAACATACATATATAAATGTAATATATATATTTACTTAATAATAATTACTAAGGGGGTCATTACGATGGCGGGCGGAAGCACAACCGCCGTGCTGGCGGATGCAAAAACCACCAGTTACCGCCGGCACGCAGCAGTCCACACGCCCGCCCAATTACGATGCGAAAAGTAGGCCAAACACCGCCGGCAAGCCAGCAACACCGTCCGCCATCAAAGTGCGCCCGTACACGTAGCGGCGCAGCTCAACTGACACACACCGTCCGACGAAAACACGTCCCGCCCGGCGTATAAATTACGATGCCGCAAACAAACGGCTCCCACGGCTAAGAGATACCGTACGACAAACCGAAGCGGTAACACGGACGCCGAGCACGGACAACGAAGAAGCGGCTCCCCGAGCATGAATCCAGCACTGCAGGCCCTCCCCATGCTCTTGCTGATGCACCACCAAGGACGCAACGTACCGCGGAGACGCAGGTAGGCACACACACAACAAGTGCACGCAAACAGCGCACACAGTGCAAGAGGCGGAAAAGCGGACAACCCCCCCAGCGCGTGTACACTACACATCCACCATTGCATCCACATATGACACACAGGCCAAATCGTAACATCGCGTAACACATGTGTACACACCACCTGGGACTAGGAACCAACGACCCCGTCACGGCCCCAAAGCGGCGATGACGCCGCCACACATGCGCACAACGCAGAGGCCAACCGCAGCGCCATGCATGCGTCGCACACAGACACAGGGACACAACCAAGCAGCACACACATCAGCCCCACCCCGAACGCACATGACACGTGACAGGCCTGCCACAGACATGTCCCCAACGCCCAATTCACGGACAACACCCAACGCCACACAACCGACGCACACATGTCAGTGAAGTCACGCAACAGCAGGACACACCCCAGTGTAACAAACATGGCGAAGCACACAGCAGCGGCAACACCAACTAGGAGAAGCAGGGCCCTTCGGGAAGAGGAACGCCAGTACCACACTGAAACACCCATACCACCCTGCACATATGAACAAGACATATAAAACGGAACACCAAAGAGCCCGGGGACCGACAACAGGTGGCCCAAGAATAACATTCACACACAAGGCCCAACGCAGAGCGGAAAGGCAGCCTGCCGCCCACACAAGGGAGAGCAGACAGCACTGAATGACCTTCCATTCCAACTCCGAAACCACAGCCCTACGAAAGAAGCCGGTGAATACAGCCATTGTCCAAGAAAAGACCAACACAGGCATGCCGAGGAGACCGACCACAGGGCAGATAGCGCATATCACAGAAGCACACAACGGACGGGGAAGAAAGAAGAAAACACTCCCCATGTCGGCCACATGCAAGTTAATTGGAAGGAGTCACACATCACTGACCTTGAACTGTCTGAGAAGCATGTGGGATGAGGGCCCGTGTCCTCCAAACAAGCCAACAGAACACAAGTCCTGTCTCCCTACGACTACACAGAGCTCACAGCAACCTCGGAGCGTGCACATTGCAGACTGCACACACAGCCGGAGCACGCCACCACAACGCACCGCTGCGAAATGGCAACCGCAACACACCTACCCAACTACGCCGGACAGCTCAAGCTGTACAAAACCAACCTGATACATATATTGGGATGCGATCTCCTGTCCCTGCTGAACGTAAGTTACCGACTGACTTACCGCATCACATTGTTCAGCTGCGTCATGCCCGTCTTCTACTGTCGGAGGTGTCCCTACCAGCATCCCGTGGAGATATGCCTCTCCAACCCGGCATGTCTAAAGGCGGACCTGCTACCACTACTCCTCCCTCTGGACGCACACGACAGGGCCTGCTCTGCCTATGGGGGCATGGCGTATGTGGCCAACATCGCACCCGCACTGAAATGGGACCACTGTGCCTCCACACGACGGATCATCGAGAACAGCTACATCGAATGTCACCCAGCATGCCCCATCATGGTCCTCCAAGGGACAACTTACGAACAACACCTTGACAGCCACCATCCGCTACATTGGCTGGCAAACATGTACACCACCAATGACATGGAAGCCCTGCTGGGCGGCATCGCATACCTGACAACCTGTAAATTCGTCGGACCACAACGCAGGTTCCCGATTGACCTATGATGTCCAACCCCGCACCCATGCTTAGCTTCCGCACGGACTGGCCAGTCACCACCACAACAGCCATACCAAACGACCGGCAACTGTTACCACACCATCAACGACATCGCCATGACATCGGATATGACCGGGACATGCACACTGTTCCCCATCACATCCAGGAACACCGCATGCATCGTGGGAGGCAGTGGCATGGGGTCTGTGTATCGCACCCACATGGACGGAACTGCACGAACAACCAGGACACGACATGGATCCAGCGCCCATGGACACACACACCGCTCAGTGGACATGAATAGGTCGCCTGGAGTCTGTGGGTGCTGCACCCCTCCCACCCCCGCCCGGGAATCCCATACCAGGACCTTTGCATGGACGACAAGTGCATACAACAACAACACGACCCCAGTGACTGTGACATGTCCAGTAACCACCACATTGCAACAACAAGTGGCACGCCGCTGCATGCACGCAAGCACATGCCCTGATGTCATCTCACATGCACGCGTGCATGAGGAACAACCGCAGCAAACCTGTCACATGGAACTGAGATGGACTGTGCCCATGATGCCAAGCGGTCTGGTAGGCTACATGTATACCGTCTGTGTCAAAGTCCGCAGCTCCGCAGCTATACGTAAATGTACATTAGCACAGCCTTGGCCAAGCAGATGTAACTCTGAAGCCCACATCCCACATGCAACAGCCAATCACATGTAACCCCACACCCTATCCCATTTGCAATCATGCTCAGTATATCCTCAACATGTATTCCGCTGCCAGTAGTGTCCACTATACTGCATCACAGAGGACAGAAGACTCAATATAATGTTTGAAACCAAAACTGTCTCCGCTGACTCATTTCACAAGTACGAATGAGAGAGGATGAGAGTATGTGAAGTACACGGCAGTCGTGACATGACCATGTAGTCCACTGGTATTGGATGTCAACGCAAATGAGTAGCACAACTGTGGAAGACACACATGTGTCGTGTGAAGTCGTATGGACGCAGTGCTCAGGTGGGTGGGTGTGACGGGTAGATGCGCACATGCCAAGTTGGAGCACGCCGTGTCGGGAGGGGTCATGAACAGTACACCACCGCTTCCCTGGGCATTGTGAGAGGACACCTGTCGGGGGAGTGAACACGTGTGTGCACAGCAGCCGGGCACACGTACAAAGCGGTACCAGGCGCACCTCAGCCCACCCTCTGTGGACAAGCTGGATCCTGTTGTGCGCCCGCCATGCCCCTTGACAAGGCACACACAGCCCCAGTCGACCAGGTGTAACCCCAACATAGTCAATCCGCACAGGCGATACAGGGCACGGGATGGCAGTGGAGCATGGTGTGTGAGAGGTCTCCTCGCGCTCCTCCTGGTCATATCACGCAGGCAATAGAACCTCAACGTCTAGCATGGCACAAGTCAAATGGAAGTGTAGGGGACGCACCACAGCACGAGCAGCACTGACGTCACGGGAGGTGGCTCGCACCATCCCATCCATTGCCCATTATACCAACCACGCCACATGCCATTGCGACTAAGTGCAAGCGCGTGCGCCACCACCCCGAGCCCTCCCCAGAGAGGCCAAAGAGTGAATGTGTGGGCCATCAGTCACAGACGGACGCGGCATGGCCGCAGGGCAGCCACAGCCACTGGGTGTCGCAGGTGGCGGATCCGGAAGGCGAAGACTGTGATGCATAGTCCATGCAGGCCGGGTCTCCATTTGGGGCACCACGCAGGTGGACGGCGTCCCGCAACACATCATACCCTGAGACAGCCCACTCGTGCAACTGGACCCACACATACACTCCTTGCCCTCTCTGGTGCGAGCTTGGGGCTGCCTGTGCAAGCGCTAGCCTCGCAGGTGCACATGCATATTGGGGGAGCGAGGGAGGACATGAGGGCTGGGGCGAAGATGACTGTATCACTGTCAGTGAGTACAAGGGATGACCCAGATGTGGAAAGGAAGAGACGTGTCCCGTGTGTACTGCAACTAGTCGCCAATCCAACTACCCCCATGTCCGGAATGTAAGCCCGCACCTAGGCCCGCCCATCCGCCACATCGAATATACCACCAGCACGACAACCTTCCCATTCGAAACACTGACTGGGGGTGGCGACCAGTGAACAATCATGTGTAGCCTACCCACGCGTACATGTGGGCCCTCCATGATCCATGTCACCTGCGGCAAAGTCATGACATGCGCAATGAGGGAAGTGAGGAGAGCTGTCCGCCCACGCACAGAAGGTGCATCAGCTCCACAGACCCAGCAGCGAGTCCAGCAGGGGTCACATGTGCAGGGGCAGCTGTGCCTGGTGTGAAGGCACATGCATATAGACAGCACATCGACCAATGTGTAGTCTGCCCACATCTACAGTCCATCATCATGCGGACATAGGAATTGAACACAGGGCAACACATCTGAGTGGGTGCACCCACCGTGACCAACAATGCGCAATCATCGACGTACCCGCCCTGTGCATGGCCCCCACCCAACGGAGGCACATCCAGTGCCACCATCCCACACACACAAGCCTTCCACGGAACATGCTGTGTCCAATGCTCAGTACAGAGTCAGCGCCCATCTGGTGGATCCTGAACAGGAGACACATGCACACACATGCCAGCTCCCACTATGTACGTCTGCCACCTGGCACGTGCAATGTAACCTCTCACCTGTGACGTGTGACTGCAAGCACACAGCCGTCTTGGCATGGGGCTGTCAATGTGGACACCTGTCAATGTTTCGGGAGGTGTGATCCGTACAGTGCTGTACATAGGGTGCAGTGCTGACACCTACTACTGTCTCATATCCCCTCGTGCCACAGGTCCCACTTGTTTTGGCCGCTCAGCCTGTGCCCACATCGTCGTCGTCGTGTGCCATACTCATCCAGCCTCGGAAGCAGTTCCATGCTCAGCAGACATTCATGTTGCCGTGGCGTTGCCGCTTGACGAATATGCAGTCAGTCCCCATCAGCACGCCCCGCAAGTCATTGGGGCCTAGATCCCCATGTGCATGCACATGGCAGTGGTTTGTATCACTAGCCATTGCCATTGTTGGGAGACCTGTGTAAGTGTATTGTGGCCGTGCCGTCCCAGCTTGACAGCTGGGCTGTGGCTCATGTGCTTGCTCAGTCATGTCAGTGATGTGTATGCGAAATTGCTATGTGTTGTGTTGCTTTGACATGTGTCCACTGCCATTTTCCCTAGGCGGAGACCGAACATTGACCGCCCATACCAATTGCTGGCGGACATGGACGATACAGAGGTCATTAGGAAGTTTCGGCTGGACAGGCCAACCCTGCATCGACTGTGTGCCATGTTGGAACCCCATCTCCGTCCCCGCAGGGTGTATCCGACAGCTGTCACCCCCACGGCTAAGGTGATGGCCGCCATGCATTTCTTCGCCACTGGGTCATTCCAGCACACAGTGGGCAGTGGAGGAGGGATGTCCCAGCCCATGTTCAGCAAGGTGCTGAGGGATGTACTGGCAGCCATGATGCTGTACCGAAACAGGTACATCCGCTTCCCCAGGGCTCGTGAATTGGCGGCAGTGAAGGGTGCATTCTATGCCCTTGGCAGAATCCCACACGTCGTTGGAGCCATTGACTGCACACATGTTGGCCTTGTTCCACCACAGGCCACTGAGCACCTGTACCGCAACAGGAAGCACACGCACTCCCTGAATGTGCAAGTGGTGTGCCTTGCGGACATGGTGATCACCCACGTGTGTGCAAAGTTCCCAGGCTCGGCCCATGATGCACACATAATGCGCAACAGCATCTTGCCACGACTGATGTCCAATCTGCAACAGGATCGTGGCTGTATTGTCGGTGAGTATGTGGAGTGGTGTAGCGTGCTGGTTGTGCGATGCTGTCCCCTGTCCAGTTGGAATAGCAACGGTTCTCTGTGTCCCTCACACCCAGGTGACTCTGCGTACCCGAATGGGGCATGGCTGCTCAGTCCATTGAGGAATCCTCGCACCCCAGCAGACGATCGCTACAATGAGGCACATGGGAGGACCAGACGTGTGGTCGAGCGTACCTTTGGCCTCCTCAAGTCCAGGTTCAGGTGCCTGGACCGCACCGAGGGTGCGCTGGCGTACTCCCCACAGAAGGTGTGCCAGATAGTGGTGGCGTGCTGCATGCTGCACAATCTGGCCATTCGGAAGCAGATCCCCCTCATCGTGGATGACGGAGATCAACCAGGGCCCCAGCCCGCAGACCAGGACAGCTCGAGTGAGGAGGACAGCGGAGAGGAGGAAGCTGGTAATGTGCGGCAGCAGCTCATCGCCCACTACTTCACTTGACGGTGAGTGTCCATGTACGACGGCTGATGTGGCTGTGTCTGTGCAGGTGTGTGTGTGCTGTGTCAGGGTGGCCGTTTGTTCACTGCGTGCTGTGTGTCAACGCTCCATGGCCAGGGTAGTATGCCACTGTTGGTGGCTGTGGCATTGTGCCCTATTGCTCTGTGCGATGTGTGTACATTGCTTGTAGTTGTTGACATGTACTGTGTGATGGGTGTGTGACACACTCATTGAATGTGCTCCTGTTCTGTCTCCCACCCCTAGGTCCCTACAGGCCCTCCGGTTCCATTGCCATGCCACGCATCAGGTGCCTTTCCGCCCAAGGTGGCCGTTGTATTCCGTACAAATAAAACACAGGGCACAAACAGCAGTTTGTGTAAGAGGTGCATTTATTTCAAACTGTGACATGTGATTGTGTGTAAGGTGATGACAAAAGTGGTGCGTGCAGTGACAATGAGCTGTCGGTCATGGCTGCGTGATGCTCAGGGTGTACCCACTGGTTCTATGTCCATAGTCCAACACACACATGCCATCCAGATGGCTGTGTGGAGTGGGATCGTAGTCCAAGTCAATGCAGTGGGTGGTCAAGGAAGGCTGGCTGGCTGCCTCACTTGCGTCTGGAGCGTGCGAAGTCCTCCCGGGAGATCTGTTTCCACTTCGGACGGCCCCTTCCACGTTTGCGAGGGGGTGCCTGCTTGCGACATGCTGGTGGTTGAGGTGTGCTCACTGGCTGTGGACGCAGGGGAACTGGACACTGCTGCTCGACCCTGCGCCCCGGCAGGTGGTGGCGGAGGGGAGCTGCTGTCCCTGGCTGTGACCTCACCGCCACCACCAGCTGGCCCATGAGGTCCACGAGTTGGCCCATACGGGCGTCCATGGACCTCAGCACCCCCAGCACCTCCCGCGTGTCTGAAGCAGACCTGACCCATTGTTCTTGGGCCTCTTCATAGGCCCCAAGGACTCTGGCCATTTGAGGCAGGGCATGGCTCCCAGGGGAGACTTGCGTTTCCCTGACCCTGCTCCTCCTACCAGTACTGCTGCCACCGGCCTGCCCACTAGCCACATTGCTCACCACGGTCCTCGCTGTGGCTCCCAGGGTGGATCCAGTCGGCCGGGCCACCACCTGCGCTGGGGCTGGTGCCAGCGAAGACGTGGTGGTGGTGGCGGCGGTGGTGGTCGGTGCGGCGATGGTGGCGGTTGCGGCAATGGTAGTGGCCGCAATGACCGTGGGTGTGGCCGCAATGACCGTGGGTGTGGCCGCAGCGACAGTGGCAGCAGGGGGCTGGGAATGTTCAGCAGCCCTGGATGATGGGTTGGTGGGTAGGAGGGGTCCTGGGGAGCGGCTGGGCCCTGCCACACCAGATGGGCCTGCTTGGTGGTCCGTGTCCGAAGAGGAGGACAGATCCTCCACATCCGTGTGTCCTCGTTGGGGGCTTGTAGGCTGGCTGTGCTGGCTGCTGTCTCCATCCCCAGCATCCAGCAGTTCGTCACCTGTGGAGAGAATGAGATTTGTTATTGTGTTGCACCTGGCGAAGTATGTATTTGTCGTCTGACATTAACAGTTCGTGCAATCTCGTACATGGGTTTCCCGGAGGCGTGTTTGTGGCTGTAGCATTTGTAGTTGTGTGTGCTTGACAATGGGACTGTGTGCTGTGCACATGTGGCATGGGACGGATTGGCCATGCCGATGGGTGTGTTGCTGTGCCCCTACTTATTGTGACTCTGGTGTATGCGGGCTCCTGGCCCATCCTGGGTCTGGTTTGTACTTTGCTTTTGGTGTTCAGATGGGACGCTTAGGAACGCATATGGCAACATGGGGGCCATGCCCCAGATTCGCATTTGGGATGGAATATGCTTTTGGGGTACATGCTGTGAGCCATGGGTGCCGAACGTGACATGTGTTGTGGCAGCATGACAGTGCATGGTTTGAGGTGTGTGCATGCTTGACATGGCCTGCATATTTGCTGTCTGTTGTGATTACTGGACATGGCATTGGACGCATCGTTATGAGTGAGTGATGGTTGTGTGCCAGCCAACATATTGCAGTTGTCCCATCTCCTTGGTGTGCGTGCTGCCCTGTGCCATGTGCATCACTGCAGTGCTCGGGGGGTGTGGCCCATGTTGTGTGTTGTTGCTCACAGTGTGTCGTGCGCTTCATTGACTTCTGGCACATGGTTGGTCATGGGCATGTATCTTAGCGTGACTGCTGTATGTGTGGCAGCTGTGCGGATGACATGCCTTTCATGAGACTGGGGCTGACGGATGGGATGGATGGTATGTTGTATGTGCATGGTGTGTCTGTGTGTTTGATGGGTTCAGTGGTGTTCGTGTGCATTTATGTTGTTCCGCTCTGTTGCGTCTAGTGTTGTTTGTCTTACATAGGCGTAGTTGTGGGGTGTGTGGTTGACAGGCAGTAGGGGCTACATGGACAGGACTTCAATGGTGTTTCGGTTGTGTGTGATGGGTTGCACAGTGGCTGCCGTGTGGTACTATATTCAGTGTGGCTTGTGCATGCAGACGTGGCTCCTTGGGTGTTGCTGTGTTTGTGATGGGTCATGTGGGGTGTGAGTCTGTGGTTCATGTCCGTGTGCACATTGTTCACTTGTTCGTGACGGTGGGCGGTGCTGCGTGTTCGTCTGCTACGTGACATGTCCCATGTGTTGGTCGTGTTACGGTCCTCATGCCTCCAGTAATCCAGCCCTGTCCAGTTTCCCACCTGCAGGTTGTTCGTGCGTGCACTGTACTGGATGCCACATGGTTCTAAGCGGGGGTGCTCCATGTTGCAGGTCTGTGGGGGTGGGGGGGTGTTGTGGGTCGTGGTGGTGGCTGGACACCCACTGACACCGATTGCTGTGGACCGTGATGTCTACCTTTCGGCTGTCATTGTGCACTGCGGTGGCTGACACGTGGCTGTGGGGTGTGGGGGATGCTCCTCCTTGCTGTGCTGTGGGACTAGGGGCCTGGTGTGTTTTGTACTTGGGCTGTCCACCCTCCCACCCACTGCACTTTGTGTTCCTGACACTTACCTGTTACTTGTCGGTTAGTGCAGCTATGGCGGACACATGGGTGTGGTGGGTGCTCGTTGTGGCGCTTCTGGCATATTTGGGGACCTGTTGGTGGTTACGTGGCTGGCTGAGTGTACACATGTCCCCACGCATCTTACAGTTGTTCGGTTTGGGCTGTGTGTGGTGGTGTCTGTTGCATGTGTGTGTGATGTGTTGTGTATTGTGTGCTGGACATGGGGGTGTTTGTCCCTGGGAGCTGTGGCATGGTGGTAGTGCATGTGAGTACATAGCGGTGTGCTGGTATACATTAGTTTGTACTTACCAGCCTCCACTCCCCCTGCTAATCCGGCGAGGATCTCGGGATGTATGATGACTCGCACCTTCTCCTCCCACGCTTTGAAGGTCTTGAAGAGCGCGGGATTCCCTCCGCCAGTGACGGCAGCCAGCTCTCTGTTCTTGCTCTCCTTCTTCTTGACCAGGCTCTTGACGTCATTCCACCGTTTGTTTATTTCGACTCTGTTCCTGGGCAAGGTCCCGACTGCATTGACCTGGTCTACGATCCGGTTCCACATTCTCTTTCTGGTGGCTAGTGGTGTGTGCTGGACCAGGTTCCCATAGATTTGTGGGTGCACCTTGATGATCTCGTCGACCATGACCGTCAGCTCCATGGGCGTGAACTTGGGCATTCTTTGTGGTGCCATGGTGTTTGTGGTGCTGGTGCGGTGTGTGTTGTGTAATGTGCAGGGGTTTGTGGTGCCGGTGTTTGGTGGTGGTGGTGGTGGTGGTGGTTGTGATGTGTGCGTTTCTGTGGTGTGCTGCTGTCCTTGCTGTGTCACTGTGTCCTCTCCTCTCCTCTCTAGTTTGCAATGTTGCAAGGGGTTGTGGTCTGTGGGAGTGCTGCTTTTGTACTTACCTATGTGGGTGTGTCCTCATGGTCTGTTGTTTTCAGGTGTGTTGTGTCTGGGGTTCTGGCCTTTGTAGTTTTTGTTTGTCCAGGGGGTGTTTTCGGGATGTGTACTGTGCTTGTGTATTTGTGCGTGCCTTGCTGTGTGGACTTGTTGGCCATGTTGTGTGCGATTGTTTTTGTCAGCGGATGGTTTCTGTGCAGGGACGTGGGCGCCATGGCTTCTGCCGTGTCGATTCTCATCGGCGTTGTTTGCGCTGGCGGGCGGTATATTTGTAGTTTTCCCGCGCTCATGGCGGTGCGATCGTAATCTCACGTGCGGTGTGTCGGCCGTGAGGGCGGGCGGTTTTGTGTTGTCGTGCGTGTTTCCGTCCGTGGCGGGCGGTTTGACTCCGACTCGGCGATGGCGGGCGGTATCTTGTGTGATTTTTCCGCTGATGGCGGTTTTCGGTTTGTGTAATCGTAATGGCGTGGTCGGTGTTCAGACGGTGTGTGCGGGCGGATTTTTGCCACTTCCATGCCTGGCGGATTTTTTTACGCCGGGTATCGTAATGGGCCCCTATATAATTATTTTAATAAATTATAAAATGTTAGAAATATATCAAAAATTATAAATACATATATGTATACATACACCTGTAACATAAAAAAACCAAAAATATAAATATATCATAAATTAAATTATTAAAATATTTATAGATTTGTAAAACTACATTTTACACTACATTAACTGCAACAGTAGGGAAAGTGTTGGATAGCGGAGGTGAATAAATTACTATTCCCACTCCAGCAAGTGCAACAGTAGGGAAAGTGTTGGAAAACGGAAGGGAATAATTTACTATTCCCACTCCAGCGAGTGCAACAGTAGGGAAAGTGTTGAATAGCGGAGGGGAATAATTTACTATTCCCACTCCAATAAGTGCAACAGTAGGGAAAGTGTTGGATAGCGTAGGGGAATAAATTACTTTTCCCACTCCAGGGACTGCAACAGTAGGGAAAGTGTTGGATAGCGGAGGGGAATAATTTACTATTCCCACTCCAATAAAGGCAACAGTAGGGAAAGTGTTGGATAGCGGAGGGGAATAATTTGCTATTCCCACTCCAATAAATGCAATGTTAGAGAAAGTGTTGGATAGCGTAGGGGTAAAAATTACTATTCCCACTCCAGCAAGTGCAACAGTAGGTAAAGTGTTGGATAGCGGAGGGGTAAAAATTATTATTCCCACTCCAGCGAGTGCAACAGTAGGGAAAGTGTTGAATAGCGGAGGGGTAAAAATTACTATTCCCACTCCAGCAAGTGCAACAGTAGGGAAAGTGTTGGATAGTGGAGGGGAATAATTTACTATTCCCACTCCAGCAAGTGCAACAGTAGGGAAAGTGTTGGATAGCGGAGGGGAATAATTTACTATTCCCACGCCAGCAAGTGCAACAGTAGGGAAAGTGTTGGATAGCAGAGGGGTAAAAATTACTATTCCCACTCCAGCGAGTGCAACAGTAGGGAAAGTTTTGGATAGCGGAGGGGTAAAAATTACTATTCCCACTCCAGCAAGTGCAACAGTAGGGAAAGTGTTGGATAGCGGAGGGGAATAATTTACTATTCCCACTCCAGCTAGTGCAACAGTAGGGAAAGTGTTGGATAGCGGAAGGGATAAAACCAAAGATTACAGCTATTGAACCAAAAACCACAAGCAAAATAAAAACAAAACAATTACCAAAAATATTTATAAATTAATAAATTAATTTTAATGATCAACTATTAATTAATTTATTTAAACTAAATTACTTTCCACACTCTACCCCAATAAACACCAAAACACACACCAAAAAATATTTACACAATTTCCATAACCAATTTTTTATTCATAAATTAATAACAATTAACAACAAATCATTACTTAATTTAAAAAAGTTTCTTCCCGACATTTACAACTATAAACCCAACAAATCACACATCAAAATTATTCCACAATTACCATATTAAATTTTTAATTAATTAATTAGCAATAATTTACCTACCACCATATTCCCCTATAAATAACACCACCAATCTTCTAAAACATGACACAATTAAGATAATTAATTAACAATTAATTAATTAATTAATAACAATTCACAAACAATTTTTAATAAATTAATCCACACAATAAACACTATAAAATAAGATTAAATAAATATTATATAAAACATTTTTTTAAATGTTTTAAAATTAAATTACTTCCCATCCTACTCCCCTATCAACCCACAACCCACTCCTAAAAAATGACACAATTAACACAATTACCAATTAATTAATAATAATTAACAACCAATTAATAAATATTTAATAATAAATTAATTACCACAATTAACAATAAAAAATATTAAATATAGAAATATTAATTATTATAAAATATTAATTAATTAAAATTAAATTACTTCCCACCCTACTCCCCTATCAACGCACAACCCGCTCCTAAAAAAATTACACAATTAACACAATTACCAATTAATTCATAATAATTAACAACCAATAATAAATAATTAATAATACATTTATTACCACAAATAACAATAAAAAAATTAAATACATAAATATTAATTAATATAAATTATTAATTAATTAATTATAATTAAATTACTTCTTACCCTATTCCCCTATAAACCCACAAACCGCTACAGAACTAAAACGCAAAATTTAATCAAAATAAAATTAATAACTTCTAAAAATTATTAATACATTTATTAAAATTAAATTACTTCCCACCCTATTCCCCTATAAACCCACAACCCGCTATGGAACTAAAACGCAAAATGTACTTAAAATTAAATTAATAACTTCTAAAAATGTAATACATATATTAAAAAACAAATGCAATACTTAGACAAAAAAATAGAACACATACATTTAAAATACATACTAAAATACATAACACTAATATAAACATCGATATTATTAACAACAATATTTTTACAAACGATATTACTGACTTCAATATTAAACAAAACGATATTTCTCACCTGAAAGTCGAAATTCTGGTCCACGATATTCTTGCAGTCGATATTCTGGCAATTCGATATTAACAGCTCGATATTCTGGCACTTCGATATTCACAACTCGATATTCTGTCTGTGCACCGTTGCAGTCTATTGGCAAGCGACTGCTGCATTATGTCACAAAGATGAGAATCCGATGTAGCATGGCTAATCTTTGGGGTGTGTCAGCCTTAACACCATTTGATTTTACCTAACATGCTTCTTCATTCATGATATTCTTGACTCTCTTTTCCTTCTCTCTGTTATTCTAAATACATAACTGGTGAGCCCTTTGGAGTTTTCCGATTTTCTAATGCAATCTCACTTCATGAACACCTTTAATTGTTTGGCAGGAAAGGCCAAGGTAGAATGAAATAATTAATATTAATTCATATGTTACTGTCTATCATGAAACGATTAGATGAGAATCAGTTCCAATGGCCTTTTCCTAGAGGAAGTTAGGACTATCCTTGAAGGGATGTATGTCCAACAGTTGATTCACAATTAACTTACTGATCTGTCCATATTGATATTTATATACTGGTGAGCAGTTGCCCTTTGATGGAGTAGGTATGTGACTCTTAGGCTGTAAATTTGTTTTACCGCATCCATACTGGATAATTGTGGCACTGTCATTCTGCTACAGACGCAGAAAGTACTCGTTCTATTACAAGTAGTGGCATGGAGCTGAGCTGGTAATGAACAATCCGCTGCAGTGATTTAGAAGTGGGTCTGCGCGATTTGTTCTGCTTGCTTACTTTGCTACTTAGTTAAAAAACAGATCAGCTTCTTCAGCGAAACCTGGAGGTAGTCCTTTTACTATGTCTACAGTGTAGTATGAACATTAGGAAATCTACTATCAGCAACAGACAGAAGTATAAGCATTTTGATTATGTCTGTAGCAGCAGAATTGAAAAGAGTCTTAGAGTAGTATAGTTCTTCAGGCTCTGAAATTCTCTCAATGAGATTTAAATATGTATTACTTCTCTGAGGAGATGTAAGCAATGTCCTCAGTACACCAAATGAATACCCACTTTTAGGATGCTCAAGAATATTTGCTGTTTTGCTCGAATGTTGTACATTAAACTATGTTGAGAAGATTAATTAAGTAGTATACTGTTTTAATTCCCTTTTATTTATGGGGGTGGATGCTGTAGGCGTCCTGCATGCTAAAGATAAATGGCAGTGGGTTCTCTTGTGTACATGCATTGTATTACTGACTTCAGAAATGTGCATGTATCTATCTATCTATGTATATTGTCTTTTTATAATGCACATCTAGCCAAAAGGCAGAGGTAAGCTGTACAGGGTCAAAAGAACTCATAAAGACAATGAGTGATAGGAGAGGTAGCTGGTTTGTGGACAGTTAATTCATTACTATGCAGTGCTCTTTCAAGAGGTGAGTCTTCAACTCATTCCTAAATAGGAGAACTATTGGAGTAGTCCTGATGGATAAGGGGCTGTTGTTTCAGTTCCTGGGTGCCTGCTGCCTTCTTTATGTTTGCACACTTCTTAGGGCTTGATTTAGAGTTGGCAGACTGGATACTCCATCGCATATGCGACGGAGTACCCTAGCCACCAAACCTTTGGTCTACCCACCTCATTTAGAGCTGGGGGGACCTTAAGTATTCTGTCAACAAAGCTCAAGTTACTTATGTTGATGGAATACATCCTCCGATGGTCAGACAGTGTAGGGACAGCCAGGAGAAGGACATTACACTCTCTGCCCTATTCAGGGTGTGTTGTATAAAACGTTCCTCTCTGTCACTACCAGTAAAAAACCTGGAAGCAAATGGCCCCAACACCCTTGGAAAAAAACTCCCAAGGTGTGGGGTTTATTAGTTTGTTGTTTTCCAGAAACAAATTCACACGTTTAAAACTTGTTTCCGAAACACAAAACAAATGGAAAGGTTTGGTGCACAGCCACTGTCAGATTTGATTACATTTTTTACACTGAAAGGAATTGCGGTGATGGTGATTTCTTTCACTGTACAGAGATGATTCTGAGCCGGTGGTCATCTTTAAATTTACTATAGGATAGTCCATCAGGGTGGAGGAGGTACTGAATTGTGGACTGTATTCCATCTGCCATAGTCTGCAGACTTATGGTGTCCTGGTTGCAGGGGTACCAAGAATCACCAGATATAGTGAGCTTGTCTGCAAGATAAGCGGGGATGTTGATCGTGATAGCTTTGTAAATGATGCACCTTGTTCTGAAGATGACATGGGGCAGCAAGGGGAGTCCATGAATTTTCTTCAAGATGGGATGGTGTGATAGTTTTCCTTCAGACCCTGGATGAGATGTTGTGCTAGGTAGGAGTTTGGGAGGCAATGGGGCAGTGTATTACCAACATCCTGATGTGAGAGTATGACGGTTTGAACAGCAGTTCTTATGTCGCTGGCTAGTAGAAAAAGCATGACTTTCTCTAGAAAACACAGCTGGTACCAAACCATCTTTCATTTTTTCTGAAATGTGTTCCTTGGAGAAGTTGCTGTCCAGAATGAAACCAAGTGACTTGGCATTCAGTAACAGTTGGGATTCAAAGATGTCAAGGTTTTTTTCAGTGAACCTGTTTTTTTCTGTTTTCTGTTTGTTGTTTTTACCAAATAACAGGAATTCTGTCTAGGTTGGGGGTAGACTCAGATAGACATTGGACATCCAGGTCTTCGTGATGGGAAACAGCCATCACATCGCATTTGTTACAACGCATGCGATTACAGCACGGTCATTACAACGACCGCGTTGTTACATCGCAGTACCATTACAACGTAAGTCGTTACAACGACTTGCTGTAGGGGGCGCTCTAAACTAAGGAATAGTATAATTTACTATTCCAACACCTTCCCTACTGTTGCACACACTGGAGTTGGAAAAGTTAATTATACTATTCCTAAGTCCAGCGCGCCCCCTACAGCAAGTCGTTGTAACGACTTGCATTGTAATGGTACTGCGATGTTACAGTGCGGTCGTTGTAACAAACGTGTTGTAATCGCATGCTTTGTAAACGCATGTGATCTAAAAGCCTATATTCCTGGGTGATGCAATGTTTGAGGTGTTAGATGTCTGAAGAAGACAATAGTTTCACCTAAATTTGTTTACCATCAACATATTGGTGACATTGTGATGCTGTTATCTGTGAGTAGAGCACCAAGTGGCTCCATGCAGTGGATGAAAATGACAGGAGACTGTATGAAACCCTTTGGCACTTTGTAGGTGAAAAGCATTGAGAAATGTAGACAGTAGAAAGGTAATCTGTTTAAAACTAAAATAAAGAGCTGAAGTTTGGACTTTACTATGCTGGGCTAAACAAGGCTCGAGGTAATCCACTTGGAAGTATGAAATACAGGTGTCTGCTTTCAAGGGTACATATACTCACTGATTCTCAACCCCTGCAGTCCGAAAAACAGCACTAATTGAGCAGCACAACGCTTCCTTACAGATAAATACATGTTTTCCTTTTCTGTAGAAATAGTTCTCCTGACTACACTGCTAGACCTTAAAATATTTAAATATTTCATGGGTTTTGCTTCAGAGCTTCCTGTAACACCCTCAATTATTAGCAAATATACATGCAAAGTGGTGATATGAAACTAATTGCTTGGTCTCATTTAAACAAACATTTGAAGTGGGGTTCCCACTACATGCCGGCACTTACAGGGTTTGTGAAGTTCAGCCCCTGTGTTTTCCTGACATCTGACCTTGCTCACAGAATGTCAGTTCCAATATACCTAACACTTTTGCAATTACAAACCCGGTGATTGCCAGAATCAGAGGATGTGTGAACACAAATATTTTATATGCATTTTACTAATGTGAGCAGTGAATGCCCTTTTTACTCACTGTGGGGCATATTATCAAGAAACGGCGTTAAAATTATCGCCGCTTTAGCGGCAGAAAACTGCCGCTAAAGCGGCGATAATGGGCTTGATAATATGCCCTTGAGAATTCCAATAGAAGCCCATGTTGACACCAGAACATGGGCTTCTATTGAATTCTCAAGAGCATATTATCAAGCCCATTATCGCCGCTTTAGTGGCAGTTTTCTGCCGCTAAAGCGCGATAATTTTACGCCGTTCTTGATAATATGCCCCAAAATGTTTTTGTGATCCATTCTGAATCGCAATTATAAAGGGGCATGAAAGGGGGCCGCTCTTCCTTATTGCCAGCTACAAACGCATCAATGGTTTACAACAATAATCCCAGTCCCAAACCATTGATAGTTCTAGACACTGTGCAAGAGATAGTAACTGATTCCCTGTGGGGCACCTTCCCCTTTGTGAATTCTCTTTGGTAATGTTGGAGGTATAGGGAAAGCTGGCAGCGTTGAAGGTGAGTACTGCCTTTTCACCCGATGTAAGCTCAAATGGAAAACATGTATTTTTTCAAAAGCAGCACCAGTTCTTTTTGATAAGGAGGGGTGCTTTTAAAAATTTTTCTCATTTGGGAATGTAGTCTGAGAAACTATTGTTTCACAGGGGCACCAAATAGTGACCTGCCTAATAAATATTAATTAGGCCGGTATTTATGAGACTTCCTGAAAATGAATATATTTTAACATGACCTGTTAGTACATAGACAGCATTGCAAAATCCGAGACAGGTAGCAAAATATTGGTGCACAGTTTGTGGCTAATCTCCGTTTGTGTCCGATTAGCAAAAAAAGTAGAAACTTGCACCTATATGTTTATGACCTCATCTTTTGCAGATTTATGAATGTAAGTCCTGTATCAGCAGGATACAGTTAAGAACTTAGGGGCTAATTACGATGGTGGGCGGACTTTGTCCTCCCGCCACCGTAGCGGTGATTGGGACCGCCCACCAGACATGCGGCGGTCCCACCACTCCAATTAGGATGCGACCGCCATACTGGCGGGCGCATCCTGGGCCTTTAGCATTGCGGGCGGTGCTGCTGGCTGCAGCACCGTCTGCAATGTGAAAGGTGCTTGCACCGCATTTCCCTGCACCACGTGGCAGGCACCACGTGCCTGCCACTTGGTGCATGGAAATGCAGGGGGGTACCATGGGTACCCCCCAGTGCAGCGACACCCCCATGGGGGCCCGCAACGAGCCCCCAAACCCAATCCCCGCCAGCCTTTCCATGGCGGCATCGCCGCCATGGAAAGACCTCCTAAAACCCACATCCTAATATGGCGGACGGTGCCTGCTAGGCACCGCCACCATATTAGTGGCCCTGCTCCGCCCGCCAGGCAATCGGACCGATTGTCACCGGCAGAAAAGCAGTTGACGGACTTTGCGTCCGCCGCGATACCCACCGCCATCCTAATATGGCGGTGGGTAATTCTCAATTTGATGGCAGAACGATCGCCACCGCCGGCCCGGCGGTGGCGATGGTTCCGCCATCGTAATGAGCCCCTTAGGCATCAAGTTTGATAGGACCCTGTCTTTTCAAACACACATTTAATTGGTGGTAGGATCCTGTTTTTGAATGCTACTCATTCTGAAAATGTTCCTTCCTTTACTCTCCTTCCCTGAAAAAAAAACGGTCATTCAGGCTATGATAATGTCCAGATTGGATTATGGAAATGTTCTATACTTGGGTCTTCCAGACTATCGTCTTAATAAACTGCAGATTGTCCAGAACTTGGCAGCTCAGATTCTCTTGAATCTTCCCCAAGGTCTCATATTTCCTCTCACTTGAAGGCTCTTCATTGGCTTCCAATTAAAAAATTGATTATTTTCAAAATACTTGTACTTGCTCACAAAGCACTGCAGGCCACAAGGGCAAGCTACCTCAGGGAAAGGATTAAAGAGTATGCTCCTTCTAGAAGTCTCCAATCTTCCATCAGTCGGTTGGCTAAGATCTCAAAAATTCATCGAGCGAAAATGGGAGGCAGATCTTTCTCGTATCTCGGATTGGTTACCTGGAAAAATCTTACTTGGAAGTTGCGTACAACGGGTCCGGTTCACAAAGGTAAACTGAAATGAAAGTCTAACTTTATGACCTTCGGTATTCACAAAGGGCATTTACGAGTAGGAAAATTAGACTTTTGTCTCAGTTTTGGTCTCAGTCAAACTTAAGACCAAAACTTAAGTTTAACTGAGACAGAAGTCTCACTTTACTAGTCGTAAATGTCCTTTGTGAATACCAAAAGTCATAAAGTTAGACTTTCATCTCAGTTTATCTTTGTGCAGCGGGCCCAACAACTGAGACATCAACCTTTAAGAAAAAATTAAAAACCTGGATGTTTCAAATGGAATAGTGCTAATGTTGCTTGTGTAGACAGCCTTCAAGCCAGCGCCAGGACACTCAGGGGCCGATTCCGATCTCGGCCGGTAGGGCTCCGAATCGGATTCGGCTTTACCGGATCCGATTCGGAGCCCTGTTTCCCGACCGAACCGTACGCGGGTCCGGCCGAGCGAGTACGATGCGAAATCGCCGACCGACTCGTCCGGGCGTCCCGACCGCTCCGACCGACTTCGCTCCCGGCTCGAACCGCTCCGACCGACTCCGCTCGGACTCGACTCGCACCGCGCAATGGAGACGTTCCCGGCCGGGTAGAGTACGATGCGCGCCGCGAGCAGTCCGACCGAGCCGCGCACTCCGGCTCGTAAGAGCTGTCGGAGCCGTACTTTGGGGGTCCGTGTCGGACCCCCTGTACTGCGTAGCCGCGCGAGTCGCACACAGGGGGACCCATGGGTCCCCCTACCTGTGCGTGTACGGCGCGAATCGCTTCGCCGCGTACCCGCTGTAGGGGCGCCCTTGTCCGACTTCGCACCCATTGAGTCAATGGGAGCCCGCGTACGCGTTGTACGACCGGCTCCCATTGACTTCAATGGGAGTCCGACCGACTCGAGTCCGATAACATACGGACGCATCGTACTCGTTCGGTCGGACTGCACGGGTCCGATTCGGTCGGAAATCTCTCCGGGTCCGGCTCGGTCGGAGAAATTTCCGGCCCGAATCGGAATCGACCCCTCAGTGGAGTATCTGTGCACTTTATAAATCTCTCTATCATATCATTTCATTCAGTAATACACAAAGATTTCTGAGTGTACTACTGGAACCTTATGGCAGTTGAAGCTTCCCAGAAAAATTTACTGTATTCCCAATTGTGACTATGGGAAGCAATTCTGCGTGCACAATTTTAGTGCATAATTGTGCATGCAAAAAGCTCTTCTCTGTTATGCAATTGCACTAGTTTTTAATTTATTTTTTCTCCAAAGGATAAATATTTTTCCTCTGTGGAGGAATTCCTTCCTCAATAATCCATCCATTTTTGGAACATTAAGAGCTCCTACCCACCCTGCAATGTGATGAACGTTTGTCTTTCAGGAATGACTCTTCGATAATTTTCAAAGTGGGAATGAGTCTGAAACAAGTTTGTGCATCCCCAAAATGTCCTTGCTTTGTAGGTGTTCCCAAACGTTCGAGTGCATTCACGTCACTCCGTGCTCCTTGCCCCTAGTAGGGTATACCAATGCACAATATTACACTAACATGGGTGCATATTGCACACGAGGAAATCACTTTATCAGTGCAAGTAGACTGTTAATATCTTGCACTCCTAAACCAGCCTATTAGCACACGTATGTTAAACTCACACACAAATGACCTTGTGAATTAGGCGTTGCTTTTCTGAGCATTTTTATTTGTTCATGCAGCTCTGAATTAGCTCCTGGATGTAGCAGAGCTATTTTCAGTGAACATTATATTGTAGAGAGCCCATCTGAAGCATGACGTGCTGCAGACTTACCTGTATGGTTTGTGGTGTCCAAAATGAGGGTGTATTAAAAAATAAACGGAAGAGGCAAGTAACTAGGGCCATACAATGTACTCTTGGCATGCACCTGCATGTTTGACACATTTTTCATATTCGAAGCAAGAGGGCATATATTGAATTAAATAATCACACCATGTTTGTTCCAGGTGTCAAAAACAGGATTAGAAATATGACTGTCAGCAGATTAGGTATTACACCATCTTTCCTAGGGCAAAATAAATGATTTTGCTAACTCATATCGCTGTGGTTCTGAACAAGAAAATCAGAAATTGAAGAAAAAATTTTGACCTGCATATTTGCGCACATTCTAATTGCATGTCAGTTGCATATGCTAAATAAAAATGAAATTCTGAAGTGCCATTAGCAAACACAAAACATACCTTCGTTTTTAGGTGTTCGCATTCATTTCAAATGCATAGGTGATTGGTGCATTACATATGTCTTGATAGTAAATGCATTGGAAGGCAGATTTTCAAATGTGCAGTTATTGGTCTGACATTTTTATTAAACATTGTCAAAGGAATGTATAACATGCAAATCATATTCATAAGATACAGAATATCCGAACAAAATGCATGCTGGGCCAAACGCAATTCTGACAAAACAGCCCTATTGACTTAATAAAAGTATAATGCCGTTTAACTTAATTTCTTTAGCGGCACTAAATGTCATATGTGCATGTTACAAAGTACAAATGCAAACAGGCATTCTCTGTAGAACAGCAGGCATGCTTACCTCTTAAAGAGTGGCTGGAGATATCATTTCACAGCTGTTCTTGTTGTGGGAATATGGGCTGTTGAAGCTTAAGTGTACCAGTGAGAGAAGACTGAGGTGTCGATTTACAGAGGGCCTCCGCACTCGTGGCAGTGGCCCCTCACTGCTGGCGGGACCTCTGCAATGGGTATTGCCGTACGGAAGTTCCACCACGAGTGCGGGACCTTCCTCCTGACCGTGGGGCCTCTGCCATGACTGCGGATGCCAGGGCCGGACTGGGAACCAAAACCGGCCCTGGCAAAGAGCTCGGCCAGCCCCCCGGGGGTATTGAGGGTGCGGCCGAGCTGTTTGCCAGGGCTATGCTACAAAAACGGCCCTGTAACAAAAACGGCCCCCCAGGGGCCAAAACCGGCCCCCACCCTGGTGGCCCACCGGGAAAATGCCCGGTGCCCGCTACGGCCAGTACGGCCCTGGCGGATGCTGTTTGTGAATGGGTACAAGGTATACAACAACACGATATATATATATTTGTTACATTTTCAGTCAAGGAAAGGAACTGCAGAGGGTCATCTGCTCAGTAAGTGATAACAATAATCTTATATTGTGACTTGATGCAATCCAAGGAAAGTGATAAATCATGATGCAGGCTGTAAAACAAAACAAAAATATATTAAAAATGAGAGACAAAACTTTACCATGATTTGTTGTACACACCATCATTCGTTTTCCGTTCTTCACATATTGTTGCATCTTGATATGCACATGATCTTGATGAAGCGGAAATTTCATTTTAGTTGTAGGGGAGCATTATAATCACGTTTAGAGCGCACCCGCATACAATCACTTGTTATATTAATGGGAAGTGTTAAGATTTTGAAATGTATTAATATGAATACATGGTGCATTTTAGGTTGTTGACAAGTAACATGGAGAATAACGTAGAAGGTGAATGTAACTAGCAGGAAACATTACATGAAGAACTCGTGTTGTGCAATTGACAATTATTCTTGTATTACATGTGCTTATTGATTACATTATTTCATACATAAATGCATTAGTTGAAATTGCATTAATGTTATGTGAATTCACAAAAGCTTATATGGTGTTTTCTTATATTAGCTTAATCTCGTAGGCTGAAATACAAGTCCCTGAAAACTCTCACTTTAGAATTAACAGTTTGAATTTCATGTGTGCTGTGAAGTTTGTTCTTTCCCACATTTTGTGTTGCAGGTGAAGAAGCGCTCACTTAGCTAGAATAATATCTTTGTTTTGCTAGTCAGGTAAGGAGAGAATAAGTTACAATCATGTGGTTTGAGTCGATAAAGGAAGGCCATCGTGCTTCACACGGGCCTGGGAACCAAGGACAAACTGTACTGAGGAAAGTACACCGTCGACATCATGGAAAATTTCCTTCAGGACTGATACCCAGGGTGGATCGCGTGATCCGAGGTGCACCATGGGAGTGCCACCTGAGAACAATTGTATGTTGGAATTAGGGATAGAGCACCACTTCTTTCTTGCCTTCAAAGAGAGAGCGTATTAAAACAAGCTCTGTCTTTTGTAGCTTTATGCTACTTGACCCATTGATCGTGGGGATATTTCTTAGGAAGACTTCATGTGCTGACACCTTTTATCCTTCCTCCTGAAAATGCCTATTTAGGGATGTCACCCTAGTGTTAGTGTAGGGATAGATGTAATGCTTTTTACCCACCAACCCTCTATGCAGGGAAATGTTTACTCATGCTTCCTGAGTTTCTGTATTCTTCTTCTTGAACTAATTGTGCTGCTTATGCTGCACCGTCTAAACTGGATGTGCAGATTTGGCTTCATGCTGATCCCTCTGTATATCTATATACCTGTGTTGAGGTGTCTCTATGTTCAGTTCTTTTGGCTGTGTAATAAATTAACCAACCTTAAGTAGTTCTCCATGGATTATTATGTATTCAAAGGAATTATTGGCTAATTGATTATTTCCCTAATGACTTTTCTCCCCTTTACACTTTCATGCTGCGAAAAAAACCATCAGAGTGTTACTCTAGCACAATCTTGAACTTATGGGCCCTTCCCTTTCAATCTAATCCTATTTAGTTGTAAAGAATTAATTTACAGTCAGTTTTAAAATTTCCTTTTCATAAAAAACAATAGAGACACACGTGCATAGGTTAGAAGAAGAAAGAGAGAAACCAGCAAAGCGTGCAAAACATTAATGCAATTCTTTGAAAAAATAACAAACATAGATGGGACCCATAAAGAAATAATTTTACCAACATTTTTGGGTAGAATACAAAACACTTGGGGACGGATTTATGAAACAGTCATGCGGTGATGTTGTGATGAACAGTCAAGCGCCTGGACACCCTATCAGGTGATAAGGCGCGCTTTATAAATTCTGATGAATTGATTGAGTGCAGTGAAGCAAGTCTCCTTGCTGCGCTATGTGACAGAAAAAGGACAGGATTGTGCCTTATTTAAGGCAATACGGCACATTCCTGCCTTTTCCCTTGTGCTGCTGCCCTTTCGGCTGCCTAGCGCCAATGCAGGCACCCTTGCACCATGGTGCAAGAATTCCTGTGTTGCATGCAGGATTGTTTTTGTGAAGGAAAGGAACACCTTCCTGCACAAAAACAATCTTGGGAGGCAAATTCCTCTTACTATGTGTGCTGCAGAATGCAGCACACATAGAAGAGGAAGTAATGACTATAAAAGATATTTCTCCTCGTAACGTCTCTCTGACAAGCCTTATCTTTTTAGCACATTCCCAGGTTGACCAGTTCTGGTAAATCTGGGAATGAGTCAAAAACTATGGGAATTACGTGTGAACACCCACACAACGCCCTTGGAATGCCTCCCTAGTGCAGAGTAAGACAATGCAGCGATTTGCACTGCGTTGCTTTACTCCAGATTTATGTAGCCACTCAGGGCCGTGCAAAGTGGCCTTGCATGGCTTCATAAATATCATTTAGGACTTGCATCGCTCTTGCACCACCTTGCATAGTGCAAGAGCGATGTAACTTTGCTCGTAGATATGCTCCTTGGCCCCTGGTTATGATTGAATTGGTGTTTTCTGACCCTTGCGCAAACCCGTTTGGACAAGGAATGAAATTCCAAGTTAGGTGGTATGTTAGAAGTTGAATTCCTGGTTGGCTGATATATGCATCCAGGCCATCCAGAAACCACCACTCTAGTCAGGGTACGTTAGATATGCACTAAAAGATAACCTGTGCTCACCCTCTGGTAGCTTGGCACAGACCAGTCAGGCTTCTCTAAAGAGGCAAAGTGTAAGAATTTGTGCAACACACACACCTTAACACAATTAATATACCACAAAAAAGACTCCACATAGATTAGAAAGAATAGAAAATATTTAATTGAGCAAAATGAGACAAGAATGACAAAAATCCAATCAGTGGAAGCCGAGATATGAATTTTTAAAGACTGAATTCAAAAATAGCGCTTAGAAGTCACTAGCGATCAAAAGGTTACTTGAGGTCATGAGGGACCTGTGCGAATCCAAAGTTTAGGCCGACCTCAATTGACGGC
This sequence comes from Calotriton arnoldi, assembly GCA_963921515.1. Lineage (NCBI taxonomy): Eukaryota > Metazoa > Chordata > Amphibia > Caudata > Salamandridae > Calotriton > Calotriton arnoldi. The sequence goes on from CAWUFW010001242.1 coordinate 2,930,352, forward strand.
AGGCCGGCTACAGGACCCAGACAGGTCCTGCTGAAGAAAGACTTTCAATGAAGCTTTTGTCGACGTCGAGAGCCTACATTGTCATCATCATCGTCGAGATGTGCAAAGGGGGTACCACGTTGGCATCGAACTCCTTTGAAGAGAATGCAATGCATGATTGTTGAGCCGCACAGAGTGTGGTCATCGAGCCACACAGGCTGTGGAATCGCTGTCGTCGGGCTGCCTCTGCATTGGCGTCAAAGGGAGATGCAGTGGAGTTTCACATGCAGTCAATGCAATGCGTTGGTTTTTTATTAAAACAGCTGCAGAACCCACTTCTGAGGCCCAGAGCTTAGAGCGGGCACCTGAGGCAAGGGTAGGACTCACAGAAGTTAGAGTCCAGCAGCACCAGCAGAATTGTAGGAAGTCTTTTGTGCCCATTTGACTTCAGTTAACAGGAGGCAAGTCAGCAAGCCCTTGGAGATCACTTGGAGGGAAGGCAGAGTCCTTCCAGCAGAGTCAGGGAGCAGCAGGTAGATTAATAGTCCTTCCAGAAAATCAGTCCAGTTGATTCCTTTAAGCAGCACAGCAGTCCTTCTGACAAAGGTTCAGTTCAAGCTCTAGAAGTGTCAGATTTTAGGGGGTCAGAGACCCAGTACTTCTACCCAAAAGTGCCTTTGATTAGGTGACTTCAAAAGATCTCTCTGAAGTGCACAAGGATCCCCTGCAAACCAGTCCTAACTGCCAGGCTACCTGTGGGGGGTAAATCAGTGCTTTGTGTGTGGACAGGACACTACCTATTGAAGTGTAAGTGTTAGCCCCTGCCATTCCTCCCTGCCCAGGAAGACCCATCAGAACATAGATGAATGCAGATGAGTGCTCAGAATGCAGAGAAGCCTTACCTTCCAGTGTTTGTGGCTGTCTAGGGGAATGCACAAAGTGTGACTGTCACCCAACCCAGACATGTATTGGAGACAAGCTGTCAGGCTCAGAGAGCAGTAAGTACAGAGAAAATTCCTTTTGCATTTTTCACTTTCTAAAAGTGGCATTTCTAAAACAGTAATGTCAAATCCAACTTCACCAGTAAGGAGGATTTATCATTACCATTGCAAACAAATCAAACATGAAAAAGCTACTCCGCGCTTATCAGTAATTACAGCTTAAAATTACATTAAGAAATTCCCAATGCTGGCCTATGAGAGGGGTAGGCCTCACAGTAGTGAAAAACGAAATAGGCTGTTTGTCACTACCAGAACAAGCAAAACATAAAGGTACATGTCCTATCTTTTATTTACATAGAACCCTGCCCTTAGGGTTACCTGGGCCTACCTTAGGGGTGACATATATGTAATAAAAGGGGAGTTTAGGGCTTGGCAAGTAGTTTTAAATGGCAAGTCGACATGGCAGTAAATAGCACACACAGGCACTGCAGGCCTGAACCAGGTTTGAAAGGCTACTTCTGTGGGTGGCACCATCAGTGCTGCAGCCCACTGGTAGCATTTGAAGTACAGGTCCTGGGTATATGGTATAACACTTTACAAGGGACTTACCAGTACAAACAATATGCCAATAAGGTATACACCAATGTCATCATGTTTAGGGGAGAAGCACATCCACTTTAGCACAGGTCAGCAAAAAGGAGGGGCAAAAGGCCAAGGTCTGCGGAAAGGCCTCCCTAAGGATGACAGGTCTAACACCTCACCGTTCGTTACATTTTGGCTGGTGAAACCTGAGGGAATTTAACAGTGGAAAACAATAGGGTACTTACCAAAACATGTAGATTTTGGTGTTTTAAGCACCAACATCTGCATGTTATTCATCAAAAAACAGAAATTGGTGTGATTTATTGGACCTGACAAATTCTAAACCACAGGGTGTTGGATTTTATTGGGTGAAATAAATAACACCCATATCTTCTTTTTTTTTTTTTTTTTTTTTTTTTTATTCAGAGAGACATTTAGACAGCAATTCAAATACAAAATTAATCCATTTGTAATGCATTATCATTAATCATCTTACAGTCCAAATTAATATTGTTACAAAGGAAAGAGCAATACTCTAACACAAATTTATACCATATATATTACCCTACCCCATTTAACCATTTCGTAACTGGAGCCCATAATTTAATACCCCATCGTTTAGCCTGGTATCCCTTACAAGTATATAATGCCTGTTCAAGTTTATACACAGCTATAAAACGGGCCAGGTATTCATGAAAGCAAGGGGGCATTGGGTCCTTCCATCTAGTTGCAATAAGTAACCTAATTATACTAACTGAGATAAAAATAATACTGGTCTGAGCTCTGATCTAGCTCAGCATTGCTATCATATCCAATCATCATGAGTGAAGGGGTTAATGCCACCGTTTTGCCAAGGATCCTCTCCCAAAACGTAACCAGATCGGTTTTTATCAGATCCAGCAGTGGACACCCATAAAACATATGGATCTCCTCTGCTGGTCCAATCCCACATCTGGGGCATTTATCATCCTCCCTTTTCCCCCATTTAAATAATTTGGCTGGAGTGAAATAAAGATTATATATTGTTTTATAGTGTTGTGATTTTAGATTAGCGGATAGGAGCGTTTTCTTTACTAACCGTAGTGACATATCAATATCAATGTCTTCATTCTCTAATCTGGTGGCCCATGTGCTTTCGGTTTTTTCCATATCATCCGGAGCTTGCTCCATCATCATATGGTATAAGTGTTTAATCTTACAGGCAGATCTCCCCATGGTTTCAAACAATGCAATTTTAGCACTGGGAATTGTCTGTCGTCTTTAAGACCCCCCTTTATTTGTAGGTATTTAAGATAGTGTCCATCCGGGATTCCAAATTCACTTTGTAATTCACCAAGCGGATATAGTTGGCCGTTGGGCTGAATATCTCCCACTATACGTAAGCCAAGTTGCTCCCATTGTTTGGCAATACCGTCGTGGAAAACGGAGGGGAATAAAGATGATCTCCAAATAGGTGTATATTGTGTTACCTTCTCAATATTCATGTATTTTTGTATTCTTCCCCAGACTTTCCATGAATTTGATATGATCTTAAATCTTACCTTCTTGTAATAACTGGGTTCCAACTCACGTAAAAACAGTGCTCTTGCCCTTCCCCCGAGAGCCAGCTCATAGATTGTTGGGAGATCCTCCCCTGTGCCCTGTGAGCTCTGCTAGTATTTTCAAAAAAAAGTATATTCATTTGTCGTAACAGAGCTGCCCAATAATAGAAAGTTAGGTTAGGAGCAGCCCACCCTCCCCGTGCTTGTGGTAATGTAAGAAACTTTAAAGATCTCCTGACCTTGCCATATTGCCATATAAACCTGATAAATAAAGAGTCTAAAGCTTTAATTATAGACCCTTCAATTTCGACCGGAAGTGCCCTGAATAAATACAGCACCCTAGGGAGCATTACCATTTTGAGGACGTTGACTCTCCCTATAATAGTTAAGTGAAGTGAGCTCATTCGCCTCAAATCTGTAGCTATTTTACTAATCACAGGGTTAAAGTTAATTTTGGTGATCTGACCAATGTCCGGAGTAATCTTTACTCCGAGATAGGTAGCTGTACTAACTCGTCGATTATCAAGAAAGATGACATTTTTGGTGCAGATTATTTGAGTCTTGGATTTGTTCAACAAATACCCCGACTCCTTTCCGAACTTAGTGGCAGTAGCTTCAATCTCCCTCATTGCTTCCCCGGGGTTAAGTGTTAATACAGCAATATCGTCCGCAGTAGGCTAGCACTTTAGTACTGAATCCCTGTGTCGTCACTGGTACAATTGCCTGGTTCTCAATTACCGATTGGATAAGTGGATCTATATATAGGGCAAATAAAATTGGGGAGCAAGGACATCCCTGCCTTGTTCCCCGTGAAACCCTTATCATGTCTGATTCTCGGCCCATCAGCTGTACCTTCGCATAGGGAGCCCTATACATTGCTTTAATTGCAGTAGTAGCCTGGGGGCCAAACCCTTTTGCTGCCAGAACACCCCATAGATACTCCCATGACACACACGATCAAATGCTTTTTCCGCGTCCAGAAGGATCATAGCCAAATATCCATTAGTCTCCCCCATAATGTCAAATAGGGCCACTGCTCGTCTTAAATGGTCAGTTGTATCTCGCCCTGGTACAAAGCCATGCTGCCATGGTGACACTAGGCTGGCTATGACCCTCTGGAGGCGGTTCGCCAAAGTTTTGGAGTAGATTTTCGCATCCGCGTTTATTAGGGAGATGGGCCTGTATGAAGTGGGCTGATCAGATGGTTTATCCTTCTTGGGAAAAATGACAATATTAGTACCCCTCCATGAATCTGGTGGGTCTCCAGAATATTGTACCCCTAAAAATAAATCCCAGAGCAAAGGAGCCAGCTCTTCTTGAAACATTTTATAGAATTCAGATGGAATCTTATCGGGGCCAGCTGCCTTGCCCGAGGCCAACTGGTGTATAGCTATTTGTATCTTCTCCAGTGTAAATTCAGTCTCCAACCTCTCGCTTGCACCCTCCTCCAACGTCCTATATTCTTTACTGGCCTTCACAAAGACATCCCCATGGGGGCCTTGCTTCTCCTCCTTATAGAGATCTTGATAAAATTTATGGAACACTTTGACGATATCCCCCGGCTCAGTATATGAGATCCCCCCACTTATTATTGAAGATATCTGACTCTTCATTGCTTTTTGTCTTGTTTTTAAAGCCAGTAATTTTCCGACTGCTTCCCCATACTCATAGCTCTCCGCCCTATGAGTCTGATATCCAGCTGCAGCCTTTTGAGAATAGTAAGACCCTATCTCCGCTTTAACCAAGGTAATGTCTAACTGAGTTGTAGCTGCCTCCATCCCCCGCACTATCTTGCCCAAATGCTCTGTCTCCAAATTGCACAGCTTGGTATGCAGTTGCTTAATCTTCTTCCCTTGTTGTTGTCTTAAATTAGATACAAAGCTAACCATCTCCCCTAACTCCTGCCTTAAATGCATCCCAGACCATATTACGTGAGGCACTATATCTATTCAAATTATAAAATTCTTTAATCCAGGTTCTAAAATGACAGACATATTCATGATCAACCAGCAATTTCCGATCAAACGTCCATTGCGAGTGGCTCATATAGATTTGTGGCAGTCTTAGCCCTAGCATCAAGGGGTTATGATCTGACATTATCTTGGGCATTCTTTCTATCTCCACCCCTCCTAAAATCTGCTTTGAAATAAAAAAATAGTCTAGCCTAACATATTTCTGATGAGGGTGGGAAAATATGTATATCCTGGATCAGAGGGAAACTTGGATTCCCATACATCTATTAACCCGTGGCTTTTGATCACTGATGTTAAAGCTCGGAAGGTCTTGGGCTTACGCCCTTGATACCTATTAGACTTCACTTCACCTACTCCCAAATGTATATTTAAGTCCCCACATATAATTAGCGGTGTAGGCCAAGCCGCCAACTCGGTTTCCAGATCATCGAATATTTTGGGCTCATCCTGATTTGAGCCATATACCGTTGCTACTGTTATTCCATATTCAAGCTCCACCAAGGCCCACCTCCCTCCTGCATCCCCCAAAGTCCACCTAGCGGATCCTATTCGGTTCTTGGCTAAGATTGCCACCCTCTAATATTAGAAGTTTGCGTAGAACAGGCCATTAAAGAATAGCCCTTAATCATTATTAGCCCGCGCTTATCCCAGGGTATGTGTGTTTCTTGTAGTGCAATAATATCGGGGTTGTAAGATTTCAGCATTTCCGTGGTCCGGTTCCGTTTATTCCTATCCCCTAGACCACCAATGTTAACCGAGCAGACAGTCATCTTACCCATTTTGGCTTATATATTGACCCTTTTCTGTTGATTTGGCCCTTTCCTCTTTAAACCCCAGATATGAACCGAGATGAAGATAAGTTACACCCATTTCTGTCATTATTCCTGATATTTTAAAAAAAATTGGTGTTTTTACCCATTATCTCTCTGAATGTTTTCCCCTATTTTGTGCCCCCCACCCAAAACCCCCAGACCCCCAGACCATCCCTCCCCCCTCCCCTTACCCCTGATCCCAGCCCTACCCCCTACCCCTGCCCTCCCCCCCGCCCTCCCTCTCTCCCATCTTTGGGAAGTGCCCAGACCGCGCCTCGGTCTGTAGGCGGAGATGATGAGCGGTTTGCCGACACCGTGAATCCCTTATAAACACCATGCTATCTTTTGGGGGATAGCGCTATCAGTGAGGATTTATCATTAAGAACGAAGAAGAAAAAGGGGAGCTTTGAGGAAGGGGAAGTGAGAAAGGGATAACTCTCCAATAGATTTTTAAAAAAGATTCGTTTCCCCCTCCCCCCCCCAGACAGTACGTCATTCTTGTCCCCAATCCTGGGGTACTAAGACTTCAACCCAGCCAGAAAGTCTTGAGCCTTAACTTCAGATGTAAAAAATTTTGTTGACCCTTGCCAGACGACCTTCAAGGAGGCAGGGTTATTCAAAAACACTTTTGCCCCTTTATCCTGAAAAGGTTTTATCAGCTGGCGTAGACGCCACCTTCTCTCAACGGTGACATGACAGAAATCGGGTCTTACAAAAAAAGAGACATCATCAATATTTCTCCTGGCCTCCGGCCTAGCTTTTTCGAACACCGCCTGTCTCAGGAGAAAATTACCGAAGAAGACCAATATGGCTCTTGGCTTAGAGCCTTCCCTAACTGGGTTTCTAAGGGTAAAGGGTGTCCTGTGTACTCGCTGGACTTCTTGTTGCCAGTTCCAGTCTTTGAGTTCCGGGAAGGCACGTTGAAAGAGGTTCAGCACATACGCCCGAATATCCGATCCCTCCTTCCCTTCAGGGATTCCCAGGACCCTTAAGTTATTTCGCCGCTGGCGATTCTCACTTTCTTCCAGTTTCCATTGAATATCAGTAATTCGTTCCTCTTGTACCTTGGATTGAGTACGTTTTTCAGTTACGTCCGTCTCGACGTTGCTGACTCTAGTTTCAAGCTCTGTAAGCCGTTCACCAATAGTGTTACATGTTTTTGTCAACTTCCTTACAGCGCCCTGGACTTTCCGTGCAGCACTCTGCGCTTTACGGGCATCAGCCCGTGTCTCGTCTCGGTGTTGCATTATTGTCTGCAGAACTGTTTCCAATGTTGGAGCATGCATGCCAGAAGTTGTCTGGAGTGCTACGTTTGGGATGGGGTTTATTGAGTCAGTTAATGAATAATCCCATTTCAAGCTTGCTGCCCTCTGCGTGTGGAGCCCAGATTTCTTACCGCCAACCCGACGGGCGGTCATATAAAGAGAGTCTCCTACTTTCTCCAGGTCACTTGCATTTTCATCCTCACTTGATATAATTGAAGATCCAGAGTCATTGCCTGACCACTCTGGACCATCAGACAAGGAAAAGAAACAGTCATTGGGATCAATTTCTGCATCAGAGTTTATGCACGATGTTTGGGGATTTGATTGTATCTCTGATACAACTAATACAGCTGGTCCTGTCTCCGGCCTGGTACCATTAGTAGCCTTAGTAGCCTTAGTGATCTTCCCTTGTCTGGACGTCTGTTTACCCTCATTTTCCCCATTTTCTTCTAGCGATCTCCCCTGATGCCTCAATTCATCTTCTTTCATGTCCTCTGATACTTTTGCGTGTTGCCTGGGCTCGGTATTTACAGTTATTTTCCCTGGTGAGCCTTCCACTCCAGTTGCTGAGTCGTTCCCCAGTCCAGATTCATGGGGGGGAGTCTCCTCTTCAGCCTCGACAGTGCCTGCATCTGTTGCGATTTTCTCAGAGGGTTTGACACTGGAGGCACGCAGCATTTCGAGCACTGAACCTCCCGGCGTGCGCCGTCCGGACGAGGTCCCGCCCCTTCCCCTGACTGAAGCCAGAGCCAGCTCTCTCTCCTTCCCAGGAGCTGGCTGCGATGTCAGCGGCGTCCGCCGGCCGCCCCGTCTCCCCTCGGAGCCGACCGGATCCGCACCCGTCTTTCCCCTTGCAGAGCTGGCCACCTTGGGAGCCATTCGGACAGTCCCCCTTCTCCGACAGCGCCAACAGCCAGCAGATGCAAGAGCTCGTTCCAACAGCCTTCGGAGCTCCGCGATGCGCTCCTGCGGCTGCTCGTCCCTGGAGCCGCCGTTGGGTCCCGAGCCGAAGTCTGCCGCAGCCTCAAAGCCCCCAGCGTCAAAAAACATCAGGCAAGTGAGTACTGTCCCCCACACGGTTTAGTGACTTAGTTCACGGTGTGCATCGGCAAGTCCGCTTCCAACAGCCTCAAGCGGCCGCCATCTTGCTTCCTCCCCAATAACACCCATATCTTCAACACGCTAGGAATGAGGGTCAAACTCATGCGCTGGTTATGAGGGTGGGGGAAAGTTCAAATCCTTGTGCAAATGGTAATTTGCAAAAAGATCTGCATTTTGAGTTTTGCCACACCTCCAGAATCAATTTTCCCTTGACAGCTTTTGATAGATCATACCTGATAACATTTATCTTGGGAAATATGTGGGGAAAATTTGAATCGTACGGAATTCAGTGCAGTAAACTGATTCCACATTTTCCCCAATTTTCACTGCACAAATCCAGAATAGGAGGTTACACACCTGGTAAATACGTCATCATATGTTATCAGTATTTATGGGCTACAGTAAATATAACTCGTCATTCTGACATACTCATAATATGGACCTAAAAACATTTGTGCGGAAATGAACAGAGATGAGGCTTGCGTTATAAACCAACAGAATAAGGCCACGTTGCCATTTGAGGTTGCCTGAAGGAGAAAATGTAAAATAAAATGGCACATACAAATCTGTAATCTTGAGCCTCTTTATCATTACCATATCCTAACATGAGTATCTGAGACCCAGAACATCACCTTTAATAAATATGCTGACCCCAAAAATCATACTCTTCGTTTGATGAAAAGATGCAAAACAGTGAGACCAAAGCAGTGGCAAAGATAACAGTACACTAGATGGCGAGATTGTCAAATTCTGACAGTGGGCACTGAGGATAGAGGCCTGTACTGTAACAAGCCAACTGCACATTAGTAACACTGAAATATGTGGAAACGATTTTAACATTTAACAATTACCTCTGGTAAGAATTTTCAAACTTCTTATATCAGTGACGATTTTGAAATTGCTGTCTTTGAATAGGCTTCTACTGGAAATATTTCATTTACCAGGGTAGTGTTCCATTTTTATTTATGACGTGTTATGAAGCGCACTAGTTAGCGGCATTATCGACAAACAACCATAATTAAGCCAGTCGGTTCTGCTCAGTTCTAATGGAGGTATTCTGCTAAAAAATCAATACATACTACAAGATACGTCTAAATAAAAACATGATCATCAAGTCAATAGAATCAAGAGAGAATCACCAATCATAAAAATATATATCCAATCAACAACAGGTGACAGCACAACAAGTTAAAGATGAAGACATGACTTTCAAACACAAAAAATCAATTCTGTAATTACTGTATCTGTCTCGACTCAAAAGATGGACAAGGTTCGGGGAGGTCTATATATAACACAAAAAATAAAGCGCGTGGTTGATTGTGCAGATAAATTTCCAAAAACACGTAACTTTGCCTGAATCATCAAACACCCAGAGAGAAAATAATAACGTAGCGATTTAAGAAATCACTCGTGCAGCGACAAAAACATATCTGAACCATCCAATCCATCTGCTCCATTGCTGACCATAACACAAGTTATATCTTGTTATACTCAGTTTAAACATGTTAGAATTGAATTTCCTAAAAAATTAGCCAAGAAAAATTCCACATATATCACACAGTCAATATTGTCAGGCCACATAGTTTGAAAGATCACCAGCAAGAACAAATCTACAATAGTCTTATAGTCCTCTACAGAATACTGTGCCAGCCATTAAGGACCTGATCCAGCCTTACTAGCCTGAGCTGAAATTAGGGCAAAGAATAGGGCAATAACATGGAATTTTACCAGCAGTGTAGTCTCCCTAATGCTATTAGAATATTGTCCTTGACAAGAAAGGCCTACACAAGACACAGTGGCTCTCAAAAGCTTTCCTTCCCTTCTCTCCTGGATCCAACTGTACATTTACAACAGTTAAGGGCATATTTATGAGTGGGGTTGTGATGCGCTTGCACAACGCAACATGGTGCTTGCGTGATGCAAGCCCAAATGCAATTTATGAAGCCACATAAGGGTACCTTGCTTGGCCCTGAGCAGCTTCATACATTCAGAGTTCCCAAACACCATGCATGAATTCTAATGCATTCACAGACATACCAAGGGGCAGATTTACAAGCCCTTTGCGTGACTTTTGCGCTGCAGTTGCGTCACTTTTTTGACGCAACAGCGGCGCAAACAATGCGGCCTATTTACAACGTGACGCATCTAGGGAGATGTGTCACGTTGTAAAGCCCTGCATCACATTATACCTGCGTCAGGTATAATGTATGCAGGGTAGGCGTTCCCACGCAGGAAGGCCTCGTAAAAGTGACGCAGTGAAATCCACAAGATTTCACTGCGCCACTTTTAGGACGCCACTGCGTCAAAACCTTACGCCTGCTTGAAGCAGGCGTAAGTAGTGACGCAATGTAGTGGGAATAGGCCTCAACACGCATTGCTGGAGTTGCGTTGTGCTTGCAACACGGCTCCAGCAATGCGTGACTTTTCCGCCAACAGATGCGTCAGAATTTCTGACGCATCTGTCAATCCTTGCACCATAGTGCGCCGTATTGTAAATACGGCGCATCTATGGTGGCGCAAGGGTTTCTAAGGGTGGCGCAGGGAAAGTGACGCATCTGTACAGATGCATCACTTTCTTGTAAATCTGCCCCCAAAAGTGCTAGACTTGGGAATGCGCCAAAGTGCTACGTTTTCCCAGGTGAGGCGTAACGCAGGGAAATATATTTATTTCTCCTCATTACTTCCTGCATTCTGCCGCACACATATAAAGATAAAAAATGTTTCAGGGAAGTGTTTGTGTGCAGCAAGGTGCCCCTTCCTGCACAAAACCAATCCTCCTTACAATGCAGGCACCCTTGCACCATGGTGGTATTCTGAAAGTCCCAACAGGAACAAATGAAAATAAGATTCCCCCAACACAATAAATAACGGCAAAGACAAGAAATCATACCAATTGCATCCTAACCATCTATACAATCATTCATATCAAAGTCCCATTCATACTACTGTCTTACCAATGCAAACACACAATAAAAAGAATTGCATAAATGTGAGGACAGGGACCAGACCATCAAAAAAACTGTGGTATAGTGATGATTAATACATTAGATTAAACAAAACATCTCTGGTAAAACCATGGGCTCAAGAACAGCTTACAATCAATGTTATTCAACAGTACATAGATGGCAATGGATGGTAAATAGAATAACATATACTTTGTACAATGAGTAATCAGCTTTTCTTATATTTATACCACTGTATGGTTCCTGTCCAACACAGTGCCGACGCGCGTTTCGGTGTGGGCTAAGGTCTAGGCGTCACCTTCTTCAGGGCACAGATTTATAAGCAATCCAAACAACAAGCCGTGCGGTTCGGGTAAAGAAAGCAGGATATATGTACATCAAATATAGGGTGGGGTCCACGGCTCCATTCTATAAAACAAAAAAATTTACTTTGACACATATTGCTCTTTATACGGGCAACCATAAGGACAAATGAGCATAATAAGTAGTGGATAAATAGATCCAGTACCAAAGCCAGAAAAGTGAATAGTGAAGAGAAAAAGATACACGAGTGGCTTCACAGAAGCAGTAATAGACGTCACCATCACCTACTATACAATATGAATAGACCCATGAAGAAGTGAACAAAAGGAGAGCCAGATATGTTTGGTTTCTGCCCATATACCAAAGAGTGGTGCTGGAAGAATCGAAAAGAAAAAAAGAAAAATAACGTGCTAATGAAATAATTCTCTTGCATCCAAGGACTTACAAGGCATGGCTCACAGAACCGAGCCAAACGTCTGGGTGAAATGCGGTGATGAGGAGCAGGTTCGGGTGGGGTCTAGGCTTGTGTGGAACAGAAGTAACAAACCACATAGTCAATCAAAAAGACCCCTCGCTCGTGCCTAAATTTAGAATAATCTCGGTCCCAAAACATAGCATGGGGCCGACAAGAATGCTGTAAATAGCTACCTCGTATGTCTAGAGTCTCTCTTCCCGGCAGCAGGGTAAAAAGATTCATAGCCCCGCGCATCCGCCCGCCACAAAGCAGCAGGACAGGAAACATAAAATGACAATAACTCTAAGTTATTGTCATTTTATGTTTCTCACTGCTTAAAAGCAGTAGGGCGACGCTCCTCTGCCATAGCGGAGGAGCCGCTCCTGGACTACTCACGCAAGCACATAGGACCCTAGCACTGGAAGTTGTTGTAGTCCACCACCTATCCCTTGGATTTGCCAAGTTGTTTTTTTTTATTTTACAAAGCAGCGGGGGAGAGAAGAGCAGCAGAGACAGTAGCATCCAAAGAATGAAGGCATAATAATAGTTTGTGGAAAGGGATACCTACCAGAAGATTTTTGGAAATTATTGAAACACAGTAGAAAGAACTTCACACTAGTAATGAAATAATTTACATCGTCCCTATTTCATTGTCTGAGATCACACTCATGTTTGTTTCTGGCTAGGGGAAGGATATGTGCATGAGTATTGGGAATTACCGTTCAGATTTAGATGCAGGAATGGGGACACAGAAGTTTTTCTTACTGGCTCTGACTGAGAAGATGCCTTAAGCGGCTCCTTAGTTTTCAAGGACATTTCTCTGCACGGGGCATGTAATGCTTCAACGGCAAACCTGTCTTGTACATCTAATGGCGAATGAGGACCAAAAAAAAAACTGTCTTGTTATCTGAAGGGTTCCCCAGCTGCTGTGATTCATCCTGTATTCAGGCTGCTCTCAAATGGGAGCTATTTGAGGCTGAATGATCAAGGTGGCTGCGGAATGGAACCGGGCATCGCTTATTTAGTGACAGTTAATTTCATAGTCACTTGTTGTACACAAGTACTGTTTCCTCCTGCCCCCACAGTTAGGGAGGCAGTGCTATGGCCTTCGATTAATGTTTCCAACATAAAATTTGATTCCCTAAGCAAACTGAAAGCCATGCTTTTGCAAAAAGATGTGGTCTTAGCTTCAGCCAAAGTGAAGTTTGATCTTCAGGTTGCTAGGTCCATGTCAGAGATACAGACACTACTCCATTATAACTTCCCGCTGCATTTTGGGGAGCTGGTCCATCATATCTTTAACATGTCTGATGCGAAAGGAATAGTGCATTTTTTTAAAATGTATCAGCTCTGGCTTGGTTAGCACCTTTCAGACGAATTTCGGATTTATACCATCTTTTATACAGTCCGTGTTGGGAAGCGTTTTTGGAGGGCTCCGGCTGGTCCTGCTTCTTGTGGCAGGAATACTGATTTTATTCTATCTGCTCTGCAATGGACTTCGCAGTTCAACCTGGAATGGAGACAGTACTGTTAGTGCTGCATTGCCATGAGCGCATGATACACTGCTTCGGCCCACCTCGGCTTCAAGAACTAAATGAGGACTGGTTCTTGTCGTTCAGGCAGGTCTGGCTTGACTGCATACAACCTGTCTTCTGCTGCCTGCTTTGCTGCCATGAATGCATCCTGGATATATGTCTCGGTTCAGGAATGGTTGCGCCATGGACATTGAAGTACTGATGGACCCCTTAAAGGCCCATGCGTATTGCTGTCCCCAGCATATTCCATTGATGATGAATGCATTCTTAGAGCCACCCTGGGATGCTTCAGCTCCTAGTGATGTGAACAACGGCTCTGCGAACAACTTGTGTGACACAATGCCTCTTTAAGCAGCTGCTGTAAGAACTGGATGGAATCACCTTTGCTCCATAAACATGTTACGAGGTGCGCCTGTGGGAATGTCTGCGGATGTGGGTAACAGCAATGTTGCGTCTACCACTCGGAACACATAAACAATTGGCCTTTCTCGTGTGGGAACAATTTGGCCTCTTTTTAAAACAAAATGTAAAAAACCAGCCTTTTTTCTAGGCACCATGGCTTTCTGAGTGCTTAGGATCTCAAATAATATAATGACTTTTAAGCCTTTTTAATTCATATTTTATTGGGAAGCCTGCTTTTAGATACTTTTAAGAGAGGAGTTTTTAATGTTTTTAAAATTGTCTGCTGGCTTTTTAGATAGCTTTTAGATATCGACCCCTAGTATGAGGAGTGGGTGTTATATTCTCGAGTTAGGCCCATGTAGTGAAGCAGCTTATTTCTTAAATTGTCCTAACAAATAACATTTCCAGCTGTGACCTTTTGCACACATTTGCACGCACAACAATGTTGGATTAGTTTCTCTGAAACAAAACTTGTTTTTACATCTAGCTTCGCACAACATTATCACAACACCCTGACCATCATGTGCAAGGTCTTGTTTCACGCTACGTACAAATGTCATCACTATCTTCATCCATGGGGCAACAGGGCTATCTACATATACATAACATCACTAATCTATGCGTACATCGCAAGGCAGCTTTCTATTATAAAAGTAGAGCATCTTGAAAGATAAGTAGAGGAGGTACTTCCGCTGACACCGAGGGTCCTTGCATGCTGAGAAATCACCACACAGTGGTCTGACATCTCAAGAGGGGTGTCCAGTTCATGACCAAGAGGGGGTCCTTCACACTATCCCATTGTCCCTTGGGGGGATTCTTGGCTCTACACCTACACACACTCTAGGTACACTTAGAGTAGGGTCCGCATAGTAGGAGTACGGTAGATTACTGTCTTGCTTATATGCCTGCATATATACATTGTTTAACACCATGGTAGAACTACATCTACTATTTATGCTTTTGGTGCTTGTAATCACATTTATCTGCTTCTGTCTACTAATCATTGCAGCACACAAATTTTATGCAAGAATAACGTTTGTTCAATAAATATTACTGAAAACATCCCACAGTGTATTCTCTGTATATTTCTCTGAAAGTAAGTGAGCACGAGTGACTAAGCGAAAGGTTCCGTACTGTTTCCACGATCCGTGAGGGGTCAGGGTTGTCATGTTCAGTGGTTGCCAGAAACCCATTCGCTCCATTATGGGTTAGGGGGGCTTGCAGTGGCACTGTGAGCTAGCTGATCTATAGGCCAACATATCCTACGGAGGTGTCCTGAATCAGTCTTGACACCAGGCCCTTAGTTTATGTTGTCCAAACAATATGCAGGTCCTACTGATTGGTAGGAACTACACAACAATAAGAGCTACGTTTTACATTTCTTTTCCCCGTCTTGATTTGTGAGTGCAACATTTTGTAGTATTTGAACTTTTATCTAGATGCACTGTTGCAGCTCAGGCATGATAAAATGTTATTATACGCCTACTCTCCTTACTACGCTAACCGTACTGGGTCCTTTACAATTAGTCAACCTGCAGCATTTCCATTTACCCCAGAGGCAATGATCCTCTGATGAATATTTCTCCGCCGATAGGAGGAGTGGAAATTAGGGTGGCCAAAACACCACGTTAGCTGTCCAATGAGGACGATTAATTGACAGCTAACTCACAAATTTTACATCAGATTTAGGTACACCACTCTCAAGACCATGCTGTAGAAATAAAGAATAGCAATTGGAAGACCAAACCTCCTGAAGAAGTTAAGTCAGACTAGAATTATGCAGACTAAAAACTCTGCAACAGCAACACAGAACAAAAGAAGTAATGCTTGATGTTCGGATAGAGCTCGCTGATTCTCCCTACAACACATTTAAATTATCAGCAAAAGAGCACAGTTTAAATGGAAGAACCAAAAAGACTCAATAATAGACTCAGGCATGTAGAAACTGGATTGGAGCTGCACCACTGCTAGTCAGACAGGTCCATAAGCAATTGTCCATGGATGTTGAAGAATCATAATTTGATGTAGAAAATGGCTGCAACTGCAAGATATATAGCGTTCTCTTCTTTATTTAGTTCACAAAACAAACCATCAGCCAACGCGTTTCGTCCTTTAAAACATAGGACTTTTTCAGGGCTGTAAGTTAAAAGAGTGAATAAAAAAGACATTTACAAAAAACACACTCTACATGAGCAACAACACTTATATGTACATGACAAATATATTACATGAACAAAACATTAAAAACGATGATACAGTGTTGTGTATCCATCCCAATACATAAAAACTTCTGTCCATTAAACACCATACCCAAGGTGACACACAAACAACTACAAAGATAGTTTATATACAATGATAGACAGCATTGGCCTGCATATGTGCAAAAAAGATCAGCAGAAAAAAAAGAAGGAGAAGGAAAAAAAGAAGAAGTAAACATCAAAGTTCCAGAACCAACCGAACCTGTATTGTAGACAGTAAAAATACAGGTGAAAGACGGAGGGTGATGCGATGCACACCGGCCTCACATGCCCATAAGGTTTTCCCTGGGAATGGGATTGCTGGGTCAAACCCCAAGGACAGAAAAATGAATGAAATACATTGACCCGACGATGGTCACTAAAATTGGTGCACCCCAACTTGAGACCATAGGTGAACAAAATGGCATTGTGAAACACCCCACGTGATAACACAAGAAAAACCTACCAAAGTCAATAGGGGGTGACAACCACTCCGAACGGTTGCAACCTGGTGGTAAGAATTATCTTGAACAAAAGCTATAGCCAGGTATCTGCAAAAATCAAGCCAAGAATCCCTATCTTAACATTCGATTGTGCAGATTCCTACTTGATAGAGTTTGGGATAATTGGCACAATTTTAGTGACCATCGTCGGGTCAATGTATGTCATTCATTTTTCTGTCTTGGGGTTTGACCTAGCAATCCCATTCCCAGGGAAAACCTTATGGGCATGTGAGGCCGGTGTGCGTCGCATCACCCTCTGTCTTTCACCTGTCTTTTTACTGTCTACAATACAGGTTCGGTTGGTTGTGGAACTTTGATTTTTACTTCTTTTTTTCCTTCCCCCCCTTTTTTTTCTGCTGATCTTTTTTGCACATATGCAGGCCAATGCTGTCTATCATTGTGTATAAACTATCTATGTAGTTGTTTGTGTGTCACCTTGGGTATGGTGTTTAATGGACAGGAGTTTTTATGTATTAGGATGGATACACGACACTGTATCAATGATTTAAATCTTTTGTTCCTGTAATATATTTGTCATGTACATATAAGTGTTGTTGGTCATGTAGAGTGTGTTTTTTGTAAATGTCTTTTTATTCACTTTTTAAC
The DNA here is from genome assembly GCA_963921515.1 of Calotriton arnoldi. NCBI lineage: Eukaryota > Metazoa > Chordata > Amphibia > Caudata > Salamandridae > Calotriton > Calotriton arnoldi. Next base: position 2,947,549 of record CAWUFW010001242.1, read on the forward strand.
TTACAGCCCTGAAGAAGTCCTAAGTTTTAAAGGACGAAACGCTTTGGCTGATGGTTTGTTTTGTGAACTAAATAAAGAAGAGAACGCTATATATCTTGCAGTTGCAGCCTTGCAGTTGCAGCCATTTTCTACATCATATTATGATTCTTCAACATCCATGGACAACTGCTTATGGACCTGTCTGACTAGCAGTGGTGCAGTTCCAATCCAGTTTCTTTATACTTAATCACCTGTGAGGGGTGGTGCTTCTGGACAGGGGGCACATTTGGAATTCTGCACACAGGATTGCTTTGCATTTAAATATCAGTGGTAACTTACGGGACAGGTGCTGCATGTGTTGTTTTATGGTCCACTGTCCAAATCTCGAGTTTCTAGACTCAGACATGTATTAGATGAATTTGGTTATTGTATTCAAGATTCAAAATCCATAGCAATAAGCAAACTTTTGATAATTTCAGTTGAGAATATCACAGCTTGCATTAAAGCACCAAACAATTAAGCATGGCATTTGTCGGATGGTTAATATAAAAATAATTTGCAGAGTTACAGAGTCCCAATACCATTAGAGGCAGAAGGATAGTTTGTTTTTCTAACAGCTCAAATCCTACGAAGAAGGTCAAAGTATTCAGATTATATATTAGCATAGAACAAAGAAATAAAGAAATATGATATTGAAATGGTTCAGCAAAAACGGTTTCAGTCCATCAGCTACTGACTGTAGCATCATCAAAGGAGTCCAAAAGAGGGTCTCAGAGTAGGAAAAATCTGAATGGTGGTGCCCCTCCTTTGGGTTTCTTCTTTTATAAAGTCTCTAACAAATCTGAGCATATGACAGTCGAAAGACTATCATATGCTCAGATTCACATAATTGCACCTAGGACATTCACAACAGTAAAAGGCTTTCCTGTGCTAATCATGAGAAACAAAATATTTGAAAGTCCACATAGGCCTAACATCGTTCAAAAAGAAATACAAAATATCAGTTTATAGTAAAAGTTGAAATCCTGTTCCCACAGGAATATATCACAGTGAACATTCAAGAAACATTTAGGAATGTTGAAAATTATACATGTACAGAACAAATAAAGCAACATTTCACTAGGTGCAAAATACCATTGTATTAGGTCAGGGGAAAGGTCAGCATTAGAGAAAAAGCTTTTTTGAAAAAGCCTTTAAATTGACATTATATATTTTAAAGGAAATAAACTATAAATCAATATCAAATATAGCGCAACAAAATGTATTCAAACAGGGAATATGTAGAACTTTCACCAGAGATTATTGCATGGAAATAGCTAAAATGAATAATAATAATAATAATCTTTATTCGGCATTTAAAATAATACCATAAAAGATACATCATTTTTTAAAATACAACATCAGATAACAAAAAATCTCTATAGAGATTACCACATACCAGACAAAAACCAGGTATATATACTTTCATTATCCCTCCTATGTCACCTATAATCATATTGCATCCAACCCATTATAATACTAATTAAAAATTATTATTTAAGGTATTACGCTAAAACTTAAACAGCAGCAAGTCTTAGTGCAAAGTAACAAAAAGAAATTTCTCTGGGATTTAAACACCCCTCGTTTTTCTTAACTTTTAAGCAGCTCTTAGGAAATTGGAAATACAGATTCAAACCATGCACTTGTGACCGTGCATTATAAAAATTGATTAAAACAAACCTATACATGTTATTAGTGAATTTGAGACCCAGGGCAACATCCGAATCCCATGCCAGATTCTTCCAACTACCCTGGATTCCAAGATCTATAAACATAGTCAGGTCCCCCCTTGCTCGTCCTGAGCCCGACCTTATTGCTGGGCAGAAGAAGGTTTTATATCCTTCCATGAAAAAATTATTTCCTGTCTCCCATGTCTCCTGTAGGCATATTATTTGAAACTTCCTCACATACAGGAGCCATTGCTCGTCCTTAAATTTACTTGATAAGCCAGCTATATTCCAAGACATTATTTTTATGTCACCCCCCCCGCACTCGCTGCCCTAGGGTCCACACTCGGTACACTGCTAGGCCTGGTAACAGCCCTCTCTATGTTATTTAACCCTTGATTACTATCGTACCTGCATTCTTGTATAATTTGCGGTGTTATCCCACAAGTGAGCTCCTCTCTCCTCCCTACTGTGCCACTGTTAACCCCTGGGGTGTCAGTGACTCTTTCCTCCACCTCCCCATCTCGTAGTCAGTCAATATCGTTCAGGTCCCTCAATGGGGCAAACGCATTGCTCAGGGCAACCGGCCTGCCACCCCAGGTTATTCCCTCACCGTGTCCTGCGTGCCGTTGTGGAAAATTGGGAGTCGGTGGTGGCCTATAGAAAAAGCCCAACGGTAAAGGTTTAATACCTGTCTCTACTGCAAAAGTACTAAGTAGATAAGAAAGGATCTTGTGTGCTAATTTGCGTTATCTAAGCGTGACAATCACACTATCCCCTGGAAAGGCCTCCTTGACCTCCCAATCCATGATACCCTCCTTGCCATCAAAATGTGGCGATGCTCTGTAATCTTAAACCCTGCATACTTGTGCATCCAGTGCGCCGCTTTATTAATTAACTGCGCAGTGGATTCATCATGTACATTCTTGTGCCCAGGTACACCTGTCAGCACCACTGTGTATGGGCAGCATGCAGGTGGAAGGTCTATTACTGGGAGGTTTCGACTACTAGAGGCAGCTACACTGGACTCCCCCCTCATTTGCTGGCACTCACTATGTTCCCTGGGGGCCCTTTGTCCACCCTCCCTCCGCGCAATGTCTAACCCCACCGCCCCTGTCCCAGGGGGCTTTAAGCCCGAATTCCCACTTTCCGCCTCAGGCCCTATTACCCCGCTGTTGTTTTGGGAGGCATGAGATACCGTTCCATCGCAGGTGACTTCTCGTGGATTGGAACCCCCAGAAGACAGTATCCCTGGTACCCCTGGTGCCAACCCTCCCCATACAGGTGGTTTAGGGGCCTTGGTGGCTGGTACTTGATCTAAACAGTTACATCGGCACACACCCCCGATCCTGTGATATTCTATTTGACCTTTCAATTTGAGACAATTTTTCCTCTATATTTGATAATTTACATATTAGAGGGTTCAAAAGAACAGACACCAAAGTCTCAAGTCTTTTCCACTGGTCAGTGTTACAATCCGAGTCCAACGGTGTTTGGGTACTATTCGTAGGCATAGTAATCATTGTTGGAACTTGTGTAAGTTCCACTGTAAGTTCCGCTGCCCTAGTTTCAGGTTTTGATACTTTGGCTATTTGCTGCTTTGATTTGGTCCTTTGGTTTTGTCTTATCACGGCTCCTCCCCTGCTTCGTTTGGCCGGCGGTTCGTTATTACTTGCTATTGTCGACCTTCCCAGGCTACCCCTGACTGATTTTTTAGATCTAGTAGAGACCTTACTGGTGCCTGGATCTGATACTGATAATGTCGTACGGGGAGCCACGGCTACCAGAGGGGCGGGAGACAAAGCCATAGATGAAATAGCCACTTCCCGCCCTGGAACTAGCTCTGACACAACCTCACCCCTTCTAGTGCCTGAGTCGATACTAATGAGTTCTTCCGTAATGTCAAGGACCAAGTTTGCCCGGGTTGGGGTGAGGTCTACTATCGACCCGGACCTGCCCAATCCTGGACAATCGGCATGCGGCTGCTCAGTGGGAGTTCATAGGCGCGCTGGGGATTTGGCCATACATATACGGCCTATCGAGGATCGCTTCTGTGTGGCCAGAGTGTCCAAAGAAAGTCTCTTTTCCGTGCGTTGGATTTCATGTGTCAGAACTGACTCTGCTCTTGTTAAGAAAGCATCAAGGGTTCCCACGTTATGCTGGTATCCTTGCACTTCCCCATCCTTCTAAGTAATATTCACCTATTGTTAACCGAAGTCTCTAGCCAGTACCTTAGTTTGGTAAGTCCTCCCGATGAACAGACGACAGAGAGTGGGCCCAGCCCAGCCTCCTCCAGCCTTTGACTGGCAAGGCTGGCTTTCAAGCGCCTCCTGGCGCTTGGGATTGGCTGGCGGCTGCTGCCGCGAAGAGACCCGGTCAAGGCAATGGATACAAGCGGGACCCGCGCCGCGGGAGCCCGCGGCTGGCTTTCAAGCGCTTTCAAGCGCCTCCTGGCGCTGGGATTGGCTGGCGGCTCCTGCCGCGAAGAGACCCGGTCAAGGCAATGGCTGGAGCTGCTTTATCTTCTGAGCTCCCCAAAGCTCGCTCAGGCTCAAGGCTCCATTCCCAGCTCCGGCAAGCCACCCACCATGTGCCGCACGCCGGCTTCGTGCCTCCGGCACCCGTCAGGGACCGGCGCTGGCTCAGCAGGCAGTCTGCAATCCCAGAGACCGATGGCTGGCCCGGTGGCAGTCTCGGCGGGCAATCTTGGTGAGCGGGCGGGCGGGCTCGCGGCTCACAGCGGTACGCAGCACAAGCGTATTCTTTGGCTCTGCTCCCCCTCAGCGTCGGTATATCGCCCGCTCACTGCAGCTCAGCACTCGCGGCTATGACAGGATCCGGACCGGCGGGCTTTCTAAACCTGTCGGTGTCAGGATACGTGACTTGTGCTCGCTCTGAACACGGTGCCCCGGTCCCCGAGGAAGCCCGCAATAGGGATTGCAAGTTATAGGTACTATTGACCAATAACGACTAGAGAAGAGTGGTAAGTCAATGACCTACCTATCCAGTTTGCAAATTTAGCAACCTTATTCAATCACAGGTCCTGAAGAAAGCCCCCCGACCCGGCTGGGCACATATGGGGCTGAAACATGTCCACCACTCACATGGACAAATTAGTGCGTTAGATTACTAACTTTTTCTTCATACGCACCACCTTGCTTTTACCTTTCCACATCTCCAACAGATTAAAGATTTTTCTAACTTGGAGATTTAGGTAATTTTAACTCACCTCACTTTAGCACTTTTTTCATCACTACTGTATTACCAGTTGGTCTACCTCCGGGTGGAGGATAGCATTCCAAAACAAAACCCAATGATGATGCTGTCACGTTAAAAAATAGGTGGATAATCAAGATATACCGCCCGACCACCTATGTACGTGAATGAGGGTTATAAAGAGGGCCACCATACCTGACCCTAGTTACACAGGTACAAGTGATCCATTCTCTCTTGATTATTGGTTCTCGCTTGGAAGCCGAATGGATCTCAGTTTCTCTACCCCCCTTTTGATTAAGTACAATATCTTCACCCATCCCAGGAACTTAGGGCCCATGCCTTAACTCGCTAATAGGGCTTGTAAGTGCTCCCATCCTAGCGTATCAAACGCCTTTTCGATATCCAGAACAGCTATCCATGGCGATTCCTCTTCTGTTCGCGCCCACTCCATCAGTTTAAAGAGTCGGCATAGATTTAGACCACTGTTTCGTCCGAAATAAAGCCATTCTGGTTGGGGTGGACCAGCAATTTTACTACTTTTAATAACCTGTTGGCCAGTACCCTACCCAAGATTTCATAATCTGAGTTTAGGAGGGATAGTGGACGATACAAGCCCATATGTAGTGGATCCCTGCCAGGCTTGGGCAACACCATCAGTATCGCCTCACGGAGGGAGGTTGGCAATACGCCGCGGTCAAATGCCTCCATGTAAATAGCGCACAGTCAAGGAGGTCCACTGCGTGCTGAATGTCACGTAAAACTCCTAAGTGCCCTGTGGTTCTACCTCTCGCCAGTTGTTGAATAGCTTCAGAGATTTTGGTTTCTGATATGGGGGTCTCAAGTGCTGTGTATTGGGTCTGTGTGATCTGTGAAGGGCCTTGTGTTCTAGGAATTTCTGTAGTTTCTGTTGGTCGCATGTGATTGGGGCTTTATTAAGAGAAGCATAGTATTTATGGAAGGAGTCATTAATCTCTTCTTTCGTGTTTACCAATTGGCCGTCTAGGTCATAAATGGCCATAATGGGAGGCTGTGAGGTTTCACTTTTCAGTAACCACGCTAGTGTCTTGCCCGTCTTGTCCCCCTCAGGATGTTGCCTGGCAAGATATTGTCTGTAGTCTAGGGTGCAAAGTCGGTCTAGTGTTTCTTTGTGAGATAATTTAGCTTTGGCCAAGGAAGGTGTAATATGTGGATCAGTGGGGAAGAGGCATTCGCAACATTGAATTTCAGTTTCTGAGTCTTGCAGCTCTTTGATGAGCAACATGCGAGATCCGTATACTGCTTTTATGACGTGCCCACTCAAGACCACTTTAAACGCGTCCCATTCTATGTCAGCATCAGATGCGTGCCTGCATAAGTTTGGAAGTACGATGTAATGGACTGTAATATGGAGGCGCACAGCAGTGCATCCTTGAGTGCTTCTGGATTGAGACACCATGTTGGGATGCTAGTTTTATGTGTACCCCATGCTAGCTGTAGTTGTAGGGGGCAGTGGTCGGATAATGTATGAGCCAAATATTCTGAGTGAGATACTTTAGGCATGGCTGTTATAGAGCAATAGATTGCGTCAATTCTCTTGTGCAGGTTGTGTAGGCCTAAGCAGTGAGAGTATACTCGCTCTGTGGGGTGTTTGCCTCACCAGGCCTCTCATAAGTGCATATTATCGGGCCAGGCCTTTAAATGTTGTGCTAGGCCAACAGATTGTGCCCCTGGGAGTGGTTGGTATGAGCGATCCAAGTATAGATCCTGAACACAGTCGTAGTCTCCACCCCAATACGCAGGTGCCCCCGGGTTGCTGAGCAATGATGGGGTCAGTGTATTCAGAAACGTGGATTGTCCCAAGTTCGGGGCGTATTGCGAGACCAGTGTTATTGGGGAGCTGTCTAATAGTTCCTCTAGTATCACATATCGGCCTTGCAGGTCAACGCGTGTATGTAACATCTGCATTGGGGTCCCGGTTGCCACCCATATCAAGGTGCCCCTGGCATAGCCAGAGTATGTAGTCCCAATTACTGTACCCCTCCAGCGTCTGCGTAGTGATGTGAGCATTTCTATGGTGAGATGTGTCTCTTGTATTAATGCTACTGAAATCTTATGCCTGTGCAGGTATAGGTATACCATGTGTCGTTTGACACATTCGGCTAATACCCGAACATTCCAGGTTATTAAGAGGAATTTATTTCTCTGCATCCCCTTTTACTGGGAGTGTACTGCAATGGAGTAGTTCTGCGCACAGTTGGCAGCGTGTGCGCATCCTACTAATTGGTGCATTAACCCTGATTGTCACTTTGTCCGGTGCGCGCTCAATATGTGGGGGATGCACAGAGCTTTTTAAACAATCTAAATACCCAACTCCCCATCCCAGGCCAGTTCGCCAACGGGCGGAAGGCCATCTGCACTTAGATGCAAACATACTTAATAATAAGCAACAGTAGAAAAGGAAAAAGAGATTCAATAAGAAAAATGATAGAAAAGAGAGTAATAGGAAAGTGGAGAAAGAAGAGAATGTCAGATTAGTTCTGTAACAGTCACTTATCGTGTGTGGGGCGTGGCAGTGTACCGCGTTCATAGTGCCCGCTGTGTCGATACTTGCATGCCTAAGTCAGTGTATTTACATCTGTCCCTTATTCTCGGATTGCTGCACCTGTACATCCCACAGTGATATCCAGCCACGTTGTTTAACATGTCTTACAAATGGCTTGCGATGGATCACATTAAGTCTTCTGCGGCTTGCGGAGTCACTGCAGGACCTCTGCCTATAACTGCTGTTTGTTGCGAGTTTGTTAGTTCGTCGGCTTGTCCTGGCGTTATATCTGCCTCTACCTCTGCCTCTGATCCTGACTGTGAGGGGGAATCGGAGTTAGCATGGTTTTCCGCATATTTGATAGCCTGCTCTGTCTCTCTTGCTGCCTGGACTTTGGTGGGTCGCTGTAGTTGTACTCTACCTCGTGTCCCACATTGTCTCCTACTATGCCACTTTTTGCAGGGTTCAGGTGCTGTTTTTGTCTCAGAATTGTGTGCCAGTTCATTTTGCTCTAGCCAATTCCAGGTTTCTTCCGGGGTGGAACAGAAAGTAGTGCTTTCTTTGTGTTGAATGCACAGTGTAGCTGGAAATTGCAGAGTGTATTTTACTTCGTGGCTTCGAAGGCAGCGTTTGACTTCCAAGAAGGAGGACCTGAAGCGCTGCACCTGCGTATTCTCTATCTGCCATGGACAACGGGCTCTCATTACTTGTAAGATGTGGTCCCTGTCGTGGTAGTTGAACAGGCGTGCCACCACCGGTCTGGGGGAGTCACCTGGGCGAGGAAGGCCACCAGGCACCCTGTGTGCACGCTCTACAGAGAAAAACTTGGAATGTTTGCTTTTAAGTCTGTCCAACGAGAACCAGGATTCAAGATATAGTTCTATACTTTGGCCCTCAATGTGTTCCGGAAGGCCCACTATGCGCATGTTGCTGCTGCGATATCTACCTTCTTGATCTTCCACACGATTCTTCAGATACTCCACCTCCTTTTGCAGTGCCTTGATCTGTTCTTATGCCAAGGTCACCCTGGGTCTCAGAGACACCAGCTTTGATTCAGATTCCTCGACTTTATCCTTTAGTTTTTTATGGTCTTCATGCATGAACCCCATTTCCACACACAAGGAATCTATTTTGGGGCACAGTGTTGTTTTAGTGTCCATGACTGCTGCCATTAGTTCATCGAATCGGTGAGAATGGTCTGTTTGGTCTGTTGTTTTTGAGTTCAGAGGTTGAGCGGGGTCCTCAGTGCGGACCGTCTGATTCTGTGCACCCCTGGTGTGGGGCTGTGGTTTGTCTACTCTGGGTTTGCCCATCATGAGGAGAAAGGTGGGTGCTCTGTGTGGCTATTGTCTGATCACAGGGTCGAGGGCCCCCATGGAGGTCCACCCCCACCAGATCTAGGCACTCTCTCGATCAGGGGAACGGAATTCAGTGAGGGATTATTGGCATTTCTTTTGATAAGCAGACCCAGCTGCATGTGTAGGCCCAAAGCACCTTGTCAATTCCGGCCGCCGCATCCCAGCTCCGACAGCAGTGTAGACAACACAGGCAAAAATTGAGGGAGGAAGAGGCAGGCTGGTTGTGCCGTGCGTGGTAGTGCCACGAGGGCACCACTTAGCAATGAGCAGGTAGACTACTTAGCCGAGTCGCCTACCGAGTATGGGCTACTCGGGGTGCTGTGATTAATATTAATGGTCACTCATAGAGCCGGTTCCAGGCCAGGCAGTGCCTAAGGATATGCATTTCGTGGAGCCCACAGCCATTTGGTGGTCCCACTAGTGATGGCGCAGCCCCGGTGTGACTCCTTACGGGTGTGTCTCCGGTGTGACTCCTTCTCGTGAGCGATGCCCGCCGGGCCCTCGTTGGTGACGGCCGGCCAAATCATGGCTCTGCCACTCGCATCAGCAGGGGCACGATCGCTTCAAGGCTCCCAGTTATCACCTCTTTCAGCACCTCTGTCCTTGAGGCAAGGAGGCCATCTCGACCGAGGCCGCACCAGTTGACCTCCCCTCCCGCAGAGCTCCTCCGCATCTGCGCACGTTGTCAGGAGGCTCACCGATGCCGGGCTGTGTCTGTCGCACGGGCCCATCCAAGCGGTGCTGGCATGGTGGCAAAGCCCCGGTGGGGGAGGCAGAAGATCAGGAGACGGTGCAGCGTGGCCCGGGGGCATAGCACTTCATTTGCCGGAGTATATGTCGGGCAATTGCACGTTTGAGGCAGGATATTTAGCTGGCCTGATACGGAGCTATCTAGCAAGCGTCCGCATCCGCTGCCATCTTGGCCATGCCCCCAGCTTTTCATGTCTTTAATCAGTAAATGTGTCATGTATTATGATTTTTGAAATCTTGTGTCATCAACACCAATGGCTCAGACTTAAAGTGCTTAATTAAACTTGAACTTGATCAGTGCACTTTTTTTGATCATGGAGAGTACTAAATATGTCTTCTACTACATAGGCATATGCGTATGATCCATAGTTAAGCCAGTAGACCAAGAGTTACGACTGAAATTGCTTGAATAAGTTCTGAAGCATAGGCGTTGATGTTTTTATATACTTATGGGTGGATTTACCATTCCTCATTCAACGCTGCATTGCACAGTGTTGCATTGCACAGCATTGTGTGAGAATGTGTTGTACCATGCTTCAGCAGAATCCATGGTCATGATTGTGTCATATTTGCCATACGGGGCACCATGGTGCAGGTTCGAGAAATGCATCACGAACTGTGATGCAAAGGGGTACTTTTGTTGCAATGCAGCGTAATGCAACTCCACCCTACATGACACAAAGTTGAATTGTGTGCTGTAAGACAACTTTATGTGCCACAAGTCAACATTTCATCAAGCATGAGTGAAATGAGTCATGGGAAGATAGAAAATGTCATAGTGCATGACGTAAATCTCTGTAGATCTGCTTCTGCTAATCTACATTTTGCTCCATAAAAGGAGCAACAGGACAGGAGACCACCAATCCATAAGAATTACAAGAAGTATGTGGGAAAAGGAAGAGGAAGTCCAACTTCACTGAAAAAGAGAGTGAAATACTCATAAGTTAGGTTGCCAAAAATTACCATTTATTATTTGTGACATAAATTTACCATTGGCCAAAAAGGATGCTTTATGACAAGCAATTGTTGACATGATCAACTGTGTGGCACTAACAAGAAGGATTGTTGTGGAATGTAAAAAGTGTTGGCATGACCTCAAACGTAGGATCAAAGAAAAACTGACCAGGAACCTTAAGGCTGCAATTAGGACTGGAGGAGGAAATATGTCTAGGAGGAGTTGAATCCATTGGAGGAGCAGGTGGCATCCCTCACTCAAATGGAGTTGCTTGCTGGAGTTGACGGCAAGGGCAGTGTTGTCCTAGAAGACCAACAAGATATACAGTGGGTGTCTAAACCAATTGTGTCTCAATTATTGTCCCAATTTGACATTTCAGTGTTAGAAATTGGGCTTCTGGTTGGCTGAGGTATGCACACTGGCCAAGCAGGAACCACAATCCTAGTCAGGGTAAGTCAAAACACACCCTAAATTATCCTGTGCTCACCCTCCCATGGCCTGGCACAGGGCAGTCAGGCTTGACTTAAGAGGCAATGTGTAAAGTATTTGTGCAATGCTTCAACCAGAAACACAGTGAAAATACCACAAAAAGACTCCACACCAGGTTATAAAAATAGAGATTAACTTTGTAAATAAAACAAGACCAAAATGACAAAAATCCAACAAGTTGAAGTTGAGGTATAAATTTTCAAAGATTAAACTGTGAAATAGCGCTTAGAAGCAATAACTGCTTCAATAGGAAATCTGGTCGTGCCAGACTGAAGCAAAGTCAAAAGTTCAGACCGACCACGATGGAGCACAGGCTGGCTACAGGGACTCACTTAGGCCTGCAGAACAACAGATCCTTGATCTGGTATTCGTGTCGACGTAGAAGAAGATGCCAGGTGCATCCAAAGCAATACTTTAGTGTAAAGCCACGCAGGTGGCGAGATGAAGAGAGATTCTCCACGCAATGGAGGGATGCATCAGCTCTGATTGCAATGCACTGGTTCCAAATGCGATGTGCAGCTACAGCTCCTGAAGAAGCAGATGCTTAGATTCCGAAGGTGATGCGCTGGTTCCGAATGTGATGCACTGGTTCCATTCCACGCTTGGACAAGAATATGCTGGTTCCGACCCACGCAAAGGCGAAGATGCACTGTTTCTGATGAGGATGCTTGAGTTGGCTTGAGAATGCACCTTAGGCCTCGCTTCCAAGGATCCAATACCAGTGTGGCACCACTTGGCAGAGCAGACTCACAGCTTGCAGAGTCCAGTTACAGAAGCAGGTAGTTGGAAATCTTTTGTATCCCTCAGACTGCAAGCAGGAGGCAAGCCAAGAAGTCCTCTGAGTCACTCTGGGTTCAAGTGATGCAGGTCCAGTCCTTCTCACCCAGGCAGGAGAACCGTAGGCAGCAGGGTAGCTCAGCAAGGCAAGAGCACAGCAAGGCAAGACTCTGGTGCAAGGGTGACCCGTTCAAAGTACCAAGCAGTTGTTACTGTGCTCAACTGAGGTGGATGAGGCCTTGTACTCCTGATGTCCAGGGGCCCACACTACTATGAATCCTGCTCAACTGGGTCAAGCATCCCCTTCTGCACATGAGTTTTAGCTGGGTAGGGTAGCAAGAGCAGTCAAGCGTCCCTTGGAGGTTGGGGTAGATCCAGATCAGTGAACATGACTCACGACTCATTGTGCAAGCAGCGTAAACAAAAAATCAATGTCCAGTCAAATACTTAATTTTGCCATATTTCAGAGTATTTGAAATCAAAACATACACATGCTCAGGTAATCAACATTTAAAATCAATGGCACAAATCCCCTTTGAGGTAGGGGTGCATGTTGTTGTGAGGTCACTCCCTGTCTTCCCAAACCTACTGTAATGGATTTGCAGTTATTCCCCATTCACTTAGGACAGCTTCCAGGGTATTTCAACTACTAAGCCCTACTCAAGAGTTATCCACTTTTGGAATCTGTTCATAAGGCGTAGTAACTTAGAATCAATGGGGTTGTCGAAGCTTAGACAATATGTCCCTTGAGGCCCCAAAGGCGCTGTTCCTAGCTTACCTACTCTGACAGTACAAAACCTGTAAGCAGTGCAGCATGGTCCTGGTCCGTATCAGCAAAGTCGGGCTGCGTGCAGTCACAAGAACCAGCACCTGGCATAATCTGGCTATTCCTTTTTTTCACTACAGGGTCTCAGAGGGACAGCACAAATAAGCACTGTTTGTGCATCTGTCCACATTTCCTTTTTTATCTGTTTTCCTCTCTTTCTAAATTGACATTTGACACATATTTTACTGTTCACGGTCGAAGAAAGTCACCAATGATGATAAAAATGTGAGCAAACTGGTGAGTACCCACCAGCAGCTCTCATGGTGATGCTTACGTGAGGTACTTTCTGACCTTTCACATATTTTTTCTTTCTTTATCTTGTACACACCAATTAGTGGGGGTACTAAGTTGGCAGATTGACAAACATTGAAATTTGGACACTGTGGTCCGGTCGTTATTGGTACTCTTCAGATGCCAGTTTTTGTGGGGCAGAGATATTACTTACCTGGCCTATAGGACCCTCAGAAATCAAGTGTTCGAGCACAATCAGGTCATTGTTGATATAGTGATACTATGAGTGGAGGGTGACCTGATTGAATATTCCCTCTTATGTTCCTTATTGTTGATGGCCCCTCCCAGTTCAACAAAACCGCAATCCGTGAGACAGGCTTATGTCATGGCACACACCCAAGCTCCATGTTTGCCTATTTAAAAAACAACATTAGGGATCGAGACAACTATACAGTTAGGCACTCAGGGTAGAGGTACATGTCTCTTACCATGTAGGGGACTTTTCCATCCGAACACCACCATTGCAACATATGTCTATTGATTTGTATATGTCCACTAACATTTCTACTTGCCTGTTGACATCCATGCTTCACATATTACAGATCGCAAAATTCCTGTAGTGAAGTGGTTTTTGCAGACATCTTCCTTGTCTTACTTTTCAGATCAATGCTACACAATGCTACTTTAGCAGTTTAATATGTTTTGGTATGGGCCTTGGAGCTTCCTTGCATTGCCCAGAAAAGCATGCAAAATGTGTATTGTAGCAAGTATGGTCAAATGTAGCCCTTACAGTAATCAGCTCAGGGAAGGTTTTATATGTGTGGTTTCTGTAGATCCCCACACATGCATCAATGCACATTTGGCAACTGACATGTTGACATCAACACATGAGGCTAGGCCTTTGGCTATGACAGATGTCTCCCAAGATCTGTGATGGTATCTGCTGCAACATTTGTTCCAGCAAAGCGCTGCCACTGTTCATGAAACTTCAAATCTGCAACACACATCATTTTGATGATTGCCTCAGGGACTGACTTAACAGGAGAATTGTGATCCTTCACACAGACGGTCACATTGAACACACTTTCATGTAGGAGAACACAGCAAGATAGCTTGCTCTGCTGCACTGCACTGCAAAGGAGAGGGGGAACAGGAATGCACCGTATCTATCTAGATGCGGAGCAATCCTGCCCTCTCCCTTCCATGTTGCACAGTGTATCAAGATGGCTTGCTGCGTTCATTAGTTCTTAGTTTGAGATATGCCCCCATGTTAAGTAACAACTAGGAGAACAGGATTCATACGTGTTGAGGCCTGCATCTAGTTGAACAGTATATGTAGTCTGACATTCACTCAAATACCACACAATGGATGAGTTCCAAAAAGATTTATTGGATATTAGGCAAACATTTTCTGTTATTATTTCCATCATGCTATTGCAATTATTTGAAAATATTACATACAATTTCATCTCTCTTGGCATGACCTGCCCTTGTGTGTACTATTTCTGATAGCGAATCTTAATATTCATCATCATCTGATGTGATTTGTGATTCAAGCTCCTATGGTAGATTGGTCATCAAACAGATATTATTAAGAATGGCACAGACAAGTATAATTTTGCCCACCTTTGTTGGTTAGTTTAGGCATTTACTAAGTAGTCTAGGCATCGGAAATGAGATTTCAACAATCTAAGCATTCTTTCTATAAAGTTACGTGTAGTGATCAATGCAGCATTAAAAAGACAGGGATACGGTCTTTCTGAGCATGACTACAAACAAAATGAGGGTATCCTCTGCCTAAACAAAACTAGAGTGCACCTCATGGATATACACCACCTTCGCGAACAAAGAAAAAGGAGTCTTTTTTCTTTTTATGGATAACCCTCACCCACTCTAGTAATGGCATGCTTTATCATCGGGTTCATCCTGGCCCGTAAAGAGCAGGTTGGGCTCAACCGTGTTCCAGGGAGCTCTTTGAATATTATGGTGACCAGGGGAGGCTAAGTATAATAAAAATGTCTGATCCACACCTGGGTATACTTTTATTAGTGGGGTGGATGGGCACAGTATAAATTCAGTATAAAGGGACAATGGAGGATATTGAGTGCAGAACCAAGCAGTTATAGGGTTGTTTTGGGACCCTTGAAGACTTTCTGACTACAGGGCCTAACCTCCCTCCACTCCCCGCAGGGTCTGACAATATACCCATATGAGTAGCACTTATCAGTCGATCAGGTACTATACATTGATCAGGTGAGTAGTCAAAGATGTTTATTTCAGATATAACAATCCATAAAGCATAGTATTCAGCAGAAAATAAAATGTAAGCAAAATACGGCAATTACAACAATAATTAAAAGTTACAGTGCCATCAATCACAAAAAGGTGCCAGTGCTAGCGTTTTTGTAAGAAAAACAAGGTCATAATGACATGAAACAACCTAAACCAAAAGTTATCTTTACAGGCATGAGGCAAGCTGGCAAGGAAAACATCAGCAAAGATTTCAAAGATCTTAATATCATAAAAAGAGACAATGAGGTAATTACAAAGACTAGATATAAAACTAAAGTACCAGTGCAAAGAAACTATAATAAAAGATTGTGTCAATTTACAGCTGTACACAAGGACATGCGGACAATGCGGGTGCGAATAAACCAGGCAGCATGCAGGTATTTTATCATTTCAATGATGATAACTTCTCTAGTGTCAGAGTGTAAGATATGTAGTGCAAACACATATTATTGAAGACCCAGGAGATAACACACAGGATTAAGCCAGTTTTTCCGTGGTCGAGCATAGGCGAGGCAAAAAAAGGCAAAATGATGTAAAGTATCATCAGTTAGGTTACAGGAAGGGCACTTACTGGAGCTGTGGTATTTCCCACCCCAATTGACACAAAAACTATTCACAGGCAAGACCCAATACCTCCATTTTAAGTGGGGTGCCTCCTGGAAAAGTGTCAAAAAACACTTCATAAGCATCTTGAGGTTGAAGAACAAATCTGTCAGACTTCCAGCCTTTACACACTTCAATTTGCACAGCCAAGGGTGCTCCTTTAAAAAGTCTTTAACCAATAAGCAAGGGTCTGTCTTAGCTGCATGCAGGTTGTCCCAAAGAGAGAGCAGACCAATCTCAAAAGGCATAGATTTAATATATGCGAACCAAGGGTTCCTCTCCAAGCCTGGATACCTTAAGAGCACCTTTACTGTTACTCTAAAAGTTTGCAGTTCATCTGTGATCCAGAACCTATGCCAATACATGATGGGTTGAAGCATAACACTGAAATTGATCGGATTGATGCCAATATCCATAAATTGAGAGAGACGAGGAGCACTTTGTGGGAGATTAAGAAGACTCCTAACAAACTTATTTTTTGCTTTGCAGAGACCATCATCCCTCACATGATCCCATAGCTCTGCGCTATACATGACTACGCTTTTTGATTTAGATTGGTAATTTCTACTGCAGGGGCTAAGGAAGAAGCCAGGGCTTTTTTATGCATTTTGAACACAGCACCTGATCTGTGCTGGAGTTTTAGGGAGCTCGTACCAATGTGTGTAGGCCAGCTCATCTTGTGTGTTAAATCTAACTCCAAATATACAAACTCCTGAACTTGCTCCAGAGGCACATCCTGTACAAAAATATTTGTCCTTCCTGATTGGTGTGGATTGAATACCATAAATTTGGTTTTATTGATATTCAGTTCAAGGCCTTGAGCACTACAAAAGCTTAAAAATTGATCATCTATCGCCTGCAGACCACATGGCATCTTAGAAATCAATCAATCAATCAATCAATCAATCAATCAGTATTTGTATGGTGAGCTTAACACCACGAGGGTATCAGGCCCTGCATGGGGTGGGGCTATTTGAACATCCAGGTCTTGAGGCCGCTCCTGAATTCGGTGATGGAAGTAGAGGTTCGGAGGTAGATGGGGAGGTTGTTCCAGGCCTTGGCAGCAAGGTGGGAGAAGGCCCATCCTCCGGCTTGGGTGCGATGGATGCACGGGATGGTGGCGAGGGCCAGGGAGGCAGACCGTAGGTGTCTGATGGACTGCTGGAAGGTCAGGCAGTTGTTCAGCTATTCTGGTCCTGTGTTCTGGAGGGCTTTGTAGCCATTCGTGAGCAGGTTAAAGTGGCATCCCTTCTTGATGGAGAGCCAGTGCAGGCTACCGAGGTGGGGGGTGATGTGGGATTCTCTGGGCAGGCCCAGGATGATTCTTGCTGCTGCGTTCTGGATAGTTTGGAGGCTAGTGATGAGGGCTTGTGTGATGGTTCTTCTGGTGTCTGTTGGGTTCCATCTGAAGACCTTACAGCGCATTCTGAGGGTTTTGAAGCAGGTGAAGGCAACCAAGTTGACCTGTTGTCTCATGGAGAGCTCACTGTCGAGGACGATACCGAGGTTGCGGGCATGGGTGGTGGGTGCTGGTCCACGGGCGGATGGCACCAGGAGTTGTCCCATGGTGAGGTGGGGTCTTCTGAAGAGGAGAACTTTGATTTTGTCGGTATTGGGTTTGAGGCAGTTGGTTCTCATCCAGTCGGCGACATCAGTCATGGCATTCTGGAAGTTCGCTCTGGTGGTGCCCATTTCTTTGGTGAGGGAGAGTATGAGCTGAGTGCCATCGGCATAGGAGATGATGTTGATGAGATGCGAATGAAGGGTGTCAGTGGTGTCATGTTGTGGAGCTGAATGAGGAGCCCTGTGGTACGCTGCAGATGATGCTCTTGCGGTCGGAGCTTACGGCGGGAGGTGGATTCTCTGGGTGCATCCGGGGAGAAAAGAGGATAGTAGCTTGAGGGCATTGCCGTAGATGCTGA
Source organism: Calotriton arnoldi (assembly GCA_963921515.1). Taxonomy (NCBI): domain Eukaryota; kingdom Metazoa; phylum Chordata; class Amphibia; order Caudata; family Salamandridae; genus Calotriton; species Calotriton arnoldi. The sequence continues at coordinate 2,965,174 of CAWUFW010001242.1, forward strand.
TATGGTGAAGTCTTTTGATAGGGGGGTGGTGGGAGACTGTGTCAAAGGAGGATCAGGGCTGCTGACTTGCTGTGGTCAAGGATGGCTCTGATGTCTTCCGTGGCAGCTATAAGGGCGGTTTCTGTGCTGTGGTTTGAGCGGAAACCAGATTGGAAGGGGGTTGAGCAGGTGGTTGGATTCCAGGTAGTCTGAGAGTTGGAGGTTGACAGCTTTCTCCAGAACCTTGGCCAGGAAGGAGAGGAGCGAGATGGGGTGGTAGTTCTAGAGGGGGGATGGGTCCACTGTAGGTTTCTTTAGAAGTGGTTTGACTTCACCATGCTTCCAGGATTCCGGGAATGTAGCGGATCTGAACGCTGAGTTGATGATGCTGGTGAGACAGAGTCTGATTTCTTTTTGTCTGAGGTTGAAGGTGTGGTGTGGGCAGGGGTCAGTTGGGGCTCAAGAAAGGATGGAGCACATGATGAAAGTTTTGGTTTCAGTGCAGACAGGTGTTCAGTTGGTAAGGCGGTAGGGTGGGAGGATGGTGGTAGGAGTGGGTAGGTCTGGCTGCGGTGGTTGGGGTTCGAGGTTCTTGTAGATTTTGGCAATCTTGGTGTGGAAGAAGTTGGCGAATCAGTTGCAGAGGGACTGGGAGACCTGGATGGTGTTTTTGACAGCATCTGGGGAGGAGAATTCTCTGACGATGTGGAATAGTTCTTTGGTGTAGTTGGTGGACTGGAGGTGAGTGGCGAGTGCAGCTTGGGATGGCATCTGCAAAGAGCAGCAACAAAATTTTACAAGGTCCCAATTTGGGTGCATCATTCCCCGGGAAATCGAGAGCCTTTACCAGGTTATTACTGTGGGGGGTAAATAATGTCGGTGCCAGAACACACCACTGGTGTACACCAGTTTTGATCTTATCGGGATCTGTAAGATTGTCTTAGCTTCCATACCCAACATGGGCCATGTTACATGCACCCAATCTCATTAAGACAGACAAGAGGTTGGCAGGGACACCCATCCACTTCAGTACTTCCCACGGCTTGGCTCTAGGGATAGTGTCAAAAGCTGATCTTAATTGACAAAGACCACATATAAGTGACCCTTGTCTTACTTAACAGTTTTCCAATATATGTTACAGAAGTGTAGGATTTGGTCCACTGTACTGACCTTATTCCTAAATCCCGCCTGCATGCCAGAAAGAATAGTGCTCTCCTGGAACCAGTCCACCAAATTCTCTAGGATTAAGTGGGAGAATCATTTCTGAGATGCATCAATAAGGCTGACCGGCCTAAATTTCCCTGGGGCATCTTTGCTGCCTTATTTATATATTGGGATGATCAGGCGGGTATAATATAGGGCTGGGTAGAGTTGTGACAAAAAACTCTGCGGAGTTCTGCAAGTGGCGGAGTGCAGTGCGAGCTGTCGTTCGCGCTGATCTTCCTGCCACTCGAGTAGAATTTCTACCCGAGCAGCACTCATGCTCACCAACTTACTGTTGGCAAGCGCAAGCAGGAAAAAACTCTGCTGGGCTATGTGAAGCAGAATCTTCTGCAGTCCACGAGCTCCGCGGAGCGCGGAATGCAGAAAACTCTGCAAACTCCGCGAGCCTAGTATAATACTCCCCCTGCTTGCTAATTAGAATTGCATGCTGCAGTGAAAAAAGGTTCACAGATCATCACCGGGTAGTAACAGCAAATGGAGCCGGTCCTGATGAATGCCCTGGACCATTTTTGGCCATAGATTAGGGCAGAAACATGTTGACGTAAGAAGGGTCATAGGACCAATATATACTCCATTGTCCTCCTATACTGATTTCATACTGTATTTTTCTTTACTTTCTTTACTTTCCCCAGTCACCATAATATTCAAAGAGCTCTCTGGAACATGTTGAGTCCATCCTGGGTTTTAGAGTCCAGGATGTACCCGATGATGAAGCATGCCACTACTTGAGTGGGGGAGGATTATTCATGAAAGAAAAAGGCTCCTTTTTCTTTGTTTGCAAAGGTGGTGTGTATCTGTGAGGTGCACTCTAGATTTGTTTAGGCACAGGGATACACTCATTTGTTTTGTTGGAGACTGAGGTATACATTTTAGACATAGTGGTATACTTACATCTCTAAGCAGAATGTATATGTAGGCTAAGTACAATACATTTGTAATTTAGTTGTTTGGCATTGTAGGGTTTTCAAACAACAGATTTCCCTGTTTGACTCATATGTGTTTTTCTGGAAGCCTTGTGATCATGTTAATCTTAATATCTGTTTTCAGATACAAAATCACACATCATGACAGAGATTAGATTTGAGTACTCTTAGTGATCACATGTCCTGACAAACAATCAATCAATCAATAAAATCTTTATTCTGAAGCATGAAAAGCTACCATAAAAGCTGAAACACAATATAAGTAAAGTTAAAATGACAGTTCATATAATGTTATAAGAAAATGTGCATACAGAACATAATAATATAATGCAAAAACACTCAGACAGTACAGATCAGGGAGATTATAGCAACATAGATTTGCCTGATTGCACGGAAAGTTTTAAAAAGCTCCTGTATACAAAATAACATCCATTTCAGATAAAACTCATAAAAATCTAAACTCAGGTCTACATTGGCCAATATTGCAGCAGTACTTTTTTAAAAGGGGTATTAAACACAATTTCGAGAAAAGGAACACAAAGCAAATACTTTACAGTACCAGACCTAAATCAAAACAATAAAGAGCGCTCCCAACGACTTTGAATCCACCCTATGTAGTCGGTGGTACTGTCAAATTCACACTGATTTAGGTACTTAACAACAGATTTCTGCTCTACCAAAAGCTTTACCCGCTGAGTTTCCTCAAGATTATAAAAAGCACTGACCATGCTCTTTCTGTTAGTTTTATGACAGGTTGGTGGGTCTGTGAAAATCAATTCCATCCCGATTTTACTATATACAGTTTTAACATAAGCAGTCCAAGGGATCTCTCACCCTTTGTATAAGGAAAGGCAATCAGCTAATATGTCTCTCTTTAATACAGCCTCATACTTTTTCCAGATCGAGAGCCATAATATGGCAGGCCGGACCTTAATCTGGTCTTCTATAAAAAAAGATCCTCAAGTTCCTTGTTAAAAATCGAGGCAGAGATGGGAAAAGATAAGATTTTCTGGAGAAATCTGTTTCCTCTCTTTGGATGGCTGCACAATTTAACATCCCCCACACCTCAGCCCCATATATGGCTATTGGTATGCATTGAGACCTGTAAATTTCCAATAAAGGAGTGAAACAACCTCCCCCGGGGGTTGGGGGAGACTGCAATGGGACCCAGTGACCTAACAAACAATGTCTCATTGTACAGTGTAAATTACTGGAGTTGTCTCTAGTTGTCTCTAGTTGTACCTACTCCCATCACATATGACAATTCTTTTTTGTTTCAAATGACTGGCATTAGGTGTCTCACAGGTACATTGCATATGTATTTGAAACATCCAAATGCATACAATGTTCCACAATACTTACTATACTAGGTTTTGCTCACATATGTTATTCCACCTTTCTAGAGTTTGTCAATCACGACCCATGCATGGACATGCTGCAAAATCATTTGAATAACATTTTTGTTTCAGCATCAACATGCTAATGTAAGTTGTGTAAATAAAGACACAGTTACAATTTAGGTGGTAGTTAACATTGTTAAACCTTGTACCTTGTATGATCTGTATAACTTGATGAACATGCAGTCATGAAAACCACATTTTAACACCAGTTTGTTAATGTGTCTGTATGTATGTGTTATACAACATTTAGGTGGATACATGTCTTGACATCACACATTATGTATGATTGATTGCTACCCAGATATGTGACTTCTTGTAACCCTACATCAACTGTTAGTCCTTAATATGTGAGTTGTGTACATATATGTTGTCATTTAGTTAAATCAGATGACAGGGGTATATTATGAACAGTTACATATGACTTACCACCCCAACAACACTACTTTTTACGCTGGTTGTATTATTTTCTTTGTTTACTTTCACACAGGCCAGCATCCTTTTGTGTAATAGATGACATCTATAGTTGTTATTTATAGCATAGGTGGATCATTGTCATTCACATGCATTGTCATTCACATGCATTGTCCAGAATTTTCAATAACAGTCTAAAAGTTGTTAGCAAAAAGAACAGATGATGGATGGACTGCTGAACAATGCAGGTCCATCTCCAGTCACAGATCTGGGTTTAATCAATGTTATTTTGCTCAACACGCAACCCAAGTTTGGACCCAGCCATAAGTATGACTATCAAGGCCAGCACAAGGAGATGATGGACAGAGCGCTGAAACTTTTCACCAGTCACAGATCTGGGTTGAATCCATCATCGTTGTTTAGCTCACTTCACCACCTCAGTTCAGACCCAGCTATATGCAAATCAGTCTTGACCCTGCTCTGCATGGGAACAGTCTAGCCCGAACTGCCAAGCCAGGTCCTCCCTGGACCTGAAACAAGCATCCTGGGACCAGTTTCGTGGTTATCACCCCTCATCATTCAGGCTAGCTTGACTCCAGTGGCACAGTGAGCATGGGACCCACGTCTGGGCATACCCTTCCCACTTAGGGCAACAAAAGTAAAAAGAACAGATGATGGACGTAATGCTAAACAATGCAAACATTCACCCCCAGTCACAGATCTGGGTTTAATCCATGTTTTTTTTTTGCTCACCACTCCACCCCAGTTTGGACCCAGCCATATGCAAATCAGTCTTGACCCTTCTCCTCAAGGGAACAGTCCATCCCTAACTGCCAAGCCAGGTCCTCTCTGGACCGGAAACAAGCATCCTGGGACCGGTTTTGGGGCATTACCCCTCATTAGTCAGGCTAGCTTGAATGCAGTGGCACAGTGAGCATGGGACCCACGTCTCGGCATACCCTTCACACTTAGGGTGACAAAAGTAAAAAGAACAGAAGATGGAAGGAATGCTGAACAATGCAAACATTCACTTCCAGTCACAGATCTGGGTTTAATCCATTGATTTTTTGCTCACCACACCACCCCAGTTTGGAACTGGCCATATGCAAATCAGTCTTGACCCTGCTCCTCATAGGAACAGTTCAGCCTGAGCTGCCAAGCCAGGTCCTCCCTGGACAGGAAACAAGCAACCTGGAACCAGTTTCGGGGTATCACCCATCATCAACCAGACTAGCTTGAATCCAGTGGCACAATGAGCACAAAACCCACGTCTGGGCATACCCTTCCCACTTAGGGCAACATAAGAAAAAAGAACAGATGATGGACGAAATGCTGAACAATGCAAACACTCAACCCCAGTCACAAATCTGGATTTAATTCATTGTTTATTTGCTCACAACATCGCCCCAGTTTGGACCCAGCCATATACAGATGATGGACAGAATGTTGTTAGGCAGATGTTAGGCATATTCTGTGCAGGAAGGTGTCCCTTACAGCACACATGCAGTCCTGCATGCAACACAGTCACCCTTACTGCATGCTGCAAGGATGTCGGATTGGCGCAAGGCTGAAGAGAGTGCTCCAGTGCTAAGTGAGAACAGTAATGCACCAAATGTTGATGTTTTTGGCACAATATATCACTCTCCCTACCAGTCAGTGCAACACAGCACAGCTAGTTGTATTGTGCAGTTGCATAGCATCTAAACCAATTCATCCATGAGTCCCTAGGTATACATTCTAATATTTTTGGATACAATAATGTGAAATTAAATCTTGTAGTTAAGCATATGGAGAAGGCAAAGTTGTCTCTTTTTGATAACTTACCAATGAGTAGCCCATTTCCATATCTGCCATTCTGAAAAAGTTCATTGCTGGTACTGCACCTGTATATATTGACATCATGGGCATTTCCAGGATAATTTGCCAGAATATTTGTGAAAGGGACATTATGATATACAAGTGCCTGGACATTGATTGAGTAACTGTGCTTGTGATTTCTGTAAATGTGCCCAGTTTCTGCTGGTGGCACCATTTGCACATTGCTGCAAACTATTGCACCAAGCACATGAGGAAATCCTGCAATGGCACAAAATCCCTGCTTGGTGGCTAGGTGCTGTTGACTAGTTTGGGGAAATGCCAGGCACTGTGGTGTTAGTATGAGGATGGAATCCAACCCAGATGGAAAGAATGCAGAAAAGGCACACTGTGAAATGACAGCCAACAAGGCAGATGTCCTCTGGAATGAGCCTGAGGCCAACATGTTTTGGTATGGCGGCAGGATCACATTGGTCTGTCTTGTTGCTAGTTGAAGACTTGGAGAAATCTTCTCCAGCAAATCTAGGATGCTCTCCTTCTTAAATCTATATAACTGGATCACCTTCTCCTCCCTAAGATCAATCAGGTTGGACCTTTGTCGGAATATGCACTCAATACTCCATCGCTATCAATGTTGTTGTCTCGTATGGACTCCCAACTACAAGATGTCTACCTCCATGTAGCATAGAGGAGCTTGCCAGGGAGTTTTTCGATGGTGGTACTCTTATACCGATGCCCTTGCATCATTCCCCACACCTGTGTTGCCAATAGGTAACATTCTGATGCATTTCCATTGTTGCATTACACCGTGTGGTTATGTGTCGTGCAGTGGTATCTTGATAAATCACACTGCGTTGCATTTGCATTAGGTTTCGCGTGGGAACCCGTACCTTGCATACATTTGTTCCTGCATGACGCAAGCCAACATAGCACATTACTTGCACTACACAAGCCCCTACAAACGACGCACGTAGGCTCTTGCGTTGCTTCATGAATCTGACTTATTAGTTGCGTTGCAGTTGTGTCCGCTTGTGTGGCTCAAGGGCGACTCAACTCGTTGATAAATCTACCCCATAATCTTGAGTATACATCCCACACATTTTTTCACGCTGAAAACAAACAACATTTCGACTATTTACTACATTTAGTTACATTGTGGTCACCGTCCATGTAGGCATTTTACACCATTTCACGTGTTTGACAAAATATTCACACTAAGTGGTTTCCATTCATTTACATGGACAAGGAAGACATTCGTTGATGTATCTGTGATTGAGTAGCATGGAGTTTCAGAACCATGCAGTCTATGGAATGATGTGTCTGGTTGGGATGGACTCAAAGATCCATAGGTGTTTTGAAGAAAAGCCTAAGTCACTTATCTGAGGAATGTGCAACACTGAGGGGCAGATTTACAAGCCCCTTGCGCCACTTTTGCGTCACTTTTCCCATGTTAAAATTGACGCAAAAGTGGCGCAAGGGGCTTGTAAATCTGCCCCTGAGTGTGCAAGTAAATATCACTCACCAACATGCTGGTGCTTCCTGCAGATGCGAGTGAATGTCATCTCTAGCATATGATGAGATAGGATGCACCTTTTGCCTCTGATGGGTGGCATGCAGTAAACCTTCATTTGGGCTCAGCAGCACAAGTCCTCTCAAAACGTCCTCACATTTTAGTTTTTACTTTCATTCCCCACTAAGTTTCCACTGCAGAACCCTTCAGGATAAGGTCTTACCATATTGCCATTTTGACATTCATTCCCAGCTGCATCTCTGACTTTCCATAGGGGTAATCCACTGCACTACTTGTTAGACAATTTCCACCTCAGAGATGCAGTGGAGCTATTTTAGACTTCTCCACAGCCTTTAGAGCTAAATGTTGTAAACTGCTGTAGGATGAATTGCTCAGCATTGAACACAATTCTCTTCCACCTCCCTTACATCTGGCCCCATGATGTACTAGAAATTCCATGTGTGGGCATGTATGTGTACAAAATTCTTGCCTGGGAGGATGAACTGTGTGCAGCTTCCTACCGGATATTCATCAACATTTTCATGCAATGCTTAAAACTATACACAAAGGGGCAGATTTACAAGCCCCTTGTGCCACTTTTGCGTCACTTTTCCCATGTTAAAAGTGACGCAAAAGTGGCGCAAGGGGCTTGTAAATCTGCCCCAAAGTGCGGAACTACAATACTTTTGCTATTCAAACATTGAAAATGTCCTGCACGTAACATACTAACCACTGCACCTTCAATGTGTTCATGTTGTATGACATTGAGAGGTTGGTGTGTAAAGCATTACAATTTGTTATGTGCTACTCCTCCAAACAATATTGCAAATATGTTGTACAATATAAATCATTTTGCATTCAGGGTTCCACAGAAGTATGTTGTTCCATAAATGAATAATAATGTTTTAGAAAAGTAAATGGCAACAGGCTATATGTGTCAAAAACAACATGACAGAACCTGGTGCGAATATCCTCATGGCACATGAAGTCACTGTGAATTATAAGTGTGCAATGCCGCCTTAACACATGGGCATGCTGGGCAGTTGACCGAGGGCCCCACGAGCACAGGGGCCTCGTGTAGACCAGAATTTAACACTAATTTTCAGTTAAACATTTTTATTCCTGGGAGTGGTTGTGTACGCAGGGCCTAATGCTCTGTTTGCCAGGGGGCCTATAATGCTGCTAAGTTGGCCCTGTAAGTGTGAGTGGGTCAGAGTGTGTGACCCAGAAAAATAGAGCTCCGTGTTGTACGAGAAGCATGTCTTGTGTGTAGTGCCCCTGGTATGGGAGAAGATCTTTGATGTCTGATTTGTTTTAGTGGAAACATTGCATGCTGACAAAGGCATCTCAGTTTGCCCAATTTGGTCAGGTAGCACGAGTAATTTCCCATCATTGACAATTACTACATATGGCACATCTCACCACAGGATTACTCTTACACAGAAGGGCATATTCAGATGGATTATCATGTCCATTCTCTAGTCCCTCATCCCTGCAGCCGGTTAGGGCCTCGGTTTTGAATGAGGTCAACATTTACGGCTTAACACAAAGCAATTTTACACATAATCTGTGTTGGTGTACGAGAGCACTGTTTCTGTGTAATACAAACACCTGAAATGTGCCTTTCAAGATTCCGAATAAATGCTTAATTGTGCCAAATGTTTCTGTGTGTGAATTCTTTTTCCTCTTTTGAGGTATGGGCATGGGTTACTGAAGGGGGTCAGGGGAATCAGACAGCGAGGGCAAGCAAAGTCACTAGAGTACAAACGAGATAGATTCATTTCTGTGTTTAGTCTAAATCAGCTTTGTTGATAGTTATTTCAATATTTCAAAAAAACAAGAGCAACCAAAATGTCCATGTGAACTGAGTATCAAGTCTAAGCTTGTAACAAGTGTTCACATGGAACTCATTTTGAAGAAAAGTTTCTTAATAGCATAGGAAAATTCTGTGTGGATTGAATCAAATGAAACAACAATAAGACAGATCATATCTGTCACAAATGAAGTAGAAAAGAAGATTAAAGCCCAGGCTGTAGCCAATATGTTGTCAAAGAGTTCAGTTCAGCCAAACTGAGTTATTTATTTTAAATATAGGACACACTATGCAAGCTCACAAATATTTAGGTGAGTAGTGACAAGGTTGAAAGTAAGGAAGTTAGAGAACCCCAAGTGAAAAAACCCTCAAACTAACAAGTAGAAAAAGTAACAAATAATGTGACAGGGACAGAGGGAGGGCTGTTGCCTCCTCTGGGAGTCATCCCTGATGCATATCAGAGGTGGTGCAGCCTTTGAAGCTCACCACCTTGAAGTGCCACTTCACTAGCCTTCCTGGGAGGGAGAAGGTGCAACCTCCTTCCTGCCCAGGCCTTTGTTCCTGACACCTGAGAGTGATCACACTTGCTGCCAGGAGTTCAGAATCCTGTCTTGGTGGCAGCAAGTGTGGGCTGCCAGCTGAGCACAGAGAAACTCAGGCAACCAGGTGGGCAACCTCTAAGGTAACCACCTGGGTGCACACCACATCGCCCTCAACACAAGATTCATGTCAGGTGTGAGAGGGCACGTTGTTTGATACCAAACATTACATTTTTAGGCAGTACCATAATGGAGCTGCCAACCTCGGGTTTGACCGTGTGCCAGCCCATGTTATCATATTCTATCCTATCACTATCACTTATAATGTCCCTTAATGGTAAAGGGCACTATGGGGACATAAGCTTGCACGTGCATGTCCACACCTCGAATATACCACACCCTGCCTTTTGGGATTTAGGAGGTCTTCCTGATATATATTAAAAGCAGTGCATTGACTCTGCCACACATGGTGAGGGCAGAGTTTAGTTCAAGCAGTTTGCACTGATCTTACACTCTGCAATAGCAGACCTGCTGTCAGTAGTTTACTTGGGTCACTCAGTGTGGCACAAACAGTGCTGCAGGCCCTGGGGACCCCGTTACCACCATGCCCTGGATACCCCTGGTACCATATACTAGGGACTAATAAGGTGGTACAGTCCTTGGTAATTGGGGTTGCCAATTTACACCTAACAGTTTTAGGGAGAGAGTACTGGCTCTGACGTCTGGGCAGCAGACTCCAGTGCACTATCAGCCATAACCATCAGCACTGGACCAAATAGTTTGACCATACTAAAAGGGCACTTTCCTACGCAGTTGCAATGGTGCTTCAGCAAACATTCTTAACTAATCCCATAATCGTTTGTAAATCTAGTATGTTCATACAGATGACGACAGCTTCAAGATAGGTCTGTAGGTTATAATTTCTAAAAGAAGGCTTCATACAGAATTTCATTTCGATCATTAAAGAAAGCCAGGAGGTAAATAGGCACAAATAAGATTCAGATGCAAAAACAGATAGTTGGCACTCTTATGAAATGATACCAGTGGATTATCAAGTCAATTAAAACACTGTCAACAGAAGCACTCTAAAGTGAGGTATATAGAGCTTTTTGTCTAGTGTGTTAGGTAATATTCTCTGGAGGATAATTTTACAGGAGATCAATCACATGTGACTCTTATATGCTCTAAGTAATTAGTTTGTAGTATGATAGCCCAGTTTGCCCCAAAGGATGTTTCTTGAGCTAAAGCCTCTTTTAAGCAAAAATATAAAGCCAATTACTCCACATAACTTGCAGATCTAGTTCTAAGAAAGATGTAGTTAGATATAGAGATCTTGGCTTCTTGTTGGCTACAGGTCAGCGCTCTAACTCGTCTCAGATCAACAACTTTAGTGCATCTTTAGCAGTAGATCGACATATGATCTGAGACAAATCCATGTGTACTGAGGTGCCTGTGTCAACGTTTGGTGCTGAAGGTTGAAATAATGTGTAATAAAGGCCTGAACTGTTAAAGGTGGTAATGTGAATATTGATCAATACAGTGAACATTGTGCAACAACCATTGTAATTGTTTTTTGAGATGGTGGATTGAACTATAATCAAAGGCATGTAAACAAATATATTGAATGGGAGGATATGGAGTTGAGAGGTAAATGACTCTTTACCTTGTAGCTTTTCTAAAGCAAAAATCAAAGAAGCTGCTTTGTTTTCAAGGATGAGAAATGAATCTTGCGCTCAATCAACACAAACCGCAAACCAAGACGACAGATAATCATAATTGTGACAAATTGGGTTGTGGGTTGAGGAGGGTGTGAGCCCTTCTCAAGCAACAGTCACACTCACTGTCAGGGTGAACCACAAAAGTCAGCAAGTTAATCTGTGCTTAACCCTCTGGTAGTTTTGCACAAAAGCAGTCAGGCTTAACTTAGAGGCAATGTGTAAAATATTCATGCAGCACACAAACAGTAATAAAGTGAACATGTAACACAAGAAAAACCCAAACCAATTTAGAAAAATAGGGTACAGTTTAATAAATTATTTGATACCAAAACAACACAAATCCAATCAGTAGAACCAGCGAGATTAACTTTAAAGTTTAAAGGTAGAAAATAGCACCTAAAAAAGCAAAGCACCAACCACAGACCTCTAGTCAGCGAGACTGCGACAAAGTCAAAAGTAATGGCCAACCACAAAGGAGCTTGGTTGGGATACACAAAGTGGTTTGGGCCCTGTCTCTGCTTACTTTCATCTGGAGAACAAATTCCAGGAAAAATTGTCTGAGAAGGTGAAGTTCAATGTGGCAAGGCAGCTGGTGTCATCGTTTGGGAGCCACTGGACAAAGTCTTGATAAAGTTTCCAAAGTTTGGACTTAGTCTCCTTTTTGGAAGTTGAAAATCTCCAGGTGGGCAAAGCTGCAGGCTGTAGCCAATGAGGGCTCCACAAGTCTGGATACCCCTTCTGCAAGGAGCCACTGAGCAGGATTTGTTGCTGCAGAGAAGGACATAGTAGGAGCTGCCGCGTAGTCAGACCGACCAATGATGCATCTTGGGCGGATTGAAGAGCAGTAAGGTCCCAATCTCTTCGCGGTTCTCAGAGCACTTCTAAGCCAAACTTTTCAAAGCCCCAAGTTTTGGATTTGGGCTATCGTATCACATTTCCAAGGGTCCAAGGCTCGAAAGGCACCACTTGTAGGGTCAGGACTCACTCAGACATGATCAAGGTGCGGGTTCAAGGTAGTTTGACCATTTTTTGTCCCTTTGTCTCTGATCAGGAGGCAAGCCAACTAGCCCTTAGAGTCACCTCTGGAAGTCCTGGGATCAAGGAAAAGAACACAACTCAAGCCTCAGGGTAGACCTCTGGGGATCAGAGCAGGCTTCAGGCAGCATAGAAGTCCTTCTTGGTGCAGCAAAGCAGTAGTCCTGAAGTACACAGCAGGCCAGAGCAGCAGGCAGTCCTCTGAGAGTCTTTCTACAGTTCCAGGAGTGAAATCAAGAGTAGGTCTGAGGGTCCCATTATTATATCTGGTACCTTCTTTGAAGTCGGGGGAACTACTAGAGGCTTCCCCTCAACAGACGTGTCTGGAATGTCTTGCTTCCCTGTCCTGGCTTCTGCCCGGCCATATGTATAAAAGGCTATTGTGAAATTTTTTGTATGTCAGGAAGGCCGGCCTATTTATTTGTAAGTGTGGCTGAGCATTGCTCGCCAGTCCACCCTGCCAGTGATGGACCATTCAGGCACTGCTAGTCCCTCTATTGTGTGGTTGTCTAAGAGGAATATACAAAGGCCAACTGACACTCACACCTAATCATGTGACCCACCACATAGTAGATGTAATAAGTTAACCTAATGTTATCTTATGGGAGAGGTAGGTACACAGTAGTGAAAAACGACTTTGTGAGTTTTCACTACCATGTCTTGTAAAACTTCAAAGTACATGCCCAACTTTTTAATTACAATGCCCCCTGCCCTATGGGGTGTTTAGGGCATACCTTAGGGGTGGAAAAGCAGGTCTGAGACATGTTTTATAGGGCTACTTAAGTGGCCCACTAGTAGCAGGCCCTCTAGTAGCCTTTAATTTACAGGCCCTGGGTATATGATAAACCACTTTACTTGGGACTTATAGGTAAATTAAATCTGCCAATCAAGTGTAACCCAATTTTACCATGTTTGAGCAAGTGAGCACAAGTAATTTAGCACTGGTAAGCAGTGGTAAACTGCACAGAATCCTAAAGCCAGCAAAATTGATTTCAGAAAAATAGAAGGGTGAATGCAAAAAGTTTGTGGGAAGACCATCCTAAGGCTGGCAGTTCTAGCAATTGTCCCCTCCATCTGAAAGTGGTGAGAACTACCTAACCTCCTGGAAGTTACCATCACTAAGGCAGAAGAACCTAGACAGACCATCAGCACTGGAGTGGTCTGACCTGGAACGGTGTTCCACAGGGTGAAGTCCATTCCCTGTAGTTAGATGGTCCACTTCAACAGTTTGGGTTTTGGGGGGCTCCCAAGCCAGGATAATCTCTGTTTTGGCCTGGAGGGCCTGCACTTTATGCCCACCCATGAGGTGTCCCAAGTACACCAAAAGAACTTTGCCAGCCCAAATCTGTGACTGGGGGTGAGTGTCTGAAAAGTTTCAGCACTCCGTCCATCATCTCCTTGTGTTTGCTTTGTTCGCCCTAATTTGGCAGGCTATGTCCAGATGTGGGTCCCTTGCTCACTGTTAGAAATGGGGGTCTCTAGTTGGCAATGGCTGGCCACTGTCCAAGTAGGGACCCTTCTTCCTAAATCAGAGTAAGAGGGCTACCCTCCTTGATACCCCTGCTCAACCCTGTGGTAACGTAGCACGAGCAGGTAGGCTTATCTCAGAGGCAGTGTGTGAAGCATTTATGACCATATACAGTAATACAGTGAGGCACACTACAAAGGGACACCACCCAAGTAGTTATACAAAATAAGTATCTTTATATATATATATAGACTTATCACAAGACCAATAACTGTCAAAGCCACAATACTGTCAAAAATAGGATTGCTGTTGAAGGACTGTCAAAAAATAGTTCAAAGGTTGCAAAAATAAGGTTCAAATCCAAAGCAGTGGTCTCTGCGACCCTTTCTCTCACAAAGTACCTGAATTCAGTAGCAAAACCAACAAAGTGTCGCAAATAAGCTGTAGCGATGATTCTCGACACGCGAGGCCGGCGATGCGTTGAAATCCTTGCCGCAAGAGAGGATGATGCGCCGATCTGCGGGATGCGTGCGGGGACGATGCGACAAACTTCTGCACGCAGGACCGCCGATGCGATGACTTTCTTGCCGCGAGGAGAAGTCGATCGCGATGATCCTGTTGCGTTGTGCGATAGTGTTGCGATGCAAAGAGAAGACGCTCCGCGAGGAGCGACGAAATTCGGTGCGATGCGATCAAAATGGCGGACGCACGAGCGTCCGCAATGCGATGTCTTGAAGCGATGATTTCTTTAGGGGTTGCGAGCGCACGCGACAGCAGCGCGATGATTTTTCCAGCGCGTCTCTGCTGCAGCGGCTCGCAAAGGGGCGTTAGCGATGGTTTCGTGTTGCGAGCACTCAGCGGCAGCAGCGCAATGATTTTCCCAGCGCTCTCGACTGCAGTGGCTCGCAAAGGTGCGTTAGCGTCGATTTCCAAAACTCTTTTCTCTGAAGCAAACTAGAGGCCCTGGAACTCACAGGAGCCTCATCAGCAGATAGCAGTCCTCGCAGGGAGGAAGCAGGAGGTTGGTGGTGGAGTCTGATGTGCCTGAGACTCCAGCAGGAGGCTAGCTCTTTTCCTAGCCCTTGGGTAATTGCTGTAACAAAAATAAAAGTTCTCTCAAAAGTCCTTTTCCCTCTTCTGCAAGGTCCAGTGGTCACTGCTGCAGGCCAGTGCAAGAAACAACACACAAGCACAAGGACAGTCACTTCCTGCAGATTCCTCCAGTGGCACGGACAGAGTTTCCTCTCCAGATCCAGGGGCAATACAAATTGTAGGGGTTTCAGCACAAATATTTATACCCCAAAAGTCTTTGTTCTCAGAAGCTACAAGTCACTGAACCCAGCCAGAACCAGTTCTGCTCAGCCCTGGAGCACTTTGTTTACCAGGCTGCATCCTTCCTTTCAGAAAGAGGGGGTCTGCTATCAGACACACAGTAGGAGTTGGAGCCAGCATTCACCTTGCCAGGCACAGCCCTATTCAGGTCAAGGAGCCACCCCTCCCCATACTCTAAATGCAGATCGCTCTATTCAACCCAGGTCTGACTCAGCCTGCCCTGTCCCTCCAAAACCAGACAGCCAATACACATAACAGCAGAGCACACTGGAAGGCTTAGGCAAGAAAATACCTACTTTCTAAAAGTGGTATTTTCAAACACAGAATATAAAAATAAACTTTACTAAAAGATGTATTTTAATATTCTGAGCTCAGGCATACTAAATTCGTTTTTCTACCATGTTCCTGGGGTCAGTTAGGCCTATAGGATGTAATAGTCAAACTGCCCATTCTGGCCTATGAGGAACAGGTAGCCTTACAGTAGTGAAAAACGAAATTGGGTGTAATTCACTACCAGGACATGCTACACACACCAAGGCATGTCCTACCTTACACATACAATGCACCCTACCATAGGGGTGACTTACATGATGCCAAGGGAAGGTTCAGGGGCTGGGAAGTGGGTGCACTTCACAGCCAAGATGGCAGTTCTGGACTGCACACAGACTCTGCAGTGGCAGGTCTGAGACACACTTTACAAGCTGCTTCTGTGGGTGGCGCAAACCAGCACTGCATGCCCACCAGCAGCATTTGGTTTACCAGCCCTGGGCACACACAGGCCACACTACTAGGGACTAACAGGTAAACCAAATAAGCCAATCAGGGATATACCAATTCACATAGACATATTTACAAAGGGAGAGCATATGCACTTTAGCACTGAACAGCAGTGGTAAAGTGCCCAGAATCATAAAACCAACAAAAACAGGTCAGCAAAAATCCAGGAGGAAGGCAAAAGTTTAGGGGTGACCCTGCAAAAAGGGCCATTTCCAACACAACCCCCTTCCAGCCAAAACGCAGGGTAGACCAATCACTACCTTGATGGGCTTCCCTGCTTCGGGCGATAGAACACGGAACTGGCCCGCAACTGCAGGGGCATAGGCCAGCTCTACCCCAATCTGAACCCTGGTGGATCCCTCTGTCCACTCTCCCAGGGCCCACTAGGATAACCAATGGGGAACTGTTCCCCTCACCTGTGGACACCACCTGTGCAGCACCTAACCTTAACTGGCCCCCAGGTGTGTCCCAACAGATAAACAACAAGCCCCAGTAGCCACCGACAGTAGTCAGTGATGAAATCCAAGCCCTATACCTCTCAGGGCTCTCAAACTTTTGTGGCATCAGAGAGTGAGGGGCAGTAACCCCAGGTGTCTGGCACCTTTTGTCTACTCTCCCTCCTGTCAGGTCAGGTGACGCACCCTGACACTGACCCACCTGCCCTGGGCCTGTCCCCAACGGCGGGGCCAGAGACTGGGGTGGGCTCCCCCACACCCGGTCCTCCTCTTTGGGGCCCAGTACCCTCTCACCTGGAGCTGTACCCCCTTCCAGAATTGTCAGGGCACCTGTGGCAGGTGTCCTGCCTAACTCGCCCACCAGTTCAGGGGTTCTATCCTGCAACTGGTATCCCAGCATAGGGTCTGTACCCTTAGACTGGGTGGAGGTCAGGGGTGAGGCTGCCCTCTCCCCGCCCCCTTTACTGGGGCCTGGCCCCCTCCCACCTGGAGAGGTGCCCCCATAACACAAACTGGTAGGGGTACCGTTAGCAGTTGCCCCTTCCTCCAGGTCAGGGGGGACACCCTGAACCTGGCCCCCTAACCCAGGGTCTGTACCCTTAGGCTGGACCTGTGCCTGGCAACCCAGGACTTCTGGGGTAGTACACCAATTCCCCCCAAGGAAAGCACACTCCTCTAGAGTTGTGCGACAGTCTGCCTGGCACACCAGGACTTCCTGGGGAGCACACAGGCCCCCTCAAGGAGAACATACCCCTCCACCAGTTCAGGGCTTGGACCCTGCAACTGATCTGCCAACCTGAAAAACCCCTCAGGTTGCACCGGGAGTAGAGGCGAGGACTCCCTCCCTCTGCACCCCCTTCCAGCATACTGCACCCTCCCACCTGGAGTGGTGCTCTTAGAAAAAGAAATGGCCGGGACACTGCTTACAGTTGTCCCTCCCTCCAGGTCAGACAACACCTGGACCTGACTTACCATCCCAGGGACCAACCCCTGTGGTTGAACAACTGCCTGGCCAACCAGGGCTTCCTGAGGGTGACACATACCTAGCGTGTCGTGTGCCAGTCTGCCTGGCACAGAGCTCACGACCTCCTGTCCCTCTGACAGTGCGTGAAGATGCCCCAGGACAGAAGTGGCGTCACCATGGCCAATCCTATGAGGCTCAGCCCTTCTGGCTGGCCCCTGACCCACTGGTTCTTCCACTGGGGACTCTTTCCCCCTTCACCCCTCACTCTGGCCTTCTGCACCCTCCCAACTGGAGCGGTACTGCCAGACACTAGAACTGCTGGAGGTCTGATTACAGGCACTCCCAGCTCACCTAACACGGGGGACCCCCACAATGGACGGTCCATCCGGACAGACTAGGCTCCCCACCTGGTGTTCCCTCATGGAACCATCCAGTCCTGGAGACTGAGGTTGGGGCACTTCGGGACCTATCCCAGTCTCACTCCTGCTCCCACGAGACAGGATGTGAGGCCCTACAACCTCCTCACAACAAGGGGACCCAGCTGTAACACTCCTAACCTTTCCCAGCACTCTGGGTTGGAAAACTTCTGAACCACTCCTCTTAGGGTCATTCCCCAATACCTCTACAGAGCCTCTGGTACTCACCCAGAGGTCTGCCTCCTGCGCAAGTTTCCTAGGATCAGAGAACTCGCACTCTAACACATGTTGGTTTAGCTCTGGAAAATAGGAACTCACAATATGCTCTCCCACAATTGGATTACACAGTTCCACGCAGGGGCTAACCTTTACCTCACAATCCAGTGTCTCACACACGTACCCCACACCACTCTCTTGAAATGGGCGAGACATTAACTGACTGTCTCTATCACTCAACCCACACTCTTCTGGGCGGTCCTCACACTCATACACCAGGACTTCAACCACGGGGAACCCCTCTCCCTGCACCTCTCATCCAGAGTCGGTAGAGTGTCCCTCCCTTCACTAGGACTATGGGCCCCTGCGCTAGTTCCCCAATCCACCTCAGGGACACTGCACATTAATGGAGCTACCTCATATCCTTGAATCCCCTGGTGTAGATCAACCCCCTCCTTCAAGTCAGGTGCTACATCTCTGGGTGGGTGTACTACACTGTCATCACTATATATCTCAATTCTGCTGCCACCACTGGACCCCACCCTCACTGGTGAATCCAGACAATAAAAACTGCGCTCAGGGGATAATCTACCCTCCCGAGCTAACTTCTCCTTTTCTGCTATCTGCGCTAGGTGCGCCTCCAGCTGGGCAATCTCTATTTGGAGCCTCTCTAATTTCAGCTGGTTCTCCTTCTCCCTCTGTCTGTCCAACTCCTCTGGGGACCATGAAGGGGATTGGGCACTACCCTGTGCACTAGACCCAGCAAGGGACTCCCTACCTATGGGACCTTCCCGCCTGTCCACCAACTCCTCTGGGGACCATGAGGGGAATCTGGCACTACCATAGGCACTAGACTCATCAAGGAACTCCCCACTTATGAGATATTCCATAACACTTTCTTCCTCCTCTTCAGACTCTCCAGAGCCACCCTCAGACCAACTACCCTCTTGGTAGGTGTACTGGGACTCCAAGAATCTCCATCTGTCTTGTTGCCAAAGTCTCAGGGATGTCTGCAGGGATAGCTGAGTCTCCTTCCTACTCACTGCTAAGCCCCTCTCCTCACAGAACCCCCTTAGCTCCTCTAGACTGTAGGTCAACAGATCATCTATATAAAAGGTAGGTCTCATTTCAGCAAGACCCATTGTAGCAATAACTGGCAATATCAATAAAAGATAGAAGAAAACTTCTCAAGAAAATGTATGCGGGTAAAAAAATCACCGGCAATATCAATCACAATATAGGATCCAAAAACTCTCAAAAATGTATGCGGGTACTATCACCGGCAATATCAATAAAAAATAGGCTTGCCCATTGTAACAATCACGGGCAATATCAATAAAAAATAGGCTTGCCCATTGTAACAATCATGGGCAATATCAATAAAAAATAGGCTTGCCCATTGTAACAATCACGGGCAATATCAATCAAAAAAAACTCTCAAAAATGTATGCGGTACGTTATGGTCTGCACTCACTAGTAGTGTACACTATAATTACTGTATGCGATCATAAATGCAAGTCCAGATTCTCACCGCTGACCACCAATGTTAGAAATGGGGGTCTCTAGTTGGCAATGGCTGGCCACTGTCCAAGTAGGGACCCTTCTTCCTAAGTCAGAGTAAGAGGGCTACCCTCCTTGATACCCCTGCTCAACCCTGTGGTAACGTAGCACGAGCAGGTAGGCTTATCTCAGAGGCAGTGTGTGAAGCATTTATGACCATACACAGTAATACAGTGAGGCACACTACAAAGGGACACCACCCAAGTAGTTATACAAAATAAGTATCTTTATATATATATATAGACTTATCACAAGACCAATAACTGTCAAAGCCACAATACTGTCAAAAATAGGATTGCTGTTGAAGGACTGTCAAAAAATAGTTCAAAGGTTGCAAAAATAAGGTTCAAATCCAAAGCAGTGGTCTCTGCGACCCTTTCTCTCACAAAGTACCTGAATTCAGTAGCAAAACCAACAAAGTGTCGCAAATAAGCTGTAGCGATGATTCTCGGCACGCGAGGCCGGCGATGCGTTGAAATCCTTGCCGCAAGGGAGGATGATGCGCCGATCTGCTGGATGCGTGCGGGAACGATGCGCCAAACTTCTGCACGCAGAACCGCCGATGCGATGACTTTCTTGCCGCGAGGGAGAAGTCGATGCGATGATCCTGTTACATTGTGCGATAGTGTTGCGATGCGAAGAGAAGACGCTCCGCAAGGGAGCGACGAAATTCAGTGCGATTCGATCAAAATGGCGGACGCACGGCGTCCGCAATGCGATGTCTTGAAGCGATGATTTCTTTAGGGGTTGCGAGCGCACGCGACAGCAGCGCAATGATTTTTCCAGCGCGTCTCGGCTGCAGCGGCTCGCAAAGGGGCGTTAGCGATGGTTTCATGTTGCGAGCACTCAGCGGCAGCAGCGCAATGATTTTCCCAGCGCTCTCGACTGCAGCGGCTCGCAAAGGTGCGTTAGCGTCGATTTCCAACACTCTTTTCTCTGAAGCAAACTAGAGGCCCTGGAACTCACAGGAGCCTCATCAGCAGATAGCAGTCCTCGCAGGGAGGAAGCAGGAGGTTGGTGGTGGAGTCTGATGTGCCTGAGACTCCAGCAGGAGGCTAGCTCTTTTCCTAGCCCTTGGGTAATTGCTGTAACAAAAATAAAAGTTCTCTCAAAAGTCCTTTTCCCTCTTCTGCAAGGTCCATTGGTCACTGCTGCAGGCCAGTGCAAGAAACAACACACAAGCACAAGGACAGTCACTTCCTGCAGATTCCTCCAGTGGCACGGACAGAGTTTCCTCTCCAGATCCAGGGGCAATACAAATTGTAGGGGTTTCAGCACAAATATTTATACCCCAAAAGTCTTTGTTCTCAGAAGCTACAAGTCACTGAACCCAGCCAGAACCAGTTCTGCTCAGCCCTGGAGCACTTTGTTTACCAGGCTGCATCCTTCCTTTCAGAAAGAGGGGGTCTGCTATCAGACACACAGTAGGAGGTGGAGCCAGCATTCACTTTGCCAGGCACAGCCCTATTCAGGTCAAGGAGCCACCCCTCCCGATACTCTAAATGCAGATCTCTCTATTCAACCCAGGTCTGACTCAGCCTGCCCTGTCCCTCCAAAACCAGACAGCCAATACACATAACAGCAGAGCACACTGGAAGGCTTAGGCAAGAAAATACCTACTTTCTAAAAGTGGTATTTTCAAACACAGAATATAAAAATAAACTTTACTAAAAGATGTATTTTAATATTCTGAGCTCAGGCATACTAAATTCGTTTTTCTACCATGTTCCAGTGGTCAGTTAGGACTATAGGATGTAATAGTCAAACTGCCCATTCTGGCCTATGAGGAACAGGTAGCCTTACAGTAGTGAAAAACGAAATTGGGTGTAATTCACTACCAGGACATGCTACACACACCAAGGCATGTCCTACCTTACACATACAATGCACCCTACCATAGGGGTGACTTACATGATGCCAAGGGAAGGTTCAGGGGCTGGGAAGTGGGTGCACTTCACAGCCAAGATTGCAGTTCTGGACTGCACACAGACTCTGCAGTGGCAGGTCTGAGACACACTTTACAAGCTGCTTCTGTGGGTGGCGCAAACCAGCGCTGCATGCCCACCAGCAGCATTTGGTTTACCAGCCCTGGGCACACACAGGCCACACTACTAGGGACTAACAGGTAAACCAAATAAGCCAATCAGGGATATACCAATTCACATAGACATATTTACAAAGGGAGAGCATATGCACTTTAGCACTGAACAGCAGTGGTAAAGTGCCCAGAGTCATAAAACCAACAAAAACAGGTCAGCAAAAATCCAGGAGGAAGGCAAAGGTTTAGGGGTGACCCTGCAAAAAGGGCCATTTCCAACACTCACTTTGCCACTGGATTCAAGCTAGCCTGGCTGATGAGGGGTGTTACCCCGAAACCGGTCCCAGGATGCTTGTTTCTGGTTCAGGGAAGACCTGGTTTGGCAGTTCGGACTGGACTGTTACCATGAAGCACAGGGTCAAAACTGATTTGCATACAGCTGGGTCTGAACTGAGGTGGTGAAGTGAGCTAAAGAACGATGATGTACTCTACCCAGATCTGTGACTGGGGGTGAGTGTCTCAAAAGTTATAGCGCTCCGTCCATCATCTCCTTGTGTTTGCTTTGTTTGCCCTAAGTTGGCAGGGTATGCCCAGACGTGGGACCCTTGCTCACTTTGCCACTGGATTCAAGCTAGCCTGGCTGATGAGGGGTGTTACCCCGAAACCGGACCCAGGATGCTTGTTTCTGGTTCAGGGAAGACCTGGTTTGGCAGTTAGGACTGGACTGTTACCATGAAGCACAGGGTCAAGACTGATTTGCATACAGCTGGGTCTGAACTGAGGTGGTGAAGTGAGCTAAAGAACGATGATAGATTCAACCCAGATCTGTGACTGGGTGTGAGTGTCTGAAAAGTTTCAGTGCTCCGTCCATCATCTCCTTGTGTTTGCTTTGTTCGCCCTAAGTTGGCAGGGTATGACCAGACGTGGGTCCCTTGCTCACTTTGCCACTGGATTCAAGCTAGCCTGGCTGATGAAGGGTGTTACCGCGAAACCGGTCCCAGGATGCTTATTTCCTGTTCAGGGAAGACCTGGTTTGGCAGTTCGGGCTGGACTGTTCCCATGAGGCACAGGGTCAAGACTGATTTGCTTATAGTTGGGTCTGAACTGAGGTGGCGAAGTGAGCTAAAGAACGATGATGGATTCAACCCAGATCTGTTACTGGTGAAAAGTTTCAGCGCTCCGTCCATCATCTCCTTGTGTTGGCCTTGATATTCAGGCTTGCCTGTTTCTGAGCCTGACGTACTTCCTGGAGGTGAACAGGTGGTCCTCCCAGCTGCTACTGTAGACCACTATGCCATTCAAGTAAGCAGCACTGAAGGCCTCCATCCCAGCATGGACTTCCGGAAGGTGGCAGGGGCATTCTTGAGTCTAAAGTGCATCACCCAAAACTGGTAGTGGCCCTCTGGAGTAGAGAATGCTGACCTCTCATTTACCTCCTCAGTTAGGGCAAAAAGACAGTATCCTTACGTGAGATCGAAAGTGCTCAGGAACTTGGCAGCCCCCAACCTATCAACAAACTCACCATCTCAGGTGATGGGGTGCACATCAGTCTTGGTGACGGACGTGAGGCCCCTGTAGTTAGGCAGAACCTGCGTTCTAGGGTGATGCCCAGAGGAGTGGCTATATGGTCAATCACTAATCGCTAAGTGCTCAATTACTCCCAGCTCCAGCATCTTAGAAACTTCCTCCTTAATCCTTGCCCTTACTTTATCTTAAACCAATCTGTAGATTTTGTTTTTTGCAGGCACACTGTCTCCATTATCTATATCATGGGTACATAGGTGTGTAAACCCAAAAGTGAACTGAAGAGTGGATCTGAGAGTCCTACTTATATACCTCATACCTTCTTTGATGTGGGACAAAAAGGACTACAGGAGGAACACCCGCAAACCCAGTTAAGACCTGGGTGGAAGCAACGAAGAAAGGAGACAACCACAGCTATTTTTTTGAATATTTTGTAACGGTCTATATTCATAAAGTTCATATACATCAATAGTTATGTCAGCACTATTAACAATACATGTAGTTGTAACCCAAATACAGGGCGTGCACATACGTGCTTGTGCAAAGAGTGATCGGCGCTAGTGACACATGAAGATGGGTGAAGAAACAGCAAAATAAACGGTGCAAAATATTATTATATCAAAGAAAGATGGTTACAGAACAATATGTTACCTGGATGCCAAAAAATGAATACAATCTTTTTAAGCAACCATCAAGGCGCCAAACAATGCACTGATTGGTCAACGGCGTTTCGACCCTTAATAGCTTTAGGTCGTCATCAGGAGCGAGTTACAATTTGTTTAGATGAGCGCTGCAAAGAGAGAAAGGGTATGATAAGGGAAGGGCAGGATAAGAGGGAAGCAGTTGTTATAGCGAATGGGGATTGACCTTGAATTATAGGACAGTAGGGTGAGAGGAAGTACCTGAGGTGGGCGGAGGTCAGGATCTCGGAGTTCCATACACAAGGGGGGGTTGTGGGGTAACACGTCATAGGTTGAATGTAGTAATCTGGAAGGAAAGGTAAATTGTGAGTAAGGGGGCGTGAAAGGATAATCGGATAGAACTGGCCGTAGGTACCAGTCAGGTGGATTCGGGAAGTATATCAGATCATAGTGATCGACTGCATGAAGTGTTGGTGCCTCTGGTAGTGGTCTGGATACTTACTGCAATGGTGAGGCTAAATGCTGGGTCGTTAAGTAGAAACCTCAGGGGGAGGATCCAGTGTGGACGAGTCCACAGGCTTCTGGGGGTCCCAATTAGTGGGTAAGCTGGAAAAGGGAACTGGAGGGGAAAGCAGAGGGTAGGAGTTAATACCGTGGTTGGTGAACTAAGGACGTGTAATTAAAGAGACAGGGGTGTGCAGGGAACTGTACCTGTGGTGGAAAACGACGGATGTCTTTTTAACACTGTCGGTCTTGGATACCGATGCCGGAGTGGTCCTGGAAGTTTAAATTTTCTGAGTAGCCAGCTTGGGGCATGGATCTAACCTAGCTGGGAGTACATGCAGGTAGCCAGGTGTACTTAGATAGAATCGATCATGGGTAATGTCAGAGGGTAGTGTGCAAGTAGCAGAGAGGTAGTGCAATAATGGGAGATGTAGTTCAATTATGGATGGTACTATTCCACTCATCTAGGGTGTTAAGACCCTGGTACACCATGTCACAATGTGCAACCCATCTACACTCACACCTGTTTAGCAGTTGTTGTAAATTTCCACCAAGTAAAGGCAGGGTAGGTTGATCAACAACCTGCCAGAACATGCCACTTTCAGAATGTTTTTTTCAAGGTAGTGTGTCACCAGAGGCGCACTCTCAACTTTACATTTGATGCAGCTCTTATGCTGTAAAATCCGTTGTTTCACCATTTGTGTGGATTGACCAATATATATTAGGTCACATGGGCAATGTATGACATATATTATGTTAGCAGTCTGACAATTGGAGAACTGTTTGAGTTTGTATGTGTGGTCCCTTACTTTGAATTCTTTTGTGCTAGACATCAGGGGGCAGACCACACAGTTCTGACATTTGTAGTGACTGACAATAGGGGGAAGACCCTATGATGAGGTTATGGAGGTCATGTTGTCAGTTTTTTCAGGCCATGTAATGGCATGTACAAGATGGTCAGAGAGATTGTTACCTCTTTTGTATGAGACGAGGGGTAGTTCTTGGAACATAGTGTTGGTGCGTAAGACCCTCCAATTCTTTTTTATGATCTTACTGATCTTGTTACTTGATAGACAGAAGTTTGAGACAAAGGAGGTATGTGTGTTGACCCATTTCATGCTTGGTGCAAGAAGATCATCTCTGTTACAATACCAGGCACGTTTACAGGCGTGAGAAACCAAACGCCGTGGGTAGTCCCTGTTGTTGAGTTTCTCTGACAGAATTGCTGCCTCACGAAAATAGTCTTTCCTCCACTTGCAGTTCCTCCAGAGACATTTCTGGAGGCTCCCCCCTACAGACGTGTCTGGAATGTCCTGCTTCCCTGTCCTGGCTCTTTCCTGGCTACAGACACAAACGGCTAGTGTGATTTCTTTGTGTGTGAGCAGGGCCCAGCCTATAGATGTGCAAGTGGACCTGCGCACAGCTCTGCCCTCCATCCTGTCAGTGATGGCCCATGCAGGCACAACTAGTCCCTCCATTGTGTGGCTATCTGGGAGGAATATACAAAGGCCAACTGCCACACACACCTAGTCATATGAGCCATGACTGGCCTTAGACATGTTTTAAAGGGCTGCTTAAGTGAATGGCAAAATAAATGCTGCAGGCTCACTAGTAGCATTTAATTTTCAGGCCCTGGGTATATGGTATGCCACTTTACTAGGGACTTAGCAGTAAATTAAATCTGCCAATCAGATGTAAGCCTATTTTACCATGTTTTAGGGTGGAAGCACACACACTTTAGCACTGATTATCATTGGTAAAGTGTACAGAGTCCCAAGGCCTAAAAAATGAAGTCAGGAAAATAGGAGGGTGATGACAAATGTTTGGGGTCCAACCACCTTAAGGCTGACGACTCTAACAGTAACATTCAGAGAGTTCATTAGGTAGTTGTTCAAAGACTAACTGCAAGCTTTCCTTTATTGCCACCTAAAAATGACAACCTACATTTTGTATATATTTGCTACCAATTTAATGATCTTGTTTTAGTGATTCAAGACTGTCCTAGATTGCTAAAGTCTTGCTTTAGTGTTGTCTAGTATTATTATGGATCCAGGCTTGGATGTAAAAAGTTATTTCAATTTATCTATTTTCTCAATATCTGAGTATGCAAATATAACAATAAGGTGCCAATGAACACCCTTGATTTATTTCTTAGCTTGTTTGAGCTTTGCTCAATGCAAAACACATTTATCAAGCTGAGGTTTAATCTATATGTTGGTGTATACATTTCGGATTACTCTGAGTAAACACAAAATATATGACAGTGAAAGCATATGCATTGACCTAAGGTCCACCTTTGATCTGGTATGCAGACAAAGGCGTTTGGAGCAGCCTACACCTACTTGGTGTTGACCCACCTCTGCTGGAAGCCATTAAATGTCTTCACTCTGGTAATACAGGACGAGTTCGATTCGGTCCAGCAGGGGAATGCAACCCTGCCCCTCCTCCCCCCCTGCATCCCTTCTGGGGTTCAGCAGGGCTGCGTAATGGCAAATCTCCTATTTAGCTAATTTAGAAATTATGTTTCTTTTATTGATGTTAGGATAATGAAGATCATGGTAATGAAAACACGTCTGAAATTTAAGGAGGTTATTCAAGATAGATGGGGAACCATTAGGAAAGTTTGATCAGTTTGACTATTTGGGCTTGTGTTTTCAACACTCACTCAGCTGGCAACCCTACCAGTAGGTGCTCTTTCCTGCACAAAAGCAATCCTTCATGCAACACAGGCACCCTTGCACCATGGTGTAAGGGTGCCTTCAATGGCGCAAGGCTGCCAAAAGGACGGCAGCATAAAGGAAAGGACAGGAGTGTGCAGTGTTGCCTTAAATATGCCATATTAATGCCCTTTTCCTGTCATGCAGGACAGTGCAGCAACATGACTTGCTGCACTGCACTGCATCACAAGCTCATGAATGAGCTCCATATTTTTCCCCCACAAATTGGCTTTTATCTGAAGTTAAACTAGTCAAAGAAGAATGGCGTGCTCTGTACTGAAAAATAATTTAGGTGACTATTCAATTAACAAGAAAATTATGCTTGGGTCTTCCTCGAGTCTTTTACTTCGATATTCAATCACCAACCCCCCAATGTAACCTGCTTCAGATGTTCATTGGGAAAGACAATGCTTTCCCAATAATGACTTCTAATGTTACAACTTGAGAATTTTATTTGCTATCTATTTTAGGAATAATCTGTCAGTCCAGGCACCGACCGATTCAATAGTCTATGATAAATAACATAGTTAAACACTGCCTGTCTGAAGGTTGATATATTGGTGTATCTGATACTGGTATAATTCCATAACACAACATATATTTGCTTATCAAGAATCTGAGGCTGTCTTTTGCCAAACTATTGATTTTCTTGAACTTATTACTAGTGTTAATATATATCTTAGTGAAAACATGTATAATTATTTATGAAAATGTTGCTAATATGCTGGTTCAACCTTCTAGGTCCACAGCTAACATATTAAATGTATCCTTTGGACAAAATAATGTAGCTAATATTTTTAGTCCAGTTAACGCATAGTTATCTAGGCCATCTGTTGTAACTTGATAAGTTGAAACGCATAAACAACAAGATTACCTTAGACTTCCAAATGTATAACCCCCAACCAGGCCTTATCTGTTGAAAACATTTTTAAAAGCCTATATAACATTCATCATGTCTGGTTCATTTAAAATTCTCTTTGCGCCTGCTACACTCCTTCAGAGAACTTGTATGACAGGGGGGTTACCGGGAGGGATATAAGGCATGCTGTCTGGTAGCTTAGCACAGGGCAGTTAGGCTTAACTTGAAGGCAATGTGTAAAGTATTAGTGCAACACTTTAAACAATAAATCAGTGAAAACACCACAAAAAATTATTGCACACCAGGGTAGAAAAATGGAGCTTAGTTTAATAAATAAAACAAGACCAAAACAACACAAATGCAATCAGTAGAATTTGAGATATTGAATTTTAAGGTTTATAGTGAAAAATAGCACCTAGAAGCAAAAAGCACTATTTGGGATATCTGAACTGGGACAAAGTCGAATGTTCAGGCTGACCGCAAAGGAGCGTGGGCCGATTACAGGGACCAGGTTAGGCCCACTGAACAAAGGGGCCCATTATGATGGCGGTCGGTCAGATGACCGACCGCTATAGCAGGGGGAACGGGACCGCCCAGCAAAGAGTCGGAGGTCTCACCCACCGGATTACAATGGGACCACCAGCACGGCGGTTGGAATATTGCTCAATAACACTGCAGCTTGGGCTGCGGCCCTGGAAAAGGGCCGCAGCACAAGCAGCAGTGTTATTGAGCACTTTGTGCACATTCAAGCACTGTATGCCAGGCACACAGTGCATGACTGTGCGTGGGGGCACTACAAGTGCCCCAAGTGCCACATTCCAGTGGCCCACTGGGAACGGGGTCCTGCTTGGGGCCTAAAAAATAGCCCTTTCCAACAGCCTTTTCATGGTGGTGGGATAGCCATGAAAAGGCTGTCGGAAGGGGACATCGTATTCCCTACGGCAGTGCCTGCTCAGGCATCGCCTTCATTGTAGGGATTACAGTCTGACTGACGCCCAACTGGTTCCTTGAGCCTGTCAGAGGCATCAGTCTGTCCCTTCGACAGCTGCGGTCCGACTGCCTGCATTTGAATGTGGGAGCTGGACCGCTATCTTGGATGTCTGTGGGACCGCCACCAATGGCCTGTCACTGGTGGTCCCACTGACATCCTAGTGAGTGCCAAAGTACCTTAAATCCTGGTTGCAGAGAGTTGCATGAATCTGAGGTACGAAGCGTCACACAGTTGAAGTGGTGAGTCAGTTGGAGATGCGGCAAAGCTGCTGTGCGCGGTCCTGTGCTTTGTGGTGGAAGATCCCATCGATGGGGCTTGCGATGCGAAGTTTTGGTCGTCAAGGATGCAGTGCGCAGCTGAGTCAATGAGTTGGTTCCAAAGAGCTACAAGACTGCGATTCAGAAGCCTTTCTCGTAGTTGAGGTGCCGTCAATGAGAGATCGGAGGACCTGGGTCAGACATGCACTGCGCTGTCGACGATAGGTCCGTTCCAAAGATGCGCGGTTGATGTGGACCTTCTGCACTGGGCCCAATCCACACAGCAATGGCGATTCATCGGTTCTGCTCGAGGATGTGCCACTCAGTTGAGGAGATTCATTGGTTCGGCTCGAGGATGTGCTGCTCATCAGAAAAGATGCAAACAAAACAGAAAACATTGCAAACTGTGGGAACGGATTATACAACAAAAACTTAACACAGTGAATACTCAAATTAATCACTGGTCTATTTTGTATATTTATCACCAGCTATCATTTATTCATTAACTTATGAACAAACTCAATAACCCTCACTCTCTGTACTTGTACCTGGGAAGGACATATAACTTGCCATGAAAAATTGACATAATACCATACATATACATAATGACAAAATTGTAACAAAAATCATAAATGGAGGGCACTCAATCACCTTATTAGTACATGCAAACGAACAAATACATGAAACCATACAAAGAAAAAATAACAAGTTTTCATCAGCCTTCCAGTTTCTTTAGGCGGGTGGCTGTCGCCCAAATTGAGCACACAGTCCACAGTAGGAGATAGTCTTGAAGGGAGTTCACAAACCGAGGACATACTTGTCTTCAATTTCTTGGTGTGTGTCCCAAATGATGCTTTAGAATATTTTCATTTAGAGTGTCAATAAATGTTGGCCCTTTTAGCTGTGGGCCTCTTCAGGACAATGGAAAAGCAGAAATACTGGTCACGTGTCGCAGTCGCTGCAATGAACCATGGAAAAGGTGTTGCTCTTGATGCACCCAAATGCGTTGTGAACCGCAGGGTGAGGCACATGCTCGGGCACCATGTGGGTTGGCGTTCGTTCAGGTAGGCTACTTAAGTATGGGCCAAGATGAGAAGTTGGGCACCGTCACCCTGTTGATGTGGGCCCGGAACCCAAAGCCTGCCTTAGTGGGCTCAACAGGGCACTGGAAAGCCATAAATTGTGGCTCTTGGGGCTTCACTGACTACAAGCTGTTAGTCAAAATCTGCGGTACACCCCGGGGAGCATAATGAAAACAACTCCGTACAACACCCAGTTTCAGTTAGCGGGTAAATTCTGGAGTCTGTTCGGGGTTACGTGAGGAGTGCTGCCAGTCCAGTTGGCATCCACTAAGGCAGCTGTGTAGCATTGAAGGTCAGAGCGCAGTTGAAGCCATGCGTCAGTTCAGAGATGCTGAAGGCTCCAGTGTGAGGTCCTGTGCATTGTCGTCGAGGACCTGAGGATGTGGCATGGAGATGAGTTGATGCATCTGTTCCGAGGAGTTGCGAGGCTGCAATGTGGAGGCTGGTATTGTCATTGAGCTGCCGTTGAAGAGAGATGCAAGGACCTGGGTTAGAGATGTGCCACGCCATTGGTGATGCATTGGTTTCGAAGATTCAAGGTTGATGCAGACCTTCTGCGCCTGGCCCAATCCAGGCAGTAGCACCAAGGAGATGAATCAGTTTGGCTCAAGGATGCACTGCTCAGCATAGAAGATGTGTTGATTTCATTGGTAAGCACCTTAGGCCCACTTCCAAGGGTCAGGACTGGGGTGGAACCCATTGGCAGGGTAGACACACAGATGGCTGAGTTCAGGTGCAGTTGTAAAGTTGTTTAAAGCCTATGTCCCTTAGGCTTCAGATCAGGAGACCAGCCAACTAGCCTTTGGAGTCACTCTGGGTTCAATAGATGCAGGTCCAGTCCTTCTCACCCAGGCAAGAGGGTAGCAGGCAAAAGGTCAGCATAGCAAAGCAGGAGTCCAGAACAGTAGAAGTCCAGCAGAGGGGCAGTCCTTTCAGCAGCACAGCAGTCCTTCTTAATGGCAGAGTATCCACAGGTCTAAAAGTGTACTGAAGTTATGGTGTCTGAGGTCCAGTACTTTTACCCAGTTGTGCCTTTGAAGTGGGGTAGTCTTCGAAGACATGACTTTGAACTGCACAGAATCCCTGTCCTTCCTGCCCAGGCTCAATACTCACTACAGGGGGTTATGCAGCCATTTGCGTGTGGATGGGACACAGCCTATTCAGGTGTAAGTGAGGCTATGCCTAGCTCCTCCCCCCATCTTTCCAGGGTGGCCCATCAGGACACACCTAAGCTCCCATTGTGTGTGGTTGTGTAGGAGGAATACACAAAGCCCAACTGTCAACTACCCCAGACCCGTGATCAGAGACAGGCAGCAGGCACCAAATGGCTAAAGGTATTCAGACAAAATATTGAGTCAGTAATATCGACTGACACAATTATTGAGTTGGAAATATCGTGACACAGAAATATCGTGAGCAATACTATTGTGGACAAGAATATCGATTTTAAGGTAAGTAATATTGATTTTTAAATATAGAAGTCATTAATATCGTTTGCAAAAAACAGTTGTTTAAAATATCGTTTTTAATTAGTGTTATGTATTTTAGTATCTATTTTAAATGTATGTGATGTAAGTTTTTGTATAAGTATTGCTTATGTTTTTTAATATATGTGTTACATATTTAGTAGTTATTACAATTAATTTATTTACATTTTGTGTTATTTAGTTCTGTAGCGGGTTGTGAGTTTATAGGGGAACAGGATGGGAAGTAATTTAATTTTAATAAATGAATGATTATTTTTATCTAATAATACTTATTTCATTGATATACAATAGTGTTAATTGTGCTTTCAATTTTTTTTGGGGGTAAATTATATGTGTGGGTTGTGGGGTTTAAAAGAGTAAAAAATTGAAGTAATTTATTTTTAATTAATTAATAATTAATTGTTAATTAATATAAATTAATTAATTGATAGCTAATTATGGTAATTGTGTAGTTTTTTATGTGTGGGTCGTGGGTTTATATGGGTAAAGGGTGGATAGTCATTTGTTTTTAATTAATTAATTGATAATAAAAAAATTTGGGTGTGGGTTTTAGGTTCATAAGGGGTAAAGTGTGGGAGTAAATACATTTTAATTAATTTATAATCAGTTGTTAAATACTATTAATTATTTGTAAATTAATCATTTTAACTGTGTTAATAATTTGTTTTCAGTTTAATTTTTGGTGGGGGTTGTGGGGTTTTTAGGGGTAAAGGGTGAGAAGTTATTTAATTGTAATTAATTTATATTTAGTTTTTAATAATTAATATTTGTTTAAATGATAATTAAGTTATTTGTGCAATTATTTTTTTTAATTTCAGATATGCATTGTGGGTTTCGTAGGGGTATGGGGTGGGAAGCAAAGTAATGTTGAGTAAATAACAATAAGTAATATTAATTATTAATTTGATAATTTATTATGTTAATTGGGTAAATGATTATCTGGTAAATTTTATGAGTGTGTTGTGTTTTGTGGGGGTGTACTTTGGAAAACACATTATTAATAACTAATATTTAATTAATGATAATTGATTTGTTGATAAATATTTATATTATTAGTTTATATAATTTTTTGTTTTAGTTAAGTTTTAGGTGCAGGTTGTGAGTTTTGTGTGGTTTTAGGGCGGGAAATAACTCAATTAAATGTATTTAATAAATATATTTTTGTTAATAAATACTTTTAAATAAAATTGTTTATTTGTATGAAAATTATTTATGTATTTATTTATATTATGATTTGTATTTGCGATATGTATTTTACATTTTAATGTTTTTTAATTTTTAATATTTAATATATTTGTATTTTATATTCAACATATGTGTTTCAATTTTTATATATTTTTTTTAATGTTACACTGACTGAAGTGGGAATAATAAATTTTACCCTTCAACAATCCAACACTTTCTCTACTGTTGCACTGATTGGAGGGGGAATAGTAAATTGTACCACTCTGCAATCCAACACTTTCCCTACTGTTGCACTGACTGGAGTGTGAATAGTAAATTTTACCCCTCCGCAATCCAGCGCTTCCCTACTGTTGCACTGACTGGAGTGGGAATAGTTAATTTTACCACTCCACAATCCAATACTTTTCCTCCTGTTGCATTGACTGGAGTGGGAATAGTACATTTTTTCCCACTGCAATCCAGCGCTTTACCTACTGTTGCACTGACTGGAGTGGGAATAGTAAATTTTACCACTCTGCAAACCAACGATTTCCCCACTGTTGCACTGAGTGGAGTGGGAATAGTACATTTTTACCTCGCCGCAATCCAACATTTTCCTTACTGTTGCACTGACTGGAGTGGGAATTGCTTTTTAAAAATAATTTATAAATGTTATTGTTGTGTTAATGTGTAGTGGGAATAGTAAATTGTAGTATTTTGTAATGTTATAATTTATGTAATTTTATATTTATTGTAGTTAGAATAGTCAATTTGATTTTTATGTGATGTAAAATATTTTGTTACTGTTGTGTTGTGTTGGGTGGGAGTAATTATGTTTATATTTATTTAGTAATAACATGTTTTCTTTTTAATGTGGTGGGAAATGTATATGTATTTATTTTAATTTGTAATAATTTGTTCTATGTTGTAATTTCTATAATTATGTGTTTGATATATTATAAAAATAAATTTATAATTTGCAATATTTTTTGTTTGAAACGTATTTTTAATTAAATTGTAAAATATGTGTGTTGTTTAATTTTTATTTTAAATTAAATGTATTCCCTTTTTAATATTTTAAGTTTTGGTATATTTAAATATGTTTACATATATTTTGACAATATTATGCTAATTAAGATTTTTTAAATTATATTATTAATTAAAATATTAGTTTATTTATATTTTTATATATGTATAAATATATTCACTGAAAAAACCACAGGTTTCAGGGACGTTATAGTGATGTCATCCGTGATGTCACTGACCATGTCATGAGTGATGTAATATGTGACGTCATCCGCAGTGCATTGCGGGGGCGCAAGTTATAGTTAGCTCAGCTAATTATAACAGCCGAATTTCTATGCTTTTGTACGAGTGAAAAGTCAGCCTAACTATAACGTCCCTGAAACCCGTGGTTTTTTCAGTGAATATCTAAGGTTTTCTAAATGCTAATTCCTAACTATAACGTCCCTGAAACCTCTGTTTTTTTCAGTGAATTTCTAAGGATTTTTAAATGCTAATCCCTCACTATAACATCTCTGAAACCTGTGTTTTTTTCAGAGAATTTCTAAGGTTTTTTAAATGCTAATTTCTAGCTATCCCTACATAGGTAGAACATGTACAGAAAGAGGAAGAATGGCAAAGAAAGAAGCAAGAGAAGTGCAGAAAGAGGGAAGAGAGGTGCAGAAAGAGGAAGAAAGGTGCAGAAGGAAGCAAGAAAAATGCAGAAAGAGGTAACAGAAGTCCAGAAAGAGGAAGAAAGGAGGAGAAAGGAGCAAGAGAAGTACAGAAAGAAGCAACAGAGGTGCAGAAAGAGGCCTACTTTGACAGTACCTTTCCACAGACACAAACAAAGTAGCCTAATCACTAATCCTTCTCCCAAGATGTATTAAACCTCACTTTTCTCTTGAAGGTTCACTATTCATCGACTGCTCAGAATGTTAGGCCTACCAAATGTAAAACAGCAATCCTAACCATATCACTGTTGTAAGTCTGACAAAGTTTGTGAAGGTATGCATGCGTGTGTCTCTGCTATTACCTAGTGACATGTTACATAAAAATAAACATACAAATACTTGAATACCTGTGTTTCAAACAGCATACTCTGTGAATTTGTGTACAAAAAGCAGAACTAAGAAGATTTGACCACCTATAAGAGAAGCTACCAACTTTTTAAACTACCATCTTCAGATACATAACACGTGAGAATACATGAACAAGTAGAGATATACCTCAGTAACGAGAGCATGCAGACCTTTAAACTTGACAGCTTGCACTTCCCTTTTAAATACACAAAAAGGCAAGAGAAGTACAGAAAGAAGCAAGAGAATTACAGAAAAAAACAAGAGAGGTGCAGAAAGAGTAAGAAATGTGCAGAAAGAGGCAAGAGAAGTGTAGAAAGAGGCAAGAGAAGTGAAGAAAGAGGCACAAGAGGAACAGAATGAGGCAAGAGAGGTGCAGAAAGAGGTAAGTGAGGTGCAGAAAGAAACAAGAGAGGTGCAGAAAGAGGCAGGAGAGGTTCAGAAAGAGGGAAAAGGGGTACAGAAAGAGGCAAGATTGGTGTGGAAATTTGCAAGAGAGGTGCAGAAAGAAGCAAGAGCAGTGCAGAAAGAACCAACAGAGTTGCAGAAAGAGGCAAGAGGGGTGCATAAAGAGGCAAGAGAAGTACAGAAAGAAGCAACAGAGGTACAGAAGGAGACAAGAGAACTACAGAAAAAGGCAAGAGATTTGTAGTACCAGGCAAGAGATGTGCAGGAAGAGGGAACAGGGGTGCAGAAAGAGACAAGAGAGGTGCACAAAGAGGGAAGAGAGGTATAGAAACAGGCAAGAGAAGTGTAGAAAGAGGGAAGAGGGGTACATAAAGAGGCAAAAGAGGTGCAGAAAGAGGGAAGAGGGGTGCAGAAACAGGCAAGAGGGGTGCAGAAAGAGGCAAGAGGATGCAGAAACAGGCAAAAGAAGTACAGAAAGAAGCAACAGAGGTGCAGAAACAGGCAAGAGAAGTGCAGAAAGAGGCAAGAGAAGTGTTGAAAGAAGCAACAAAGGTACAGAAAGAAGCAAGAGAAGTGATAAAAGAGATAAGAGAGTTGCAGAAAGAAACAAGAGAGGTGCAGTAAAAAAGGATGAGAAGTATGGAAAAAAGCAAGCGAGGTGCAGAAAAAGGCAAGAGATGTGCAGAAAGAGGCAAGAGAGGTGCAAAAAGACGCCAATGAGGTGCAGAAACAGACAAGAAGGGTGCAGAAAGACACAAGAGAAGTCTAGAAAAAAGCAATAGAGGTACAGAAGGAGGCAAGAGAACTACAGAAAGAGGCAAGAGAGTTACAGAAACAGGCAAGAGAGGTGCAGAAAAAGTGAACAGGGGTGCAGAAAGAGGGGAGAGAGGTGCAGAAACAGGCAAGAGAGGAGCAATTGAATACTGAAACAGGCAAGAGAAGTGCAGAAAGAAGCAACAGAGGTGCAGAAAGACGCAAGAGAGGTGCAGAAAGAGGCAGGAGAGGTACAGAAAAAGGGAAGAAGGGTGTGGGGGAAAAAAGCAAGAGAGGTGCAGACAGAAGCAAGAGAAGTGCAGGAAGAGGGAAGAGGGGTGCAGAAAGAGGCAAGAGACGTACAGAAAGAAGCAAGAGAAGTGCAGAATGAAGCAACAGGGGTGCAGAAAGACACAAGAGGGGTGCAGAAAGAGGCAAGAGAAGTTCAGAAAAAAGCAACAGAGATGCAGAAGGAGGCAAGATAACTGCAGAAAGAGGCAAGGGAGGTGCAGGAAGAGGGAAGAGGGGTGCAGAAAGAGGCTAGAGGGGTACAGAAATTTGGAAGAGAGGTGGAGAAAGAACCAACAGAGGTGCAGAAAGAGGCAAGAGGGGTGCAGTAAGAGGCAAGAGGGGTGCAGTAAGAGGCAAGAGAGGTGCAAAAAGAGGCAATGGAGGTGCAGAAAGAGGGAAGAGGGGTGCAGAAAGAGGCAAAAGGGGTGCAGAAAGAAGCAACAGAGGTGCAGAAAGAGGCAAGAGAAGTGCAGAAAGAGGCAAGAGAGTTGCACAAACAGGCAGAAGAGGTGCAGAAAGAGGGAACAGGACTGCAGCCAGAGGCAAGAGAGGTGCAGAAAGAGGGAAGAGGGGTACAGAAAGAGGCAAAAGGGGTGCATACATTCGCAAGAGAGGTGCAGAAAGAAGCAAGAGCAGTGCAGAAAGGACCAACAGAGGTGCAGAAAGAGGCAATAGGGGGTGGAGAAAGAGGCAATAGAAGTGCAGAAAGAAGCAAAAGGGGTGCAGAATTTTGCAAGAGAGGTGCAGAAAGAGGTAAGAGCATGCATAAATTTGCAAGAGAGGTACAGAAAGAAGCAAGAGAGGTGCAGAAAGAAGCAAGAGAAGTGCAGAAAGAAGCAACAGAGGTGCAGAAAGAGGCAAGCGGGTGCAGAAAGAGGCAAGATAGTTGCAGAAACAGGCAAACGAGGTACAGAAAGAGGGAACAGGGGTGCAGACAGAGGAAAGAGAGGTGCAGAAAGAGGGAAGAGGGGTGCCGAAATTTGCAAGACCGGTGCATAAAAAGCAAGAGCAGTGCAGAAAGAACGAACAGAGGTGCAGAAAGAGGCAAGAGGGCTGTAGAATGAAGCAAGAGCAGTGCAGAAAGAAGCAACAGAGGTGCAGAAAGAAGCAAGAGAACTACAGAAAGAGGCAAGGGTTTCGCAGAAACAGGCAAGAGATGTGCAGAAAGAGGGAACAGGGGTGTAGAAAGAGGCAAGAGAGGTGCAGAAAGAGGCAAGAGGGATACAGAAAGAGGCTAGAGAAGTGCAGAAAGAAGCAACAGAGGTGCAGAAACAGGCAAGAGAAGTGCAGAAACAGGCAAGAGAAGTGTTGAAAAAAGCAAAAAACTTGCAGAAAGAAGCAAGAAAAGTGATGAAAGAGACAAGAGAGCACAGAAAGAAACAAGAGAGGTGCAGAAAAAAGTAAGGGAAGTGCAGAAAGAGGCAAGTGAGGTGCAGAAAAAGGCAAGAGGGGTGCAGAAAGAAGCAAGAGAGGTGCAAAAAGACGCAAGTGAGGTACAAAAACAGACAAGAGGGGTACAGAAAGATGCAAGTGAAGTGCAGAAAAAAGCAACAGAGGTGCAGGGGGAGGCAAGAAAACTGCAGAAAGAGGCAAGAGAGTTGCAGAAACAGGCAAGAGAGGTGCAGAAAGAAGCAAGAGAGGTGCAGAATGAAGCAAGAGAAGTGCACAAAGAGGCAAGAGAAGGGCAGAAAGAAGCAACAGAGGTGCAGAAAAGGGCAAAAGGGGTGCAGAAAGAGGCAAGAAAAGTGCTGAAGAAGCAAGAGAGGTGCAGAAAGAAGCAAGAGAATCTAGAAAGAAGCAACAGAGGTGCAGAAAGAGGCAAAAGGGGTGCAGAAAGAGGCAAGAGAGGTACAGAAAGAGGGAAGACAAGTGCAGAAAGAGGCAACAGGGGTACAGAAAGAAGCAAGAGAGGTGCAGAAAGAAGCAAGGGAAGAGCAGAAAGAAGCAACAGAGTTGCAGAAAGAGGCACGAGAAGCAGAGAAAGAGGCAACAGAGGTGCAGAATGAGGCAAGAGAGGTGCAGAGAGAGGCTAGAGTGGTGCTGAAAGAGGCAAGAGAAGTGCAGAAAGAAGCAAGAGAGGTATAGAAAGAAGCAAAAGAAGTGCAGAA
The DNA here is from genome assembly GCA_963921515.1 of Calotriton arnoldi. NCBI lineage: Eukaryota > Metazoa > Chordata > Amphibia > Caudata > Salamandridae > Calotriton > Calotriton arnoldi. Next base: position 3,003,634 of record CAWUFW010001242.1, read on the forward strand.
AGAGGCAAGAGAGTTGCAGAATGAGGCCAAAGAGGTGCAGAAAGAGGGAACAGGTGTGCAGACAGAGGCAAGAGAGGTGCAGAAAGAGGAAAGAGTGGTACAGAAAGAGGCAAGAAGGCTGCAGAAATTTGCAAGACAGTTCCAGAAAGAAGCAAGAGCAGTGCAGAAAGAACCAACAGAGGTGCAGAAAGAGGCAAGAGGGGTGCAGAAAGAGGCAAGAGAAGTGCAGAAAGAAGCAAAAGAGGTGCAGAAAGAGGCAAGAGGGGTGCAGAAAGAGGCAAAAGAGGTGTAGAAAGAGGCAAGGAAGGTGCACAAAGAGGGAAGAAGGGTGCAGAAAGAGGCAAGAAATGTGAGGAAAGAAGAAAGAGGGGTACAGAAAGAGGCAAGAGGGGTGCAGAAAGAAGCAAGAGAGGTGCAGAATGAAGCAAGAGAAGTGCAGAAAGAGGCAAGTGAAGGGCAGAAAGAAGCAACAGAGGTGCAGAAAAGGGCAAAAGGGGTGCAGAAAGAGGCAAGAAAAGCGCTGAAGAAGCAAGAGAGGTGCAGAAAGAAGCAAGAGAATCTAGAAAGAAGCAACAGAGGTGCAGAAAGAGGCAATAGGGGTGCAGAAAGAGGCAAGAGAGGTACAGAAAGAAGGAAGACGAGTGCAGAAAAAGGCAACAGGGGTACAGAAAGAAGCAAGAGAGGTGCAAAAAGAAGCAAGAGAAGAGCAGAAAGAAGCAACAGAGGTGCAGAAAGAGGCACGAGAAGCAGAGAAAGAGGCAACAGAGGTGCAGAATGAGGCAAGAAAGGTGCAGAAAGAGGCTAGAGGGGTGCAGAAAGAGGCAAGAGAAGTGCAGAAAGAAGCAAGAGAGGTATAGAAAGAAGCAAAAGAAGTGCAGAAAGAGGGAACAGGTGTGCAGACAGAGGCAAGAGAGGTGCAGAAAGAGGAAAGAGGGGTACAGAAAGAGGCAAGAAGGCTGCAGAAATTTGCAAGACAGGTCCAGAAAGAAGCAAGAGCAGTGCAGAAAGAACCAACAGAGGTGCAGAAAGAGGCAAGAGGGGTGCAGAAAGAGGCAAGAGAAGTGCAGAAAGAAGCAAAAGAGGTGCAGAAAGAGGCAAGAGGGGTGCAGAAAGAGGCAAGAGAGGTGCAGAAAGAGGCAAGGAAGGTGCACAAAGAGGGAAGAAGGGTGCAGAAAGAGGAAAGAGGGGTGCAGAAAGAGGCAAGAGAGGTACAGAAAGAGGGAAGACAAGTACAGAAAGAGGCAACAGGGGTACAGAAAGAAGCAAGAGAGGTGCAGAAAGAAGCAAGGGAAGAGCAGAAAGAAGCAACAGAGTTGCAGAAAGAGGCACGAGAAGCAGAGAAAGAGGCAACAGAGGTGCAGAATGAGGCAAGAGAGGTGCAGAGAGAGGCTAGAGTGGTGCTGAAAGAGGCAAGAGAAGTGCAGAAAGAAGCAAGAGAGGTATAGAAAGAAGCAAAAGAAGTGCAGAAAGAGGCAGGAGAGTTGCAGAAAGAGGCCAAAGAGGTGCAGAAAGAGGGAACAGGTGTGCAGACAGAGGCAAGAGAGGTGCAGAAAGAGGAAAGAGGGGTACAGAAAGAGGCAAGAGGGCTGCAGAAATTTGCAAGACAGGTCCAGAAAGAAGCAAGATCAGTGCAGAAAGAACCAACAGATGTGCAGAAAGAGGCAAGAGGGGTGCAGAAAGAGGCAAGAGAAGTGCAGAAAGAAGCAAAAGAGGTGCAGAAAGAGGCAAGAGGGGTGCAGAAAGAGGCAAAAGAGGTGTAGAAAGAGGCAAGGAAGGTGCACAAAGAGGGAAGAAGGGTGCAGAAAGAGGCAAGGGGGTACAGAAAGAGGCAAGACAAGAGCAGAAAGAAGCAATAGAGGTACAGAAAGAGGCAAGAAAAGTGCAGAAAGAGACAAGAGAGGTGCATAAACAGGCAGGAGAGGTGCAGAAAGAGGGAACAGGGGTGCAGAAAGAGGCAAGAGAGGTGCAGAAAGAGAACAAAAGGGTGCAGAAAGAGGCAGGAGGGGTGCAGAAAGAAGCAAGTGAGGTGCAGAAAGAAGCAACAGAGGTGCAGAAAGAGGCAAGAGAGGTACAGAAGCAGACAAAAGATGAGAAGAAATAGGCAAGATAAGTGCAGAAAGAAGCAACAGAGGTGCAGAAAGACGCAGGAGAGGGGCAGAAAGAGGCAAGAGAGGTGCAGAAAAGGGAAGAAGGGTGTAGAAAGAAGCAAGAGAAGTGCATAAAGAAGCAAAAGAAGTGCAGAAAGAAGCAAGAGAGGTGCAGAAAGAGACAAGAGGGGTGCAGAAAGAGGCAAGAGAGGTGCAGAAGGATGGAAGACGAGTGCATAAAGAGGCAACAGGTGTGCAGAAAGAAGCAAGAGAGTGCAGAAAGAAGCAACAGAGGTTCAGGAAAAAAGCAAGTGAGGTGCAGAAAGAAGCAACAGAGGTGCAGAAAGAGGCAAGAGAGGTGCAGAAAGAGGCAAAAGATGAGCAGAAAGAGGCAAGAGAAGTGCAGAAAGAAGCAAGAGAGGTGCAGAAAGACGCAAGAGAGGTGCAGAAAGAGGCAAGAGAACTACATAAAGAGGCAAGGGTTTTGCAGAAACAGGCAAGAGATGTGCAGAAAGAGGGAACAGGGGTGTAGAAAGAGGCAAGAGAGGTGCAGAAAGAAGCAAGAGAGGTATAGAAAGAAGCAAAAGAAGTGCAGAAAGAGGCAGGAGAGTTGCAGAAAGAGGCCAAAGAGGTGCAGAAAGAGGGAACAGGTGTGCAGACAGAGGCAAGAGAGGTGCAGAAAGAGGAAAGAGGGGTACAGAAAGAGGCAAGAAGGCTGCAGAAATTTGCAAGACAGGTCCAGAAAGAAGCAAGATCAGTGCAGAAAGAACCAACAGAGGTGCAGAAAGAGGCAAGAGGGGTGCAGAAAGAGGCAAGAGAAGTGCAGAAAGAGGCAAGAGAGGTGCAGAAAGAGGCAAGGAAGGTGCACAAAGAGGGAAGAAGGGTGCAGAAAGAGGCAAGAGGGGTACAGAAAGAGGCAAGACAAGTGCAGAAAGAAGCAACAGAGGTGCAGAAAGAAGCAAGAGAATTGCAGGAAGAGACAAGAGTGGTGCATAAACAGGCAGGAGAGGTGCAGAAAGAGGGAACAGGGGTGCAGAAAGAGGCAAGAGAGGTGCAGAAAGAGAACAAAAGGGTGCAGAAAGAGGCAGGAGGGGTGCAGAAAGAAGCAAGTGAGGTGCAGAAAGAAGCAACAGAGGTGCAGAAAGAGGCAAGAGAGGTACAGAAGCAGACAAAAGATGAGAAGAAATAGGCAAGATAAGTGCAGAAAGAAGCAACAGAGGTGCAGAAAGACGCAGGAGAGGGGCAGAAAGAGGCAAGAGAGGTGCAGAAAAGGGAAGAAGGGTGTAGAAAGAAGCAAGAGAAGTGCATAAAGAAGCAAAAGAAGTGCAGAAAGAAGCAAGAGAGGTGCAGAAAGAGACAAGAGGGGTGCAGAAAGAGGCAAGAGAGGTGCAGAAGGATGGAAGACGAGTGCATAAAGAGGCAACAGGGGTGCAGAAAGAAGCAAGAGAGTGCAGAAAGAAGCAAGAGAGGTTCAGGAAAAAAGCAAGTGAGGTGCAGAAAGAAGCAACAGAGGTGCAGAAAGAGGCAAGAGAGGTGCAGAAAGAGGCAAAATATGAGCAGAAAGAGGCAAGAGAAGTGCAGAAAGAAGCAAGAGAGGTGCAGAAAGACACAAGAGAGGTGCAGAAAGAGACAAGAGAACTACATAAAGAGGCAAGGGTTTTGCAGAAACAGGCAAGAGATGTGCAGAAAGAGGGAACAGGGGTGTAGAAAGAGGCAAGAGAGGTGCAGAAAGAGGCAAGAGGGATACAGAAAGAGGCAAGAGAAGTGCAGAAAGAAGCAACAAAGGTGCAGAAACAGGCAAGAGAAGTGCAGAAAGAGGCAAGAGGAGTGTTGAAAAAAGCAAAAAACTTGCAGAAAGAAGCAAGTAAAGTGATGAAAGAGACAAGAGAGTTGCAGAAAGAAACAAGAGAGGTGCAGAAAAAAGTGAGAGACGTGCAGAAAGAGGCAAGTGAGGTGCAGAAAAAGGCAAGAGAGGTGCAGAAAGAGGCAAGAGAGGTGCAAAAAGACGCAAGTGAGGTACAAAAACAGACAAGAGGGGTGCAGAAATATGCAAGTGAAGTGCAGAAAAAAGCAACAGAGGTGCAGGAGGAGGCAAGAAAACTGCAGAAAGAGGCAAGAGAGTTGCAGAAACAGGCAAGAGAGGTGCAGAAAAAGTGAACAGGGGTACAGAAAGAGGCAAGAAATGTGAGGAAAGAAGAAAGAGGGGTACAGAAAGAGGCAAGAGGGGTGCAGAAAGAAGCAAGAGAGGTGCAGAATGAAGCCAGAGAAGTGCACAAAGAGGCAAGAGAAGGGCAGAAAGAAGTAACAGAGGTGCAGAAAAGGGCAAAAGGGGTGCAGAAAGAACAGAGGTGCAGAAAGACACAAGAGAGGGGCAGAAAGAGGCAAGAGAGGTGCAGAAAAGGGAAGAAGGGTGTAGAAAGAAGCAAGAGAAGTGCATAAAGAAGCAAAAGAAGTGCAGAAAGAAGCAAGAAAGGTGCAGAAAGAGACAAGAGGGGTGCAGAAAGAGGCAAGAGAGGTGCAGAAGGATGGAAGACGAGTGCATAAAGAGGCAACAGGGGTGCAGAAAGAAGCAGGAGAGTGCTGAAAGAAGCAAGAGAGGTGCAGGAAAAAAGCAAGTGAGGTGCAGAAAGAAGCAACAGAGGTGCAGAAAGAGGCAAGAGAGGTGCAGAAAGAGGCAAAAGATGAGCAGAAAGAGGCAAGAGAAGTGCAGAAAGAAGCAAGAGAGGTGCAGAAAGACGCAAGAGAGGTGCAGAAAGAGGCAAGAGAACTACATAAAGAGGCAAGGGTTTTGCAGAAACAGGCAAGAGTTGTGCAGAAAGAGGGAACAGGGCTGTAGAAAGAGGCAAGAGAGGTGCAGAAAGAGGCAAGAGGGATACAGAAAGAGGCAAGAGAAGTGCAGAAAGAAGCAACAGAGGTGCAGAAACAGGCAAGAGAAGTGCAGAAAGAGGCAAGAGAAGTGTTGAAAAAGCAAAAAACTTGCAGAAAGAAGCAAGAAAAGTGATGAAAGAGACAAGAGAGTTGCAGAAAGAAACAAGAGAGGTGCAGAAAAAAGTGAGAGACGTGCAGAAAGAGGCAAGTGAGGTGCAGAAAAAGGCAAGAGAGGTGCAGAAAGAGGCAAGAGAGGTGCAAAAAAATGCAAGTGAGGTACAAAAACTAACCCTGGGCAAAGCACTACGCTACGCTCGCGTAGTTTGCGAAGTTTGCGCTACTTCGCACAACGCGAATTGCACGTAGCACAGTGCAAACACGCGTAGCGTAGCGTAGTGCAGCGGTCATTTTTGCTTGCTCGCGGTCCTCAACGTCAAGTTGGCGACCGCGAGCAAGCAAAATGACATCCCGGCGAGATTCTCAACGTGGGGAGGTCAGGTTTCTCATTGCGAGTGGTCGCGTATGCTCGCGACCACTCGCGATGAGAAACTACCAGTTCGCGTTGAAAGCTGCCGCTCGAGTAAAAATCTACTCGAGCGGCAGTAAAGACAGCTTGCACTGTGCAAGATGCCGTTTTCAATGATTGCACAGTGCGGACAAGCATCCGGCACTGTGCAATCATTGCGAACAGTGCACTACGCAGTTCGCGTAGTGCTACGCGTAGCTTCGCGTAGTGCGAACTGCACTTTGCGTAGCTTCGCATAGCGCTACTTCGCGAACTACGCCCAGGCTTAACAAAAACAGACAAGAGGGGTGCAGAAATATGCAGGTGAAGTACAGAAAAAAGCAACAGAGGTGCAGGAGGAGGCAAGAAAACTGCAGAAAGAGGCAAGAGAGTTGCAGAAACAGGCAAGAGAGGTGCAGAAAAAGTGAACAGGGGTACAGAAAGAGGCAAGAAATGTGAGGAAAGAAGAAAGAGGGGTACAGAAAGAGGCAAGAGGGGTGCAGAAAGAAGCAAGAGAGGTGCAGAATGAAGCAAGAGAAGTGCACAAAGAGGCAAGAGAATGGCAGAAAGAAGTAACAGAGGTGCAGAAAAAGGCAAAAGGGGTGCAGAAAGAGGCAAGAAAAGTGCTGAAGAAGCAAGAGAGGTGCAGAAAGAAGCAAGAGAATGTAGAAAGAAGCAACAGAGGTGCAGAAAGAGGCAAAAGGGGTGCAGAAAGAGGCAAGAGCGGTACAGAAAGAGGGAAGACAAGTGCAGAAAGAGGCAACAGGGGTACAGAAAGAAGCAAGAGAGGTGTGGAAAGAAGCAAGGGAAGAGCAGAAAGAAGCAACAGAGTTGCAGAAAGAGGCACAAGAAGCGGAGAAAGAGGCAAGAGAGGTGCAGAATGAGGCAAGAGAGGTGCAGAGAGAGGCTAGAGTGGTGCTGAAAGAGGCAAGAGAAGTGCAGAAAGAAGCAAGAGAGGTATAGAAAGAAGCAAAAGAAGTGCAGAAAGAGGCAAGAGAGTTGCAGAAAGAGGCCAAAGAGGTGCAGAAAGAGGGAACAGTTGTGCAGACAGAGGCAAGAGAGGTGCAGAAAGAGGGAAGAGGGGTACAGAAAGAGGCAAGAAGGCTGCAGACATTTTCAAGACAGGTCCAGAAAGAAGCAAGAGCAGTGCAGAAAGAACCAACAGAGGTGCAGAAAGAGGCAAGAGGGGTGCAGAAAGAGGCAAGAGAAGTGCAGAAAGAAGCAAAAGAGGTGCAGAAAGAGGCAAGAGGGATGCAGAAAGAGGCAAAAGAGGTATAGAAAGAGGCAAGGAAGGTGCACAAAGAGGGAAGAAGGGTACAGAAAGAGGCAAGGGGGTACAGAAAGAGGCAAGACAAGAGCAGAAAGTTGCAACAGAGGTGCAGAAAGAGGCAAGAAAAGTGCAGAAAGAGACAAGAGAGGTGCATAAACAGGCAGGAGAGGTGCAGAAAGAGGGAACAGGGGTGCAGAAAGAGGCAAGAGAGGTGCAGAAAGAGGACAAAAGGGTGCAGAACGAGGGGAGAGGGGTGCAGAAAGAAGCAAGTGAGGTGCAGAAAGAAGCAACAGAGGTGCAGAAAGAGGCAAGAGAGGTGCAGAAACAGGCAAAAGATGAGCAGAAAGAGGCAAGAGAAGTGCAGAAAGAAGCAACAGAGGTGCAGAAAGACGCAAGAGAGGTGCAGAAAGAGGCAAGAGAGGTGCAGAAAAGGGAAGAAGGGTGTAGAAAAAAGCAAGAGAAGTGCATAAAGAAGCAAAAGAAGTGCAGAAAGAAGCAAGAGAGGTGCAGAAAGAGGCAAGAGGGGTGCAGAAAGAGGCAAGAGAGGTGCAGAAGGAGGGAAGACGAGTGCATAAAGAGGCAACAGGGGTGCAGAAAGAAGCAAGAGAGTGCAGAAAGAAGCAAGAGAGGTGCAGAAAGAAGCAAGTGAGGTGCAGAAAGAAGCAAGAGAAGTGCAGAAAGAAGCAAGAGAGGTGCAGAAAGACGCAAGAGAGGTGCAGAAAGAGGCAAGAGAACTACAGAAAGAGGCAAGGGTTTTGCAGAAACAGGGAAGAGATGTGCAGAAAGAGGGAACAGGGGTGTAGAAAGAGGCAAGAGAGGTGCAGAAAGAGGGAAGAGAGGTGTAGAAACAGGCAAGAGAGGTGCAGAAAGATGGAAGATGGGTACAGAAAGAGGCAAGAGAGGTGCAGAAAGAAGGAAGAGGGCTGCAGAAAGAGGCACGAGGTGTGCAGAAAGAAGCAACAGAGGTACAGAAAGAGGCAAGAGAGGTGCAGAAACAGTCAAAAGATGAGGAGATATAGGCAAGAGAAGTACAGAAAGAAGCAACAGAGGTGCAGAAAGACGCAAGAGAGGGGCAGAAAGAGGCAAGACAGGTGTAGAAAAGGGAAGAAGGGTGTAGAAAGAAGCAAGATAAGTGCAGAAAGAAGCAAAAGAAGTGCAGAAAGATGCAAGAGAGTTGCAGAAAGAGACAAGAGGGGTGCATAAAGAAGAACAGAGGTGCAGAAACAGGCAAAAGATGGGCAGAAAGAGGCAAGAGTAGTGCAGAAAGAAGCAAGAGAGGTGCAGAAAGATGCAAGAGAGGTACAGAAAGAGGCAAGAGAAGTGCAGAAAGAGGCAAGAGAGGTGCAGAAAGAGGCAAGAGATATGTAGAAAGAGGGAAAAGGGGTGCAGAAAGAAGACAAAAGGGAGCAGAAAGAGGCAAGAGGGTTGCAGAAAGAAGCAATTGAGGTTGAGAATAAAGCAACAGAGGTGCAGAAAGAGGCAAGAGAGGTGCAGAAACAGGCAAAAGATGAGCAGAAAGAGGCAAGAGAATTGCAGAATGAAGCAAGAGAGGTGCAGAAAGATGGAAGAGAGGGGCAGAAAGAGACAAGTAAGGTGCTGAAAAAGGGAAGAAGGGTGTAGAAAGAAGCAAGAGAGGTGCAGGAAGGAGCAAGAGAAGTGCAGAAAGAAGCAACAGAGGTACAGAAAGAAGCGAGAGGGGAGCAGAAAGAGGCAAGAGAAGTGCAGAAAGAAGCAACAGAGGTGCAGAAAGAGGCAAGAGATCTGCAGAAAGAAGCAACAGAGGTGCAGAAAGAAGCACAAGAAGTGCAGAGAGAAGCAACAGAGGTGCAGAAAGAGGCAAGAGGGTGCAGAAAGAGGCAAGAGAGTTGCAGAAACAGGCAAACGAGGTGGAGAAAGAGGGAACAGGGGTGCAGACAGAGGCAAGAGAGGTGCAGAAAGAGGGAAGAGGGGTGCAGAAATTTGCAAGAGCTGTGCATAAAAATCAATAGCAGTGCAGAAAGAAAGAACAGAGGTGCAGAAAGAGGCAAGAGGGGTGCAGAAAGAGGCAAGAGAAGTGCAGAAAGAAGCAACAGAGGTGCAGAAAGAGGCAAGAGAACTAAAGAAAGAGGTAATGTGTAGGAGAGTAGGATCTGCCTCTTATGTTGCCCCCACTTTTTTTCTGATGTTTACACTGGTTTCTGGCTATAGTCTGGCTGGGTCCCTGCTAATCAGTGCCCCAGCCTCTCTGTTCTCTCTAAACGACTTGGAGTGCACTCTAGGTGCACTAGTGATTGGATACTGTGGTACCTTATGAGTCCCTAGTATATGGTACCTTAGGTAACAAGGGCAAAGGTACTTCACAGGCCTACCAGGGGCTGAAGCATGTATTATGCCACCCCTGGGAAGCAGACTAAATCTGACACCACAGGCCTGCTACTGCAGCCTGGGTGAGGAAGTGCTAGCACCCCTCACTGAGATATAGGTCCCTATATCTCTCCTGCACACACATTGAGACTTATCAGTCACCCTAAAGCAGGCCCTATCGATCCTGAGGGCAGGGTGCTTAGTTTCCATGTGAGGGGTTGCCTCTGCCTGAGAAGGGCCCCTCTGCAGCTCTCAGAGTCCATTCTCTGGTGATGTTTGTGGATGCGGTTAAACCATATACTCTTAAGTGCATTATATCCTCACGGTAAAATGCTAACTTTGGAATGGCTGCATCAAAACATGTTGTGTTTGGTGTCAAACATCTTGGAATACTACCCCCCCACCAGTCTTGGCGGCGGGGGTAGCATTCCACCCTTCTAGAGGGATAGACATGTACCTACTGTGGAAACGCGGTAGAATCCTGCAGAGCCCTGGCATCACAAAATGGATGCCACCAGTCACAGACACTGGGCTTCCCTCCTGCTGATGACCAACACTCGCAGTGGAGGAAGCCCAACAATAGATATCCTGTCCCAAGGGGGTGTGACCACCTCCCAGACAGGGTTTAGTGTATTGGGGCTGGGTGGGTGCACTCTTAGAGTGCTTTGAAGTCCTGCACTGGGGGAGCAGAAGGCTCCTCTGTGCATACCCCAGTTCAAACCGGCTCAGGGGCTACCTGCCCATGCTCTGACGCGAAACTGGACAAAGGGAAGTGGGTGTAGCCACCCACTCCCCTGACCCTCCCATAGGTAGGGTCATAGAGCTAGTCCCTCCCTTTCTTTTAGTATAAGAGGAGGAACCTGTGCATTGCACCCTAGATCTCCCTGGACGACGCTCTAAAGAAGAATCCTGGACCTTTGACGTTTCACTACCTTTGGAAGACTGAAGAATCTCCCTTGGAGTCAAGGAGTGACTCCCCTGCTTGGCAGGCACCAAAAACTACAAACGACGGTCGCAGACTACGCCGCTCACGCCAGAGTCTGAAGACCCTGCAGCCCAAGACATAAATTTCCTCACTTCTCAAAGGCCATCGTGAGTCCCCAGTTAAGCTGAGGCCAGTGGACCCCAAGAGTGACGAGGAAGCACGACCCCTGGGTACCATGCACTATTGTCAAGTGCAACCCTTTCACAACGCTCTACGAACTTGTGCTTTGGACCACGTATGGTCCTAGCCTCCAGCAGGAACCCTTCCGAAGATCAGAGGCCTACCATGTCCCGAGTGACCATGGGCCCCTGTTGAGCAAATCCTCCTGAGGTGTCTTTGCAATCCCTTGCCAGCCAGCTTGTGGGTCCCCTGAAGGCTTTCCTACAGAAACAAAGGGCTCCCCTGGTTGCTCCAGGCCTGCACTGATTTACTCTCGCTGGGTGAGTCCCTCAGACCTTGCTGGTCTGCGCCATTGACTTTTTACACTTTCCCCGAGACTTGCTGTTACCAAGGCTTGTTGGCTCCAATCGAGTTGCCAATACCGCAGTAAGCTGCAAACATCAAAGAACACGCCGAATCCATCTCCTGGTCATCGTCGACACCTCCTGGACCTTGTGGCTGAAGAGTCAAGGCACCCATGAATGACCTGAATCTTGCAACGACGGTGGGCATCCATCCTCCTTGCCCCGAGTCACTGCCAAGTGACTGTGAACACTGTCCCCTCTGCTTTCAGGTCTTCCATCTTCTGAATCCAGGCTTGTATTCCTCCGGACACTTCTCCTGTCGCCGCAAGCAGCAAGTCTTCACTGGCTCCCATTAAAAACGACGCCGCGACCCGACACCAAAGAACACCTATGCACCCGGCTCCCCTGGGTGAGGTAACTTCAGCACTACAGTGCTCCTGTGGTTGTGGGCCCTAGAACTACTTACCCTGTAAGTGACTTGCTTGTAGCTACCCTAGAAGTGCCCTAAAACTCTTACTTTCCAAGAGCGAATATCGCGCTGACTCGTACATGGTTCACGTCTGTGTTAGACACACTGCGTCCAACTCCCTTGCAACTCTATCTGTAACCGCGTCCTTCGACTCGTACAAGGACCGATCGGTGTGTTCGCCTCGAACACTCAAGGGACGTTTAACATTGAAATCTCAATCGCGTCTGTTCGCATAGACTCGTACAGGACTCGCACCGGTGCCAGGACACCGCGTCCGTCCCCTGTGGGTCTCCTACAACTACCTGGGTTGGTTCTTGGGGGTCCCTCGATTCTAGATGCCCTAGACCTAGGTCTAGCCAAACTAAGATTGTGATATTCGATTGTGCCAAACTTATTTTGATAAACATTTGACTTGTACATATGTTCCTGACTTCTAATCTCATAAAGAGATTAGTAGAGAGTTGTTTATTAATAAATACATATATATTTGATATATATACCTGTTGTAGGAGAGTAGGATCTGCTTCACATGGGTACCCCCACTTTTTCCTGATGCTTCACTGTTTTTCGACTTTAGTCTGGCTGGGGCCCTGCTAATCAGAACCCCAGCCTAGCTGCTTCCTCTCTAAAATGGTTTCCATGTGCCTTAGGCACATCTCTGATTGGAATCTGGAGTGCCCTTATAAGTCCCTAGTATATGGTATACTATGTACCCAGGGCATAGGTACCTCAGAGGCCTACCAGGGGCTGCAGCATGTATTGTGCCACCCTGGAAGGCCATCCAAAATGACACCACAGGTCTGCTACTGCAGCCTGGGTAAGGTGGTGCATGCACCCCTTACTGTGATATAGGCTACCTATATCACTACATACATACACACATATAAACCTATAAGTCACTCCTTTGGCAGGCCTTATCAATCCTGGAGGCAGAGTGCGTGGTTCCTATGTGAGAGGGTGCCCCTGCATGATCAGGGCCCCTCTGCAGCGTTCGGAGACCCTTCTCTGATGCTGTTTGTAGTGCAGCCTGACCATATACTCTTAAGCGCATTATAACCTCGCGTTAAATGCTAACTTTGGGATGGCTGCACGGAAACATGTCGTGTTTGGTGTCAAACATCTTGGAATACTACCCCCAACCAGTTCTGGCGGCGGGGGTAGCATTCCACCCTTCTAGAGGAGAGACATGTACACACCGGCCTGCCCGGTAACTTCTTTCCAAGCCCTGGCATCACAAAATGGATGCCGCTGCCACAGACACGAGTCTGGCCTCCTGCTGCTGACCGAAACTCCGGCAGGGAGGCCTGGACAATAGGTTTCCTGTCCCAGGGAGGTGTAACCACCTCCCCAGACAGGATAGTGTGTATTGGGGCTGGGCGGGAGCACTCTCTGGTGCTTTGAAGTCCTGCACTGGGGGCACATTTGGTGTCCCTGTGCATACCCCAGTTCAAACCGGCTCAGGGGCTTCCAGCCCCTGCTCTGGCGTGAAACTGGACAAAGGGAAAGGAGTGTAACCACACCTCTGCCCTGACCCTCCCATCGGTGGGTCACCAGAGTATGTCCAACCCCCTAACTTGGTATAAGTATGGGACCCCAGTCCTTAGGACTTTAGATTTACCTGGACGAAACTCTGACACAGAATCCTGGACCTTCGCCGCTCTACTTCAAGATTAGAGGACTGAAGAATCTCCCTTGGGGTCAAGGAGTGACTCCCCTGCTTGGCAGGCACCAAAGAAGCAATTGTCCGGTCTGCATCGCTGAAGCTCCCGCCGGACGCCAAAGTCTTTGCATCACCAGACATAGATTTCCAGACTTCCCCGAGGCTGCCCTGAGTCCCCAGCAAAGCTGAGGCCCGTAGCTGTCGTGGGTAATGTGGAACCGTGACCCCTGGACACCAATCGCATTTGCAAGTGCATCCTCTTCTGGGTATCCCACGAAGTTGTGCTTTGGGCTCTGAGAAGCCCCAGCCGCCAGCACCGACTGCACCGAAGATCACTGGCCTCCACTCCACGAGTGTCCTGTGAGCCAGCTCCAAGTGCGTCCACTCGAGGCTCCTTCGCGGTCGCTAGTCCGTTGGCTAGTGGGCCGTCCCGAAAGCCAATCTTCTTCTGCTTGGGCTCCCTGGTTGTTCCAGGCGTACCCTGACTTACCTTTGCTGGGTGAGTCCCACAGACCTTGCTGGTCTGCACCATCGTCCTTCTTCCATTTCCACAAGACTTGCCGTTGCCCAGGTTTGTTGGGTCCAATCCAGTCGCCGATACCCCTGCAATCGACAGACATCGTGGGACAGCTCGAATCCAGCTCCTGGTCGTCGTCGACGCCTCCTGGACCTCGTGGCTGAAGAGTCAAGATGACTGTCAACCTACCTGAAGCACTCGACATCGGTGGGCATCTGCTCATCGCCTTCCTGGTCACTGGCTAGTGACCCAGACTCTGTCCCCTCTGCTTTCAGGTTCTTCAGATCTTTGATCCACCTTTGGATCCACCCGAACACTTTCGACTTGGCCGCCAGCAGCACTTTGCAGCAGATTGCCATTGAAAACGACGACGAAACCCGACCCCGAAAGACACCTATGCACCCGGCTCCCCTGGGTGAGGTAACTCGAGTACTCCGGTGCTCCCGTGGGTATTGACACTAGAACAGCCTAGTTCTAAAAGGGTTTGCTCCAAGTCCTCCTCTAAGTGTCCCTTTTCTTTAAACTTCCAACTGCGACTTTCCTCATAGAAGTCAATGGCGATTCGCGGCTATGTTCTCACGCTGCACGCGTCCCTCGTGGGTCCCCTGTGTCACTACCTTGGGTGGTTCCTTGTGGTCCAAGCACTTCTACAGGCTCTAGGCCTTGTGTCTAGCTCAGTCGTGGTTCTTATACCACTTTATTGGTATATGGTTTGGTACGCCCCTAGGGCTCAAACGTGTATTTGTGCTATTACTGTAGATAACTAACTTATAACTCATGTACTTGAACTCTAGCCTCATAAAGAGACTAGAGGGGTGTGTTTAGCAATAAATACATATATTTTGAATATATACCTGGTGTGGTCCTCTTTCATTTGGTCACTCAAGAGATTATAGACTGGTAAAACAAGCTGCTTTACATTCCTTCAAGACTTAGCCTGAAGGCTGCTCTCCATAGCTACCACTAGGATAGCTTTCAATAAAGGTTGTCTTTAACCTATCTCCAATAAAGGGTTGTTTGGACTGGTGCAAGGTGCCCACTATAATTAGTGGACAGCATATGCCAGGCCAACTTCTCACATTGGTGTGCAGCGTGTGGGATTCCAGCTTGCTATTGTTTTACCAGATAATCTCAATTGAATTGATCAACTGAAAACCACTAAGGGTACCTAAGGTACATATAAATCAAGCTAGTATACAGTAAGTTCTACTGAACTTAGAGTTGTGTGTAAAGGGATAGCACACCCTTTCTACAACTCAAGAGAGTTTAGTAGGCCACACTAGAGTAGGTAGTGCATACACCACACCTCACTAGTAATGTCTTCAAAGCCAGGACCCAGTGAGTCCTTGCCAGAAGCCAGTGGGCTTCTTCCCTCCAAGTATGATAAACTCCCATTCTTGGAATTGAGAGCATTATGCAATACTAGGAAGCTGAAGGCAGGCAAAAGTGCCAGCACCCAACACCTCAGGGAGGTGCTACTAGCTGATGATCTCAGCAGGCCCCTAGGGTCTGAAGGGGTAGGCAGAGAGGGTGGGGCAGAAGATGAGGAAGGGGTCAGGGGTGAAGAAACCCAGCCCCCCTCTGAAACTGGCCAGGAAGGTGAAAATGACCTTGACCTGGAGAACCCAATTCCTCCTGTGGAGGAGGAGGAGGATCAGAATGACCTCCCTTTGTCCCCCAGGAAGAATTGTGAGTGTGCCCAGAAGGTCTAGATCTCCTTCTCAGGAGTCTAACCACTCTGACACCTCAATAGGGACCTCTGTCTCTTCTCATAGGAGAGAATACTCTCATGACAGGAGAAAGAGACTGATTGAGTATGAGCAAGCCCAGCTTGAACTCAGAAAAGAGCAGTTGGCTATAGACAGGGAGTCCCTAGATCTCTACAAAGAGAGAAAAAAGATGGGACTAGAGTCCCATGGTGGCAGCAATTTCCCCAGAGACAGGGAAAGGTCTTATGACCATAGAAACCTGAGCAAGATTGTCCCTCCCTACCAGAGTGGGGATGACATCCACAAATGGATAACTGCACTGGAGAGGGCCTGTAAAGTACAGAGGGTCCCTCAGGAGCAGTGGGCAGCAATCTTGTGGCTCTCCTTTGCAGACAAAGGTAGAGATAAGCTCCTCACTGTTAAAGAGGAGGATGCTGATAAATACACAGTCTTAAAGAGTGCTCTGATTGATGGGTTTGGGCTAACCACTGAACAATACAGGTTAAAGTTCAGAGATACCCAAAATGCACAGACTCAAGACTGGGTGGACTTTGTTGATTGTTCTGCCAAGGCTCTGGATGGTTGGTTATTGGGCAGTAAGGTATGTGACTTCACAGGATTGTACAATCTTATCATGAGGGAGCAGATCCTTAATAATTGTCATAATCAGCTGTTGCATCAGCACCTGGTGGACTCTGATCTGACCTCTCCCCAAGAATTGGGAAAGAAGGCAGACAAATGGGTCAGAACCAGGGTGAGGCAGAAGGTACAGAACCAAGGTGGTGACTCTAAGAAGCAAGATTCTAAAATCTCTAATAAGGGTGGGGAGAAGGGTAAAGACCAGAAGTCTTCACAAGGCCCCCAAAAATCTTCTTCAGGTGGGGATTCACAGTCTAACAAGGGAAGAGGCCAAAAGAAACCATTGTGCAAGGTCTGTAAGCAAAAGACCCACAGTGATTGCACCAAGTCCAAAGACTCTACTCCAGCCCCCACCAATGCCCCTAAGGCACCTGCTCCCCCTAGTGCAGTTACAATTTGTGGTGGGACTACACAAGCCAAGGGTTTAGTAGGGTTGACCCTGGGTAAGGAGATGAGCTCTGACCTAGTCAGAGAACTCGCTCAGGCTGTCCTAGTCTGTGATGGAGGCATGGATGTGACCTCCTCTGTGAGTCCCAGTAATCTGGGCAAGTACAGGCAACAGCCCTTAATCAATGGAAAAGAGGCTTTGGCATTTAGGGACACAGGGGCAAGCGTCCCCATGGTGACACAAGACCTTGTGAATCCTGGGCAGATTATACTTGGTGAAATGTACCAAGTGACCAATGCTAGCAATGTCAGAACAGACCATACTCTGGCAGTTGTTAACTTCTCCTGGGGAGGGGTAACTGGCCTTAAGAAGGTTGTGGTAAGTGCAGACCTACCAGTTGAATGCTTGCTTGGCAATGATTTAGAAACTTCAGCTTGGGCAGAAGTGGAGCTCAGGACCCATGCAGAAATGCTGGGCATCCCTGCAGATGTGTTTGCTGTGACCAGGTCACAAGCCAAAATGTCTAACACTGAACAGGCCTTGGATTCTGGAATAATGGACCAAGTGCCCTCCAAGAAGAGGAGTAGTAGGGTAAAGGCAGTGCCTTCCCCCTTGGCTCAGAAGGAAGATCAGTCTCTTGAGGGGATGATCTCAGTCCTGAGGAAGGAACTGTCCCAGAGGAGCTTGAACCTGACCAGGTTGAGTTCTTGGGGACAGGGGGCCCTTCCAGGGCAGATCTGAGCCAGGAGCAGCAGAGCTGCCCCTCTCTTGAACCCCTCAGACAGCAAGCTGCTGCTGAGGCTGCTGGGAAAGCTAGTGGTCCCCATACAGTGTATTGGGATGATGGACTCTTGTACTCAGAGTGTAGAGACCCCAAGCCTGGTGCCACCAGGAGGTTGGTTATACCTCTGAAGTTCAGGGGCTTCCTATTGACCCTAGCCCATGACATTCCCTTAGCAGGTCACCTGGGCCAGAACAAGACTTGGGACAGAATTGTCCCTCACTTTCACTGGCCCCACATGTCTGAAGACACCAAGGAGTTTTGTCGCTCCTGTGTAACCTGCCAGGCCAGTGGCAAGGCAGGTGGCACTACAAAGGCCCCCTGATACCACTACCTGTGGTGGGGGTTCCCTTTGAAAGGGTGGGGATTGACATTGTTGGTCCCATGGATCCCCTAACAGCATCTGGGCACAGGTTTATCCTGGTGGTAGTGGATCATGCCACCAGGTACCCTGAGGATATTCCCCTTAGGACCACTACAGCACCTGTGGTGGCAAGAGCCCTCCTGGGAATTTTCTCAAGAGTGGGCTTCCCTAAGGAGGTTGTATCAGACAGGGGTGCTAACGTTATGTCTGGATACTTGAAAGCAATGTGGAAGGAGTGTGGAGTGACTTACAAGTTCACCACACCCTATCACCCACAATGCAATGGTTTAGTTGAGAGATTCAACAAAACCTTGAAGGGCATGATTAAAGGGCTCCCAGGTAAGCTTAGGCGAAGATGGGACATACTCTTGCCCTGCCTTTTATTTGCATACAGGGAGGTGCCTCAAAAGGGGTTGGCTACAGCCCTTTTGAACTTTTGTTTGGTCACCCTGTCAGGGGTCCATTGTGCTTGGTGAAGGAAGGATGGGAGTTACCTCTCAAGCCCCCAAAGCAAGACATAGTGGACTATGTACTTGGTCTCCGCTCCCGGATGGCTGAGTACATGAAAAGGCAACTAAAAACCTTGAGGCTAGCCAGGAACTTCAAAAAGCCTGGCATGACCAAAAGGCTGTACTGAATGTTTACCAGCCAGGACAGAAGGTGTGGGTGTTGGAGCCAGTGGCCCCAGCAGCTCTCCAAGACAAATGGAGTGGACCCCATACCATTGTTGAACAG